>JARYHS010008074.1:53207714-53341896 GCA_031002005.1 Vandiemenella viatica
AGATTTGGATGGTTTCCCCAAATCACTCCAGCCAAATGCCGGGATGCTTCCTTCAAAAGGCCATGGATGAATTCCTTCCGGTTCCTTGTCCCCAGTCCCATCCCGCCTCTAATGACCTCGACGTCGACGAGGCGTAAAACCATAATTAAAAAAGTTTGTGTTTTGAATGAGAGATGAATGAAGGGGGATAGTGAAACCCAGTGCTAGCCCATTCGTGCCTATTCTTCCGAAAGACACCCAAGAGCCGCCAAGCTTAACTTCCACATCGAACGTACAAATCACCATTAACAGAATCGTCTGTCATCCAACACGCAATGGGGAGAAGTTTGGGTATTAACCCACGACTTTGGTGCAATATCTGGTGATTAGGAATTATGCACCATATTCTTTCCTACCCTGTCAGCCAAGTCCTGAAGATGAAAATTTCTTCAGCCACCAGGGATCTAAACAGCTAACCTGGACAGCGCCGGATACCATCACGGTGCCACAACAAACTAAGCCAAAGGGGTGGGTACTGATCGATTTACTTGACTGAAACTTCCAGCTGTATGAGAACTTACTGAAGTATAATTTAATGGAAGAGACTCAGAACTTATGATTTCCAAACAGAACACAAATTAGTAACTAAACTGCTTTGTGTGGCATTTCGTAGAAAACAATTACTGATTGGTGATCTCTTTCATTGGTAGCGGAATTTATACTGTAGATGCAGCACAAGAGCACAAAAAGGCATGAATTATTTCGATGTAATTACGTAATGCAAACCTCTATATCACCATTCGTAATGCTGCATCGTAAGATAGACCAGAGGAAAATAATTTATTTTTTAAATTCTTTTGAACTCTAATCTCGGATGAAATGTAGGCGATTAAAACTTTATGTCTGTTTTACTGCAAGAGACAGTTGGAGTTTACCTTTGGTCGGCGACCTTTACAGAAATCCCCTGAGCTCACATCAGCACTCTAACGGTTCGCAATTCCATATGTGAAATCACTCAATTAGAAACGTATAATCACGCGTTTTCGGAAATTTCTACCAGTATATAGATCTATATATTAATACGCTAAGCGAAAACTTCGGATCCCTTTTTAGGAATATTGCGCGCACGGAGAAGTGTGACATTTGGCTTATATGGAGAAGAAGTGCAGAAAGCTAAAATCTATATATAATATGTGCTACAAATACATTAAATTAAATAAAATAAAATATTCATTATTTACATTCAATTGGTTTTTAGTGGCAACGGCACTTCGCGATTCTGCCAAAGTCTGTGGTCTTTGGTCAACAGTAAAGAAAAAATATAATAAGCACAGTTAATACATGTTGCAAATACATTATTAAATAAAAAAATAAATTCTCGAACGTGTGTGTGTGTGTGTGTGTGTGTGTGTGTGTGCGTGAAATCGGATTGGGACCAACAATCTGGTGTGTATTCCCAGCATTGAGATACTCTGTGGTCGTTGGTGGAATAAAAGAGTTGCATAAAGTAGAGATTAAACTTTGAAGTTATAAAAAGGATCGTTTCGAAAAGGAATGTAGCGATTCTGCCAGATACTACTATATGGTCTTTTTATTGTTTAAAAGGTTAAACTTTGGTTAACGGTCTTTTGATTTTTTTTTTTTTTTTTTTTTTTTTAGATATTTGCACCTAATTCTATTATGACTCGATAAAGAACGTTGACAGATCGGAGAGAGAGAGAGAGAGACAAAAAAGAAGGAATACCTATTTACGTGAAATTCAAAACTATAATAGACCAAATTTAAATAGTGAACACACAAAATGATGAAATTATTTTAACGGATACCTTTAAATGCGCACTAAATGTCACTCACAGTAATTTTGATAGTTTCGAATTTACAATGCAGGTTTTGCAATGCAAAACATTTCGAATCAGAAGTCACTTCAGGTGAAAGAAATGCATTTACTTCATGTTGTCATAAAGCTAAAGCAGTTTTATAGGCCTTAAATCAAAATGAATATTTTAAATCTTAGTATGATTGGCTAAATTCAAATGAGCCATCCATAAATATAAAGTCAAAAATTATTTTGAAAACATTCACAAATACATTTCGTCATTTGCTATGGTTAGTTCAGAAGCTAAAATTAGGATACAGTCAAGTGTGGAGTGTATCATTTTAATTTTATAGGTATTGCAGGGAATCAAGCTAATAACTTATTGGTACACACTCGCAGCCAATGACGTCAATGTATGCAGTATATATCTATGCAAACTAGAACAGATTCAAATAATGATAATTACTCTTTCACGAAAGAAAGTACATAACTTTATGTATTACGGTCTAATTTCGACCCCTGGGCGATCACTAGTACATATGGATACGATGCAAAAATTCAGTCACATAATAGATGTCAGCACCTTCCTTTACTGCGGTCGTTAATCTATGGACCCATCTCTTAAACCGATTATGTCACAGTTAACACATCGCAAGCAAAACAAAACAACAAAAGACACCTCACAAGGTAGTACGCTAAAATTACAAAATCACTTAGTTACCGGAAGTAACTAAATCCGGTAGTTCAGTGAAAAATGAATACTAATTTTTGGAAACTTTGACACCAGATTTCTCAGCTTTCTTACTTCATATCAAAATTATAAATACTCTGTTTTACCTTGTGCTATCCTTTATTCGAAATCCCATCTAAATCCGAGCGATAGTTTTTCCGTGATTCCTGTTAATCCAAATAAATAAATAGAAATACTGAATAGCGATCTACGAAACGGCAGCTGTTTCTCACAGTCAATATGTTTACGGCATAGGATAAAAAACAACTATGTACTACGAACGGGAGGAGGCCAATATTGGCCTCCTGCCTATCATTCGGGAGGACCGGGGTTAAACTCGGTTCGGCCATCCTGTCTGAGGTTTTCCGTGGTTTTCCTCAGACACTTAGGCGAATGCTGGGATGGTTCCCTACAAGGCCACGGCCGACCTTCCATCCCTCTTCCCTCCCCGTAGTAGTAGATTGGCTGAAAAGAGTCCCCTATGACTCTCCAGCAGCCCGCCTCCCAGCCTTCTGCTGGGGAGGAATGAAATGTAAAAAAAAAAAAAAAAAAAAAAAAAAAAAACGAACAGTGTAACTGAGGCTTTAACTGTGCGATTTTGCACTGATACTTGCTATTCGGGAGGAACGGGTAAAACCCGGTTCGGCCATCCTGTCTGAGGTTTTCCGTGGTTTTCCTCAGACACTCTAAGGCCCAATTCACACAGAAGAGACGCGGCGCGGACGTCGGGCGGAGACGCGTCGCGGACGCGGCGCATTGTGAGGTCGCTTCTATGTTAACAAATGGCGCAATCCACACAGAGGCGGCGGGGCGCGGGCGCGCCCCTTTGAGGTCCGCGCCGCGTCTCTTCCAAGTCTCGAGCGGCGCAGTGAACGGGCGAGTGGCGCGGACCTCCAAGCGACGCGTTCTCGCAGTTATAAAAATACGTGATAATTTTGAGTTTAATATACAATTTTGTGAAATCATTGAGAAGTTTTCCGAACTGTACGATTTTAATCGTTCAGATTATTGCAATCGTAATGTACAGGACAGTGCTGGCAAAAGATCGCTAAGGAATTAAATGAAACAGGAAAGTTTTAAAATTTATTATAAAATTTATTACTGTTAGGTACATACAAGGGTGGTCAATAGCTTCTAAAAAAGCAGATTATAGCAACTGTTATTAATATACACAGTCTCTATCCTGATACGGAATGGGTGCACGTTTTACGAAGTACTTGCACAAATACTCTCTTACATATTTTGCATTTTGTCTTCTTGCATTTCCTTCGGTCATTGGATTTCCTATTACAATATTTTCAATGTTAGGTATTGAAAATTTACCATCGTATTTCCGTATTGCGTTGTGTAAAACGCACATGGCTTGAATCAGTAAATCAGTTTTAGAAGGAGAGCAACATATTAATGTATTCAAGACCCTGAATTTTGAAGTTAATACGCCAAAAGCACATTCCACACATTTCCTACCTCTACAAAACCTGGTGTTGAATATTTGGTTGCAGTGGGAATGCTTCATCCGCTATAAAATAGAAAGGGATGTTTATTGTTTCTCCAGGAAGAGGGGCTGGGTCGGGTAATTTAAGGCCCTGTTGTTGTAGAGCTCTTCCAAAATTGCTGCGATTAAACGCTCGACCATCATTGCTTCGGCTGTATTCGCCTATGTCTGTAGTAACAAATAAGCCATCCGCATCTGTCACTGCTAACAAGCAGTGACAGATGCGGATGTTATACTGTAGAAAAGAATCCTTTGTAATTGACAAAGGCGGAATCTGATTTTGGCGGAGCTTTTATTCTGATGTGTTTTGCATCAACACTGCCAATACAGTTGGGTAAATTCCACAGTTTATAGAAACGTTGAAATACTTTCAACAAAAATATAAATTGTTAAAAAAAAAATAAACATGAACCTAAAGCTCTAGAACATGATTCAGATATGGTTTTTTTGCAAAGAATTTGGCGGATATGAAATCTATGACAGCACAACAAAAACGTAAAATCAAAATAGGAATTTTGAACAGAATGCTTCGGACGTATCGTCTGTAACCAGTGACGACCATCCTGATAACGCCAACAACTGATGCTGGTATCGGCACATCGACATCTCCACTCTATATTACATTATCATCAAATAGAGGAGAGACATACTACGCATCAAGCACAGAGACTGCAGAGACTGATGTGAAAACAGATAGTTATACATTGAAAGACTTCTGTTTTAGTAATTTTTTTTTCAGATAAACGTTTGTGTTTTGATTACTTCCCTTAATGTAATTAAAATCCTCTCTTCTGGACAAACTGGCGATCTCCAGTTGGTAGATTTTTTTCTGTATGCCATCCTTAATTTTGTTCAGTAGATAAAAGAAACATGGTTGAGGCATTCTGTAAAATTTTTTAAAACGTTCAGGATATATTTCCAACTCTTTCATCACGTCAAAAATTCCATACTTCCTCCCCTTCTTCAGTCATTAAGGATGAACCCAGAAACTATTCTTATACTGAATATGATTTAAATGTAGTAAGGTTAAAACATCTTCATCGTCAGATGAAGTCATGGTAGAAGCCATGTCACGCGCGAGTCCCTTGTGCGTCTCTTCTGTTTGGACTGAACAGGCCACGTCCGGAGGAATGAAATAGTAAAAAAAAAACGTATAGTGTTGAATCCGTAACTAAAATTGAATTTACATTCAGTGGTTAAATGATTATGGTGATCCTTTCGTAAGCGTTCTAACTTTTCCAAAATATAATATGTCAGACACAGTTGGATACGTAGAACAGCAACCCAGATGAACATCCATAATAGTTACCGTGAAACCTTGTATCAGCAGCAAAAAGTGATTCGCAGTTCTGTTACTTACCAAGGATTAACTCAAAATGGAGATATTGATACAAATGCGTGTTTTGTGCATTTGGTACACAGTACTCGAGTAGTAG
Source organism: Vandiemenella viatica (assembly GCA_031002005.1). Classification (NCBI taxonomy): domain Eukaryota; kingdom Metazoa; phylum Arthropoda; class Insecta; order Orthoptera; family Morabidae; genus Vandiemenella; species Vandiemenella viatica. Next base: position 53,213,171 of record JARYHS010008074.1, read on the forward strand.
TGAAATAGGATGACACAGATTTGGATAACATTAGGCGTGGTCGGATCATGCGCATTTATACTGTTTAGACAAACTAATCTTAAAAATTTAAACTTAATCGATGTCGTCAAACAAAATGAATAAATAAAACCAAAAGAAAATTTCAAAATTTCAGTATCTATCTAAGACAAAAACACGGTGAAGAAATGACAAACATATAATTCCATAAAAATTCAAATCAACTGCGCGACTTTTTGTGATTAAAACCTATTACAATTAACACAGAGTCAGCTAGCTACAGCCGTATTTGTTTCTGTTGTTCACTTTATTTGACAAAACGTACAAAGATACGACCAGAATGATGAAGCCAGTAACGAATTGTCCTCTATAACCTCTAGCACATATTTTCCTGGAATTTAGTGCTAAATTACGGGAGAAAAATTAAAATACAGAACCAACAGTAGCTTATCTTTGTGCCGAGTTCTTAGGAATACCTTTCGTTGTTCTGGAGCTTTCATGCTATCAAAAACTGTAAAAGATGCCAACGCAAAATAGGAGTGAGTCATCTTTGAAAGGTTTATAAATTATTCAAAAAGCAAATCGAAACTGATCGATCTGATGACTCATGCAGACAGAAAATTTAAATAATAAATTACTGAAAACAAAGAAAGAAAAAAGTGTGATTCGACAGTGCGAAGCTCGACCGAAGATGGTAATACACCGATAGTTTCTCTGTGAAACGATCTTTGGTTCGTCACGTCGCGACCTTTTGTTGAGTGTTTACAAGCTGAGGCTTCGAGTTATAATCGATTGTCGTAGAGTCTCGTATTTCTCGCTACATTGTATCTAGCTCAAATGTGGTGATGGTCATACCTCACTTGATTCACCGCGTGGCCTGTAGCTTACTCTCACGCCCCGCTAATTAACTCGAGGTCAAATAAGTCGATGGAACAAATTCAATCAACCAAGACCTGTGTCACATCTTTCTTACGCTGAGCACCTTCAAGTCCTGGTAAAGACAAGTCAACAGCTTCCTGTTCATTATAAAAGCTGTGCACCGACATTTATTGTGTAAAGTATGCTGAAACGAACGATATTGTTTTTGTACAGAAGCGGGAAAGTAATCTATCTTTACGCCAGACCGACAAGAAACTCGCCTAAAATTCGTAAATTACAGTGAGGTACTATTAAAGATAATCAGCCAGAATCCGCGAATAACAAAGAAAATATTTATTTTGATATTTCTAACTATTTTCATGTTTCAGTGGCCCCATTTTCCGTAACGACAAATATAGTTCTGTACATTCTATTTTTGTTAAGACAGCTCTATTACCCACAGTTACAAGTATCATACTTTTAGATTGTTTCAGGCCCTCGATCTGAACAAAGTTTGGTAACTTTGTCTCCGTTTCACATACGCCTTTAGGCCGTAAAGTCAGGTAACATTTGGTTAGTAACGATTTAGTGTTAATAAACCAATCATATAAGAGTAACTACAGAATTTCATTGCTGTTTTTCTTGAACTCGTGGTCAAATTTCGTTCCTTATAATTTATCGACCAGTATTACTCTAATGAATTTTGATGCCTTTTTTACAGTTTTTATTTCCTGATACTCTTTAATTCAGTCCACATACTGACTCGATTAAAAATATATCAAATTTTTACCGCATCTGTGCAAAGCCGGTTACTACATTTATTCACGATTATATAAGTGGACTCTCCAAATTACATAAGGTTTTCACAAATAAAATTCATGCGTAAGTTGCTAATATAACATAGTTTGATCAATTTTTTACGTATGACAAGTCCTAACACACTAACGTAACTACGAATAAAGGTACCGCAGTGATAGAAGACTTTCAATTGTGTCTCTGCGATAATCTTTAATTTCAGCTGCCAACCAATGTATTGAATACGAAAGAACATAATATGTCACACAGTTTTAACGGTTGTTCGTCGAATACTTTCGTCAAATAAGTTTAACCTTCATGCTAATAATGTTTCGTGGTTACAATGTTTGCGCAATTTAATTTAACCTTCATGTTAATAATGTTTCGTGGTTATAATGATTGTGAAATATGTGCTCCGGAGTTCGATATTACTTTGCTCGCGACAAATAAGCCCTTTAGTGCGGAGAGAACAAAAATAGACTCCTAGCAGATCCGATTGCTCGGTTCAAGTAGGCACGGAGATTTCTTGTATAGTCGACACAGATATTGAGCCCTGAGGCACTGATGAAATTCACCCTCCGTTTTGCCTAGGCAGTAAAGGAGTCAAATTAAGAAATAGACATAATACAGGACGTTCGCCGGAAAACGCTACCCTCCCAGTCTGTTGCCGTCGGCAACTTGCTCGGTAAGTGGAGCCAGCAACTCCCGCCACACGGCACCGTGAATCACCGCACTGTTTAACACCTCCGCTGCCCGAACAGTGCAGTGACGCAGTATAATGGGACCCTTACATTGTTAAGAACGGTTTCTTTGCATTGTAGCTAGTTTGTGACTTCAGTCTCTTATTAATCAGTGTTGTGAATAAACGTTTCTTTGCGGTTTGGCTGGTTTGGGGCTTCATACTCTTACTAATCTGTACCGTGTTTGAGTGTGAGTAAAATTATGGTACGTTACAGTTTGCAGCAAAGAATATTTCTCTACGATACATATGTGAAGAAGAAGTCGTTTAAAAAGTGTCGCAGTAAATTTCGTCGCGAATTTCCTGGCGCTTTACTGCCAGCTAAATCAACAATTCTGCGTCTGGTTAAAAAAGTAAGAGAAACGGGTTCATTTTTTAACAAAAGTAGACTGTCGGTCAACCGTATTCTCACAGAGGAGAAAATTGACGATATCGCTTTTCGACTAGAACAGTCACCCAAACAATCATTAAGTCAGTTAGGGCAGCGTGTGTCTCGAAATATGTTCAGAAGATGTGAAATGTGCATTACACAAGAGGGTCAACACTTCCAGCATCTTTTATAAGGTAAGCTAATGAATTACGTCACATTTAAATGCTTAGCACATACAAGTTTATGAAGTTTATGAAGCGTAATTATTATGAAATAGTCCGCGGCCGACGGTCGAACAATACCGGAAGCTGACCGCTCGCTCGCCGGGAGCAGTTTCTTCCTTGAAGCGCTAACAGTGGGTAGCGTTTCCCGGCGAACGCCCTGTATAATCGCTGGATCTATTTGCATTACGCCTTTGATCGCACAAATTCTATTGTTACTTACTAAGTCATAGTACTGAGGAATATATAGTGTTTAGTTCTAGTTTATCCGCAGAAATTATGTTCGAACATTCTATATATGTGTACACAGTCTAATGTTGAACCTTAGGTTTTGTTTTTTTTTTCCTTGTAGATTTACGCATGATCGATGTTGAGGTCGTTAGAGGGAAAAAGATACTTGGGACAAGGATCGGGAAGGAATTCGCCCATAGCCTTTAAAAGGAACCATCCCGGTGCAGTGATTTGGGGAAATCATGAAAAAATCGAAATCTGGATGGCAGACGGGGATGCGAATACGCGTCCTCCCAAACGCGAAGCCAGTTCATTATCGCTCACCCATCAGACTCATCACAGCGGCTGTACAGACTACCCATAATTTCAAGCTCTGAGAAATGAAATGTGATAGCCTCGCATTCGGGGGGACGCGGTTTCGGATCCCCCTCGGGGCATCCAGATTTGGGTTTTCCACGGTTTCCCCAAATCACTCCAGGCAAATGCCGGGATGCTTCCTTCAAAAGGCCATGGCCGAATTCATTCCTGTTCCTTGTCCCCAGTCCTATCCCGCGTCTAATTACCTCGACGTCGACGAGATGTAAAGCCAGAATTTTTTTTTTTTTAAGTGAACGGTATCTGAATTGTTGTTGGGGGAGTATGACAGATCTAACAGTAGTCCCAGCCATTGGTTTGATGCTGCTGGGAGCAGCAGTAGCCGTGAGGTCACAGCGCGGGCCAGTGGAGACGGCCAGGTGGTTGGCGTCTGTCGGCCCAGTGGTGCGTGACTTGTACGCCTCAACACGCGTCGCTGACCAGCACGGAGAGCCCGGGGCAGACTCTCTCCGACCGGCTCCAGACATGTTCTACCGGAGCGTCAACACTCCTGTAGATTTCCGTACTTTTCCCTGATGCTATTTTCATTAACTCGAAGCTGACTTCTTACCGAGATCAGAAAAGCGCAGCAGTGGATTGTCATTGAACACGAGGTCAGTTGATTAGACCGCCAAAGTGAAATAAATTTTCACTGAGTACTAATTTCCCAGGAGGGGTGATGGAGTTATCGCAGAGGCTTATTTCATGCCTCAAATCTCTTCCGATTGTGATTATAGTCCGTTCAGTTAAGAGAGGCGGCTCAAGGTCAGCCTGTTTTATCCCTCCTCCGCTGTCGTTACCCTTACATACGAAGGGGAAATTTGACACTCGCCTACATAGCGATCAGGTTGGAGAGATAGGAACGGAGGAAGTGATCTACATCTACATCTACATCTACATATATACTCTGCAATTCACAAAATTGTGGGTGGCAGAGGGTGCTCAGCACCAGAGCTAATCTCTTTGCTGTGCATTTCAATTCCTAATGGTACGAGGGAAAAAAGAATTCATATAAGAATCAGTCCGGCACCTTATTTCTCTAATTTTATCTTTCCTGTCCTTCCGACTCAAATAGGTTGGTGGAAGAAGTATTTCACTACACTCAAAAGTGAAAGTGGGAGCACGCATGTTTACCAATAAGTTTAAACGAAACGTGTGTCGTCTATCTACCAGAGACTCCCAGCCTAGTATACTAATCAGTTCTGTGACGCTTTCATAAGGACTGTAGCAAGCGGTCACGAATCGAGTGGCGCTTCTCTGTACTTTCTCTATACTTTCGATCAATCCCTTACGAAACGGGTCCCAAATGGCACAACAATAATCCAAATGTGGACGCACAAGAGATTTGTACGCTATCTCCTTTGTTTGTTCATTACAATTTTTCAAGATTCTACCTAGGAATCGCAGCCTAGAATTTGCTCTACCTACTAACGAATTAATGTGTATGTCCCATTTCATGTTCCTTTGTACTGCTAGTCCCAAATATTTCATAGAATCGACCATATCAATAACTGTATTGTTTAACTCGTATTTCTGAACAATTGGATTCTTTTTGTTAGTTATGCTCATTGTCTTGCACTTTTTACAATTTAGAGTAAGTTGCCACTCAGCGCACCAAGCCAAAATAACATCCAGATCGCTCTGAATTTGCAAGCAATCGGCCAAATTTCTTACTTCCCTATAAATAACCGCATCATCAGCAAACAATCTAAAAAGGCTTTTCACTTTGTCTCCGAGATCGTTTATAAAAATTAAGAAAAGAAGTGGTCCTATTACACTTCCTTGTGGTACACCCGATGTAACATCTATATTAGAAGAACTCTCTCCTTCAACGACAACATACTGCGACCGACCAGTTAGAAAATCCTTTATCCATTCACAAAGCTGATTCGATATTCCGTACGCTCGAGGTGAGGAGCGCAGCCAGAGGAACAAGACATTGAGACGCCAGTCTTAGTGAATAGGGTATAAATTCGTATGATGGTCACCATGTGCGTTTTTCTTATTTCAAAGTGTTTAGAATGCTAAGTCTTGGACAACACGCCAACCCTTGATTGGATTCGAATCTACCGCCCTCGGCATGTAGAGCCAGTTCTCAAACCCTACCAACTAACGTGGTGAGTGAGCGGTTAGCGCTCTGGCTTCGCATTCTGGAGGACGGCGGTTCGAATCCCCGTCCGGGCATCAAGATTTGGGTTATGCATGGTTTCCCCAAATCACTCCAGGCGAATGCCGAGATGCTTCCTTCAAAAGGCCATGGCCGACTTCCTTCCCGTTCCTTGTCCCCGGTCCCATGGTCACATCCCGCCTCTAATGACCTCGACGTCGACGAGGCGTAAAGCCATAAGTAAAAAAAAAAAGTCAACCCCTACGCTACAGGGTCCGACAATAGATTTGGCTATCAGTAACAGCACATCTTTTGAGTCTCTCATTTTAAATTATACAAAAAACACTCATCCATACACCTACAACCGTTCTAAGGCTGCACATCGGAAAGTAAATTGATAGTGAAATATTGGGAATCACTGGGATGTGCTTCATTATATTGGGCTTACATTTACCTCGAGGTTGGAGCTTTAGTATTTTTCTTTTTATCCGGTTCAGCCACAGAGTACAGCGTGGACACTGGCCACCAAAGGTGTCCAATGTGAATCATGAGAAAGGAGGGGGGGGGGGAGAAACTGAGCTACTGCCCAAAATCTAGCCGGGCCCGGCGTAACTAATCTACTGAAGGAAAGTATAGTGTTATCAACTTCTAACAAGTGCTCCCAGAACGCTGCTAGATGATTGCGAGAAACAGACTAAAACCCGCCATCACGATGGCCAGGACGAGGGTGCTTGGGGCCGTGCCCGGTCCCGTTGTACCTCCAAGATCAGCGCACTGAGGCACACTGGCAGGTAGATCTTTAGTATAGTTTTATCATTCCTCGGCTTTCGAGGGAACTTTTTCTTATGTTGGTTTTCTTAATATTTGGTATTGCAGTCAGGTGTCTGATATCCAAGAGTCTTTGTCAAACATAGCACCCAAACCTATTGATGGATACAGACTGTCATACCTCTGCCGTACTGTGAATATGTCATGTCAACATGTGGTAACATCTCTCCCCAAAACAAAAGTTTCAAGAATTTATTTCTGCAAGTTGTAATGTTTCTATGAGTTTTTAAAACCAAGCACGAGAGCAAAAATAACCGAAGTCCAACGCAGTATACACCGTGTATGTGCGAAAACAATTTAGATTATAACAGTAACATACATTTTTTGCGGTGAATATTCTCTTTTCCGATTGCATACGAGTAAACGAATAAATAAAAAGAAATAGAAAATAGCTGGTTGTAACATGAACGAAACGAGGTACACAGTTGGAAGCGTGAAGGATTTTTTCCAGAATACTCTCTTTGCGACTGTACATAGCTCTTCAGCAGTTACGCCATTGTTCTTAGTATTTCAGTAAGTCTATTCGGAAAAGAAATATAGCTGTTAAAGCGAGATCGGATGGGTGGGCGGTAACTCTTCTGCTGGGCATTCTGTAAGGCGCGCGTTCACATGTCCGACCATTCAGATTTTATCGGTTTTCCATGGTTCTAGAAATCACTCCTGACGAATGCCAGGTAGGTTTATTCAAAATTTCAGGGCTGAATTCCTTCCCGTTCCTTGATCTCCACTCCTCTCTAGTCTCTAACGACTTATGTGTCGACGAGAAGTAGAACCCAAAACAAAACAAAAACAAAAAATAGAGCTAATAAATTGCTTTCCGCCGTGGCTCAAATGTGATCCGGAGCATCATTGCTACAACTCATTGGGTAACAACTAAAACCTAAGAGCCGGTATACCAGCAAAGCAGACAACTTGGGAAATCAGATTGTTGTCAGGGCAGGACTTCCTGAATCAGGTACGAACTAGGTGAGTGAAGAGTTTCACATTATCCTTAGTCAAATGAAAATTCTACTTGCTTTCAGTTCATTCGTTCATGTACTGAATGCCGTAAAGAATTAATTCACAGAAGAAATAGAATATAACCTGAACGTTCCTGTGGATGTGGGGAGGATGTGTAGTGCTGTCCCAAAAACCACAAATAATCTTTCAACAGAAAAAGAAATAAGGACAGAATCACGATTTAGCCTTGTGTCATAAGTGGTGATCCAAAGTTATTTTTGCAAGTGCGAGCAATAAAAATTGTATTTAGGTGGAGCTGTAACAAATACCTCCTGGAATTCAGCGGGAACAGAACAGCAAGTTTTGTACTGTGCAGCGATGAAAGAACACAATAGAATAAACCCACCGTCGCGTCGCAAAGGATTAAGGGGATAGCAAACAAGTTAGCCACGGCTGGCTGACTCGAGATGCTACAGAACCATGGGTAACGGAGCTTGGTTTTTCTCGCTATTCGTTACTCGTCAAAAACGTGGTAGAGAAAGGTGCGGGACCTCTGAGATGCTCAGCGATGACAGGAATGACAATAAGCACAGATCACGGATAAGCTCTGTTGAATTAGTAAGTGGGGAAGAGCTGCAAAATAGTTCACAAACCCTCAGACTTAGGTACGGGACAGCCATGGAGGAAGGAAATATATGGAGGAGAAGTGACGTTAAATCTGTGAAGCAGGCTCTAAACTCTCGAGCATGCGCAGTGGCGGCAGCGGCGATATAGCGCTTCCAAACAAATGGGATGTTCACATTGTGTTAGATGCTGTGATTATTTCATTTTGTAATGTTTATAGTGTTTTATAATGCCATCTTGTGTTGCATACGGTTGCACAAATAGGCAAGAGAGGAAAGAACCTGGAATATCATTTCATAAGTAAGTTGAATTCTAATTATCGTTGTTGAAGTGGGCGGTACGAATTGCAAACTTCGCTGCCTGTCTATAAATATTTAGTCATAGCTCTCAATGGGACGACATTGTTCTCAAATTTTTGTTGGTGTAGTGTAGAAAATCAGCATACCTTGCTATTTTACACATAATAGACTAGCATTACTTTTTAACGAGTGTTGAAAATGAGATTTAAAGGGGTGTGTTTTACATTGCAATTCAGTGAATTTAGTATTGTGCTTTCTTTCGTCACGTTGCAGTTTATACGGACAGTGAATAATGAAATTAAATGTGTTAAATTATGCTATGCAATCTAGGAATCTTGATGAAGCAAACGATGTTGTTACCGCAAATACAGTTTGCGATTCAAATACGCATGTGTGGGTATGTCTACATAGTTTGATTCTGTAGCAGCGATTTAAAGGAGATTGTGGTTAGGTCTAAATACAGTCTGTACCAGAATGGTTTTGTTGTTCCATAAGGATCAAAGAATTTATCTATTACTGTTATAATTTCATGAGAACCAAGTTAGTGACAAAACGTGTATCGCGATGGAAACTACTTCCACTTCCAGCTATTCCCAATTAAGCTTACGATGTATGGTAACAAAATAACTATTTTTATTCTAGTGTAGGCCTCATTTCAACCTAACCACAAGTGGTAGTAAAAAAAACTGAAATATCCATTCTGCATGTCCACCATGTAATTCATTGTGGCTTTGGCAGAATTAATTTTTATTCCAGGCCGCATATCAACCCAATCCCAGTATATCCCGAAAGCTAAGCAAGATATCGAAAAATTTTATTCTTTTTTTCGATTTGTCTTGTCGTGTTACATAAGAATCAATCATTAAATTTGACTTTTGCGAAATTTTTCTTCTGCATTTCAACTCAAGACACCTCACTTTTGATACGGTATATCTCGAGAACTAGGCGAAATATCGAAATTTTTTATTCTTTATTTTTTATCTGTCTCGTCTTTTTAAATAAGAATCCGTCATCAAATTTGACTTTGACTTGACCAATTTTTTCTTCTGAATTTCAACCAAAAACATTTCACGTTTGAGACAGAATATCTCGAAAAGTAAGCAGGATATCAAAAAATTTTATTCTTCATTTTTTATTTGTCTCATCGAGTTGCATAATAATCCATCACCAGATTGCGGCGTCACGTTTATCCTAGAGTCCCCTTGAGGTTTTTGTACATATTCCCCGTGTCTGTATGGAAGCGGTCATGCCCCCTCCACTCCGGCCATGCCCCCCCCACTCCTCCTCCGCCCTGCTTCACTTCAATGCGTGGTGAAGGTCTCTTACGTCGTCTCCATATATTTCCTTCCTCCATGGGGAGAGCAGGCAGAAGTGTTTCGGAGCACAGTCTTGAATACCTCTTCTTCCACACTGGCCAGGTAGCAAAGGTGAAAATTTCTTTCACAACCAGTGCTCGAGCCATCTTGTAGCTTGTCGAACGCTACATTGTCTGATGCTAGATGTTCTACACAAGGAGGGCTCTTAAGATTTAACGCACGAGCAATGGCTCGAGTTGTAATATAAACGGTGCAGAGAATAATTCGCGTGGAATTCTAACATCACAGCCACATGTCCGAGTAATGTAATTCAAGTACAAAATACATTATCCTGACTCAGTTCCAGGAATTACGCCTTGCCGTTTAAAATGGCACTGATATCGTAACTCTCAGTGTGACGGCAGAACCAGACGCTGTAGTAAACTTCAGCACCTAATACCGTAAGCTGAAAACTTTATTATTTTTTGCTTATTGCTTTACACATTGTCGACGTCGAGGTCATTAGAGACGGGATAGGACTGGACACAAGGAACGGGAAGGAATTCGGCCATGACCATTTGAAGGAAGGATCCCGGCATTCACCTGGGGTGAAATTTGAAGTCCTTCGAGGAATGTCGTGAAATACGTAAGGCTTACAGTCCCAGAAAGGGCATGTGAACATGATCAGAGTTTCATAAACGTACGTAAGTAATTTAATTTTTTCTTTGTTTCCACGACGATGGTAAATAAGTCGATCTTTTAAATCCGTCCATCCATTTTTTTAAGGCTCCTCTTTGTTCAATTTACGTTCAATTTTTTTTTTTTTTTTTTTTTTTTTACATCAACCAATTCTCTTCCCACATTTTTCGTACATATCTGTGGGTACAACCCCTTGAACAATTAATAATATAAAACAATCCACATGTGCGTCTGGTATCTCCGGAGATTTACATAGTACTAGAAGTCATACTGAGAAGTTATCTGCCCAAGCCTAGCACAGCTCTCGTATCCTGAATATTGCTATCTTTGTTGAGAGATGATACGCGGCAATATATCAAATGCATTATGAAAATCCAATAGTGTGACCGAGCATGGTGGTTGAGCGGTAACGCTCTGGCCTCGCACTGTGGAGGACGTGGGTTCAAATACCCTCCGTCCAGCCATCCAGATTTCGCTTTTCCACGATTTTCTCAAATCACTCCAGGCGAATGCCGGGATGGTTTCTTCAAAATGCCACGGCGGAATTCGTTGTCCCCAGTCCTTTCTCGCCTGTAATAACGTCGAAGTCGGCAAGGCGTAAAACCAGAAAAAAAAACAGAAACCCATAGTGTGGCATTTATATATTGCACGATGCCAATAGGTTTGATCACGTTTTGTGAAAATAGACTGTAACTGAATTTCAAAATAACGGTTTTTATTGTATTTATTTTGAATCGCCTGATGCATGTGTATGTTATCATTCCTTCCCCGTCGCTGCCCAACTTTCTCAAGCATGGGCGTTTTTAAAGCTACAATTTTTTATCGTTATAGTCACACAGAATCAGACGATCAAATCTGACTGGTGTACTGTCTCAGAGACCCTATTTAGCCAGACTAACCTTACCCCTTCTTTTAGAGTGTCTGGTTGCGCGGCGTTGCCCATAATATGATTTGCTGTACTCTGTTCACCCTCAACTGGCGGTCCAAGGTCATGTTCCTCTCGCGCCTCACCCCTCACTTCTCAACCCCCTTCCTTCCTACCTTTCCGAGCTGAATGCAGTGTCCAAGTAAGCGAGTGTTAAATGTTCCCACCGAAGGTAGGGGTAAGGACAACAGAGAGGGGACAGAACACAGTGACCTTGAGCCGCCATTGTTGACTGAACGCGCTAAAACAGTCGCACGAATAAATACCTTCCTAACGCCAAATAACTATAATAAAGCGTTACATCTGGCTGTTGGAGTTACACTATTGAAAACGAACTATGTGAATGTGGTAAGCTGCAGGACCCACAATATCTTCTGGTATGCAGGAATCTAAATGAAACCTGCACTATCGACGACCTTTTTAGGGCAATTGAGAAGGCCATCAGGATTGCTGAATTCTGGTCACACTTCATTTAATTGTGTTCTGTAGTCCATAACCTTAATATTAATTAATTAATTTTATTTGTTTTTTTATGTCCTGGACACGAGAAATAAATAAATAAATATCTGGCTGTGAAGTAGGAATGTAACGGAAGTGCGGAACTTTCGTGTCAAATCTCACAACCGCTTTCGCATCCACATCCGTAATTGTTATTGCGGATGTATAGCGGATGTTTTATTTACATTGCAATATATATTATTCTTTCTTCTTTATACAAGATTCTGCCGATCGTCTTAGCTAACAACGAGGTGGTTGTTTTTTATCTGACGATCTTGCAATAAAAAAGCGCCTTCTTCAAGGTCGAACCTACAGGACATCCGTATAGAACTACAATAGGATGCGCTTACCCATTCACGCTACTAGAACGGGTCCAATAAAATGTTCCAAGCAATTCTTTCCACTTGTAATGTCACACAGCACGCCATATGACCATATGGCATACTCGCAGGATTTTTCCTCCAATCATGATCTAACACCTTAGCTTGTTGGACAGCAAGGACTCGTGTTGGTTTTTTAGGAGTCTCAACATCCAACACGTCCTGCATGTAGTTCTCTAACACTTTTCACGGCCCAGCAAGGCTCTTTATCGAAAATCGGATAAACGTAGGTCCTACAAGTTGTACTGTGGATGCGCCGCTAGAGCGGTGGAAAGGCAGGTGGCGGGCGGGCAATTGAGATATGTAGTGGCGTGGCATTGTGTTTGCTGGAAGTAGCCAAGCCGCGAACTCCGCAAAATTCACACGACGCAGATTTTTTTTTTTTAGACGCGTACGTCACCCCATGTTTTCTTTTGTTTGAAGATGATGAATGATGAGACAAAAAATAAATCAATGTGGCAGTATTATATGGAAGTAGACATTTCTTCTGAAAAATGTAGAATTTCGCATACTTATTTCGATTTTAAGTTTATTTTTGATAAAATATAAAAATCTAAACAATTATAAATTTATTTTCCATTTCCGCATCCGCAAAACATCCGCATACGCAAAACATCCGCATCCGCAAAACTTCCGCATCCGCAAAACGTCCGCATCCGCAAATTTCAAGCATTGAAAATCCGCATCCGCAAAAATGACTTCCTTTACAATCCTACTGTGAACCGACGGCCTGAGCTGCCGAAGAGGAGAGGCTGAGAAATGGAGCGATGTCCTTATGGAGACAGGAAGAGAGAGAGAGAGAGAGCGGAATGGCTGTGTGAAGCGGGACGGCAGAGATAACGCACACGCATCCGGGTGGACGCAGCTCAGCGCGGGAAACACACAACAGGTGAAATTTTTATGTTTCTGTATAGGCCGCAATGTGACATTACTATCCCTTATAACAATACCAGCTGTGGTTCGTAACTTCGTTTAATTTTGCAAAGGGTTATCGTCTGAAGTTAGGTCTTCTATCGAAGCTGCTCCCACGGTAAATTTGTCCTTCTGACTAGCTGTCAACCCATAGCAAAAACTGTTGCAATACAGTGAGAAATCCAATCGATCCCGACTCTCACAAATGAGTTTAACGGCTAATGGTAATGGATATTTATTTCAGCTCCGAATAATACGGTTCCGTTGGTACGTCATCTAGCCAATATTTCGGATGCGATAACTAACTTATTTTCAAATGGATACTAATTTCCCGAAACTTAGAGTAAAGTGCCCTATTCCGGACCCTCACCCTAAAATGGACCCCCGGTCTCCTGCCTCTGCATTCTACTGAGCTCTAGCAGAATCAATAAATAGTAGTAAATAGTAGTTTAGGCTTCCACCACTCTGTAGCAGAATGCTCACGTCACCCGCTTCATTGGTTGTTCGTTAAATCGCCATTACATGCTTTGGCAGTCGACAAATTTTTTACATTCTGCTATATTTTTCAAAAATTTTCCTGGCTATGGGCAGGTAAGCCTTCCTACCTACGTATACCCTTAAATGATAAGGTTTTATGTTAATGTTTATCACTAAACAGTGTTGTCGAGAAGTTTCGTTAAAAATCTGTTGGGTTAACAAAATACAGGCTATAGTTGTGAAAACCTAACCCCTTCACTTGCCTAAAATGGACCCGTTTTTATGCTTTAAGTCAAATATGGAAAGTAATGCTTGCATTATTACGATTATCTTATCTACGCCTTATAAAGCCCAATTGATGAAGGCTACAGAAGTGAAGAAAGCTCAACGGCAAGAACGTATTAGTGTTCGAGGATGCAAAAGCAGTCGCGACCCAGGGCATGGGTCAGCAATAGGCCTAGCAAAAACATCTTGTGAAAAGATCCTTAATTTTGAGAAAAATGTGAAAGAATCCAGCACTGAAGATGAGAAGAGCGTGACCTCTGGAACATCGGCATTGGAGATTATCCCTGGAGTATTCCCTTCCAAAGATGATGACTGTTGGTGTGTGTTTTGCGACAGGAAATTTTTTGACGTTTCATAATGGGAAATTTACATGATGTGCGTTATATGTTTAGTATGGGCCCATGTGAATTGTCTTGAGGCTGAAAAGGATGTGTACATCTGCGATTTTTATCACTAAACATTTTAATTTGTTTATATATTTTATGTATTTTCATATACCCTGTATATCTGATATAAATATATATTTTTTAAAAACTAAAACCTGTGATTGTGCAATTCACTATAAAGTATGTTTTCTGTGATTCAATACCATTTTCTAATTTTTTTAGTGTTATTTCGTTAATTTTTATGAGAGGTCCGGTTCAGGCAATCTTATCGCCAAACTGTAGAGTTTTTTTAAAAAAATATTTTTTTTGACGATTTTTAATGAAATTTTTTGAAATCAGAATTTAAATGACCCATAACATTCTGAAGTAATTACTTCACCGAGCGTGGTGGGTGAGCGATTAACGTTCTGGCCTCGCATTCGGGAGGACGCGGATTCGAACCCCCTTTCGGGCATCAAGATTTGGATTTTCCAAGGCTTCCGCAAATCACTCCAGGCGAATTCCGGGATGCTTCCTTCAAAAAGGCCATGGCCGAATTCCTTCCCGTTCCATGTCCCCAGTCCCATCCCGCCTCTAATGACCACGACATCGATGAGGCGTAAATCCACAGATGAAAAAGGTAATTATTTCATGCTTTAAAACAAATTTCTTATCAATTTTTTTTTTTAAGTAAAAAGCAAAATGGGGGTCTACCATGAGATACAAATTACTCTAATCGTGGGTTTAAACGCTCAAATTATTTGCAAAAACTGGCTTATACAACTGAACGAATCATTGCTATTCACACGTTCAGTTTGGTTTGCACAACTGTGAATTGAGGAACCTTGTGGTGTTCAAAATGGAAAATTGTACGAAGAGCTAATTCTTGCAACGGTTGCGGTTTGCATTATGTGTAGAAAAGATCAAATTAAAGGGAAACCATGTTCACTAAACACGGATTTGTTTTCTCAAACCGATATAATAGCTGAATTACACAGGGACTTGATGATTTTCCCATCAATTTGCATATGAACGAAGCCAAATACCAGCAAGTCCAAAAATTAATTACATCAATAATTTCAAGAGCAGACACCATAATAAGAGGTGCAATTACTACCGCTTCCCTCCCTTTCAATGAACAGCTATCAGTTAAGCTGATATTGTTGACAGCAGGCAGAAGTTAAAAAGATTTAAAATTTTACACGTGTCCTTCCAAACCAGCTCTGGTAATCGCTACAAATAAATCTTAATATTAATAAAAAGTCTAAAAACTAACTTACTCCTCAACCTGAAGGTTGGTTGGATCCTCCCGAAGGAAGCGTACTAAGCCATTGTGTCAGAGGTAGGACGGCCAGTTCCTTTCCTCTGGGACCTACAGTTTAACGTGGAATCCGAACCACGGAGCGTCCTGGCATAGCTCATATGATCAAACACAACTAAAAAATTCCTGTGCCTACCGGGATATGAATGCGGGACCGGAGGATCGAACTTTTTTAAAGTAAGCACCTTAACCACTGAGCTACCAGAACGTCCAATAAGAAGTCTAAAAAAAAAAAAGGAAGCTTAATACAACGTCGGGGAACAGATAACCGGCAGTCGATCGGCGCCATAACCCATGCGCATGCACAATGTTGGAGCTGAGGCTTAAGCATTGTTTAGTCGTTCAATACACCAACCTGAATCCAATTTTCTGTCGGTACAGATTTTACTCAAATCAAACGTTTGGACGTTCACACGGAACAATTTCGCTTGCGTAAGACAGTTTGTGCAAACGGCTTGAGCGTGTAAACCTACTTAGGCCATTCAAATTCAGACCACAGTTCACCCAAAACAAAAAAAGTAAACGAAGAGACACGCTATTTCTCAGCTTCTCAATGGCACATCAAGGTAGACAAACTATACCCCATTTTATCTATGGGACTCAGGTCTGCATAACGTTTTAAACCAAAGCTTTTTTTTTTTTTTTAATGGCATTTGGCTACGCGGCCATACAGCCAGCACTATGTAATTTTGTAGTTTGCAACTATGTATTGTATCATTCAGTGTATTATAGATTCTACCTGGTATAGACGACACAAGACAAACACGACACTTAATTAAAACCGCCCATGCCCGAGGCCGGACTCGAACCCACGACCCCTACAACGCGAGGCTAGCACGCTATCCCCTACGCTGCCGGGGTCGGCAAAACCAAGGCTTGACAACCAATTTTGGAGATCGGCCACATCTTCGATTCTAAGTAAGCCTGCGGGCCATATAATACTTGACTATAGTTGTAATAGATATTTAAGTGTAAAAAAAAGATATAAGTGACACTTTAATTACAATCATAAACTAAAAACCATCAGTGACACATTTTCTGAGATTTTATAAAAATTTTAATGAAAAAGTAAAAAACATTTATGAGACCTTTGCAGAGGTTTTTGAGCTAGCATATTCTAGACTGCTGCTGTTGGCTGGCAAACTCAAATGCGCGGAACTGGGGTTCGGCAACCTGTTTCAAACCATTGAAAATCCAATTTTCTATTCATCCTCAACTGGCAGCCCAAGGTCATGTTCCTCCTGCCTAGTGTTGCAAACAGAAAAAAAACAAAATTTTTTTTTCAGCTTTGTGAAAAAAAACATGAAAAAAAACCTAGCACCCGTGTTTTTTTTCTAATTTTTTTTTTTTCAGAAAACAATATATTTGATAAATTATAGTTTTATTTAAGGAACTTCCATTTTACAAGTGTGTTTTAAGTCTTACTTAATCATATAATGTCTCACATAATGATTCATAAGTGTATCTATATAGGTAATATAATTTTATTCATCCTCTATGTCAGTACCACATTCACTAGTATCAGCACTACCAACACTTGTTCGATCGGTGTCGGAATTTTCTGTCTCCTCTAGATCCATAACTTCAGAAATAGTTAAATTTTCTTTTACTGGTTGTTCTTGTATTGTACGCAAAAGATTTTGAGATTGCAATTTTAAATTGTGAGCAAAGTGCACACTGTGCATAAAGACTGCGCCGATAGTTCTGTATTACGGTCTTTTAAGTTTGAATTAAAATCTATTATCATAAAAAATAGGAGCTTTACTTCTTTTCGATCGTTTGTTTACACCAACGGTTGCAAGGAAACGATTCATAATTAGGGACCGTGCACAAACTACGTGGCTCGGTCCAGAGTGAGGAGGGGTTAGCTGGAAGGCAACGCTGGGCTACGTGGGAGAGGGGGGGGGGGGTTCCGAGCCAGGCCACGTAAGTTTCCTTTCGTAACATTTTTCACAGTTAAAATGAGGAACTGAAATCACAATAGCATGTGAGTATTTATTTCCCTCAGTTAATTATATCCGTATGTAATTTATAATAGTCTGACAAGAGAAAACAGTACAAATGTCTTCTGGAATCAAAACGGAAGAAAGCTACGCGCTACGTGAGCGGGGGTGGGGGGGGGGGCGGGGCAAAAGCCACGTAGGGCTACGGGGGGGTTCACAGGAGGCCAAAATGGAGTTATGTGGTTTATGCACGCTCCCTTACTGACAATTTAATGAGTCAGTACCACTATACTCTGAGAGTTAACAAGTATACGAATATAAGGAAAGCCCAATAAGTAGTAAAAAGAGGCAAAAAACCGTGGATAAATTTTAAATTCCTAATTTTTAAAAAGATCTGTAGGTAATTTTGTAAGGCTGGCAGCACTATTTCAAATAGCAAGTATCAATCCAAACAATGGGGAATGGGGATTCCTTCTGGCGCAACCTAGTCTCTTCGGGAAATCCCCGTTCATAAAGAAAATTTCAGTCAATTTTGCCAATATTTTCGTATTTTTTTTCCCCTACTGAACCAGAAAAATAAAGTAGATTTTAAACTAAGATAAGTACTTAGAATAAACTCTAAAACAGTCATTTTAAACGATAACTGCCTTACAAATTTGAGATTTAGTAGTTGTGAAAAAAAACGTGTTCCAGAAAAAAAACATGTTTTTTTTCAAAAAAAAATTTTCATGTTTTTTTTTTCAAGCCAGAAAAAAAAACCGTTTTTTACAACACTACTCCTGCCCCACTCCTCACCTCACTGCCCCCTCCCGCTGTGCCAGGACAGGCAGTCAAATGGCAAATTTGTCAGCGAGCACTGTTTCTCCTCCGCATGTAGGGGTAAGGGCAGCGGAGTGGGGATAGAGCAGAGTGACCTTGAGCCGCCTCTATTAACTTAACGCGCCATAGTTGTTTTGCATGAAACGCGTGTTCAACGAAACAGAAATTTTTTTCTCGTAGTCGAAATGTGTAAACCTTGAAATATAATGATGTTTAATAGATGCTTCTGTACTAATTCCCTCCAATAGTTTTAGCAAACTTTCTGTCTTAGAATGTACATAACTTAGTTCCAGAGAAAATTGATTATTAGTATTAGATTTGTACAAAGTTCTGGTTTTGAAAGGCTGACGGGTTTACCAAACCAGTCTGACCATTGTAAAGATATGACATTACAAAAGCCATGCCCACTAAACCTAATATCAGACAGCAGCAGAAGGAAGATTTCTGGAGGTGTATCCTCACAGGTAGTAGATGACGCTGTGCTGTGCTGTGCATTGCTATTGTATCGTACCATAATGACTAGCTATAATATTGTTTAACGACTATTAGCCGAAGGAATATTAAACTTGAAAAGATCTTGCTATGTTTAACGGCACTTGGGCAGTGTCGTTTGTGATGACTCGATGCTACGTAACCACTGGCATCAGGAAGTAGTGTCCGTTGATCTGGCAGTGAGTGACTCGGAGCTGGAAGCGTCAACTTTCTCCTGATTCCCGGAAGCTTCGGACTAATCGCCGATCTTTTACACAGAGAGAGAGAGCGAACTAGTGATCGCAACGCGACTGGAAATGGTCTTGCTTATCGAATTGGTGGGCAGAAGAACGTCCGCAACATCGCTTGCTGCGGAATTAAGTGTAAAACATTAGGATTACTCCACGCGATGAGCCAGCAATAGGACAGAGTATTTTACACACTTTCAAAGTTTTGAGTATTGTACTATAGACCCCCTCCCCCCCCCCCCAAACGTAATGTTACCGTCGTTAGTCTTTCTTATCTCCCAATCATGTTTTTGTTCGTAACTAAGTATCCGGAAAGTGATATTTGTCTTAATACTTCTAACCGTATCGCCTGTGTGGAAAGAGGCAGCTCCATATTCTCATACGAAATCTAACAAACTGAAGACATCGAAAATACTAAAACGCATTTTTGTCCCTTTCAAACTCTGAGCAATGAATTTTCGGTTTAAATTGGCCTTAAAACACCTTATTACCTAAAGCTATCTCCCAACTGGGAACTGTTGTAGGACCGTCAACGTACTCATAACATCCATGGGCGTATCCAGCGAGGGGCAGAGGGGGGCTGCTGCCCCCCCCCCCCTAGAAGAAAAATTAAGTTGCCTTCAGTACGCTTCGACGAGTGAAGAATTAGTTCAGGAGCACTTTGGGAGAGAAAGATTGACTAGATTATGTCTGATGAGTGTGCATCGAAATTTCGTGAAAGAACACCATGAAATATTGACAAACAAAATTATTGAAATTGAAAATCCGGATCAATTAATGTTTACATAAAAAACTAACTGACTTACGATCTTAATTAACTACATAGTAGGTCCTTAGATTAAGTAGTTGGGATACTATATTAATCAATGATAAAAATAGTTTCCTGAATAGATTTGAGTTTGATTTTGTAATGTCATGTTTAAGTCTCCCACCCCACTTCCTCGAAACCAAAATGAATTGCCCCCCCCCCCCCCGTAGTTCAAATCCTGCCCCCCTCTAGTTCTGATCCTGGATACGCCCTTGATAACATCGTTTACATCAATACGAACATTCGCGCGCACACGCACACATTATACATATCAAATTTTGAACCAGAGTTTGCAAAAGAGGATACAAAATTGGTCTAGAAAACCCATAAGATAATTAGACTAACGGCTCACAAATTCAGGTCTCTGGTTAAAAATTTAAACACACAAGTTCACACTTACTACGTAAAAATCATTAATAGCAGGTAGAAATCATGTTCAACACTGCTGTTCTTATTTTATCCTTTCGTTTTTCATGACGCTTTTATTTTTAATTCGTATTAGTCTGGTGAAGTTTCGCAGTATCGTTACTTTGATCGGTTTCTTATTGATGCTAGTCCGTGAAACGTTCTAAAACCAGTAAAGTCTTCAGCGTACGTCAAAACAAGAAGACGCAAATGAAACATCAAGTAGATACAACGTGATCTTCATAGATAAACATGTAAACATGAAAAACATGTAACTTAGGGACTATAACACTGCTATTGCAGTAAACATTGAATATACGTGCCAACACTTTAGATGGTTATTAGTTATGAAATGTTTTACGTCGTATCTTTGTAACAAAATGGTTGTAACAGAAATTCCAAGTAGGGAGCGTCCATAAACTACGTGGCTACGTCTGGGGGGGGGAGAGGTGTTAGCTGGAAAGCTACGCTGAGCTACGGAGGGGGGTGGGGGGGTTTCAAGACACGTAGCTTCTTATTTATATCATTTCTCACATTTAAATTAAGGTACAGAACACACAACCGCATGTGAATTTAACTATCTCCATATGTAATTTAAGATAGTCTGACAAGAGAAAAACGGTACAACATATCTTCTGGAATCAATATGGGAAAAAATCTATGTGCTACGTGGGAGGGGGGGGGGGAGGCTAAAACAATGTCGGGCTAGGTGGGGGGAGGGGGCATTCGCAGGAGGCTAAAATGGGGCTACGTGGTTTATGGACGCTCCGTTAGGGGATGATCTAATACAAGGGTGGGAAAATAGCGGCGCGCTAAGAATTTTCTTGTGGCCCTCCAAGACATTCAGAAAAATCGACCTTGAACCGAGATTTCCTGCCTGATGCGCAGTGTTTTTCCGTTGATGTGGTTAATTTCCATTTTTTCTTTTCGACAGTAAATATAGAAATTTTCAATTTTAATGAAACAAAGAACTCTAAAAAAAAAAAAACGTTAAATTGGTGACGAATGTCGTTTCTTTAATGAAAAATGGACAAACAAATATTAATATTATTATAATACAGGGATTAAAGCAGTGCATTTATTGTGTTATCGAATGATAGCCGTATATAAGGATTACAATATGAAACGATATTGCGAAACAAAACATAGTGAATTTGACTGCAAACTTTCCTCGGAAGAACACAAAAAAGCAACAAACATTATTTACAAAGGAATCATCACTTTAAAATATCGCTACACAAGCAAGTTTCACACTATGCTAAACGTAACAAGCCTTTTTTCGGATGGCGAGTATATGAAGCAATGTGTTCAATTGTGTGCGATCGATATTGTGTCCTGATGTTAGAAGCAAATTTGAAACCATTTCATTTTCAAGAAGAACTATAATGCGGTGCATTGACTGAATTAGTGACAATCTCAGAACAGCTGAAGAATGCGACCAAAAAGTTGTTTGGTTTTCTTTGCCACTGCATGAGATCACAGACAACAAAGATACTGTACAGTTACTCGTCATCACAGAAAAATTACTTGATCTAGAATCAGTGAAAGATACAACGATTCCTCCGGACTAGTGCTGTGGATTGTGTGGATAAAATTGATTTGTCCTGGAACAAAATGGCAAGCATTACAACTGATGGGGCCATAGCTTCCATTTGGAAAAAATGTAGGTATGGTTAAGCTTTTAAAAATAAGTTACAAGCACAAGACACAGTGATAATTTGTATTATCATTGTATTTTGCATAAAAGCCACACTGGACTTAAAACGTGTGGTAGGTCCTATTGTCAATATGGAGAGCAAGGACACTCCACATTCTTTTGTTGAGGATATAAAGGCGGAATGGGAAGACATAGATTAGCACAAGAATAGGGATTGTGGAGCCTGATAAAAGTGAGCAAAAGTGTCTGGAATGAAATCCTCTTATTTCTGGACATCAAGGACATATTTCATGATTTTATTAAAAAGACAGGATGTGAGGAGGGGAGATTTCAGATGATGTTTGTAACTGATGTATCTGAGAAATTTAATGAACTGAATGTGACATTTCAAGGAAAGGGGTTGTTTGCACATGAAACGTGGAAGTATGTAGAATCATTCGAAGCAAACCTAGATCTATTTGCAAGGCATGCAGGTAAAGGCAATTTTTTTTTTTATTTTCCTTTATTAGGAGAATATAAAGTACCAGGAAGTGTTTCTGCCGATATTACGAATCATCTGCAGAGTTTGGAGGACGAGGTTACATGAAGATTTCAGGACTTTTGAAAATTGAGCCTAAATTCAATTTGCTCTACTTTCTTATCCCATCACTGCTGATATTGACACAGCACCTGAGGAGCTGCAGCTTGAACTTATCAACTTGCAGTCAGACCGCACTGTGAAAGAAATGTTTCATGATGTGACATTAGTTGACTTTTACAAATCTTTATCTGCTAAAAATTTCCATGTATGAAGAAAATTGCGGGGAAAATGTTCTCTATATTTAGATCCACATATATTTGTGGGCAAAGTTTTTCTTGCTTGAAGATCAACAAGAGTAAAATATAGATACTTATTGACAGACATTAACTTGCAGGCTGTGATGAGAATCTCACCAAGCAATCTCTCACTCCCGATTTCAAAAACATTATAGAAAAGTATGAAAGGGTACATTTGTCTCATCAAACTGATCCTAGAATTAAATGTGCTTGCAGCTATAGTTTATTTTTGGTTCGCATGATAAATTAATTGATTAATACTGCGACTATTTTATTTTATTTATTTTCATTGGTAATGCTGATTTCTCAGTTCGATGCAGACGTGATATTTTGTGTCTTTCGGAAGAGTAGCCCTGAGTAGGCCAGCACTGGATTCTGAAATGCAAAGTAATGAATGCCCTCAGCTTTCACAAAGTGGTTCGCGAGCCAAAAAAAATGTCCTCCATTGGTCCAATACAATGGAGTCAGACTTCTTTCAAGCCGCCCTGAGTACTTCGCTTGCTGACACATAGTCACGGTATCTGGTTGTCGCCACGGCATCATCGGTTCGAATACCGATCGCGTAAGAATTCATTTGGGCCTTTGGACAGATGGATAATAGATACAAGATTTCTATCACCAGATTGAGTAACGAAGTAATGGTTGTGGATTGCCGGTAGCGACACTGGAAATGGTGATTTCTCCGTTTGATGCGGACGTGAAACTTGGTATCGTTCGGAAGAATAGGCCTGAATAGACCAGCACCGGATTTTACTTTTTCTCTTCTTTCATCCACAACACAAACCAAACAGTACACTGAACATACGCACCAACAAAGTCGTCAAATAATAATAGTTACTTAGACTTCGTAGTGATGCAGGCAATAGGGAATCATGCTTGTTAAGTTCCTATCCTCCATAGTAACTACCTATTATGCATGCCACGTAGGATTTTAATTTTAATTTAATTTAATTGCAATGGAGCACAGGCTCCGGTGGCAATTTACCTACACCGCCACTTCCCCCTATCATACACCCACCTACTTTTGCCCTCTACAAATCTTATCTTTAAATTCTTTCAACGTTTTCGGTAAATTATTCATCATTTCTCTTGGTAACTCATTCCAATCTCTGACACCCTTACCTAAAAAAGAGAATCTTACCACACCCTTGTGTCTGAAATCCAGTGCCAGCTTGTGGTCATGGTCATCTTTTCCCTTCCATGCAGGATACACTCTAACGAAAGGAAACTATCAATACTGTATGGATTTCTTACTTGAATTCTCATAAGAATTAGTAAAAAGAACCCACACCACTATAATGCCACTTTATTATTACTTTAATGAACAGGCAGCAGAATTCAAAGTTATTTTGCAATCTGTGTCACTGTGGAGCAACAAATGGAGGTAAAAGTATAAACGCACAGTCTCAATTTGAAAAGATGATTCATTACAAATGAACACTAGAGGCGTTAGTCATGTTTTATTCATATCTATTCTACATCGTCTACTTTTGTTTCAACACACAGCAAGATACGATTTTACAGTAATGTAGGTCCTTTCATTCGGGAAGACATGGGTTCGGTTCCTCATGGTTCTCCGAAAAGATTTCAGACGACTGCGGGGATTGCTCCTTCAAAATTCCATGGCACAATTCCTTCACGTTCCTTGTCGCCGGCTATCTCATGTCTCTAATGGCCTCGACGTCGGCGAAGTGTAAAGCTCTAAGAAAAAAATAAAACAAACATCGACGACATTTAAAAAACCGCCTAAATGACGCATTAAAATCTTTCACGCGAATCCTCTGACTACTTTCGGGATGTTTCGTATTTCCTTTACCGAATTCCTGTCGTTTCAAGTTCAATTTATGATATAAACTATATTCCATGAAAGCCACATCTGGACAGTTCGTTTCTATTCTGAAGGACCGAGCGTGGTGGGTGAACCTCGAAATCGGGAGGACGCGGGTTCGAATCCCCGTTCGGGCATCCAGATTTGGGTTTTTCATGGTTTCCCCAAATCATTCCAGGCGAATGCCAGGATGCTTCCTTCAAAAGGTCATCGCCGAATTCCTTCCCGTTCCTTGTCCCAATCCATCCCGCCTCTAATAACCTCGCTGTCGATCAGCAAAAAAAAAAAAAAAAAAAAAAAAAAAAAAAACTATTCTCAAGCATATGAAGCAGTCCATAGTTAGATATCAGAAGGTTATTCCATCAAACTCTTTCATCACAAGAACGAAAGCTGCCGTTACGTTTCATGTTGAAAATCTTGAACCGTAAGGTGACAAGGTCGCCTCACTATATTTATAATTTTGGTGTTTATAATATTTAAAAACATGTTTTATTTTGTATAAAGAGAATTATGTTGAAGTTTTTTTTTTTTGCTGAATAACATAAATAGCCCTAAAGGTAAGAACAGAGAGTGAGGACTATCTTTGGAAGAAGTGGACTAGGTGAATAATCTTTGGACTGCGCAAGGAATAGTAAGACAAGAGAAAGCACGGTATGGCGAGACATGCTTGATTTCTAGCTGTCGGATGTGTATTGAGATAAAAATAGTGCAAGTTGTTTTATGAGCCGTGTGTGTATTTGTATGTTGTGAAAAAAGGAAAATAAAAGAGTGATTTTTCGAGTTAATTATATTATCCTGTCGTGTGTTATTTGTATATTTGAGTTGCAGAGTTTTTTTTTTTTTTTTGGTGCCGACTTCTACAGCAAAAAAAAAAAAATATTCCTGCTTGAAGTAGAGCACTTAAGTCATTTGTGAAAGCTGACAAACCGTAAGTACTAAGATATTAAATCTTTTTTTTTTTTTTTTTGGCTTAGAGCTGGATTCACTGCACAAAATGGATGAAGATTTCGAGACAATTCCAGAGGGAAGTTATATTTCAACTGGAACACGTAGCGTATTAGCGTCACTTTAAGCATAATATGAAATTCGTACCACAGAGCAATCATATGAGTTGAAAGTTATGGCGGCTGCAAGGTGATACTTTTATCTACTGCAGCTTCTATCCTTTCAGGTCTTCGCCAAATTTGCAAGGTTAATTGTTTTTCTAGATATAGCCAGTAATGCATTTGGACTCACCAGCTTCCTTGCTGTTCATAACTTATACTCATCAAACTAACTAACTCTTACATTTTTCCATTAAAAACATTTTTTTTAACTTCACTTCACTTAATCATTTACAACAATTTTTATAATTTAAAAAGAAATCTTCAGTCTTCAGACTCGACTTATAATTATTTTTCCACAAAAGCGAAGATATACATTCATTTGCTAAGCTCAGCGATAATCTTTTCATTGTTATGTTTCTCACAAGGTTTTTTTTTCTGTCATCAGTATTTCAACTGGTTTGATGCAATCCTCCATCTCTTCATATATTGGGCTAACCTCTACCTCTCTACAACCCCTTACAGCCCACGTCCTCAATTATGTACTTCATATATTCTGATCTCTATCTTCCTCTACAGTTCTTACCTTCGACAGTTCCCTCCACTGTCATATTAACCTATCCAGCATGTCTCAAAATATGACCTACCAGCCTGTTTCTTCTTTCTGTAAAGCTTCTTCCACAAACTTCTTTCCTCACTCATCTATTACAAAACTCGTTCATTTCGTACTTTGTCTGCCCACTTAATTTTCAGTATTCCCCTGTAGCACTACATTTGAAATGCTTCGATTTTCTTTGTTTCTGGTATTCCTAAAGTCCATGTTTAGCTACCATAAAGTGCTGTGCTCCACACAAAGAGTTTTAAAAAGTTCTTTCTAATTCCTAGATCAATATTTGAAACTAAAAGATTTATCTTTTTCATGAAGGCTCTTTTGCTAGTGCTATTCTGCTTTTAACATCATTCCTGCGTCGACCATTGGTTGTAATTTTGCTTCCCAAGTAGCATAATTCACTTACTTCTCCTATTGCATCCGATCCTGTTTTCATATTTAATCTGTATGATTCGTATCATTTATCCTACATTTCATCAGTTTTGTCTTGCTTTGATTTATACTCCGACCTAAATCTTCCTTCAGTATTTTATTCATGCCATTCAGTAACTTCTCAAAATCCTCAGCCTGTTCTGCTAACAAGACAATGCATCAGTAAATCGTAGCAAACTGATTCTTTTCTCCTCGAACACATGAAAAATTTTCTTTTACTTAGGTTAGCCAACCTAATTTATTGATTCACTTATTTAATATTTTGCTGAGAGCCGTCTTCCCATCTTATTTTAGTATTGTTTACATAACTTATTTTACAAATCACTAGCTCTAGAAAGAAGGAAAATTGAAGAATTTGAAATTTGGTGCTACAGAAGAATGCTGAAAATTAAGTGGACAGACAAAGTACGAAATGAACAAGTTTTGGAAATGATGGGTGAGGAAAGAAGTTTGTGGAAGAAGCTTACAGAAAGAAGAGACAGGCTGGTAGGTCATATTTTGAGACATGCTGGATTGGTTAATTTGTTAGTGGAGGGAACAGTCGAAGGTAAGAACTGTAGAGGAAGACAGAGATTAGAATATATGAAACAGATAATTGAGGACGTGAGTTGTAAGGGATATGTAGAGATTAAGAGGTTAGAACAAGATAGGAAGGGATGGAGGATTGCATCAAGCCAGTCGAAAGACTGATGACAGCAAATGAAAAAAAAGAGCTCTATGGTTGTTGTCCTACACGGTGGACATTGCAATCTCCGGTGAGACTGAGAAGCTAAGCCACTGTAGAATCAAACATTTACACTCTGTGCTTGTGCCTACCTGTTGGTCCATGCAGCTGGAGCTCTGCTTATCTCCTGCACTGTGCGGGCACTGAGGTAGCGCTTATCGCTGGCTGGCCGGCTCTTAAACTGCGCTCGTTTCAGAAATATGACTCGGCGGCTGACTTTACAGCCAGCAGCGTAGCGGAGGTCAAACTGCGCGAGTCGCCTCCAAACCTACCAGCAGTCAGACACGTCCTCAATCATATGGGGTCGTTCGTTAATTACGTGAGGAGAAATGGGGGGGGGGGGGTAGTACCGTGAAATCTCACTAAAAGAGGGGGAGGGGTGGCGGAAATCTGTAGTATATTGAGAGATTTTAGCTATAATATGTTCTAACTTTCGCTCGGGATAATTTTTCTCAAGCTGCAGCTATGTAATGTAATTCCACCCAACGAAGCAGAGCTCAAGGTTGGGCAAAGTCACTTCCCGTGGGAAGCAGTCCCCCTACCAGGGTAACCCCGAAAGCCCTTAGCCAGGGATTTTAGACGAATAGGATTAGGTCACATGACTTCTCCCCACCACGTTTCTACTCTGGAGAGCGCATTCGGGAGCAGCCTCCAGGAGCAGTCGTTTCGCCGATTCAAAGGATGGACCACGTCGCCATACGGCATGCAGATTTTATTAGGTAATGGCTAATGCAATTTATACCCTCTGGCTGGCTGAGAAAGAATATCCCGAGTGGCAGGATTTTATTAGTAGCAGATGCCTTTTATGAGAGCTAGTTTATGCAGTATTTTTCATTTATTTCAATTGTATGTCTATGTGCCCATTTTTACTGAAGTATTAAAGTCACTCAATTCTTTCAACTACATGTTTTCATTTGTATCGCTGATTCCTGCTCATTACTAGCTATAAGTGTGGGCAGAACGTAGTCACTCTGATCTTATGGCCACATATCTTCGAAAGCTAATCGAGGAGTGGTTGATCAGAGGCGAATCCAAACTTTGGCCGTGGTGACTAGCCGCTCAGTTACTACAAATCCCACGTGAGCCTTTGATATTCTTAAAATAAAAGAAAGAGGTTCACAAACAACGCGGACATAGTCTTTAGGGGAGTACCGTATAAGGTCAAGAAACTACGCGGAAATCGCCTTTGCAGAGGGCATAACCACCTTCGGTAGCAAGAGAGGAGAAAAAAAAAGTTGCAAAAAACTACTGTAGTACATTCAGGGATTTTAGCTATAGAATATTGTAAATTTTACTCGGGATAATTTTTCTTAAGCTACAGCCATGTAACTTAATTCCTCCCGACGCAGCATAGTCCAAGGTTAACAGGTTCTCTCCCCGTAAGAAGCGGCCTCCCCACCACGGAAAATTCGAAAGTCCTTAGTAAGATGTTCTAAGCGAATTGGACTAATTTCACGTGACTTTCCCCCACTCAGTGGCGTAGCTAGGTCAACAAGGGCCCCGGTGCAAAAAATTTATTTTGGGCCCTCAGGCCTGACAGGTGACCTTTTTTTTGCTTTGTGTGCTGGTAGGGCCCCCTGAACTGAGGATTGGGGCCCTTGAATTGTTCTTTAGGGTCCCTTGAGCAGTGATTGGGCCTCCCTGAGCAGCGAGGGCCCTTAGTGAGGGGCTCCTGTGTTCTTAGGGGGCCCCTGAGACGACGTTAGAGCTTAAATAAAAATAAAAAAAGGGGTAAGGCTCGTGGGCCCTAGAGGTGCGCTTAGCGCCCCCTTAAGGTATGCTTGGGGGCCCCCTGAGCATGAGGGCCCCGGTGCACTGCACCGCCTAGCCCCATAGTAGCTACGCCCCTGCCCCCACTAAGCTTCTACGCCGGAGAGCGCAGTCTGAAGCCGACGTTCGAGCACTCTCTTCGCCGAGTCTCAGGATGGACCATGTAGCCAGTAGGCATGAAGGATTCATTAGATAAAGGCTGATGCATTTATACGCTTCTGCTGGCTTAGAAAGAATATTCCGAGAGACAGGATTTCATTAGTAAGAATTTTCATTCATGAGAGCTATTTTATACAGTATTCTTCAGTTTTATCCAGTGTATTTCTATGTGATTATTTTATTGAAGTTATATTAAAGTCACTTGTATCACTGATTCCTGCTCCTTACTAGCACTAAGTGAGGACAGAACGTAATTTCTCTGATCCTATAATCACATATCTTCGGTGAAACTGATCGGGGAGTGATTGATCGGAGGCGAACCATTCCTGTCTGTGGCGAATCACCGCTCGTTCGTTACACTACACTACACTACACTACACTACACTACACTACAAAGTCGATCAGCAGAGGAGGGTCCCGCCAAAATCTCACGTCATCTCAGGGTGGCGGGTGGGGGGGGGGGGGTCCAGCCAGATCTCACCACAAATCCCATCAGAGGGAGGAGGGTTCCGGAATTCCGGAAAAACACCTCACGTAATTAATGGATCCCCCTATGTGTGGCATTGCAGATGCATCAACTGTAGACAACGTCCTGATGCCTCCCGCCGGATAAACGCGCCGATTTCAAGCGACGTTTTGAAGTCACCCTCCGACCTCATCTTAAGGAGAAGGGTACTGAAAGTTGGTGTTCCATCATCTGGCGCGTTGCACAAGATGCTGACATCACCTTCCTTTTTCGGTCCCAATTGCACTTCTAAATGGGAGAGAAATTCTACGCACAACCGAATATAAGGGCAGCTAAAATCGCAGGTGGTTTTATTATATTACTCTAGGCTGCTGCATGTTTGGCAGAAACGTGGTGATTCCCCCTCGTCCGGGATACCATTGGAAGGTGAAGCTATTTTTGCTTGCTCCCAGAGAATCAGTCATTGGCAATGAAGCTATTTGTGAATGTCGTGAAAGCACCTCGGGATTTCATTTGGCGTTGTAAAAAAAAACCATCCTATTCTTCTCACCTTATTCAGACGCCCGCAATCAAAAACGACATTTCTCTAGTTCGTCTTGGTCTCTACTCTCTCCCGTCGTGACTTCAGGTTTTTCACAGATCTCCAAGCTGACAGTGTCAGAAAAAGAGAGGATCCCGGGTCCCTAAGTCAGACGTCCACTTTAATTGGTTTGATGATACTGCATCCCGGCAGTATATGTTTGAACAAGCAGATATCGAAAGAAATGGTGTGTTTTAGAATTTGCAGAGACAAGTATCCCGCCAATTACGCTATTACAACTTTCAGTGAGAGTGAAAATTTTTCCAGAGGTGCACTAAACAGCGTTTTTTGTAATATTACAAAGGGAGAAAGTGACAATCCGTTAGCTCCGGTGTCCTTGACAAATACTTTTTTATTTCTCTCTCTCATTTTTTTTACATTAATATCTACTCAACATTCTTTTTAAATGCCTAAAACTGCCAAGTCAATGACATCCTATATAGGAATCCTTGGCGTTCGCTAGGACGCACCACTCATAATTCATATTAAAATGTTGCCAATTTAATTAAGTGATTTGAAATATTATTTCGCGTAGCCCAGACAAATAGAGAATAAGTGGTTATTTTTGTTATTAGTGGAAGAATTTGTTAGTCTTAGAAGTTACCACTTTCTTCTTATACAGTAAATTATCAAATATTTTGAATGTCAAACAGGGTAACTTGTTTATACGACATGGTTCAATGTTAAAATGAAACGTTTTAACATTTTTTATTTTAATGGACTTTTATGTTAATTTTGCGTATATTCTTAGCAGTGGTCAGACTTTGGTTAGTATTTTATAAGAAACTGCAACTTTTCACTAAAAAGTGAATTTGAAGAGTACCTATACTAAGAAAACGTTAATTTTGGTAGCGATGCAGCCACGTTTGTCACGATGTGACGTCACGCTTTCCGCCTTCGGCAGTGCAACTAGCATAGATATTGTTCGAGATTATTACTTAATGACAGTTATATTTAGTTAAGTACCGGTGAAAAAGTATACTGTCAGAACACTGAAAGATAAGTGTGTATTTAATTTAAATTAACATATTTAACATTATTAATTGCTTATATTTATTTAATATTCGTTCGATGTAAATGTATTCCGTAAATTTTTGGCCCATACATATGTAAGAAAAAAGCTTTGATTTTCGATCAGCAATGTTAGCGGAAGTTTTTTAGCCTGGGTCAGAATTACAACCGGCATTTAATTATTCAGAAAATAATTTACATTGTTTTCGTGAGCGACTTGTTGCAGAAATCATGGCATGATACAACTTTCGTCTGTTCGGAAACACAACCTCACCCATAACAGACCCATCCAACACTTTGGTAATAATCAAAGTGAACGTTTTTTGGGACAAAAATTGAGTTTTTACGGTCGTAGGTCATGACGGCTTGAAATTGTTCGACGTCTTGAGGTCGGGTCAAACAGTTCTTCAAAATTCGACCTACCAGTCACATATTTACCGACGACCAATGTTGTGTGCTGATCCCATTTCATGTTGCTCCGTACTGCCGCACGCCTCTACTCAAAGAATTCAATCAATCAAGAACTGAACATACATTTGTTTTCTTCGTGTCACCAAACCGCTTAAAACTGGAACGATCCAACTGCACGTCCTTAACTTTAAAACACTGTGATTGCAGATCCATGCATTCCTCTCAGTGAATCCTCCGTTTTTAGAACCATTTCAGTGATCGTTCTCTTTATGTATGGATTGCAGCTTTAGTGTTGCAACTCAAAATCGTAACTGTTTCAGCATAATTTCCAGATTGCTGAAAAGCTAAAAGTTGGAAGGAATAAAGTCGTGTTACGAGGGGAAGGGGGGGGGGGAGGGGAGGATAAGGGGCTGACGAACCAGTGAAAAGTTTGTTGAAGAAGGCGTACACCACATCCCAGAAATGGGGGAAAATTCGATCCGTAAATGTTTATTTACATCCACAGGATGATTGTCAGCAATACACTGATCAGCAAAAACATTGTGACCACCTACTTACTAGCACATTGCTGCACCTTTCGAGCGCAATACAGCAGCGATTCGAGATCTGTGGCAGAATCGCGATTCTTGCACTCGGAAATATTTCTGGAAGCACCAGAATTGTACTCTTCAGTCAGATAGGGCACAGATCACCACCAATCCTGCTTTACAGAGCGGGCAAGCCTCCGACCTCCACGTTCTGTTAAGTGGCGTGGATGCCCACTACATTGTCGCCTACTCGTGGTTTCACCCATGGAGGAAGGAAATATATGGAGGAGAAGTGAGGTTAAATTGGTGAAGCAGGCTCGCGCATGCGTAGTGGCGGCAGCGGCGATATTGCGCTTCCAAACAATTGCGATGTTCCCAGTATATCCCGAAAACTAAGCAAGATATCGAAAAATTTTATTCTTTATTTTCGATTTGTCTGGTCGTGTTACATAAGAATCGATCATTAAATTTGACTTTTGCGAAATTTTTCTTCTCGATTTCAACTCAAAGACACCTCACTTTTGATACAGTATATCTCTAGAACTAGGTGAGATATCGAAAATTTTTATTCTTTATTTTTCATTTGTTTCGTCTTTTTAAATAAGAATCCATCATCAAATTTGACTTTGACCAATTGTTTCTTCTGAATTTCAACCAAAACCATTTCACATTTGGGACAGAATATCTCGAAAACTAAGCAGTATATCAAAAAATTTTATTCTTCATTTTTTATTTGTCATATTGAGTTACATAATAATCCATCACCAGATTGCGGCGTCACCTCTATCCTAGAGTCCCCTTGAGGTTTTTGTACATATTCCACGTGTCTGTATGGAAGCGGCCATGCCCCCTCCACTCCGGCCATGCCCCCCACTCCTCCTCCGCACTGCTTCACTTCAATGCGTGGTGAAGGTCTCTTGCGTCGTCTCCATATATTTCCTTCCTCCATGGTTTCACCGTCCTTCAAACACTTTCCATAGATGCTCACTACAATAGCACACGATCAGCCGACCAGCCTCTCTGTTTCCGAGATGCTCGTTCCGAGACGCCGCGCCCACAAACTGCTGGCTCGTAATTTAAGGGAAATTCGTCACCTGTGCGTATAAATCTGGTGTCAGATACCTCTGGAAGCTTAGCAAGGACTTGTAGAACCCATCCTACGCCGAATCGCTGCTGTATTGCGTCCGAAAGGTGGACCAACATGCTATTAAATAGGTGTTTATAATCTTTGGCTGATCAGTGTAGACTCTCGGTTTTAGCGGAAGATAACGATGCAAGCGTGTGAAGGGTCTGATCAAATTTAAACTACTTGTTAGCTCTACCATCCAATACTTTATTTATTTCTAAAGGAAAAATACAAATACAGCTCTTTTTACATATCTCGTGCTGATTTTGTGGTAATGGTTTTACTCCTTGCTGATATCGAAGTCATTAGTGGTTGGAAATGATTGTGGGCAAAAAACTGAAATGAATTCAGCTATGCTCTTTTGAAGGGACCATCCTTGCGTCATGATTTGGCAAAAACATGGCCGGACGGGGATTCGAAGCCGCATATCTCGTAGTCTGTCTCGACATGGTCGACATGAGTGGAATATAATCGATTATTCGGCCTGGGTGTTGGGGTGCTATAATTACCGTGTGGCCGGAGCGAGTTGGGTCGTCCTTGGTGCCACGCTAGCTGGCTCCCGGAGTCTGGTTACAAGACACCGGAGACATGGAGACATAATTAAGACGGAAGGAACCACAGGGTGGGGCTTGGCGCTCTGCACCATAAGCAGGTCTCGGACATTTACCAGAGATTATGATTTTCATTTCACTTTCTACTTAACTGAATATATTCCAATTTACATCGTTCGTTATGCGCTGATCTAAATATCGTAAGAGATCTTTCGTCGAGCTTCATATGGTACCTGTTAATTAAATCAAGACATAGTTGTACGGAGATAATTTAAGCAAATTCGTGCCTCTAGCTTCAGGGATTCTTTGTGGTTCTGTATCCATTGGGAAACAGTCCTATTACTAATGCTATTCTGTCTCCTCACAGGTCTCTGGCTTGCAGACTTCAAATCTGCACATGTTATCGGTTTCTTTGATTCGTATTATAGTCTGGGGGATTTTCACAGAAATTCGAGAGGACGCGTGTTCCAACCCCACTCCGGCCATCCAGATTTGGGTTTTCCGTGGTTTCCGCAAATCATGTCAGGTGAACGCCGGGATGATTCCTTCAAAATACGATGGCCGAATTCCTTCCCGTTTCTTTCCCCCAGTCCTTTCCCGCCTCTAATGACCTCGACAAGGCGTAAGGCCACAACCAAAAAAACAAAATCACGGGAATGAAGGGAGTCGAAGAGAAATACGTTTTTTATTTTATCCCACGTTGTGACGTATATGTTTAAATCTCATAATATATAGGATCGAGGTTTTTTTTTATTATTTTTTCAGGTTCTTTTCCAAAAGTGATATTTGCTAGGAACTTGAAGTTTGTTCCTAGTATTGACCACTAGAACTAACTTCACGTGACTTCTCCCAGCACGCTTCTACGCCGGAGAGGGAGGTATAACCGACCTCGGGCTCAAATACTACGAGGTCCCGTCAAAATCTCATACCATCTTAAGGGGGGGAGGGGTCCGACCAGATCTCACCAGAGGGAGGGGGGGAGTGGAAGTGAAGCATCGATTCCTGTTAGAAAATGACAAGCAGTTTAGATTATGATGCTCACAAGACGCCACACTACTCACACACAGTGTCACAAGAGTAATATCTTACGGCGCTTCTCTCCCTCGAGGTGTAGAATGTACAGGGCGTTCGCCGGGAAATGCTACCCTCCCAGTCTGTTGCCGTCGGCAACTTGCTGCGACAGTGGAGCCAACAACTCCCGCCACATGGCGCCGTGAATCACCGCACTGTAGCTAGTTTGTGACTTCGGTCTCTTATTAATCAGTGTTGTGAATAAACGTTTCTTTGCGGTTTGGCTGGTTTGGGGCTTTATACTCTTACTAATCTGTACCGTGTTTGAGTGTGAGTAAAATTATGGTACGTTACAGTTTGCAACAAAGAATATTTCTCTACGATACATATGTGAAGAAGAAGTCGTTTAAAAAGTGTCGCAGTAAATTTCGTCGCGAATATCCTGGCGCTTTACTGCCAGCTAAATCAACAATTCTGCGTCTGGTTAAAAAAGTGAGAGAAACGGGTTCATTTTTTAACAAAAAGAGACTGTCGGTCACCGTATTCCCACAGAAGAGAAATTTGACGATATCGCTTTTCGACTAGAACAGTCACCCAAAAAATCATTAAGTCAGTTAGGGCAGCAGGCAGGCGTATCTAAGACGTCAGCTTGGAAAGTAACAAAGCTAGTTCACTTAAAGCCGTACAAAACAATTGTGGTGCATAAAATTGCAACTGGTACCTGCAGGGTGTCCACGATGACACTGTTGATCCGCAACTGACGTCACATTTAAATGCTTAGCACATGCAAGTTTATGAAGCGTAATTATTATGAAATAGTCCGCGGCCGACGGTCGAACAATGCCGGAAGCTGACCGCTCGCTCGCCGGGAGCAGTTTCTTCCTTGTAGCGCTAACAGTGGGTTGCATTTCCCGGCATACGCCCTGTAGTATGCAAGCAGTGGACTCGAGCAATATTTGCGGTGGCATCGGCAGCGGTCAAACCTTGGTTGAAGCCAATCACCGCAGGAGTTCCAACTTTTCTTTTGTTTCGCAACACTAACCTGAAACAAAAACCAAAACTAAAAGTTAAACAAATGTTGCACTATCATAATGAAGCGTCAAAACAAAAAATTAGATAAATCAATAGACCACATGTTTCCCAAATAATTTTTAGTGGATCTGGAAATATGACGTCATACGAGATAAACCAGGACACAACATTGCTCGGATTCGACGTTAAACTGTAGGACCGACGACAACAGAGGCGAAAAGCGCGTCAAATCGAATTCTTGGAGGCCGAACAAAAGCTGCTCGATTCATGACTGTATGCTACAGTCCTTAAAAAAGTGTCACAGAATCTTCTATACATAGATTGAACTGGGATTACCTGGTAGACAGACGACGTAGTTTTTATGTGAATTTATTGAATAAAATGTGGACAACTTACTTCATTTACAGTGCGATGAAATACAGGGTGTTTCAAAAAGAATATACGTATTACAAAGTATTCTTTTGTCCAAACTATCGATCGCTGCGCCCCGGCTCGGCTATTGGAGAAACGAATACATAGTCTAGTTTATTTAATATCCGCTAGATGTCAGTCACCTTGTGTTATTCTTGGTAACCGTCATATGTTTAAAATGGCTACTCCACAGCAGAAATCATTTTGTGTTATTGAGTTTGCGAAGTGCAATTCCGTGATTACAGTTTTAGGACGTTTCAGGTTGAGGTACCAAATGCATCCTCCGAACGGGTGGAACATTCGTAGATGGTATCGACAGTTTGTAGATACCGGATGTGTATGTAAAGGAAATAGTCCTGGCCGCCCTCGTGTTTCTCAGGCACATGTTGCACGAATTCTAACCGCTCTCCAACGTAGTCCTTCAAAATCAACTCATCGTGCCAGTCGGGAGTTACAACTACCTACAACAACAATTTGGCGTGTTTTGAGACGTCGGTTGGTTATGAAACCGTACAAGTTATAGTTGTTACAAGCTCTGCGTCCTGATGACATAAGGAAACGTGTGGCATTTTGTAACGAGATTAATGATGCTATTGACAATGATAACACTTTCGCACAACGCATCGTTTTCAGTGATGAAGCGACTTTCCATGTTAGTGGTCAGGTAAACAAACACAATGTTCGAATTTGGGGTCTACAGAACCCACATGCAGTCATTGAACATGTACGAGATTCGCCTAAAGTCAATGTGTTTTGTGCGATATCCCGATCATCTGTTTACGGCCCATTCTTCTTTGATGGAAACACGGTTAACGGTCAGCAGTATCTCGCTATGTTACAAAACTGCTTGTTTCCGAGGCTGCACGAAGACAACTTCATTTTTCAACAAGACGGGGCACCCCCTCACTGGAGTCGCCAAGTGCGTGATTATCTGAATGAAACTCTACCTAACCGTTGGATTGGTCGTCAAGGAGCTGGCGACTTAGCATGCATCAACTGGGCTCCACGGTCACCGGATTTGACACCCTGTGACTTCTTCCTGTGGGGTTTCATTAAAGACAACGTTTATGTACCACCACTCCCACAGAACCTTGAGGACTTCAGGAACCGGATCCGTACTGCCGTAACATCAGTGACGAAGGACATGCTTGCCCGAGTATGGGAGGAATTTGAGTATCGATGTGATATTGTTCGTGTGGCTGATGGAGAACATATTGAACATCTGTAATCTGATCTTAAGAGGTCCGTAAATATGTGTGTAAAGTTTCACAATTTACTAAATATATGCATTCGAAAAACGTATATTCTTTTTGAAACACCCTGTACTTCGTCCCAATGATAGAAGAGAGAAGATTGGAAAAATTAGGTGTCACACTGATCCGAATTTTTTCTTCTCTAGTGTCACGCGGGATTGGAATGCACAAAGTAGAGACTAGTTCTTGGGTAAAGCGCCCTCTGCCACCCACAATTTACTAATTTTTCT
Organism: Vandiemenella viatica; assembly: GCA_031002005.1. NCBI lineage: Eukaryota > Metazoa > Arthropoda > Insecta > Orthoptera > Morabidae > Vandiemenella > Vandiemenella viatica. The sequence continues at coordinate 53,251,032 of JARYHS010008074.1, forward strand.
AGAAAATCAGAGTGTGTCATCAACTATTTATAAGTGTGGATTTCAGTGTCATCTTTGCAACATAACACTCGCAGAATGCAATGTAATTGCTATGTAACAAATTGCAATTAAATATTAAACTCGAACACATAGAAGCGACGACGAGATAAGGAACTACATTCCAATCAGTATTCGCTCCTCTAATCGAGAAATTAGGACCACGAAGATTTATCTTTTTGTTTCATTTGCCATAAACCCATTTATTTCCTTATGAACCAATGGAAGCTGACGATTTGCGTAGACTTTCGCGGTTATTGTACGTATTACGAGGCATGTTTTTTAAGTAAGTACCGTTTTGAAATTAAAAAAAGACGTGCAAATATATATCAATAATTTTATTTTTACATGAAAGCCTGTACCTTACTCTACTTTTCTACATAATTCCCTTCAATATTGAGGCACTTGTCATAACGTAGTACCAGTTTTTGAAAACCCTCCTCATAGAAGTCTGCCGCCTGACTTGTTAACCACTGCATCACAACTGTTTTTACTTCGTTATTGTCTTCAAGACGCTGACCGCCCAGATGTTTCTTCAAGTGCAGGAACAGATGGTAGTCACTGGGCGCCAGATCAGGGCTGTACGGAGGATGATCTAGAGTTTCCGATCGAAAAGATGTGACGAGATCTTTGGTCTGATTAGCCACATGTGGACGGGCATTGTCATGCAGCAAAACGATGCCCTTGCTCAACTTGCCACGTCTTTTGTTCTGGATTGAACGGCGCAGATTGTTCAATGTCTCACAATAAGATGCTGCATTGATTGTCTCATTTATACGAGGCAGAAATTCCACAACAATACTCCTTTTCTGTCCCAAAAAACTGTGCACATGATTTTCCGGGCAGAAATCGTTTGCTTGAACTTCACTTTTTGGGTGAATCTGAATGCCACCATTCCATGGACTGTTGCTTTGATTCAGGTGTGACGTAGGCCACCCATGTCTCATCGCCCGTAACAATTTGGCTTAAGAAATCATCACCATCGTTGTGGTACTGCTCAAGGAAAGTCAATGCACTACCTGAACGTTTGGTTTTGTGCACATCCGTTAACATTTTCGGTACCCAACGTGAGCACAATTTTCGGTAATTCAAGTGCTCGGTCACAATGCCATACAAATCACTACGAGAAACACTAGGAAAGTCATCATACAAGGAGGAAATCGTAAAGCGTCTGTTTTCTCTCACCTTATTGTCCAATTTCTGCACCAAACTTTCATTTACGACCGAAGGACGCCCACTCCGTTGTTCATCATGCACATTTGTGCGGCCATCTTTAAATGCTCTCACCCACTTTCTCACCATTCCATCACTCATAATGTTATGTCCGTAAACTGCACAGATCTCACGATGAATATCGATCGGTTTGAGGCCTTTAGCACAAAGAAATCTTATAACAGCCCGTACTTCACAGTCGGCGGGACTCACGATTACCGGAGGCATCTTAAACACTCAGTGAACAACGTAAACAAGGAAGAATTAGACCGTAATGGCGTCAGTGCGTAGGCAAGAGATGCAGGTACCCAGTGCGCATGCGCGGAACGCCGACCGTAGTGCTGCAGACACAGTGTGACAAAACGGTACTTACTTAAAAAATACGCCTCGTATGTTGGTTCTGCGGGTGGTGCCGCGTCGATGTACGAGAACCTAGCGTTTCAGCCATCGTGCAGCAGCAGTGTTCTGACGTAAGCCACAGCACGATGGCTGAAACGCTAGGTTCCATCCGCAGAACCAGGATAAAATGGAAACTGAACAGAAATGATTAGCTGCCATAAAAAGAACTTACTGAAATGTTAATCCGTCCTCATCTTATAATTTTGCAGAACTTTTAAGACTGTAGAAAAATTTCTTTCAATTTTAGATTGAATGTTTCTACTCATTTATACTAAATTTCTTTTCTTTAGTAGGGCAGTTATAATGTGTCTCTGAAGAGTAACGAATAATTCTGGAAGTAGCAACCTTTGTGAAGGAGAAAATTTGGTTGCTATCACCAGAGAGTGTACGCGAAATTAAATTGGAAAAAGAAGCAAATCACAAGACGATTAAGGAATATATTAAAAAAGTTATTATATCAAGATAAAAACGGTTCTTTGGTTCATATAAACATATAGATAAAGGTATTGTACAAATAGTAGTATGCATGATTAGCTAATAAGTGCGGTGAACATAATCGAAGTCTTCTTTTGTTAAGTAAGTTTGCTTCATTTGCATTTTGCAACCATTAGTAACGCTACAACGTCTGTTGTATGATCAAACCATTTTCTCTTCTTCGCCATTTTGCCCTCGTAATCAAAATAAAATCCGTGTAAACAGTACCAGCGGCATTGCCTGGATATGTAGTATATTGAGAGATTTTTAGTTATAGTATATTGCAAACTTTTACTCGGGATAATTTTTCTCAAGCTGCAGCTATGTAATGTAATTCCACCCAACGAAGCAGAGCTCAAGGTTGGGCAAAGTCACTTCCCGTGGGAAGTAGTCCCCCTACCACGGTAGCCCAGAACGCCCTTAGCAAGGGATTTTAGACGAATAGGACTATGACACAAGACTTCCCCCACCACGTTTGTACTCTGGAGAGTGCAGTCTAGAACAGCCTCTGGAGCAGTCTATTCGCCGAGTCTCAAGATGGACCACGTTGCCAGACGGCATGCAGATTTTATTAGGTAATGGCTAATGCATTTATAGCCTGCTGCTGGATTAGAAAGAATATTCCGAGTGACAGGATTTTATTAGTAAGAGATTCGTTTTATGAGAGTTATTTTAGCCAGTATTTTTCAGTTATTTCAAGTGTATGTCTATGTGCCCATTTTTATTGAAGTATTAAAGTCACTCCATTCTTTCAACTACATGTTTTCATTTGTATCGCTGATTCCTGGTCATTACTAGCAATAAGTGTGGGCAGAACGTAATTGTTTTGATCTTATGGCCACATATCTTCGGGAAGCTGATCGAGGAGTGGTTGATCAGAGACGAATCCAAACTTGGCTGTGGTGATTTGCCGCTCAGTTACTACAGATATTCTTACATCTTAACTTCAAACCCTTAGTTAGAAGCACCCATGTTATAGACAGCGTGTTGAAGACAATACGAGACGAACACATTGCTTAGTTAAAAGTAAATAAATTTCCACTCAGCGTGGTAGAGACTTTATAAGACCGTCAAATCAGTTGCGACTATTACAGTTTCGGTGACGCCTATGAAATAGGTGTTTTTAGCATATTTTATGTTCAACCTTTGTTATTCGTATGAAGCTTGTGCCTCAAATAGGATTTGAACATGTAAATGCGGCGTAAGGGAATAGTTAAAAATAACAACCTTTTTCTCGTTACATCGTCTGAGTGGATAAACAATACAAAAATTCCTAGCAGCGATATCTCTATTTCCACTTGTAAACCTTAGGCCGGTTCACAACATCAGTCTTCCGTAGACAGTCTCTACACAGCTGCTTGATGAATTACAGCTTCGGTGGATCACTGCTGTTCACCTTTTAATTTTTATGAGACACAGGCAACCCCATACTTTCACAGAAACATCCAACACTTCCATTCCAATCCGCTTGTAACGTACCCTTTTCGTTACCTTTTATTTCGTAGAGAACACATGGGAGTGTTACTTTACCATACTTTGAAATTAATACTTTTTCTTATATTTCCTGCACCAGACCTGTACATAAGGATTTCCTTGATCCCTCTTTGTCCGTTGCTGGTTTTATTCCGATACTCACGCTGTAAATCAAATTATTATTAATCAAATTCTTATCATACAAACTTAAAATCAACTCCTTTGTTTATATCTATATTTCAGTCTCAAATAAAACACTTTCTACTTATCTCACAACTTTTATATTTTCCATTTAACAGACAATTATCTTTATTAAACCCTAATATCCTTGCCCTCAGGCTATTATTTTCTTGTTATTAATCCCGCCAGGATTCTTCGTGGCTTCCATCTAGCCATTCTGTTTTATCTTTTCTCTTAAATCATATTCTTTCCACAACCAACACGTCCTCTTCCTTCCAATTCTTTTCTTCAACTCTCTCGACTGTTCTTTATTTTCCAGAGATCTCATTATATTCATCTTGACATGCTTGACCTTGGAACTTAAAATTCAGAGTTAGTATATACAATTACAATTATTAAATAAAAAATTGCTTTAATAATGTCAAAATCACAAAATGTGAGGTTGTGTACCTCACACGCTGTTTTACATTACAAAACTGTGAGCTATCTTGTGGATTACTGTTAAGTGACTCCATATCGAGATATTCAGGTGTCGGCTGTGATATTTACTGGTACCAGCACGTCATTTACCTGTAGCATATCTTCCTTCGATTATCTGAAATGATTCGAAGAGTGGCTTAAAATGTAGGTTTTACCAAACAAGTAAGTGGCGAAGACAGAGTCTCGGCCAACTAAAATCTTTCGCGGACTCTCACCCAATAATATCACACAGACTTAACTTTTTCAGTTGGGTAACGCCACAAGCGACCTGGTTATGGCGTGAGTGTGGTCACAGACAGTAGTCACACACGAGATGTAAAATCAACAGACAGCTGTATGCATTGAGTTTCTCCTGTGTGAAGATGTAGTGACTTGCGGGTTGCGTGCACTCCGCCCTGCAGGCTGTCATATCTCCAGTTTACGGCACACGACTCCCACGCCACAATACTGTACATCACTTCATTACCACAAACTCACCGCAACACTTTCTCTTCACAATGGCTCGTGTCTAACAACTAAGCCGCCAGTAGGTCAATAGCTAGGCATACACACACACATTTGTGCGCCAGCAATTCCGTGGCGATCCATATAGACGATAAAATATGTGTGTTAATTGTCTAACGACGAGCCGCATCACAAGCCAATAACAATCTTTACATACTTGAACGTGGCGAGCATGCGTGACGGTAACCATACACACAGATATCTCACTTAACAATTTACTCGCGGCAGATAAGATTTGGTTAGTGTCTAACAAGTTAAGTAAGATGAGCAGAGAATTCGTAGCTGATTTCATTGCGACATATCAGCAACATACTGCATTTGGAAGGTGAAACCAAAAAGAGGACGCGAACAGAAATTTAAAAAAAAAAGGATATAGTACATAGATAGAGGTTAGTGGAAAATATAAAAGTTGACAGTGCATTAATAAAAAAAGAAAATCCACTCTTTGTGGAGTACTTTTCGAAGGAAATATATATATATGAAAATTGAACAAGAAGTGTAATAGGCGAAGACTAAATCTACAAAACTAATTTACGCTATTACTACGACTTACTACTGTTTATGAGAGATCAACACGAACCAATGGACAGTATCAGCAATATAGAAAGCCCAAATTATGAAGGGGAAGATGAAGGATATTGAGGAAATGTATAGAATGCTTTTCAAATAGTACAAGTAGCAGTATATATGGTCTTGTTTACAATATTCCTGCAACCACTTTTTTTTTTTTGTCATACTGTCAGTTTCTTCTTCTTCTTTACAGTTCTAATATAAGCTGCTGCACGAATAAATACTTTTTTTGTGTGCAGAACTTTAAAACCTGTTTCTTTTCAATATTGTCACGTCGTTTGTAACATAACCTCACTACACTTGGCTCGCGATGTTTTGGAACTCCCAGTAAGCCGCGAGCCAGGAAATCATGACGGATAAATCCGTAGACCACTACCATAAACACAACAATTTGAGCGCGGCGAGCCAGCTGAACGACAAATGTGTGTAACTGATGTTCCTGTGTATGGGCTCCCACAAGTACAGGCTCGTCGTCGCGCGCAAATCTTCAGCGAGCTTACTCGCGCACAAATGTGTGTGTGTATGGGCAGCTATTACGTACTGAATACAGCCAAAGATTATTTTCATATTTTACAATCAACACCGCGAATCAGGAGGTTTACGGATCTAGGGGGCTGTGGCAAACGGAGATGACAACGCCCTTTTTTTTCTTGTTCTTGAGCTACCTTCGCTTACAATATTTCTTCATCTACTTCGCAAGTAGAGTGGAGACTTTCCATTGTATTGGTGGAATTTAATCTTCTCTTGTGTCCAGCAGAATAGGGTCGTGAAAATACAACGTTTCGACAGCCTGGTCTGCTGCCTTCATTGGGTGACCATTCGGTGGTTGTAAGCCTGATTCTACTGCCAGCAAATTTACTGCCACGATAAAATCCAGCTGCACAACCCCATTGCATTAGACTGAAGGCAGTTGTTTAAAAAATAATTAAAAACAGTTCTAAGGAAGGGTGCTTGCAGCAAGATTTTGTTGGCCACACTAACCGAAATGAACAGATTATATTTAATTTTCTATTAAAATAACGTTTCTATAATATAACACATGAACGTATTAATCTCGTAGTAGGATATTTGTTTTTTTTTTTTTTTTTTTTTTACTTATGGCTTTACACCTCGTCGACGTCAAGGTCGTTAGAGGTGGTATCGGACTGGGGACAAGGAACGGGAAGGAATCTGGCCATGGCCTTCTTGAAAGAACCATCCAGGCATTCGCCTGGAGTAATTTGGGAAAACCATGGAAAACCCAAATCTGGATGCCCGGACGGGGATTCGAACCGGCGTCCTCCAGAATGCTGGTCCAGAACGTTAACCGCCCACTCATCACGCTCGGTGATATTTCACTATTCTTTACAATCAGTTTCGATTAATATATGAATATATGCACTGGTAAGCCAGAACATTATGTCCCCCTTCCTAATAGCCAGTATGTCCACCTTTGGCACGGATAACAGCGGCGACGCGTCTTGGCATTGAAGCAATGAGGCCTTGGTAGGTCGCTGGAGGGAGTTGGCACCACATCTGCACACAAAAGACACCTCATTCCCGTAAATTCCGGAGAGGAGGCGATGAGTTCTGACGCCACGTTCCATCAAATCTTAAAAATCCAACAGTCATTCAACGTACTCTCCGACTGGCTGAAAAAATGGCTCATGAAGCTGAATACTTCCAAATGCGAGGCCAAAATCTTCACATCCCGCCAGTCAAGAAAACCTAAAAATCTCAAGATCAACGAAGATTAAATAGAATGTTACCCAGCAGATAAAGCAGTAAAATACTTAGGACCAGAGCCGGCGCTAGGAATTTGGGGCCCGGGGTAAAATACCTTTTTTTTTAGCTCTACAAAATGGCCAGGCGACAATGGGCGTAATCTTGGCTTCATGGCCTGCGGGCCCCTATAGTCGGTGATCGGGCCCCCATGAGCCCGCGGGACCCGGGTAATTTGACCCGCTTACCCCCCCCCCCCCCTAACGCCGGCCCTGCCTAGGACTGCACTTGTATCGTAGACTTACATGGAACTACCACATTAATCAGAAACTATCCAAAGCCTATATCCGCATCTCCAAACTCAATCCTCTTCTGAATAAGAGAAGCTCACTTAAATTCGAAAGCGGGCTGTTACTCTACAAATCACTGATCCGACCCGCCATGTTATACGCATCCCCCGTATGGTGCACAGCCACTCCATCCAAACTACAAAGAATACAGTCCCTACAAAACAAACTTCTCCGCACTATTTTAAAAGCACCTAGGTTTATACGAAACTCACAACTTCACAGGAAAACTGGACTCAAAACTATTAAAACCTACGTTATGAATTCTGCAAAAATCTTCATAAATAGCCTAGAAGCAACTACTTGAGCACAGTACTACAATCTAGGCCGCAGATCAACGACACAACCACGTCTAAAAACGTATCGTCTGCCACAAGACATCTTAAGCGACGACGGGCAAGATGCCTTCTGACTCTCCCTGAACGCTGTATGAAGTTCTCATATCCCTTTTCCCTACTTTTTTTTAATCTGCTTAATGTCTCTCTAAAAGCGAGGTCTTTAGAGACTGAAAAGGATGGGGGGCAAGGAATGGCAAGGAAATCGGCCATGGCCTTTTTAAGGAAGCATCCCAGCATGTGCCTGGAGTGATTTGGGAAACCATGGAAAACCCAAATCTGGATGCCCGGACGGGGATTCGAACCGCCGTCCTCCCGAATGCGAGGCCAGAACGCTAGCCGTTACACCACCACGCTCGGTGCCTTTCCCTACTTGAGTGCTACTACTAACAATACATCTAAACTATATTACCATTATCATTATTATTATCTTAACTCATACTTGATTTGTTTGTGAATTTATGAATTGTAGTCTTTAAATAACCCTAAAAGAGAGGAAAGACTATTGAAACTCCAAATTTTAAAGCAAAAGCATTTCACTTTAAATTTTATTTTAACCAGCTCTAAATCTATGTCAAACATGATATATGTCTTGCAAATTTCTCTACATGTAATATGTTCCATAGTAATATAGTTCTGATACGGAGGAATCCTATCGGATTGCTCTCAGGCCAGGCGATGTCAACAGTCACTTTATACATCAAAAAACTATATAGCAGGGGTGGCCAACCCAAATGATCTTGCGGGCCACTTTGGAAATGCATCATAACTCCGCGGGCCGCATATAAAATTATATATCCCCATATTAGATATAGACCCACTATAGACTTTTCGCAGTGAAAAATTGATATTGTTATTATTGTGTTTACTATTAATCTTAAATTAAATATAGATAATATAATAATAATGATACTAACAATATCTGTCATATATACGCAAGAATATTATTTTAAAAACAAAGTTAATTTTTTCTCATAATTTCGACAGTTAATTTTTGTATATTTGGATATAAAAATTATGTATATTTTTAATAAATTGGTTGTCACTACTTTGTCCATTAAAAAATAAATATATGTTGTAAAAGTGTGATGGATCTGGCGGGCCGCAAAAATGATCAAGGCGGGCCGCATGCGACCCGCGGGCCGCGGGTTAGCCACCCCTGCTATATAGGATAAATGTAATAGCTGGACGTTTTACAATAAACCCTTAGATAGGGGAAAAAAATAAGATCTGGCGAGTTGGGGGATAGCACATCAATTGCAACTCGTCACTGTGTTACTCGAACCACTCCATCATACTCCTCACCTTGTGACATGGCGCATTGTCTTGTTGAAAAATGCCACTGCCTTTGGGAAACACGGTCGTCATGAAGAGGTGGTACATGGTCTGCAACCAGTGCACGATGCTTACTGGCCGTCACGGTGCCTTGCACGAGCTCCACTGTACCCATGGATGCCCAGGTTAATGTTCGCCAGAGCATAATTGAGCCGCCGTCAGCTTGTCTCCGTCCCGCAGAAGCTGTTCCCATGGAAAACGGCAGATTCGCACCCTCCCATCGGCATGATGAAGAAGGTGCCGGGTTTCATCAGACCATACAGCTCTCTGCCACTGCACCAACGTCCGGGCATCCAGATTTTGGCTTTCCATGGTTTCCCCAAATCACTAAAGCCGAATGCCAGGATGCTTCCTTCAAAAGGCCATGGTCGAATTCCTTCCTGTTCCTTGTCCCCAGTCCCATACCGCCTCTAATGACCTCGACGTCGACGAAGCGTAAAGCCACAAGTAAAAAAAAAAAAACTAAGAGCTATGGTCACGTGCCCATTTCAGTCTTACTTGCTCATGTCGTGGTGTTAACATTGGCATATGCATGGGTCGTCGGCTGCGGTGGCCCATCGTTATCGTTAGAATGTTCGGCACACTGTGTGTCCAGACACACTTGTACTCTGTCCAGCAATAAAGTCTGATGTTAATCCCGCCACAGTTCGCAGTTATCGAAACTTTGTCATCAGATAGCAACATGCTGTTCACTCAAAAATAATGTATTGTGGCAATTGACCAAATGATCCGAAGAGGGATTAATCAAAAACCAGAGTGGCACATGTAAGCAGGCGGCTTTCGTCAAAGAACATGTTGACACATTGAGGCAGCCGCGGCGGCAGAGACAACAATAAGTCAAAGAATATACAATTGCCTTTCCATATCTGCTAAATAAATAGGTATGCAATCGTTGAGATTACAATAACATTAGTTTCGTGTCAACGAATAATAAAATTTTCACCCGCAAATACAGGAAGTTGTCACAATTACCTTATCTGCAAATACAGATGGCGTGTGCGACACATAAAATTACTAATCGTACTAAATACGCAACATAACTCAAATTATAGAAATGTGTGCTCAAAACAAACGTAAGTTTTAATGAATACGTAAAATTGGATCTATTTACTTACGAATGACGAAGGCTGACAAAAACAAACGTTTGTTCACACGAGTCAAATGCCAACTGCAAGGGTACAGGCAAACAGTTCAATATATCCGATAGAGACCGAGTGGGGCAGCGAGTCACGCAAATTGACACACGTTTTCGCAGATTTTGCAGATTGCGGATCCGCATAATTTTTTGCGGGATCCGCCAGAGTGTCTAATGATGCGGGATTGTGGGATCCCGCTTTGCTGGACTGCAATCTCTACATGTGATGATTTCACCATCGTTAGTTGCAGTTTCCAGCACTTTGGTGATGCAAGATTGTATGAATACTCCTGTATGACTGTTTCGTTTCTACGCATTCAAACAGAAGAGACAGCACTGCGTCATTTTCTTCGAAAGCTGAGGCCGTCAGCGTTGCTTTGTCTAGGATGAAACAGGCGGCCGTTATCTCAAGAGTAACCACGCTCCAGATTACGGCTTCCATTCGTTGCTGCAGAATATAAACTGAATGAAGGCTTTATTCTGTAGATCCAGAAGAGACGTAGAAAGGAACACTCACATAAAACAGCGCGGCAAAAATATTTTGACAGTCGTACCATTGTATAACAGAGATCATAACGATGAAACAATGTCTGATACAATTCAAGGATCACAGAGTACTATTGTGAAAGCGAAGAGTCCCTGTGGTGAACATGGAATTTAGTACTTTTTACTTTGTCCTCGTTTTGCATACCCTCTCTACAGACTGCACATTTATATCGATAATTTCTTTACGGTCTATACAGGGTGTTACAAAAAGGTACGGCCAAACTTTCAGGAAACATTCCTCACACACAAACAAACAAAATATGTTATGTGGACATGTGTCCGGAAACGCTTACTTTCCATGTTAGAGCTCATTTTATTACTTCTCTTCAAATCACATTTAACATGGAATGGAAACACACAGCAACAGAACGTACCAGCTTGACTTCAAACACTTTGTTACAGGAAATGTTCAAAATGTCCTCCGTTAGCGAGGATACATGCATCCACCCTCCGTCGCATGGAATCCCTGATGCGCTGATGCAGCCCTGGAGAATGGCGTATTGTATCACAGCCGTCCACAATATGAGCTCTAACATGAAAAGTAAGCGTTTCCGGACACATGTCCACATAACATATTTTCTTTGTTTGTGTGTGAGGAATGTTTCCTGAAAGTTTGGCCGTACCTTTTTGTAACACCCTGTATATGTCCTCAGAGGATAGAAGACTCACTAGAGGATAGTAACATCGGGCAGTGAAGAGCAGGGAAAGGAAACAACTGTAGAGCAATAAGGGAATTTCAGCGCAATCAACATTACTTGTATACTTCTGATTTAGTGACATGACGCGTCAAGTTGCTAGGATCACGCTTGAGCGATACGACACGCAATTGCGCATGTACCGTATGTGACCCGGCAGTAAACACAAAATGGCGCATGTACACGCTCTTATTCTAATTACATTTATCGGTTTCTATAGAAAATTTATCGGTTTTTAAGACAAATTACTGGATAATTTTATACTCAAGAACGGACAGACTTCGTTCGGCTTGTGGCAGATGTTGAAACGCAGTGAAATTAGTCCTTAGTTTTTCACGAAACAGTGTAAAAATTTAATTTCACATTTATACATGTTTACATGTATTTTAATATGTATCAGAAAAGACGATATCACACATGAAATAAGAAACAATTATATAATGAGAACATACTGTGTCAAATAAATTTTATAAAGAAAGTTACGAACAAATACAACAGGAACATCTCTGGGGGAAACAAAGCGACTCGATATTCCCATGAGACACACACCCTTTTCAGACACGGTTACTATGTTATCTAAAATAATGGTAATTAATTATGCTAACAGTTAATTACTTATTTCGTTCTTATTAGGATCAATATCTGTACCGATTATGTGCATTGTACTACATTCACCAGTTGATATAGCTGGTTGTTGTCTGAATATATTTGTTTTAAGCGTTGGGGAATGACGAATAAGCACAGGTAAGCAGGCTGCTAAGGTAGACATTGCGCTTTTGGTTAATACAAATAACCTACAATCTGTGCTGTAAGTGATATTCTCAGAAAAGAATTATTTGTAAAAAAAGCGTTAACAGAAATATAAGGCTATTTATCAATAACCATATTATTTGAATAAGCTATAGTTTCAAGTAAGTATGCAAGTGTCCGATAGCTGTCACGGCAAAATTGAGTGTTACTTTTCTTTATTATTTTTTAACATACTTCACATCCGCCCTTTTGAAGAATCATCCAAACATTTATTTATAGAAATATTGACTGTATTTTGTTCTATTGATTGCTAAATGGCGTATAACCGCCGCTTCACAACTTCGGAGATGGGAACTTGTATACCAAAATATCCTAGATACCAGATACCCACCTGGCCTCAACCATCGTTAAAATTCCTTTCTTTGACGCATCACTCATTATTATTAGTATTATCGTTATTGTCATTTAACTAGTTACAGCTTTTTATTTGTTTCAAAATTTATCTGTCAATAATTATTTACCTAATTTTTGTTTTTGTTCCAACATTCCGTAGCCTTTTGGTATATTACTAATTCTATCGCCCTCTGCGATATACATATTTATATATAACATCTCAGTCTCCCACCATATCGACAATTCACTCAGTCATGTGTTAAACTTCGGCGTGTGCACAACTCCCAAACCACATGACTCATTTCCTTCAGCATGAATAAGGAGTAAAACCGAAATATTGTGTATTCTTGTGTTCGTCATATAAGTTCTTCACCCGTCGCTGCCTTCAACTTTGGTGAGGGATGAGTCATTTTCCCTTTCCTTGTAATTTATATTTTCCCTTTCTTTGTAATTTATATTTATACCAGTAATACATGCCGAAAGAAATTAACACGTTAGATTTTGACAGATTTTGATCTACGGATTTCACTTCTTCGTCTTCGACATTGACTGAGTGATTTTTAGGCTGTTATTTTAGCCACACGTAAATTTATCTCCATTTTTTCATAATTAGTTTTTCCTCGTATTTTCGTCCTGTGTCAATATAACGCTCAGTAATTTCTCCTACTCAGTCGGCACTTGCCGTGTTGCTATCTCATGGGTATGCAGTAGGGGATCCAGGATTTTGGTTTGGGGGGGGGGAGCTTGAGTCGGGCAAGGGAGGGTAGGCTCTATAGTCATGCCGCCCTTAAAAAATCAGTAGAACTAAAAAAAAAATCTCCAAATCTAAAAAATTACCGATGTCGGGGGTGGACCTAAATACTATTGGGGGGGGCTTGAGCCCCCTTAGCCTCTCCCCCCTGGATCCGCCACTGTGGGTATGTATCAAATTTAATGATACATTATTTGATATTTATATACGAGAACCTATAGAAGGTATTGAAAAAGCATCACAATTTTGTGAAACTCAACTCATCAATATTTTAAAATGTTTTTGCACTAAACCCAATACAAGCTCTTCTTCAAAAGAACAATATATGTATAGAAAAATCATTTACCGGTTTTCAGTTAGAAATAACGGTATATGGTATCAGAGGGGTTGTAACGGCACATAATAAAACACTCGACTGTCCAACATATGAGCCTTCAAGACAAACCTGGTATATCTATGATAATCTTCTGGATCAACACCTCTTTGCAGACCGAGCGGGGCGGTGTAACGGTTAGCGTTCTCGCCTCGCATTCGGGTGGACGGCGGTTCGAATCCCCGTCCGGGCATCCAGATTTGGGTTTTCCATGGTTTCCCAAATCACTCCAGGCAAATGCCGGGATGCTTCCTTCAAAAGGCCATGGCCGAATTCCTTCCCATTCCTTGCCCCCATCCTTGCCTCCCATCCTTTCCCGTCTCTAAAGACCTCGATGTTAAAAAAAGACGTAAAGCAGTTACAAAAAAAAACAGCACCTCTTTTCATAAAGATCAAATTGTAATTTTACGAATGAAATGTTTATATGTTATCTTAAAGCATGAATTCTGTACTTATAAATATGCAATTTACTGGCTCTGTAATTTCGATGGTTAACCATAATAATTTAAAAAAGTATATGAAAACAAAGGAAAAAGTTTTGATTTAAAAAGTGAAGGAAAAATGAATTTGAGTCATTCAGTGCATCTTTAATCTGATTCTTTACTTCTGTGTTATTTCCTTTGCAGAAAACTGGAGGTTTCAAATAGTGCAGACCATCTTGAGGAGGAGCTCAGCACAATGAAACCAACTGTGAGGTTTTAACTGCCCGAGGCTGGGCTGGAACCGATGACCCTTGGACGGTATTTGCACGCCAAGCTCAATTGGCTGCATTAAGGTTCGTAACGGTGACTTTAATACACGGAGTAAATGAGCCGCAAAATGCAAAAACCAGTCGACCGATGATAATGGATGCCGGTGCCATCAAATTGTTTTACAGTTCCCACACACAGCGGCCGTGAGCGGTCAGTCCGCTTCCAGCAGGTGGAGAGCCGACCTAAGGTCAAGGTCAGCGTAGGGGTAGCGTGCTTGTTTCGCGTTGCAGGGGTCGCCGGTTCGAGTCCGGCCTCGGGCATGGGTGGTTTTAATTAAGTATTGTGTTTGTCTTGTGTAGTCTATACCAGGAAGAATCTATAATACATTGGGTGATCCAATTCCTACTTACAAACTACAAAAGTACTTAGTGCTGTATAGCCTCGTAGCCAAATGCCATTAAAATAAAAAAAAACAAAACGCTTAAGTGCTGCTTCTATTCTTTTTAAACCTTCAGCATCAGAAATTTTTGGAACAGTTTCATTTTTATCTTCTTCGTCTTCTTCTCCTTGAACGCTGACAATCACATGAACAATTTCATCATTGTTAAGCTGATTTTGATCGTCATCCAATAACCACTCTTGCATATCTTCATTGTTAATTTCTTTTACGACTGGAAGTTGGTTGGCTAACTGAGTCAGTTCACTGAGATCTTGTTGAGTTAGATCGTCCTTTTTAGGCATTTCCATACCAAAAAGATTCCTCCACGATCGTTGAAGCGTTTCCTGTTTTACTTCATCCCACGCCATGGCTGACCAATAAACTGCATCTTTCACTGATACTATTTTCTTTACCGAATCTGTCACAGTGCTACCTATCATATTTCAAAAAATTTGCCTCGGTTAACCCGGCGGCTTGGATAATCGGAACTCGGATAACCGGACTTTTACTGCATATATATATTTAGCTTCTCATGGCTTTACGCGTAGTCGACTACGAAGTTATTAGAAGCAAAAAAGGAATGGAGGCAAATAAAGGAAAGGAATTCGGCCATCGCGCTTTGAAGGAAAGATCCTAACATTCGCATGGAGCGAATTTGGAACACCACGGAAAACCGAAATCTGGATGGCCAAACGGGGATTCGAACCCGTGTCCTACAGAATGCGGGGCCAGAGAGTTAACCGTTCACCACCACATAGCTCTGTCTATGTGTATTAAATTTGTCATAAAACATTCCGTTGATCAATTACGTAAGTTAAAAGCTGAATGTATGGATCTTCCAATATTGGCAAATAAAATAAAAATTAGTAAATGCAGTGATGAATTTTGGCAATTCCTATGACTGAATAATGGGACATAATTAAAAATAGACTTCGTTAAAAAACCTGAATTCTAAATAGCAGAACACTTGCACCATAAACAAATCGCTAAACTCTCGTATTTCACCGTTTATCCGTTTCCAGCTACTTTTAAAAGAAGTTTCCTCAATTTTTTTATCTGTTTAACGTCTCTCAAACAGCGAGGTCTTTAGAGACGGGAAAGGATGGGGTTAAGGAATGGGAAGGAATTTGGTCATGGTATTTTTAAGGAAGCATCCCGGCATTTGCCTGGAGTGATTTGGGAAACCATGGAAATCCAAGTCTGGATGCCCGGACGGGGATTCGAACCGCCGTCCTCCCGAATGCGAGGCCAGAACGCTAGCCGTTACACCGCCACGCTCAGTAAGTTTCCTGTAAGTGTATACATAACAACGACAACGGATGTCGCAACGATATATGGTAACGTAGAAGCTGGTATTCCAGGAGGAAGTTTCCGTGTAAATATGTAGCCAGTTGGCATTCCAGGAACTGATACAAGACATCCGGGCAGTGTCGGGTGAGCTGGAAGTTCAGTGAAAACCCTCAAGTTGTCCACAGCCTGCAGCCCTCTAGGGGACGGGGTGGAACATGATACACTGCACGATACCGTATGGCGTTACGAGTCTCGGATAGTTGATGAAAGAAACAACTAAATGACATTTTACACGGTATTTTCTAATCTGTTACATCCTTAGTTTTTTAATTAGATGATTCATTCACGCCTTCGCATCTCGTAAAATTGAAAGCAAGGGGAAATAAAATACCATGAACTACTGACATGACGTAGTGGCTGCGTTTGTTAGACACTTTATTTGATTACTTTTTTTTTTTTGCAAGAATTTATTAGTATGTTAACTAAATTTATTGTTTAAAAAATATGGCCCATTGTTTCGTCGACATGGAGTCATGGGCATCTTGAGGAAGGGAGACAAGTCGTCATTGGCGTGTATGAATATTTTATTCAGGTATTTGTGTGGATAGATTCTGGAAAACGATGGACTATCGAAATCCGAATAGTCGGGCAGGGATTCGAAAACTGATCCTTCAAAATTCAGCCCAGCAAGTCAGATTCATTTATCGATTTTCATAAGGGAACGTGCATAAAACACGTAGTTCCATTTTGGCCTCCTGTGAACCCCCCTTCCCCCGCCCCACATGGCTTTTTGCCTCAACCCCCCCCGTCCCCCGTCCCCCGCCCCGGCCCACGTAGCACGTAGCCTTTTCCCTATCGACTCCAGAAGACATTTTGTAATGTTTTTTCTTGTCATACTATCGTAAATTACATACGGGGATAATTAAATGACGGAAATAATATTCACATGCTGTTGTGTGTCCTGTATCTCATTTTAACTCTGACAAATAATATGAACGAAAAGCTACGTGGCTTGAAACCCCCCCCCCCCCACCCTCCACTCCCACCCCCACTCCACGTAGCCCAACGTAGCTTTCCAGCCAACCCCTCCCCCCTCCCTAGACCGAGTCACGTAGTTTATGCACGATCCCTAACAATGCGTGCTGAATAATTATAATGGCCATCATCTAACCGGAACATTCCTTTCCTGATTGATTGTTTGGTAGGGTACAGTCACAACTACAAATGTGGTGTCATTAAAAATTATTAATAATTACTTTAAATTTGTTTCTTTGAAACTCACACCAAATTCTGGTGACAAGCGATTTTAGTTGACAAGCAATTATACACTGAGGAAGTGACAAGATATCTTTCATTAGAAAAACCAAGTTTTTTGTCTCCGAAATACACGTCTTCAGTCGGATCCTCGTTTCCTTAATCTTCATTATGGTCTTACTAAAGTGTGCCTTAATACCTTCACAGCCTTTGCAATAATTTTGAGGGGACTGATAGAATAAGGACAAATCAAAATAGAAACAGATATTATGTAGTGAGAAATCCGATATCAAAGGATAGGGCGCTAATGACCCCGACGTCGACGCGCCCTAAAACACCAAAAAAACAACAACAACGATATCAAAGGAAAATATCTAACAAAAATGCAGCCACTTTTTCAGAGCAGCCTAACTAAAAATATGCCACTAAAAATTAATATACTAGAATACATGGTTGCTACAACTCAGTACCGGGCGATCACAATGAAACGGTGTCATTTGAATAGATCAAACCACGATCGAATATTTTAACAGTATCTATCGCCGGTATATCTAAGAAAAGGACTCATTCAGACTCATGAACAATTCGTCTCTACGAGTGGGCACCACTGGACACTTCCAAAAATTTATTACAGCGATTCGATTGATTACTTTGAAGGTCATCAAAATGAATTTTTAAATGATTTGATCTAATGGAATACGATCGTTCACGTATGTGATGGTAGAAGGTATTTCAATTGGCTAATAGAAGATCTTAAAAAAATAAAAATTAGAGAGCCTAATATTCGAAGAGATTCATATCTCGTTCACTAAATCAGGTAATATAAAAGAATTGGTTTATTACTTGCTCATTCCCTACCATTGAATTTGTTCTAATCGTGACCTTCACATAGTACCATTTGAACCGCCAAGCATGCAGACGAACCAAATAAGATTTCCCGTCAATGAATCACATAGGAAATACACCGACCGTTTGATAAACATTTCCTCTTCCTAATGGGTCATTTCTAATGTGTTAACTGTCAGCCACATGGAACGCCAGATTCCGAATAGGGTGTAGGTTGATAAGTTGGGGCAAACACTGAAGAGAAACACAAAGCAAAATCAACATGCGAACTGCGAAGTAGGAAAGCCAAACTCAACATTCTGGTTCAGAGGGAGAATTGTGGACAAACTCAACGAATATTTAAACGTATTATCGCACAGCACTGTTTAAAAGTGCTCTTTATATCTTATATCACAATCGGAATGAAAAGAAAGCAGAAACTGCTATAAAATTATTTCACAACAATATCATACGAGTTATAATTCAACATTATTATTTTTGTTGTTACTTCTGTCTTGGCACTCGGCAGGAACCGGGCTCGAATCTGCCATCCAGATTTCAGTTTTCCATGGTTTCCCGAAATCACTCCATGGGAATGCAAGAATGGTTCCTCTACAATGAGCATTACCGATTTCCATCACAATCGTTGACGAAAATCCTGTTTTGGCTCTATTGGCCTCGACATACTTTCTCTGTGGTCAGGAAATCGGATTTCTATTCTGGTTTTCTACTGTTCTTTTATCTAACTATGGATTTTATAGTGAATATTATTAAAAATAACAAACTTTTTTTGGTTTAGTTAACAACCATATTAGTAATCAGCAAACCAGACAAAAAAGGCTTAATACAATTTTAGTTTCTCTCTGTTTTTAATCAAAATTCCATTTATAACTCAATTTCCCCTATCGAATTTAATCGCTTACCTGGTAAATATAAAAAGAAACTGTAAACCAAAATCTTTGGCCTCGCATTCGAGAGGACGTGGGTTCGAATCCTCGTCCGGATTTGGGTTTTCCATGATTTCCCCAAATCACTCCAAGCGAATACCGGAATGTTTCCAACAAGGCCATGGCCAAATTCCTTCCCATTCCCTGTCCCCCATTCTTTCCCATCTCTAATTACCTCGACGTCGACGAGGCGTAAAGCCATAATCACATAAACTAGTAAACATCTCACGCCAAATCTATTGCCGGATAGTGGTACTTGAGAAATTTGTCTGTTTCTTTGGTCATCAATCTGTGATGAGAACCTACTTCAATTAGGCAGTGGATTTTTTTGGTGTAGTTACGAATTATAATATCTGTTCTGTTATGGTTATTAATATTCCTTTTATTTATGTATTCTCTGTATTATTTTGTTGAGTGTTTGTTTCAATCCATGATGGCTCCAGGATTGAACAAGAATCGTAAGGACCTATCAGGCCAATTAATGTTTTTGAAGAAGGTGCAGTCCCCTCAGCGATCTATTTATCTGACTATGGTATGTTAGATAGATTTTTATGTCCATAAAACGATAAATAACCCAGGAAGCAACTCTAAATAGGATATTTCCATACTCCATACTCCAAGTTTCGGTCAATTGAATTGTTTGATCCTTGAACTATTTCTACTTCTTCATAAGCATCATAAACCCGTTTTTTGTTCAAATTTCTACGAAGAATAAAACACATTTTCCAGATCAAAATTGAACAGTTAATCTTTAAAATTGCTTAGTCTACAAATAAAAATATGATGATCCTGAATCCTAATCAAAGCGGATAGTTGGCATCGTTTCCAAATAACTCCTGTACCAATCCAGTTCAATGGCTGTAATGAAGAACTTTCGTTAGTGAGGGGTCTTTCTTGATGTCTTGAAGTGGCGTTAGACATCATCTTGTATCAAGATGAATTTACTGTCAGATTCTTCCTCGTCTTTTAAACGAACTTCCTAGATATTCTTGCTGTTATTATTTCTTCTTGCTCCGGATGATATTACCCCTGTTAAGCATAAGTTAGTCAGTACTTGGGACAAATTTAAAATGCCTAAGTAACAGCGTTTGTCAAATATACCCTGTAACCCAGCCACATTTGGACTACTGTTGTGTAAGATAATCTGCAGATTCTCGATAGTAAAATATGATTACCTGATGAAGACAACAGAGGACATTGTCAAAACGTTGTCATCGTTTCGTGGAAGTATGCGGCTGCAAACCTGCGAAGACTGTGTCGCATTTACACACCGGGAAAATCTCCATTCACGATACAGTTGTGTAGTTTGTCATCCGTTCTGTTGGGTGTTGATTGACAGTACAGAGAAGGGCCGCTCGATTCGTGACTGCTTATCACAATCCTTATCAAAGCATCACAGAATTGGGTTGTGGTGGGACTGTCTGGTAGACAGACGATGTAGATTCCGCTTGAAATTATTAGTAAACATGTGTGCACTCACTTTCATTTACAAGTCCGATAAAATATTTCATCCACCAATTTATCTGGGTCGCCATGACAGAAGAGATAAGATCGGAGAGTGTAGTGTTGATGATTATGTGGACTGTTTCATTCTTCGCGCTGTTCGGGATTGTAATGCACAAAGCAGAAATTAGTTCTGATGCATAGCACCGTTTGCCACCCACAATTTTGTAAATTTGAGAGTATATATGTAGAAGAAAATGTTGCAAGATCCACAGCTTTGACGGAAAATTATTTTTCTTGATTTAGAATGAAAAAAAAAAATGCCAAAATACACTGATCAGCCAAGACATTATGACCACCTACTTAATTGTATATTGGTAAACCTTTCTAACGGAATGCAGCAGCGATTCCGCGTAGCATGGATTATCAAGTCCTTCGTAGGCTTTCAGAGGTATCTGACACCAGATTTCTAATCACAGGTCATGAAATTTCCTTAAGTTACGGGCCAGCGGTTTGTGGGCGCGGCACCTGGAAACGAGCATCTCGGAAACGGAGAGACTGGTCGGCTGTTTCTGTGCTACTGTAGTGAGCATCTACGGAAAGTGATTAAAGGACGGTGAAACCACGAGTAGGCGACAAAATGGTGGACACCCACGCGACATCACAGAACGTGGAAGTCGGAGGTTTGCCCGCTCTGTAAAACAGGATAGGGAGTGATCTGTGGCACATCTGACGGAGGACTACAATTCTGGTTCTTCCAGAAGTGTTTCAAACGACAAAAATCGCAATTCGGCCACAGATCACCCCCCTATCCTGCTTCACAGAGCGGGCAAGCCTCGAAATTCCACGTTCTGTGATGTGGGGTGGGTGTCCACCACATTGTCAGTTACTCGTGGTTTCACCATGCTTCAAAAACTTCCAATAGATACTCCCTACAGTGGCAGGCGAACAGCTGACCAGCCTCCCCGTTTCCGAGATGCTCGTTCCCAGTTGTCGCACCCACATACCGCTGGCCCGTAATATAAGGGAATTTGGTGACCTGTGCGCAGGGCCGGCGCTAAGATTTTCGGGCCCGGGGTAAGCATCTTAGGAGTCACGTAACCAGTTGGGGGCCCTTGGCCAATTTATCGGTTAGAGCCCTCCCTCAGTCCAAATCGGCAACCTTTTTTTTAGCTCTACAACTTGTCGAACGGAGGGCCCCCATAGCCGGTGGTCGGGCCCCCCATAAGCCGGGCGGGCCCTGGTACATTTGACCCACTTACCCCCCCCCCCTAACGCCGTACCTGCCTGTGCATAGAAGTCTGGTGTCAGACATGAAGGAAGGAAATATATGGAGGAGAAGTGACGTTAAATTGGTGAAGCAGGCTCGCGCATGCGCAGTGGCGGCAGCGGCGATATTGCGCTTCCAAACAATTGCGATGTTCCCAGTATATCCCGAAAACTAAGCAAGATATCGAAAAATTTTATTCTTTATTTTCGATTTGTCTCGTCGTGTTACATAAGAATCGATCATTAAATTTGACTTTTGCGAAATTTTTCTTCTCCATTTCAACTCAAGACACCTCACTTTTGATACAGTATATCTCTAGAACTAGGTGAGATATCGAAAATTTTTATTCTTTATTTTTCATTTGTCTCGTCTTTTTAAATAAGAATCCAACATCAAATTTGACTTTGAGCAATTTTTTCTTCTGAATTTCAACCAAAACCATTTCACATTTGGGACAGAATATCTCGAAAACTAAGCAGGATATCAAAAAATTTTATTCTTTATTTTTTATTTGTCATATCGAGTTACATAATGATCCATCACCAGATTGCGGCGTCACCTTTATCCTAGAGTTCCCTTGAGGTTTTTGTACATATTCCCCGTGTCTGTATGGAAGCGGCCATGCCCCCTCCACTCCGGCCATGCCCCCCCCCCCCACTCCTCCTCCGCCCTGCTTCACTTCAATGCGTGGAGAAGGTCTCTTGCGTCGTCTCCATATATTTCCTCCATGGTGTCAGATACCTCTGGAATCCTACCAAGGACTTGTAGAATCCATGCTACGCCGAATAGTTCTGTATTGCGTTCGAAAGGTGAACCAATATATTAGTAAGTAGGTGGTCATAATGCTTTGGCTGATCAGTGTATATCTTAGTCCTACTATAGCTTATGAGCTATAAACATCGATGCCCCAAAAAATTTTACAAAATTTTAATTTGTGGTTTTTGGTCCAATGTGAAGTCTGAAACTCCCGTTTTCAAGCTTCGGAAGCCCTATAAACGTTAAAATACACATCCGAAGTGGGACAAGGTGTGTGCAGTACCGCGCATTCTCCAGGGCGAGCCGGAAGTGTGTGGAACCCGGACGCACGCTCCAGCGGTCGTCGGCCGCGCCTGGAGTGACCAGCGGGACCAAGTAGCCTACAGGGAGAGGAGTGCGAGGGAAAAGTAACACAAACACCAGGCACACGGTGCTTACTGTGGAGACCACATCTCTGGTCTACGAAAAGAAGAAAAGATCATGTGAAACACAGATGGGCCTATTTACACACGATGTAATGAAAGTTGTTACTGACGCTGGTTCACAAGTTGATGCAATTTTTTTTAGATATTCAGAAAGCCTTTGACTCTGTGCCACACAACCGCCTTTTAGCGAAGCTTCGAGCGTACGGTATATCGGGTCAGCTTTGTAAATGGATAAAGGATTTTCTAACTGGTCGGTCGCAGTATGTCATGTTTGATGGAGAAAGTTCTTCTAATCTAGATGTTACAACGGTTGTACCTCAAGGAAGTGTAATAGGACCACTTCTTTTATTAATTTTTATAAACGATCTTGGAGACAAAGTGAAAAACAATTTTAGATTGTTTCCTGATGACGCGGTTATTTATAGGGAAGTAAGAAATTTGGCCGGTTGCTTAGAAATTCGGCGTGATCTGGATGTTATTTTGGCATGGTGCGCTGAGTGGTAACTTACGCTAAATTGTAAAAAGTGCAGAAATACTAGGTAAACGGTTCTGTTATTGATATGGTCGATTCTATGAAATATTTGGGAGTAACAGTACAAAAGAACATGAAATGGGACTTACACATTAATTCGTTATTAGGTAGAGCAAATTGTAGGCTACGATTCCTATGTCGAATATTGAAAAATTGTAATGAACAAACAAAGGAGATAGCGTACAAAACTTTTGTGCATCCACATTTGGACTACTGTTGTGCCATTTGGGATCCGTTTCGTAAGGGATTGTTTGACAGTATAGAGAAAGTACAGAGAAGAGCCGCTCGATTCGTGACCGCTTATTATAGTCCTTATGAAAACGTCACAGAACTCATTCGTAGACTAGGCTGGGAGTCTCTGGTAGATAGACGACGCACGTTTCGTTTAAACTTATTGGTAAACTTGCGTACTCCCACTTTCACTTACGAGCGTAGTGAAATACTTCGTCAACCAACCGATTTGAGTCGGAATGACACGAAAGATTAGAGAAATAAGGTGCCGGACAGATTCTTATATGAATTCTTTTTTCCCTCGTACCATTCGGGATTGGAATGCACAGCAAAAACACTAGTTTTGGTGCTGAGCACCCTCTGCCACCCACAATTTTTCGAATTGCAGAGTATATATGTAGATGTAATAATGTAATGCATTTCAGCACGTCCTTTCAATGTACACGACGAACGGTTAATACATCAATTGCAATAAGATTGTGCAAATCACGGAGTATGACACTTTATTTGAAATGTCACTTTCTCCGAGTCCTAAAAATGAACTGAATCAGAAAACTGCAGAATAAACCAGTTGGCCACGTATTCGTATACATCTTCTGGAAATATGGACAGTGTATTTTCACGTTTTGCGTTATCTGTTTTCCTTAAATAAAATATGTCCTCACATTATTCAAATGGAGTGAGCGTTATAGGGGCTCAAATATATTATTGACCTCCTTTTCAGTTGCAGGTATTCTGGCATGTTTAAATTGAATTGAAATGAGATGGAACGCATGCTCCGCTGGCAATTTCACTAGTTATCTAATTACACTTCCCTTTATATTTTTTATTATTAATAATATTATCTTAAATACTTTAGTGTTAAAATTCCTCACTCGTTTAATTTACGAATTTTTATTTTAAACACCTTTAGCGTTTTTGGTAAATTATTCGTAATTTCCATAGGTAACATAGTCCATTCCCTGACATGCTTACACAGAAATGAAAATTAGTCTCCCAACAACTTTTAGCTGATCTACTTGGATTCTTTTCCCTCTGGGAATGTGACAGAGCATCTGTAACACTTCCAGCCATTCTGTTAGTATCCGCAGTTTTTGATCGTTACTGTTTACTATCGATATGGTCACGCATTGTTTGTCAGACGGTTCTTCTATGTAATGTGATCATATGCTTTTATGGTTATACTCCAGAGTAAGATTTTTTATCATAATTATTTATGCTTCAATTATGATATGTTGTTAATTTTTAGTCGGTTTACTTATATTCAAATGCACGATTCATTTTGAAAAGATTGTTTATTTTGTTCTAAATTAGCTAAGTGATATCTTAAATATTTTAATATGATAACTTGTACTAAAATTTTGCATCGCATAAATTCTATGGTTGATATTTTCATTTTTTTTTAAATACAGATTCAAGTAGTGTATTGAGCATTAGCGTTGTATTTAATCTTTCAGCAATCCAAAAAAATAATCCAAATGTATCGAAGACATGGCAACAAAATAATTAATAAGGGCACGAGTTTGAATCGTAGAAGTATCTTCAAATAAAATTAAACTTATTACGGCTATAGTTGTGTAAACAAATCCAAAAATAAGTTATTAATAAATGTCGACTGTTACTTGTAATAAAATTAAGCATGAAACTCGTTAGTTAACAAAAATTCCAAATATCTATCGACTTCAGTGGAGAAGAAACTAATAGTTAATAAAATTACAAGAATGTCTCATCGACAGAAATCGTTCTTTAACCTAAAGAGGCAAAAATTAAGCAAATGAAGATCGAAATGCTACGCACATCTGAAGAAATTTAGTAATTGAAAAACTGTAAAGAGCTAAAGTAGATGAAGCACAATAAAAAGGATGAAGAAGACGGTTAAAGATTTGTACTATCTGTCTTAATCAAATAAAACTAAATTCCTATGGTGCTAACACCTGAAAAGAGAGATATATGTTGACACGCATTCGTTTGTCGTGCTGAGAAATGTTTGTGTCCTGGAAGTGGAGCAAATGTTGATCACTAGACTTGGTAACCAGGGTAGAAGAGGTGGTGACGCACAGCTCCTAATCACCAAATCGTGTACAAAAGTCCTGGGTTAAATCCCAAAGCTCTCCGTAGTGCATGTGGAGTGAACGCACACAACACTGTTGAACCGTCCGCCGGTCGGCCGGATGGATGCTAAGCTTGGCAGCCAAGTTGACATCCTTCATATTCTATTCATTCACAACACAAACAATGGACTACACTGCTCATACACACATCACAGCTATTACATGAAGCAGTAACACTACATGCTCTTCAACCATTAGGAAAGATAATTGGATACCACTCCGGTCAAAACCTAATGGAAAATTCCTAAACAACCTGCTGGTTTAAATGCCAAAGATCTCGGCACTGTGCATGGGTGAGTGTATACGAGAGGCAGTGAAAAAGTTCCAGGATTTCATTGTAACTCTTTATTAACAAAATATAAGTACACATTTACCCAATCTCCTTCAAAGTAGGCTCCTTCTGAACACACACACTTGCTCCGCCGCTCCTGCCATTGCTGAAAACAACGATGAAAATGCTATTTTGGAATCTTCCGAAGTACTGCCGTCGCTTTGGTTTTGATGTCTTCTACGGTGGCAAAACGGTTGCCTTTCAGGCCCATTTTCATCTTGGTAAAGAGCCAGAAATCCGATGGCGTCCCGGCAAATGGCAAGGAGGATGGTCACTGCATCACGACAATGCTCCCTCCCACACATCGATTGTTGTGCAGACATGGCTTGCAGAAAAGAACATTCCCGTCCTCCACCAGCCTCCCTACTCACCGGATTTAGCGCTATCTGGTTTCTGGCTCTTTCCCAACATCAAAATGGTCCTCAAAGGTAACAGTTTTACCACCGTAGAAGACATCAAAACCAAAGCGACGGCTGTACTTCTGAATATTCCAAAACAGGATTTTCATGGTTGTTTCCAGAAATGGCAGGAGCGGTGGAGCAAGTGTGTGTGTTCAGAAGGAGCCTTCTTTGAAGGAGATTAGGTAAATGTGTACTTATGTTTTGTTAATAAAGAGATACAATGAAATTCCTGGAACTTTTTGACTGCCCCTCGTATTTCTGTCTGATCGGAACGTTATGTGTGATGCTTCCTCAAACCTTCAGACAGGCGAGCTCCGTTACAGATTTGAAGTAATACTACAGGTTATCCTCGACTTCGTACGAGTGGACTTAGAATTTCATTGCTAGTATTGGGTATACAAACATGTAAGTCAAGTGCAAAGTGTCCCAAAACGCCCAGATTCGGGAAAATATGACGGGGAAGCCATTACTGTATCATTCCATCACTGAAACTATCTCATGAAGAGAACCAGTTTGCACCATGCTTAAAAATAGCAACAAACAAGGGAGATGGGGTAAACTATCACAGTTCTTCCCGCAACATTTTGTTTGTGGTTTAAAATTACGCTAATTTCTAAGGCCATCTTATCTCAATACTGTCTTGTACACAGCGTTTTTTTGTTTTGGTATCCTTTGCTGAGGTACTTAGACTTTGGGCGTTGGAAACCGGAGAGCTAACTACATATAAACACAAAATAATAGTGTGATGCAGTGAAAATCCACATATATACTGTACAGGGTGATTCAAAATAATGTGGACAAAATGACATGGTAGATCAGTCATACAATAAGAATCAAAAATCTCACAGGAACAGAGGGTCGCAACTGCGATCCGGAGCCGCTACAGGGCGTCTAAAATAATACTGACACAAAGAGAAGAAACAAAACCATTACAGATCATTTTATTGATAATTACTCACCCACATGCGACTAATGCAAGCCAAATGTTGAGCCTACAGCAAATGCTCAAAGTTTTTGCCAGATGCATCGAGACAAGCCCGGCATCTCCGTTGCATGGAACGGTGCACCTTCTCAAAGATACCAGGTGTATCTCGAACACATTCGGCTGCCGCAACGATTCTTCCAACCAAGTCTTCCGGCGTTTCAACAGGTGTTTCATACACAAGAAAAAATCCAAGGGAGACAGGTCTGGTGATCGTGGTGGCTCGTGTTTGTATCGCAACGCCCTCTCGTGGCTCTAGCGCCCTCTACAGGCGTTTGCGACCCTCTGTTCCTGTGCGATTTTTGATCGTTATTGTATGGCAGATTTACCATGTTATTTTGTCAACGTTATTTTGAATCACCCTGTATAATAAGTTGTAACTGTACATGAACAGACCATATATAAACTGAGTGCGTGGGAAACAAAGCTTATGTGACTGATATAACATTACAGAGAATTAAACACACTATCCGTCTGTCTGTTACGTTTCAGTTAGTTTTCAAATTTCACGAGAAAACATGTTATTTATCCCGAAAAAAAGTATCATGTGTCCTTCGTAATGATATAATATTTTCCTGTCAAATTTCACCAAGTTCGGTTTAGTGGTGAAAACGTAACAGACATAGATATTTGAGCATCTATATATATATAAAGATGAATGTATGTATGTTTGTTTGTTTGTTTGTTTGTTGGTTTCTTTGTTATTCATACAAATCCACAGTTTTCACCCAATCTCGATGAAACTTTGCACACTTATCCTTTGAAACAAGGAGAAAAATACTGTCTACATTTGGTTGAAAAATTATCTGTATAAATAACACATGTTGTGTCATAACTTCGAAATACGGCGATAGACAGACACGTTGGATGTGGAAGTCTCCAGACCGTGTTTCCGTGTAGTGAACTGGCAGCTCAGTGGCTAAAGAGCTTGCTTACGAACGTCGTGGTCTCCGGTTCAAATCTCCGAGGAAGCTAAGATTTTTAAAAATTGTTTTTCATCGTAAGAGTCAGGCCTGGGCCGTAGGTTATTTGGATTGAATGTTAAACTGTAGATATTATAAAGTTAGGGGTGCAATGCGAGGCAAATCGTAGGTAGTCTTGCAATTTTGTAGGTGTACACTTTTTTACGTTATAATGATCCCTCAGGTGTTGTTCGCAGTCAGTGTGTGAGTGTGAACCACAGTAATACTAATATAAATACGGAAGTAAGTCTCTGTCTTTTTGTTACGTTTTGACGACTATATGGCTATATCGTTGTGATGGAATTTTATAAGGAAAGCTGTATAAGGGCACAGGATATTTTTTCCAGTATGATTAACAGTTGTAGTCACGAAATTTTGAAATCTTATCGAATAGTGACAGAAATATGTTGGAAATTGATTCTCTTCAAGAGGCAGGTTCGACGGTAGAATGATATAGTGATAGCTTTCCTGTCATATTATGCCGACTCGATATTGTTTGGGACCAATCCTTCGTTACCAACAACTTTTTATATTTAATTCTGGCAAAAAAAATAATTCTTAATCCACGCGTACGAAGTCGCGGGTACGAGGCTAGTTAATAAATAACCAAGAAAAGAAAGGACATTTATAGGATTTATGGGCTTGAGAAAATGGAACAGCATTACTATTAATAAGATAGAACATTACTTGAGGGGTTGCAAATCGTAGCGGTACAAGTGCCAAATATGAAAACTATGATCTAAGTGAGGCAAAACACAGGCCCTGTGGTTATCTTTAGCATGCCAAGCTATTTTATACACCACGCCATCTATCCTTCGGTTGCGGTAACTGCGTGTGTTAGCGATGACTTTATCTTGTTCCGATGCTAGCTCCGAGTGCCGAAGGCCGCCGGTTCGAATCCGGCCGCGGGCATGGATGTTAAGTGTTGTGTGTCTGTGTGAATGTCCTGTCCGTCCTGTGGCGTCCATACATTGGAAAAATATAACATATATGACGACTTATACACTGAAAGCTTCAAAAAAATTACATTGAGCTGGCTGTATGGCCTTCGTTGCCAAATGCCATTAAAAAAAAAAAAAAAAATTATCTTGTTCCGACCACAGAGGTGTAAGTCACAAAATGGCGAAGCGACGTGCAAATAAAACATTAAAAATTATCGAGATATAATTAGTTTTATGGAGGATAGTGATATTTTGTGGAAGGTACATTTTGTCTGTAAATAATAGCATAATATTTTCGTAAGAAATGGGCTGAAAAATTGTTAATTTATGATAAATACATAATCCTACTTTCCATACTATTTGTATGGAATTTTGGTGTTGACTTTTCGTGTGTGATAAAAAAAGATAAAACATGATTTTCTGTGGATAGATTTTTTATTTTGTCTTTATGATGACGTGT
The DNA here is from genome assembly GCA_031002005.1 of Vandiemenella viatica. Taxonomy (NCBI): domain Eukaryota; kingdom Metazoa; phylum Arthropoda; class Insecta; order Orthoptera; family Morabidae; genus Vandiemenella; species Vandiemenella viatica. The sequence goes on from JARYHS010008074.1 coordinate 53,281,013, forward strand.
TTTAAAATGAATTAACCGTTACTTGCGCATAGTATTTTTTTAAATGTATTTGATCTGATTTTGTTCATATGTCACTTGTACCACTTGTTTCTACAAAAATCTGATTTATTCAAATAATTTATTTTGATAGTTGTACCACTATGGTCTGTAACCCATCATTTCATATTTTATATAACAATTGTTGACTGAAATTAAAAGAATGCATCTATAAACGTAGGATTGTAGCTAAATAAAATGACGGAAATGAAACTGGCGAAAACGAAATGATTACCATTTTACTTATACAATTCGAAAAAGGTTAGTCTAAAGCACCGTATCAAACGAACATATTTTATAATGGTAGAAAATCATTTGTTTGCTGTACTAGTTGTCTAGTTAAAAAAAAAAAAAATCACGAACAACCATGTTAGGTTCAAATGGTGCATTATTACTGACGTTCTAGCTCTGAATAACTGAATTAATTTGTTATATTTAAAAAAAAAATAATAAAAAAAAAACCTTTGTTCCGGCACATTTATTAAAAAAGGAAAATGGTGGTAAATAACGTATGCTGGAAGAGGTACGGAAAATGCAAACAGTATTTAGATTGAAACGCTGCTACTCTTCACAGAAACATCAATTCCTGATTGGTTACGACTGACGTCACACCGAGCATAATTACAACTTCTTTGGGACTCTCCAGAGCGTAGATAACGCGTCAGTAGTGCTGCAGTCGCCCTCGGCCTAGACCGTGTGTCAGACTGAAGGCCAAAACACTGAAGGCCCGTGAGAAAGTGTCCCCCAGGCGTGTCCGTCACACGCCGAATTCACTCTCACCGCACACCAGCCTCAACACAGCGCTGGTCCTCACACGAAATAACTTCGTCACCACAACATAAGCAGCTAAACGACGGCAGGGCCTCAAGGATTCTAGCTTAAGCCCGATGAGCTGGGACAATAAAACCTTGAGCAATTTCCTCTGTATCCTCATTGCAGGTCTGCCAACAAATACCACTTCCACGTCCACGAAAGCGAAAGTTGCGCAGCCTTTGGCAATGCACCCCACCTGGAGTAAAGTAGACTGGAGAGGATGAAAGAAGAGTCCCCAGTATCTTCATACTGGGACATTACCGCGAAGGAACACCTCTATAGAAAGAAACAGGCAGATCAGAAGACCTAAAGGTGGCAGCATCCTCATTCTTTCTTCTAATCGCAACCTTCACACAGAGAGACAACTAAATTTGTGATGGCGTAACAAACCATAAATGATTCAAGATGATGATCAAAACAGCAGCAGTCCTAATGAAATAAACAATAATGCACATTATATTAGGGTGCGTTCATTAATAGGGGGGGGGAGGGTGACGAAATCTAACCAATGGGGAGATGGTCAACAGGAATTCACGTCTTCTTTCTAATTCCTTAAAGGCCAGTAGAGCTGAAAACAAGGAAAAGGTCTACAAAAGACGCGAATCCCACCGTTAGGGGTGGGAGGTATAACGGCCTTAAAAACGGAATTTCCGAAAAAACACCTCACGTAATTAATGGACGCCCCTTACGATGAGAGATGCGGTAACTGTTGAAGATCAAAGATAACTGATTCAGGCTGGGACCTGAACCAACCTTCACCTCAACCAAACGTTCAATGTTTCAGATTCTACGCTTAACTAAAAGTCCAACAGTGATAGCAGCATAAAGCGCAGCAACTTCAAACTATGTCATCCGATCTTTGACCATATGAATTCGTTTGCCCAATAGTATGTTTGGAAACAAGGTTTTTTCTCATTTCCTAAACATTTACGCGATGGGAGAAAGCTCCTCTTAGAGGTCTCTTTCGGATTAATTGTCTTTCTATTCTTACGTGATATTTATTGGTTCCTATAATTTATTTTCGTCTAAGAATTTCATGATGTTGAAGAACTAGATCAGGGGTGGCCAACCCGCGGTCCGCCTTGAACATTTTTCTGGCCAGCGAGATTCATCACGCTTTAACAAAATATTTTTTATATTTCATTTTTAGTGTTAAATATTTCTTTACAATGTGTGTTTAGTATCATTATTATTATATTAGCTATGTTTACATGTAAGCATAATAGTAAACACAATAATAATTCATGTTTCAATGTTTCACTCCAAAAAAAGTCTCTAGAGGGGACATATAATTTTATATGCGGCCCGCGGAGTTATGAAGCACTTCCAAAGTGGTCCGTAAGATCATTTGGATTGGCCACCCCTGCACTAGATGGGCAGAAATAAGATATAACCTGTTTTATAAAGATGAAAGCCTTCCAGTTGTATGGAGTGCTTTAAGGATGGCTTAAGTTAAGCAGTCGATCACTACAATCCATAGCCTTTCTGCTCTCTATCATATTTTGGATTTTTAACAGTAAAAAACTAAATTCCAATGTCTGGGTGTGGTAGCTAATACATTATCAAAGAACACATGTTTGAACAGTATGAGCTTCTCTTCAGAGCAAACCAAAGACAAAGCATATCGTTATTCTTGCTGAATATTTAAAATGTGTTACAGTTACCAATCTTTTTTTTTTTTTTAATTAACTTTTGTTAATATATCGAAACCGGCTTCATATTTAATCTGGTGTAGCTGCAGGTGTACGATATAGATGTTTCATACTACCTACTCACTAACGTATAATCCTACCAGATATTTTCTATTAGAACTTGTGGTCTAATTGTGCCAACATTTACAGGTGAAGCAGCAAATAAATAAAAATATTTATTCAGTTTGTTGAAACTTCTTTATAACATATCGCTGCATGTCAAAATGCAGAGGAAAAAAAGAGAGAGAACAAAATTATGTACTTCGAATTATCTATCATCATATTTAAATATTTTTGTACTTAGGGATACTGAAGATCTAAAATCTCTGAGTGAAAGCAGCAACGCTAGCAATAACAAGGAGGTGATTAAAAATCCTTGGCCACATTTACCTTTCTTTCATATTTTATTTACCTACTTGTTTTTGTTTCATGTATCTGTGTGTCCCAGCCTAGACCATTCTATAAAATTGCTTTTTTTCCCATTACTGTACTTAACACCTTGGTATAACGCGCAATAATACCTTTACAACTAGCGTGGTGGATGAGCGGGAACGCTCTGGCCTCGCATTCGGGAGGACGTGGGTTTGAATCCCGGTCCGGGCGTCCAGAATTTGATTTTCTATGGTATCCTCAAATCTCTCCAGGCGAATGCCGGGATGGTTCCTTCAAAAGGTCATGGCCGAATTCCTTCCCATTTCTTGCCCCCCGTTCCTACCCGCCTCTAATGACGTAGGCGTTGACGAGGCGTTAAGCCAGAAGTAAAAAAAGAAACCTATTATAATACTTAAACATAACCTTTGGATGAGTAACTTTTAACGGATAATTTAATCTTGCATTAAATTTACAAAAAGGATTATCGAAGTTAACTTTATAAGTAGTAGAATAACGATTGACGAAGTTAACTTTTGGATTAACTGTGCCCATCTATGGTTGTTACTATACGTAATACCTGAAGAAGTGTCACTTTTGGTGTTTGGTCAAAGGATTTCTCTCGCTACCGAGGAACGCATAGCCCTCTCCGCTGGACCGTTACGGACGTGTGAGTTGTACACACTGTCCCACCCACCCAGCTAACTGTTCACACTAGTGGCGGGCTGTGTTTTTTGAGGTCGCCCGTACAGTGACGTAACCGAACACGGTGCTGCAGCGCCAACGGAAGAGCCATTGTTGTGGTGCAGGGAGCGACCGTCAGCAAAACAACGGTCACGCTACCAACAGCACGAGCCTTCCCATCAGCAACACCACGCTGACTGGAAATAAAGCAGCGGTATCACACCTTCGCGCAATATCATCTGCTCGATACGACACATAAACACAATTTGGTACTTCCGCATTAGCCCGACCTCATTTTTCTTTTTTCTTAATTTAACTTCAAGTTACATTAATCAACAATTACAACTAACAGCAGGACCTTAACAGACTGCTGACAACGTCTAATGTCGACGATGTCGACGATGTCGCCAGGAATACACTCATTTCCACATCATGTTTTAAAAATTACTTTAGTTATTTTATTCACAGAGGAATCATACCAACCTAAGTTGTTTGTTAAAACCTATTGCTGTTATCGTTAGGTTGAAAGATGCCCTAGGCCAGAACCAAAAAAACATATATACAGGGTGTTACAAAAAGGTACGGCCAAACTTTCAAGAAACATTCCTCACACACAAACAAAGAAAATATGTTATGTGGACATGTGTCCGGAAACGCTTACTTTCCATGTTAGAGCTCATTTTATTACTTCTCTTCAAATCACATTAAACATGGAATGGAAACACACAGCAACAGAACGTACCAGCGTGACTTCAAACACTTTGTTACAGGAAATGTTCTAAATGTCCTCCGTTAGCGAGGATACATGCATCCACCCTCCGTCGCATGGAATCCCTGATGCGCTGATGCAGCCCTGGAGAATGGCGTATTGTATCACAGCCGTCCACAATACGAGCACGAAGAGTCTCTACATTTGGTACCGGAGTCAACACAAGCACCGACGTCAACATTACCTTCCTGCAATTGGGCCAACTGGCGGTGAATCGAGGAAGTACAGTACATACTAACGAAACTAAAATGAGCTCTAACATGGAAAGTAAGCGTTTCCGGACACATGTCCACATAACATATTTTCTTTGTTTGTGTGTGAAGAATGTTTCCTGAAAGTTTGAACGTACCTTTTTGTAACACCCTGTATATACACTGAAGTGCCAAAGAAATCGGTAGACCTGCCTAATATCGTGTAGGGCCCCCGCTAGCACGCAGAAGTGCCGCAACACGACGTGGCATGGACTTTATTAATGTCTGAAGTACTGCTGGAGGGAATTGACACCATGCATCCTGTAGGGCTGTCTATAAATCCGTAAGAGTACGACGGGGTGGAGATCTCTTCTGAACGTTACGTTGCAAGGCATCCCAGATATACTCAATAATGTTCATGTCTGCGGAGTTTGGTGGCCAGTGGAGGTGTTTAAACTCAGAATTGTGTTTCTGGAGCCACTCTATAGCAACTCTGGACGTGTGGGGTGTCGCATTATCCTGCCGGAATTGGCCAAGTCCGTCGGTATGCACAATGGACATGCGTGGATGCAGATGATCAGCTAGGATGCACCGAGTGTGGTGGGTGAACGGTTAACGTTCTGGCTTCGCATTCGGGAGGACGCGGGATTTTCCATGGCTTCCCCAAATCACTCCAGGCCTATGCCGGGATGCTTCCTTCAAAAAGGCCCTGGCCGAAATCCTTCCCGTTCCTTGTCCCCAGTCCCATCCCGCCTCTAATGGCCTTAGCCGTCGACGAGGTGTTGCCTGTCACAGTCGTATCTAGACGTATCAGAGGTCCTCACTCCAATTGCACACGCCCCATACCATTGCAGAGCCTGCACCAGCTTGAACAATCCCCTGCTGACATGCAGGGTCCATGAATTCATGAGATTGTATCCATACCCGTACTCGTCCATCCGCTCCATACAATTGGAAACGAGATTCGTCCGAAAAAGCAACATGTTTCCAATCATCAACAGTCCAATGTCGGTGTTGACGGGCCCAGGCGAGGCGTAAAGCTTCGTGTCGTGCACTCAGAAAGGGTACACGAGTGGGCCTTGGCTTCGAAAGCCTATATCGATGATGTTCCGTTGAATGTTTCTCTTCAGTCGTCGTTGGTCCCGTTCTTGTAGGATCTTTTACCGGCCGCAGCAGTGTCGGCGATTTGATGTTTTACCGAATTCCCGATATTCACGGTGCACTCGTGAAATGGTCGTACGGGAAAATCCCCACCTCATCGCAACCTCGGAGATGTTGTGTCCCATCTCTCGTGCGCCGACTATAACACCACGTTCAAACTCACTTAAATCGCGATAACCTGCCATTGTAGCAGCAGTAACCGATCTAAGGCCTGCACCAGAAACCTGTTATCTTATTTAGGCATTGCCAACCGCAGCGCCGTACTCTGAGTGTTTGCATATCTCCGTGTTTGCATATGCATGCCTATACCAGTTTCTTTGGCTCTATATATATATATAAATGGACGTGTGTGTCCCTATATTTCACCATGTACCTAACGCTATTAACGCAGACCAATGGTGTTTGTATGTTGTAGAGGCCTCGACCTTTTTTTATGGCTTTACGCCTCGTCGACGTCGAGGTCATTAGAGGCGGGATAGGACTGGAGACAAGGAATGGGAAGGAATTCGGCCATGGCGTTTTGAAGGAAGCATCCCCGCATTCGCCTGTAATGATTTGGGGAAACCATTGAAAGCACAAATCTGGATGCCCGGATGGGGATTCCAACCGGTGTCCTCCCGAATACGAGACCATAACGTTAACCGCTCACCCACCACGCTTGGTATAGAGGCCTCGAGTCTCCAATCGTGCACTCTAGTGGTTAAATGTTGGTAGCTATGGGAGTGTGGTAGATATTTTTCCATTTCTAGCAAAGAAGTGCGTGTCCCTATATTTGAGCTTGCAGCCACAACTACCAAGCGCAAACCACTGATGATTGTGTGTGTTAGTAGCCTCAAGTCTCCTATCGACATCGTGGACTATGGTGGTTGCATGTCGGAAGCTGTTGGAGATACGGTGACCCAAAGTGGTAGACCGAGGGTATTTTGTTATTTCGACCAAATACGTGTGAGTCCTTACATTTCACTTTGCAAACACAGCTACATTGCACAGAACACTGGTGTTTGTGTGTGGTATTAGCCTAGTCTCCCATCGTGCACTAAAATGGTTGTATGTCGGCAGCTAACAATCAAAATTCTTTATAATCTCGAACGAAGTCGTGGACAGCGGCTAGTAATGTTAGAAAACAACAGTGATGTCCCGCCTACTCCAAAGTAGAGGTGGGCAAAAGAATCGTGAATCGATTCAAAGAGTCGACTCGTCTAAAAGAATCGTTTGCGGAATCGAATCACTTGGAAGAGTCACGGTTCACTCCAGAGTTGTTAAGAGGGAGCTCAGGAGCTGAGCCGTTGTTGCGGAATCGCTCACCGACTCGTCCAGGTTCTGAGTCGACTCCGAGTCGTTAACTCGACAATGTTTACGACTCTCGGCTCACTCGCTCTCGGCTCACTTCTGTCTTAATGACTCTTCCATGGATTCGGCTCTTTTTAACTCTTGATATCTGCGTAACTCGTGATTCCTTTCGATTCACAATCTTAGTTCCCACGGCGTGTTTCTTGGTTTGGCAACTTATTTGTAAGGAAATAAAGAATATTTATCTTTGGAACAGGAAAATTAAAAATATATTACAGAAATAAAAAGTATTTTTAAATTTAGGAATTTACTTTCTTAAATACCCATTTTTCTAGTGTTTTTGGAACTAGTTATAAGTTTTTGGTTTCCTTCCAGACTGTTATAGATGCTACCACAACACAGATTTAGATTTACAAATAAATTATCAATGAATTATATGTCCTATAACTTTTATATTTTACCACAAATAAAGTATTTCCCGATTATTTGAGGACAGGGAAAAGTATACCGATTTCAGAGCCATCTGCTATTCCCATGTTGCGTGGGTTTTTCAAATTGCGAATGCATCGAGTACTGAATTTAATTGCGATGGAGCGCGTCCGGTTATTATCACACGAACTTCATCAGTGTTTTAGTTGTTCTTCAGTTCTTAATTTTGTGGATAATGCAAACATTTTGCAATAGAAATGAACGAAGTATATGAATTGGACTATTAAAAAAATTAGCAGGTGCTGAAGCGGCATATATACTGTTCCAGCTGGTGAGGTTTCTACGAGGAAAAAGGTTAAACGAAAAGACGTTGGGGAACAGTGCCGTCGATGAATATAGGGGAGCGTCCAGAAATTACGTGAGACGTTTTAGGGGGGGGGGGAAGGGGTCCGGAAAATCTCATGAAATCTCACCAAGGGGGGGGGGGGGTCGACGGATATCTCACGTGAAATTTTGAACTTGAACGAGTGTAGAACTAAAAAAAGCGTAAAAAATACCAGTTTACAGGGCCAAAACCGGCTTTTGAGGGGGTATCATTCTTTCGGGGAGCACGACAGCTAAAAAAAGTCTCGAAACTTCTCCTGGTCGAACAACTGGGGGGAGGGGGTTCCGTGAAAATCTCATGAAATCTCACCAACGGGGAGGGGGGGGGGGCGGCAAAATCTCACCAAGTCTCGCGGAGGGTGGGAGGGGGTCTAGATTTCCGGAAAATAGCCTCACGTAATTTCTGGACGTCCCCCAAAATACTAATACTGAAACCAAGAAAATAAATATAAAATTTAAATTATGCCATTTAAACAAACACTGATTTATTGGTTTGTAGGTAAAATGCTAGTGATACGCTGTTTAACTTAAGAAAAGCACCATCCGGCAAATTCAAAAAATTTGCCAAATTAATGGAGGGGCGTCCGTAAACCATGTAGCTCCATTTTGGCTTCTTGTGAACCCTCCCTCCCCCCAAGTAACTCGACGTGGCTTATGTCTCTAACCCCCCTCTCCCCACGTAGTTTTTTCCATGACGGAAATAAATATTTACATGGTGTTGAGTGTTCTGTATCTCATTTTAAGTGTGACAAATAATATGAATGAAAAGCTATTTGGCCTGGCTCCACCCCCTCCACCCACCTCTCAAGACCGATCTACGTGGTTTATGGACGCCCTCTAGCGAGACGTGTAACAAACATGCCACCTACAAAATCAACAATCTAAATCAACAATCTCAATCGACAATCACAATCTGCAATAAGTCTTAGAATCAGTAATGAGGTTTGACAACAATTAGCTGGAAGCCTTGAAAATTTCACAGTGTGGCAATCTCACATTTTGTCGGAAAATTCCCAGATCCACCACTGGTTGTAGTTAGACAGGGGGCGGCGTAATCGGTATTGCGCAAGGGCGCTCAAATAGTTAGTGGAGAGCCTGCTCGAAAGCTGGACAGTTAATGACTGAAAAGAGAAGTCGGCTCACATCACAAAAACTAACGAAAATGCTTTTTGTAAATAGCAATAAAAAACTTGTGTAGTTTTCATAAGTAAATTGAATCATTTTTATTGTAAAATTAGTGTTTTCATTTGTTTAAATAATAAAATAAATTGTTTTTGCAATAAATAACTTACAATTTAACTATCAAAAACAAATATTATTATTTTAGTTAGAATTTGTTAATCATTTCCTTCTTGTTGGTTAATAACTCGTTATCTATTTTCGTCATTCAAAATATCATGTGAAAAGAATCGAAGAGTCGTTTAAAAGAATCGATTCTCAGCGAGGAGTGAATCGATTCCAAACGATTCATCAAAAAGAATCGGTTTGCCCATCACTACTCCAAAGTACCAAGCATTATTTCCATTAATGTCAGAAACATATAGTCAATGCATTCTAAAATCTTTTACATGAACCCAGAGATATAGATACTTAAGCAGCCCTCCTATTTCTTTGCTGTTTCATTGCTAAGTTACTATAGTTATAACATAGGGATTAAACGTTTAGATTTTTTGTCATCAGCGCACGAAATTAGCTAAACCATTTTATAGTACAGATTCAATGCTAAACTGTCAGCTTACTTTAACAGGTAGGAGCAGTTGCTCATAGGGATCTGAAAGGAGATTAGCATAATTGCTGGAAATTTTTACTATTTTAATTTTATTTCAAAATATTTGCATTGGGGGTATCACATCCGGGACCGAACGTTGTGGTGCACTGAATAGAAGCATAGCGCATTCTATTGAGGACTGCCTGGCGAAGTCAAACCACAAGGAAAGTCTATCACTCAACTGGAGAGGAGGCAAGAAAAGTACCAGCAAACAAAACACTGTATATGGAACAACCCGCAAGTGTCCTCGGAATGGAAGTCACTGGGTCAAAGATGAGAACGTTACGCAATTTTGCACCGAGCATGGTGGGTGAATGGTTAACGTTCTGGCGTCGCATTCGGGAGGACGCGGGTTCGAATCCCGGCCGTGCATCCAGATTTGGGTTTTTCCATGGTTTACCCAAATCACTCCCGGTGAATGCCGAGATGCTTCCTTCAAATAGGCCATGGCCGAATTCCTTCCCGTTCTTTGTCCCCAGTCTCATCCCGGCTCTAATGACCTCGACGTCGACGAGGCGTAAAGCCACAAGTAAATCCTAAAAACAAGATTTCGCCACATGCAGATAAAAAATTGGTTTTATGTACGTTAAACATCGTTTCTGTTCCACAACTAAAAATAATGTTTCGTTCTGAAAAAAAGAGTAAAAAAAATAATTATATCTCGCTATGATCATATCCTGAAGACCGTATTGGCTTGGTACAAGCACTTTGTTTCAGTCCTATACCAAATGCTATGCTTCTCATTATCTAATACTTACCATTAAATATTAAGTAGCAGCTTTACTCTGGAGTGGAAGCCTGCCGTATTAGATATGCTGACTGAGGATTGTAGGAAATTTGTTACTACAGGGCGTTCGCCGGGAAACGCTATCCACTGTTAGCGCTACAAGGAAGAAACTGCTCCCGGCGAGCGAGCGGTCAGCTTCCGGCATTGTTCGAACGTCGGCCGCGGACTATTTCATAATAATTACGCTTCATAAACTTGTATGTGCTAAGCATTTAAATGTGACGTCAGTTGCGGATCAACAGTGCCATCGTGGACACCCTGCAGGTAAAAGTTGCAAAATCTAATCCTAGGCCCCTGGTCTATTTCTGTAATTTTATGCACCACAATTGTTTTGTACGGCTTTAAGTGAACTAGCTTTGTTACTTTCCAAGCTGACGTCTTAGATACGCCTGCCTGCTGCCCTAAATGACTTAATGATTTTTTGGGTGACTGTTCTAGTCGATAAGCGATATCGTCAATTTTCTCCTCTGTGAGAATACGGTTGACCGACAGTCTCTTTTTGTTAAAAAATGAACCCGTTTCTCTTACTTTTTTAACCAGACGCAGAATTGTTGATTTAGCTGGCAGTAAAGCGCCAGGATATTCGCGACGAAATTTACTGCGACACTTTTTAAACGCCTTCTTCTTCATATATGTATCGTAGAGAAATATTCTTTGTTGCAAACTGTAACGTACCATAATTTTACTCACACTCATACACGGTAGAGATTAGTAAGAGAATGAAGCCCCAAACCGCAAAGAAACGTTTATTCACAACACTGTTGGGGCAGCGGATGTGTTAAACAGTGCGGTGATTCACGGCGCCGTGTGGCGGGAGTTGCTGGCGCCACTGTCCCAGCAAGTTGCCGACGGCAACAGACTGGGAGAGTAGCGTTTCCCGGCGAACGCCCTGTATAATCCTTCACGTAACATCATCAAAAACACCATCTTTACTCACATAGAGTTACGTAGGTGTTTCCTCGACGCATCCCTAAGATCAGGAGAAGTAAATCTGAAACGAAACGAAGCGTATCCGGTTGTGTTTACATCGGTGGATACATGCAGGAGAGTTGCTTTAACGCGGATCAATAATAGATCAGAAAAGCTGCACGAGTTACGGAAGGTATAAAGGGTTTGTGGTCCAGAAAGCAGGCATCCCATAGCTAACACAAAATGCGAGACAGGTGTTTTCACCGAGGCCGCAAGTATCTCATGCGGAGACGCAGTTTAGTATTAAAAAAATTTGAATTCTTAGTGAGACGACTTCTTGTACGGTTTCTGGATCGCTTTCTCGATTGCGACAGCGCTGTGAGAAATGATGCTCCTTCAGTAAATAGAGTGAAACCTCTACTGCCGCATGAAAAGCAACGGCAAATATTGCAGTACAAATCTAGCGACACCTGACAAGATACAGAGCCCATAACCTAAACATCCCTTTTGATACCTACATAACCTATCAGTTAAGTAGATGATCAGTACGTAGTGCGTTAGATGCCTTCTATGTATCATCAATTGTTAGAGAGAAATACTAACTCCAAAATCGACACCACTTAATCTCAAACAGCATAAAAAATACCTCCCTCCCCTCCACAAAAAGTCCACCATTGCACTGCTTGTTGTTACAGAAATCATTCTAAGTTGTTTTTCGTACTGTCAACGAATCGATTTCTACCCCAAAAAATCATTAAAAGACTTCTCCTGTCTGTGGAGCTTGCAAGAAACTAGGAGTTTATGGGGCTTTAAAACAATTAATGTTCGTCGTTGCAGTTGTGTAGCTATGTTGCTTAACAAAATGTTCAATGCTTTTATCTACCACTTATTACTTCTAATTAAACGATTCATGTGCCGTGCGGTCGTCAGTGTAGTTAGCGTTGCTAATTGGATACACTAATTGAAAGGGAACATGCAAAAGAAGCTTAGAAACACACACACGTGATATCTTTCACAGTTCACTAAGTTTTATTCTTCTGAAGCTACATAATCCAAAAGCAAACCACCAGACACTAAAACTAATCTTCGTCACCAAAGAATGCAGTTTCGAGTATAATTAAGATTGGAAATAGTGAGTACAAACCCCGTAATTCATTATTAAACAATCGACGTGGTACAGTACCGTAACAGTTCCCCATACACAGTTCATAGCAAATCATATCATTCAGAACAACATACACAGTCTACAAAATACTTTTGCACTGTTCACACAATGTTCTGTCCCTCGGAATACCGGGGATGTCGCGGTAGCAGGTTAATGCAGCGCATACACGGAACACACACGCGGCTACGGCATGCTAGCTCCGGCCGGCCGTAAAGCACCTCACTCGACCGCCGACAGTACCAACCCCAACGCCAAAGACATTATATACATATCTCAGATCACATTATCAACTTAAAAGAAAATATCAGTAATGTTCACGGTTTCGCCACAAGCTCCTACCTAGTCTGTGGGGCACATCATCAAGAAATGTCCTCTGGGGAAGTAAGATGTTTTCAGTGCTACAACTTCCTTTATAACATGGCTGCAACAATTGAACATCAATTTGTGAATGTTACAGACGTTTTTGTCGTTGTATTTATTGTATACATTTATACGTATTAGATCAGTTGCTTAGCCATAAATAGACTAACTGCAATTTGTTCGTGGACTTGTTGCCTTCATACCTTACAAGTTGTGTACGCACTCGTATACACTATGGATAACTGATGCGACATTTTGTGCTAGTAGTGCGCTACGCCAGTGATAAATGATCCAAGGACTTTAACGTCGTACAGCTAAATTAATAGTATAAATGTTACAGATCTAGTGCTGTACGCGAGACATTGTATCATATTTAAGTTTAATTTAATTTGATTTAATTGCGATGGAGCGCACGCTCTGTTGGCAATTTCCCTACACAGCCATTTTCCTCCTTTCCTGTACCCACCTACTTTTGCCCTGTAAAAATTACAACTTAAAATTGTGTCACCGTTTTTCTCTTGGTAACTTATTGCAATCCCTGACCCCCTTGGCTGTACCTGAAATCGAGTGCCAGCTTGTGGTCATGGTCATCTTTTACCTTGCAAGCATTACTTTTATTCTTACACCAATATCCACGCCTCATGACCAATATACGCCTTGTACACCCCTATGACTCTGCAATGTGAGAGGACACTGAACGCAGAGAAGTTTTGGAAGTGTGTTCCAACAGTGGCGGATGTTGTGCAGAGGAAGAAACGTTAGGCACGTTACATAATCCAGTTGATATTATTCAAATCACGGCGCCCCGCCTTCATTATTTAAGTTAGTAGTCCTTTCGCAACTGGAACCGCTTCTGTAAGGAATGTTTCCACCTAGGATCGCATTCGGGAGGACGGCGGTTCGAATCCCCGTCCGGGCATCCAGATTTGGGTTTTCCATGGTTTCCCCAAATCACTCCAGGTGAATGCCGGGATGCTTCCTTCAAAAGGCCATGGCCGAATTCCTTCCCATTCCTTGCCCCCATCCTTTCCCGTCTCTAAAGACCACGTTGTTAAAAAGGGACGTAAAACTGTTACAAAAAAAAAAAAAAAAAATCCACCTAGGAAATTTAGCGAAGTGGAAAATTTTGAGTCATCTAGGTATATCTCCAGGCAAGAACTGTGTCAAGTTTTTGGAAAAGGACGACGAACTCCGGATTAAAAAAGCTATCACAGAAATTGAGAAAAAGTGTCGCCAGGCCACACTGCAAGAAAAAAGAAAGGTTGAGGACCAGTTTGAAGAACTAGAAGATCCAGAAAGACCTTCATATGAAGCTGGAATGTACTAAAGTAAGAATAAAATCAGTTTTGTTGAAATGGTCTTATCTTTATTTGCGTTTCACCGACAACTATGTTTTTGAATGGTTAGGAACATTTTTCTGGACTACTATTAATGATATCAACATAATTTTTTAAAAAATTGATCCTTATTTGTTAGCTGTAGATTTAAACTGAGGAAATTTAAATATATTTTAATGAACCATGGTATAAATTTAATTAATGTAAAACAAGGCAGTTTTTTGTTATTTATAAAAAATATTTTTTAAATATAAGTTTTTATTATTTTTAAGACTTATCAGTTTAAAATGAAGATAAATATATAAGGAACAAAACAAAAAAATCATGATAATATGTCAATTGGTTAGGGAGAAAAATGTTCCTAAAGTCATATAACTTAACATGGCCGAGATAGAACCATCCGACTCCCCTTAATGCCTTTGTTTTGCTTGTAACCTTGGATCAAGTTTGACTGTTTGGCACTGTGGCCACAATGAAACTGTGGCAAGCGCGTCTGCACAACGTTCACGCGATACCGCCCAGAACAGATGAAAGTCAAGTAAATGTGAAGAATTCCCACGCGAGAAAACACAGGGTAGCGAGTTCATTACCATTACTACCAGATTAAAAGAAACAAGACATGGATGCTTTAGGCAAACATTCTATGTATTGTGTGCAAATAAGCTTCCAAGGAAAGAAACGTCATATTAGGTTAATCGAAAATTATTTTAGATCAGGGTCTAGCGTGGGCAATACAAAAGTACGACGGTTATTTGTTTAAAAAAATAAAGTACTATTTTACCAAGAAGAAAAATACTGTAACTATCATTAAAATATATTTACACACTTTCATCTATTTTTGCACATAATTTCCATTTTTGTCTAAACAAATGTCATACCGTTCAACAAGTTATTTTATTTCCGACGTCAAAGAAATCTGCCACTTGTGTAGTAGCCCAATCCATGATTGCAGATGTCACTTTTTCGTCGTCGTTGAACCTTCCGACAACAAGGAACCCTTTTACGTACAGAAACAAGTGAAAACCACTGGGTGCAAAGTCTCAGTCTCTCTGGAATTTTATTGTCCACAAAACGAACCAAATCTTCAGAAATCAGAGAAGGTCGGCCTGGGGATGGTACATGATGTCTATTAACTCGCCCATCGTTGAACATTCGAACTTTCCTAGCATCATAGCATTATCACTATACATTTAAACCGTGAATTTTCGCTACTGCCAAGTTTCTTGCATTCAAGAATCGAATTACTAATCATTTCCTGCTCACTTATGGCATCTCATTCTGGGGAAACTCGTCACAAGCACAGAGGGTATTTAAATTGCAAAAGCGTGCTATAAGAACTATTTGTGGAGCAAGCCCACAGACGTCGTGCAGAGATCTATTTAAAAACCTGGGTGTACTAACAATGCCAGCACAGTATGTATACTCCGTACTATCATTTGTAGTGGAATACCCTGAACACTTCAATCTTAATGCTGACATACTTAGCCATAATACTAGGAATAAATGTAATATCCACAAGGATTACAAATCACTGTCAATTGTACAGAAAGGGTTAACATTTACTGGAGCTTCCTTATTCAATGTCTTACCAACAGAAATTAAATGTTATCTACAAAAACCCAACTACTTTAAGTCCAAACTGAAAGAGTTTCTGCTTCAGAATCCATTTTACTCTGTGAAAGAATTTTCTTCTTGGAATTTGGTAACTAAGAATGACTGATAAAATAGTATATATGGTGTATGGAAGGGGAAGGTGACAAAGTTGTCCACAATTACTAAAATGATATATAGTTTTTCTTTCTGTTGAAACTTTTGACAAATGAAGTAATTACACTGTTTACAAAATTTCACTCATATATAGTAACTGACATGGGATAGCATGCACTCAAAAACTGCTGTAAAAAATTATGATACTAACAGGTTTTTAAGTAATTGACTGCTTATGAGTTGTGGTAACTGGTTGGTAAGAAAATAACTGGTTGTTAGATGCTGGTAAAAAGTTTATACACTGTTCCACATAATAAGTATTAACTAACTCGGGATTGTATTTGTAGATTACAGGAAATATTGGTTATACTAATGGGTCGTAACTAACTTCTTGTCAATATATAATATTATCAATTATATACTAATATTGACATTACTAATAAGTGTATGTACTGTTCCACATCCCCGAGATTATTCTCACATGGGATCAAAGTGAACATCTATCTATCTATTTATCTATCTATCTATCTATCATTGTCTGCGGGATAATCAATTTTCTCAAACTTTATAAAGTTCTGCAGTTCAGCATACAGACAGAATATACGACTACAACCAGCGTCTAAGTGCACGCAAAGCATGATGGGAGCAGACGCGCATTCGCACTGCGACCATCACTCGTCATTAGCCATTTTCAAACGGACCTTATTTAAAACACAATTTCTTTAGGTCAAGAGAAACAATAAGTTGGAGACCATCAGACATGTTAAGAACAAATTTCGTATCTCCTTCATATATGTTGAAGGATACACAGCATATATTTCTCAGGTATAGTCGTTTCCCAAAATGCGCCCTAGATTTTGAGATATTCGCATGCAAATAACAAAAAAAACGAAACAAAAAATCTAAATGTCGGGTATGTAAGAAATTATTGCCCCTCATATGCAAATGGCAATTTTTTCTATGCGATAGGGTGTTGGTATCATCATTTTCTGATCCGAGTTCAAATACCCGCATAATCAAATATTTTTATTTATTTTTATCTTCCAAAATTGTCAAGCTTGACTTATTTATTTTGTTAAAACTTCATTTACACACTTTTATTTCGCGAAATAAAATTTCAAACAAATCACATTGCTTATAACAGATAGACCAAACATAATTTCGGCCCATATATCAATCAACAATGGCTTCCTAATATGACTAGCCCATACCCAATGAAATTAAATCAAGAGGCGAATCTGCTAGTAAATTGGAATCTGACACAATAATTTTGCAATTTTTATGAACATTTGTCACTTGTTCTTCCTTTTCCTTGTTGAGCTCCATTTTTCGTCACGGATAGGGCTACTATTTTATTTTCAACCATTTACACGCAACCGTTCTTCGAACAAATCGAGTGTAGAAGAAAGAAAGGAAAAATTATCTTCCAAATGCTACGTATTTCGTTTAAAATACCTCTTGATGATATGCAAGAAAAGAAACGATGAAGATGAAGCAAATAACATGATAGGAACGATTTCAATTGAAAACGCACCGAAACAACTTATTAACAAGAAGTGAAAAGATTTAAGAATGGAGACTTTCCTGACCTATGATTGCAATGAAGTTTTCAAGGGTGTGCGGCTGATTTGTGTTGTGAAAAGACAATCCGTCGGTAGACCCGTGAATTCATTACGAAAAAAAGAAATTCAGGGAAAAAAATGACGCTGAATTGTAGGTTATATGATTTGTTTTAAATATTATTTCACTCAATAAAAGTGCATAAATGAATTTTTAACAAAATAAAAAGGCCAAGCTTGACAATTTCTGAAGATAAAAATATATAAAAATATTTGATTCTGCAGAGATTTGAATTATGAAACTAACAATTTACCGCATAGACCACGCTACCATTTGCAAATAAATGGCAATAATTTACTACATACCCGACATTTAGAATTTTTTGTTTATTTGCATTCGAATTTCTCAAAAACTAGGGCGCATTTTGAGAAACAACTATACCACAGACATATATACTGTGTATCCTTCAACATAAATCCGTTCTTATCAAGTCTGGTGGTTCTCAACTGAGACGGTAGCGAAATCGATAGAAAAACACCACGGAAATCACTCATTTGATTGACATGGATGAAGCAAAACGTAGTAACGATAAAAAATAATGCAGTAGTGACAGAATGACTACAGGGATCTTTCAGGATTCAGTAATACATCTACATCTACATATATACTCTGCAGTTCACAAAATTGTGGGTGGCAGAGGGTGCTCAGCACCAAAGCTAATCTCTTTGCTGTGCATTCCAATCCCTAATGGTACGAGGGAAAAAAGAATTCATATAAGAATCAGTCCGGCACCTTATTTCTCTAATTTTATCTTTCCTGTCCTTCCGACTCAAATAGGTTGGTGGAAGAAGTATTTCACTACACTCAAAAGTGAAAGTGGGAGTACGCATGGTTTCCAATAAGTTTAAACGAAACGTGTGTCGTCTATCTACCAGAGACTCCCAACCTAGTCTACTAATCAGTTCTGTGACGCTTTCATAAGGACTGAAGCAAGCGGTCACGAATCGAGCGGCTCTTCTCTGTACTTTCTCTATACTCTCAATCAACCCCTTACGAAACGGATCCCAAATGCCGCAACAACAGTCCAAATGTGGAGGTACAAGAGATTTGTACGCTATCTCCTTTGTTTGTTCATTACAATTTTTCAAGATGCGACCTATGAATCGCAGCCTAGAATTTACTCTACCTACTAACGAATTAATGTGTATGTCCCATTTCATATTCCTTTGTACTGTTACTCCCAAATATTTCATAGAATCGACCATATCAATAACTGTATTGTTTAACTCGTATTTCTGAACAAGTGGATTCTTTTTGTTAGTTATGCTCATTGTCTTGCACTTTTTACAATTTAGAGTAAGTTGCCACTCAGCGCACCAAGCCAAAATAACATCCAGATCGCGCTGAATTTCTAAGCAATCGGCCAAATTTCTTACTTCCCTATAAATAACCGCATTATCTACAAACAATCTAAAAAGGCTTTTCAATTTGTCTCCGAGATCGTTTATAAAAATTAAGAAAAGAAGTGGTCCAATTACACTTCCTTGAGGTACACCCGATGTAACATCTAGATTAGAGGAACTTTCTCCTTCAACGACAACATACTGCGACCGACCAGTTAGAAAATCCTTTATCCATTCACAAAGCTGATCCGATATACCGTACGCTCGAAGCTTCGCTAAAAGGCGGTTGTGTGGCACAGAGTCAAAGGCTTTCTGGAAATCTAGAAAAATTGCATCTGCTTGTGAACCTGCATCGATAACTTTCATTACGTCGTGTGTAAATAGGGCCAGCTGTGTTTCACATGCTCTTTTCTTCCGAAATCCGTGTTGATTTGTTGTAAGCAAATTATTATCATCTAGAAAATTCATAATGTTCGAGCATATAATATGCTCCATAACTCTACTACAAACAGATGTTATAGATATGGGACGATAGTTCCCAGGATCACTTCGATAACCTTTTTTGAAAATCGGAGTTACTTGCGCGATTTTCCACTCTGAAGGTACACGTAACTATTAACAGAATGTAACAGTAACTGCAACATCTGCTCTGCTTTCTGCAGTGTCCCTTCACCGCTCTGCTCTTCCTGCTAGTCTGTGACGTCACTGCAGCTGCATCATCTTTGATTTCACGTGAAGTCTGGTGGCAGGCAAGCATCTCGCCTCTGGCGATTTCACTCTTGAATCATGGCACCGATTGGAGGGTAGCGAATGAAGGCTGATTCACCACTACGCCATCCCCAGTGAAACACTGACATCCTCTCTGCACGTGGGTTGTATAGTGTCCTGATGCACAGTAGTGTTGACGCTGCTTAGTGGAGACGATTCCGCTGGAATTCCGGGCGGAGAAAGCGGAGCAGCTGAGGTTCGGCCACGCCGAGTTTTTCCGAGTACGGCGCCAGCGGGCATCCGCGGACATCTCCAGCAGACACTGGGCCATTGAAACAGCGCGCGTCACTTTCTTCACGCATCTAACGTATTGTCCTGACACCGCACAGTAAACTGGCAAAACAGTGCTGTATTTCCAGGGTTATGCTCGAGTCTTTCTAGATGTTGAGCTTGAATGCTACATGGAACGAAGCTCTGAAGGCATTGGTAGTCAGAAATCCACTACTTCCGTTCGAATCGCAAAGTTCGTGGAGGAGAAATGACAATTTGAATGCATGTACAGCTTATGTTACCGAACCTGGTGGGTAACGTTCGACCGATCGTGGTGGGTGAGCGGTTAACGCTCTGGCCTCGCATTAGGGAGGACGGCGGTTCGAATCCCCGTCCGGGCATCCAGATTTTGGCTTTCCATGGTTTCCCCAAATCACTCGAGGCGTATGCCGGGATGCTTCCTTCAAAAGGCCATGGCCAAATTCCTTCCCGTTCCTTGTCCCCCATCCCATCCCTCCTCTAATGGCCACGCCGTTGACAAGGAGTAAAGCCCAAGCAAAAATAATAATAATAACATTGGGCATAGCAGTAAGAGAGCTACGTGGGAAGTGGGTTTCCAAGCCAAGCCAAGCCACGTAGCTTTTCAATCATATTATTTGTAACATTTAAAATAAGGTACAGAACACCGTAATTTAATTACCTCCGTATATAATTTACTATAGTCTGACGAGAAAACAGCACAAAATGCCTTCTGCATTTGATAAATAAAACAGCTTAGTGCCACGCGGGTAATGGGGGGGGGGAGGCTGTAGGGGCAAAACCCGCCTTGGGCTACGTGAGGGGGAGGGGGGGGTTTCACAGGAGGCCAAAATGGAGCTACGTGGCTTATGAACGCTCCCTAAACGAGCATCGAAAATTTCTAGGAAAATGGAACACTGAATGTGTCATACGGGGGATAGGTTTTAATTAATGCAATATCTCGCGTAATGGAAGAAGAAAATGTGAAGAGTGGTGCTTGTAGCCACTTTGCTACATTCCATTTCAGGTATCTTTGTATGCCGTTCCCTGTCAGTGGTTAGTACTGTATAATGGAGTCATGTATCCCTTCCCTGTTTAAATTTGTAATAGTCGTAAAAGTAAGTAAAATGGGTTTCATCGTCTCTCTTGAGAGCGGTCTAGTGAGGGGGCATCCATAAATTACGTGAGGTGAAATAGGGGAGGGGGGAGTCCGGCGAAATCTCACCAGATCTCACCAAGGGGGGGGGGGGGGGTCACGGAAATCTCACGTGAGATTTTGTCAAACTTGGGGACAGTAGAGCAAAAAAAAAAAAAAAAAAAAAAAAAAAAAAAAAAAAAAAAAAAAAAAGTATCAAATTTGCGGCAAAGTCGATTTTAGGAGGGTATTTCGTCAAAAAAGTTAGGGTGTGACCTAAAAAAAAAGGTTCCATGGCGATTTCTAGGGGGGGTTCTCACGGATCAGATCTCACCAGAGGGGGGGGGGGGGTCCGGCTAGATCTCACGAAATCTCACCAGGGGGGAGGGGGGTCCAGAAATCCGGAAAAACACCTCACCTAATTTATGGATGTCCCCTGACTCGGTGGTTAAGGCGTTTGACTGGAAATCGAAAGGTCCCTGGATCGAATCCCAGTATCGACTGGGATTTTGAAAGGCCCTTCATCCGACCTTCACCTATGGCACAGGTTGCTGTGTAATGTGAAGTACGCCAGAACGCTTCCGTGGTACTGATTCCACGTTAAACTGTAGGTCCCCTATTTATGGTAGAATTACTAAGATAGGTTAAAACGGCTACAATTGGGACAGAATACAAAGCCAATAAAAACCCTGTCATAAGATCATTACAACAACAAGAGCCTATATCATTGTCTTTTAAAAGAGTTTATGGTAACGAAAGAGTTGTTCGGTGCCCTGTGACTAGATGAACAAAAATATTTCGTGCGTTGCAAGCAAGTCAAGTGAATATTGAAGACAAACCCCGCCCACTTTCTGTAACTAATGAGAAGTGTCGAAATAAATTAGACAAAGTCATCCCCCGTAGCCAGCATATCGCCAACCAGATTCGCATAATTTATAATCACACTATATATATATATATATATACAGGGTGTTACAAAAAGGTACGGCCAAACTTTCAGGAAACATTCCTCACACACAAACAAAGAAAATATGTTATGTGGACATGTGTCCGGAAACGCTTACTTTCCATGTTAGAGCTCATATTGTGGACGGCTGTGATACAATACGCCATTCTCCAGGGTTGCATCAGCGCATCAGGGATTCCATGCGACGGAGGGTGGATGCATGTATCCTCGCTAACGGAGGACATTTTGAACATTTCCTGTAACAAAGTGTTTGAAGTCACGCTGGTACGTTCTGTTGCTGTCTGTTTCCATTCCATGTTTAATGTGATTTGAAGAGAAGTAATAAAATGAGCTCTAATATATATATATATATATATATTAGAAATGCGAAAGTAAATCTGCCTGTTTGTTACGTTTCTTGGGTTAATCCGATCGTGATGAAATTTGACAAGGAGATGCTATTTGCCATTAGGATGGGTACAGGATACTATTTTCTGCTCAGATAATACATATTGTCATTGAATTATGAAAACCATCTGAACTGTGAAAGACAGACGCATAATATGTATACGTCTCTGTAACGTGTAATAGCAGAGAAGGTTTGCTCCATTAGAAATTTTCCGTGTGGCTTCGGGTTCAAACCCCGCTGGGAATAAACATTTTTAAGAATTGTTTTTCATAGTTTGAGTCAAGCCTGGGATTTGTAGTAAGGATACCATGTTGAAATGTAGGCGCCATAAATTCAGAGGTGGAATGCGTGGCAAATCGTAGGCTGTAGAACAGTTCCTAAACGTTTACTATATTTACGCTGTACTGGTTCCACAGGCAGTATGTGTGTGATCTAAAATAATGTTATATATGCGAAAGCAAGTCTCCGTCTTTTTTGTTACGTTTTGACGACTATATGTGTATACCGATGACAAGGAAATACTTTGTGTCTTTAGGAAGGAATAGGATACTTTTTTCCGGCATGAAACACAGTTTTAGTCATGAGACAGGTTTGACGGTAGAATGGTATATCGATGGCATTCTCGTCGTATTATGCCAGCTCGGTGTTGTTAGATACATATCTTAGGTAACTTACAGCTATGTATATCCAATTCAAGCAATCGAATTTTAAGTCCACGCGCACAAAGTCGCGCCTTCGTACGCGTGGATTAAGAATTTCTTCACCAGAATTGAATATAGAAAGTTGTTGGTAACGAGGGATTGGTCCCAAACAACACCGAATAGGCATGATATGACAGGAAAGGTATCACTATATCATTCTACCGTCGAACCTGCCTCTTGAAGAGAATCAATTTCCAACATATTTCTCTCACCATTCAATAAGTTCTCGAAATTTCGTGACTACAACTGTTAATCATACCGCAAAAAACGTCCTGTGCTCTTCCTACAGATTTTCATATCAAATTCCATCAATATCGATAAGCCAGTTGGTCGTCAAAACGTAACAAAAAGACAGAGACTTACTTCCACATTTATAGTATTATTACTGCAGATCACACACACTGACTGCGAACAACCCCTGAGAGATCAATATAACGTAAAAAAGTGTACACCTACAGCATTGCTAGAATACCTACGATTTGCCTCGCATTGCACCCCTAAATTTGTGATATCTACAGTTTAACATTCAATCCGAACAACCGACGGTCCAGGCGTGACTCTTATGATCAAAAACAATTTTTAACAATCTTTGCCTCCACGGAGATTTGAACCGGTGACCACCATCCAAACAGCAGTAAGCAATCGCTTTAACCACTGAGCTACCAGACCGCTATATGGAATGACAGTACAGAGACCTACACATCCTACGCGACTGGTAATCGCCTTTCAGTAATTTTTCAAAATTATAAGACAACATGTATTATTTATACAGAAAATTTTTCAACCAAATGTAGACAGTATTTTTCTCCTTGCTTCATAGGATAAGTGTGCAAAGTTTCATCGAAATCGGATGAAAACTGTGGATTTGTATGAAGAACAAACATACATACATCTTTATATATATGTATATACATATGAATACGGTTTTACGAGATACCCATCATGTTGCAATACAGATAAACGCTCTACCATTTGGATTCTGTTAATTTTGTTTGTTGACCATGTATCTTTTTTCAGATATGAGTAACCTTACGATAATTTAATTTCCGGTTAAGGTTACGAATTACCAAATTACAAAAGTTTATGATTTGCTACTTAAAAAAAAAAGTTAAACCCATTACTACTCACAACAATGTCCGCGCGGGCGATCAAACGAAAAAATGCTAGTCTATTATTAAGTTACAGATTTTTCCTTATTTTGTTTCATACTCATCTATATATATAATGATGAACGTATGTATGTTTCTTTGTTGGTTTGTTTGTTTCGTCATACAAATCCACACTTTTCATCCGATCTCGATGAAACTTTTCACATTTATCCTTTGGAACAAGGAGAAAAATACTGTCTACATTTGGTTGAAAAATTATTTTTATAAATAATACATGTTGTCTCATAATTTCGAAATACTACTGAACGGCCATAGACAGACGCGTTGAATATGGACGTCTCTGTACTGTTTTTCGGTGTAGCGGTCAGGCAGCTCAGTGGTTAAAGCGCTTGCTTACTAATGTTTGGGTCGTGATCTCCGGTTAAAATCTCCGTGAGGGCTAAGATTTTAAAAAATGGTTTTTCATCGTTAGAGTCAGGCCTGAGCCGCATGTTATTCGTATTGAATGTTAAACTGTAGATATCACAAAATTAGGGGTGCAATGCGAGGCAAATCGTAGGTAGTCTTGCAATGCTGTAGGTGTACACTTTTTTATAATGATCCCTCAGGGGTTGTTCGCAGTCAGTGTGTGTGTATGAACCGTAGTAATAATACTATAAATACGGAAGTAAGTCTCTGTCTTTTTGTTACGTTTTGACGACTAAATGGCAATATCAATAATGGAATTTGACAAGAAAATCTGTATGAAACGCACAGGACGTTTTTCCAGTATGATAAACAGTTGTAGCCACGAAATTTGGAGACCTTATCGAACGGTGACAGAAATATGTTTGGAAATTGATTCTCTTCAATAGACAGGTTCGACGGTAGAATGATATAGTGATATCTTTCCGGTCATTTATGCCGACTCGGTGTTGTTTGGGACCAATCCTTCGTTACCAACAACTTTCTATATTCAATTCTGGCAAAAGAATTCTTAATCCACGAGTACGAAGTCGCGGGTACGAGCTAGTTCACTACAGGGTGTTACAAAATGGTACGGCCAAACTTTCCTCACACACAAACAAAGAAAATATGTTATGTGGACATGTGTCCGAAAACGCTTACTTTCCATGTTAGAGCTCATTTTAGTTTCGTTAGTATGTACTGTACTTCCTCGATTCACCGCTCGTATTGTGGACGGCTGTGATACAATACGCCATTCTCCAGGGCTGCATCAGCGCATCAGGGATTCCATGCGACGGAGGGTGGATGCATGTATCCTCGCTAACGGAGGACATTTTGAACATTTCCTGTAACAAAGTGTTTGAAGTCACGCTGGTACGTTCTGTTGCTGTGTGTTTCCATTCCATGTTTAATGTGATTTGAAGAGAAGTAATAAAATGAGCTCTAACATGGAAAGTAAGCGTTTCCGGACACATGTCCACATAACATATTTTCTTTGTTTGTGTGTGACGAATGTTTCCTGAAAGTTTGGCCGTACCTTTTTGTAACACCCTGTATATTTCTAACTCTACGTATTTCTACAAAAGATAAGGACTTGTGTACTTCCGTCACTGCGTTTAAGTAACGGCACCTAGAGGAGTTGGTGTCGGTTTAGGGGGGAACAGAACTTACGGCGGAAAAGTAACAACTGAAAGAGAGCTACGGAGAAAATTGGAAAAGTTTTCTGCATGCATCTGGGATTCCCACTTACAGTGGAGTGCGCCGTGAGAAGTGGGTTGTGGGACAGGTGCGAATATAGCTCACTCCTCCATACAGCATGCAGTAAAACTGCAGCCGACACCTCTGAAGAGAGACGCGTTAACCTCGACTGAAGCCACCAAGTAGCCTCCTTATTCCACTGCGACTGCTGACTAGCCAGGTTTTTTTTTTTTCAGATAATTTTAACCAAGAATCATGTGCCCTCTTTAGAGTCATAGAAATCTCGTGAACTCTTATATATCTCAAAATCACCACGCCCGCTTTAATGACGTATTGGTGACCCTACTCTGATGGAAGGAGCTAATTGTTGCTATCTGTCTACGAAAGGTGTAACTTGTAATCAATTTGTTCCCAAGAAGTTTATTAAGGTTAGTAACAACTTCCCGTGGTTCAATAGGGAAGTGAAACGTTTGCTCAGGAAGCAAAGGCGTTTACATGTAACGGTAAAGAAATCGGGGGACTCGTCTGATCGCGCTAAATTAGTCCACTTGCGACCGAACGTGCGTAAGGCAATGCGTGATGCGTTTAAAGAATTCCAAGCCAGAAATTACTAATCCAAAAAAGTTCTGGTCATATGTCAAATTAGTAAGCGGCTCTCGTAAGGTCATGCCGTCGTTGATTAGGAAAAATGGGGAATTATCAGAAACAAGCGTAGAGAAAGCAGAAATTTTGAATAATGTGTTTAAAAAAGCTTTCACGACAGAAAACTCGGAGGAGATCCCGATATTTAACAATCGTACCAACAAAACTATGAATGATCTCGTTCTCGATGTCGAGGGAATAACTAAACTGCTTATGAATGTCAATCCCAATAAGGCTCCCGGACCAGACGGTATTCCTACAAGATTCTACTCAAGGTACGCAAAGGAAATTGCGCCGTATTTAATGAAATTATATGCCGCCTCCTTGGATCAAGGAAAAATACCAGCCGAATGGAAGACCGCCAACGTAAGTCCAGTGTTCAAAAGTGGGAATGTTAATGATCCTCAAAATTATAGGCCAATCTCGTTAACCTCAATATTTTGCAGGATTTTAGAACACATCATCTATTCAAATGTCGTGCGGTTTTTGGATGAAGATCAGCTTTTTAAACCCAAATCAACATGGATTCAGAATACGCCGATGCTGCGAAACACAACTTGCCCTCTTAATTCACGACTTGAGCAGTATTATAGATGAGCAATCCCTGCTTGATTTAGTTTTATTAGACTTCAAAAAAGCTTTCGACACTGTGCCTCACACCAGTTACTTAGGAAACTTCGCGGTTACGGTATATCTAGACAAATATGCGATTGGGAAGCGGGATAGGGCCTCTGTTGTTTTTCATATACATTAAAGATTTGTGCGACATAATTAGGGGGATGAAAAGATTATTTGCCGATGATGCTATTATTTATCGCGGAATCACAACCCAGGACGACTGCGCTTTGTTACAAGACGATATTATGAAAATAATTGCGTGGTGTAAAGATTGGCAGTTGGAATTAAACGCTAAAAAAGTGCGAAGTCATGCGTGTAAATAAAAAGGTGACACCATTTAGCTCTGGATATACAGTTAATGGTACTGTCCTTAGAACGGTAGATTCCGCTACCTAGGGGTAACAATTCGTAATAATTTGTCGTGGAATGAGCATATCGATAATGTAATTGGGAAAGCAAATCGTATGCTTCGATTTCTAGGTCGTAATTTAAAACAATGCACTCCGGAAGTTAAATCAATTGCGTACAAGTCACTAGTGAAGCCTCACTTAGAATATTGTTGCTCTGTATGGGGTCCCCATCAAAAGGGATCAATGGAGGCATTAGAGATGGTCCAAAGAAGAGCCGCCCGATTCGTGACAGGTATATATAGTTGGAGGGAAAGCGTAAGTGCGATGTTGAAGGAGTTAGGTTTGGAAGACCTGGAACACCGAAGGCGTTGCTCTCGACGGAAGCTAACTGAAAAATTCCTGACTGACGTATTTCGGAATGACAGCAAACCAATATTGCTACCAGCAACATTCATATCTCGGAATGACCGCGAAAATAAGATAAGAGAAATCAGGGCCAGAACCGATTCATTTCTGTACTCATTTTTTCCACGAGCGATTAGGGAGTGGAATAGAAAGGATTTACCGCGCGACTAAACATAAAATCCGACAGGAGTAGCTTCCGATAAAACACTCCAGCCATCCTGATCTGGGTTTTCCATGGTTTCCCTAGATCGCTCCAGGCGAATGCTGGGATGGTTCCTCACAATAGCCCATGGGCGCCACCTGCCATATCCCGTATATCCCTTCCAAACCATTACCCTTTCCTGATTGGTGCAATGCACCCTCCGCCAAACACTTTTAGTGAATCGCGAAGTAATAGTAATAGTATCATGCATGGTAAGAGTACTCTTTTTTATGAAATGTGTAGTTAACGAGGCAGAAGTGACAAAAGCAACATCGGGCTACGTGGGAAGGAGGGGGGGGGGGAGTGTTGATAGGAGGCCAAAATGGAGCTACGTGGTTTATGGACGTTCCCAAGCCACTCCACTGGGTAGCTGTCCAGTCTATCGAGATCTGCGATCCTGCAGACCAATCTACTGGCTCCTGTCACCCATTCCGTCGGCCTCCAAAGAGGTCTACTGTTCTCCGATGCTGGAATCGCTTAATTTCTCGGATGGAAGATTTTTCATTAATTTCGGCAAGATCTGCAGAAAAATGATTTTGGACCGACAAAAGTGCTCGAAGAACGAAAGATCAGGAATTCGGCAATTAGAAAAGAAGTACCATATATGTATTATGTAGAATCTTTGATCGTCTGTCACATTGTCGCTGGAAACTCGGTATTTTAGATGTAAATTCGGTTTCTCGTCATGTCTACACTAACAAAAGAGAGAATTAATTTGTTTATTCTCTATAGAAAACTTAACAGTTGAACGAATACGCCAAACATTTCAAATTATACCCGAGGGTCCTTAATGTCGCAAAGATTAACATTAATGTTTTCAAAAAGAAGCATAACTAAACATAACGAAATCAAAGACGAGACAAAAAAGAACGAAACCAAAGGCCACTCAAGCTGATAAGCAGGTGTCTCAAAGACATAAAGAAATAGTTATGCAACACAAGCTCAAATTCAGGCTCAAACATTCTTTATTTTTAATCCCAGACCATGACGGTTGTTAATTAAACATTGGGAGCCAGTCCCCGGCAGCGTAGGGGTAGCATGCTTGCTTCGCGTTGCAGGGGTCGCCGGTTCGAGTCCGGCCGAGGGCATGGCTGGTTTTAATTAAGTGTTGTGTTCGTCCTGTGTCGTCTTTACAAAAGAGAGAAAACAATCACACTTGGATGAAATCTATACATTGTAAAACGAAAAAACACATTGAGCTGGCTGAATGGCTAACATGGCCGAATGCCATTTAAAAAAAACATTGAGAGTAACGAACTTTCGATTTTACTGTCTGTACTAAATTTGCATAAGGATTCCATTAATATTGTTGTCAACGATGGCCTCTAAAATAACAGATTTTCAGTTATCTCTTTGTATTGGTTTGGTTAATTTACGCGTACTATTACGTGTCTTTAGTTATTTACTTCTTGAAGTTTTTTAAATTAAGTAACTTTTTTCAATCTCAATGTGTCCTGTCTATGATTTTTGCTGCTGTGAATTAGTAAAAGCTGGGAAAAAAATTTCGATCACACACCTTGGTCCCATACGCAATGCACTTAAAAAAAAAAAAAAAGGCATTGGCTACGAGGCCATACAGCCAGCACTATGTAATTTTGTAGTTTGCAAGTATGTATTGGATCACTCAATGTATTATTGACTCTACCTGGTGTAGACGACACAAGACAAACACAACACTTAATTAAAACCACCCATGCCCGAGGCCGGACTCGAACTGGCGACCCTTGCAACGCGAGGCTAGCACGCTATCCCCTACGCTGCCGGGGTCGGCCCATGGCACGTTGGTAACATTCATATTAGAGTTCCATGCGCTTCGAAATGCTAGGAGGAAATGTCTAGCATTATGATGCCCAAATGGATGAATCAACAGAGTTTCGGATAATTCAACAGCCTTTCCTCAACGATGAGCTGACGTCCCGACGAGTTCATTGGCCAAGTGAGGACTCGATCATGCAGAACCGTCGTGTCACTGCCCAAGAGCTTCCGCAGGAGGTGAGGTTAGCTCCGCTTCGGTACACTCTACTTCCAATCAAGAGTTCACGATGCTGGAAACCACCAACAAGTTCATGCTGAATCTGATAGTGCTATAGCAGAGGAACTCCGTCTGAAAGAATCTGATTCACTTCCTAAACGGCGCGATTGTTTTCTATGTTCAAACGAAGCAGCTTCTCGCAAGAACATAGAGCTAATAGAGAAGGACTTTCAGTGCATCACAGAATATGCTTTCCTAAATGTTACCAACATTGCAGGGACGCTTAAAGCCGGGTTTAGACGACCGGACCGGATATGAAACAACGGGTCCGATAAAACGGGCACCCGATAAAGGGTTCCCCCACCACTCTACCAGATTTTCAATTGGTCGATCGTTACACGACCAGTTATCCGGTCCGAGGTCCCCGGTCCGTTTTTTCTTCGGAAACTGTCTGTCAGCTCTCACAGACTGTTTGGTGTGCATATTGTCACGCCCAGATTTTCATGTTCAATTCATGTTTTCTAACTTTTTTTAAAGATCTTTTAAGGTCGCAGACGGCCTAATGTTTAAGAGTTTCATACCCTTGCTGCCTAAGATCTTTAATGAAATACAGTTCGTTGCTTGGGTCCCATAAATGTTTTAAAGATTTGACAACCTCAAACATGTTGGTAATACATTCTTTTTCTCGGTTATCTATTTCCTTTTCTATTGCTGAACAGAATAAACAAGTAAAATGAACAAACATCACAACACATTAAACAAATAAGCCCGCGACAAAGAATAACAACGTGGTGGAGGGGGTGACTTGCAGCGCGGGTCACGTGGTTGTAAGTGTGGAAAGGTGGGGGGACCCGATATCGGGAGTATTTTTGACCGGATCACCCGATCACGTCGCCCCGCCCACATCTGGTCCGGTGCTGCGTTTACACGTCACGTGTTCTCAGGTCGAAGGGGCGGAGCACCCGTTTTATCAGGTCCGGTCCAGTCGTGTAAACCCGGCTTTAGTATGCAAAATATCAAGTAGACTACTTTGAACTGGATTACAGTTCAAGATTGTCATCTTTCTTCCACTCTAAATGTTGATTATTGAACCGTCATCGAGTGTAGCCAGCGATTGGTCAAACAACTCGATTTGATCAAACTCAGAAAATGTTTGTTGCAGATGGATTCTTTTTTTTTTATAAGTGAACGCCGGTAAGGCGTCAAATCATTAGGATTGATTTAGAACTCTCGGTTGAGTCAATTCGTTTTTATTTTTCAACATGCGACGGTCATGCATCACGTTTCACTATAAATTTATATTTTATAAAAATAGAAATGTAGTTGGTCATGTTTATTATAATTTGTGATTATCGTATATTAATTTTTGGGAGCATCATTGAGAGCAAAGAATAAACCGGGCGAAACGGACCCGAGACCAACGAGAAGACGATGTACATGATTATTAATGAAAAGGGTGAGATATGAATAAGATAATCTGATGATACGGAAGCGGCTAGAAGTATGCAGCTAAATTTATGGAAATAGTGGGACCTTTAGTGAAAATTTTATTTGTTTAAAAGTAAAAGTTACGTGTTTGTAAAAAAATTTATTGACTAATTTGTAATATCTGAGAAGCTGCGGAATAAAAGTGTGTTAAAGTTAAACTTGGAAGGTTTTGTTGCGGTCATACGATATCTTGAAGTAAAACTAACAAGAAGTAAAGCAAGGTAAAGTACGCATTTTTTTCAGATAAAGAAAGCAAATCGGAAGGGAGATTGGCGATATTATAATTGTAAGATTTAGAAGGCATTTATGTCTGAATGATGGCAAAGAATGTTTCTCATCCTGGGAGAAAGTTACTAAAGAATATATTAAAAAAAGTAGAAGTTGCATAATTTTGAATTGCTTAAAACGCGGTCAACAGTAATAAGTGGTTAGCAATTACATTAAAATTTGGTTAGTGTTCTATTTTCCGAGTAGGAGACAAAGATTCCTAAACTTCATCCTTGTAGATGCAATAGTGGTTTGCAAATCTGGTTGTAGGCCATCTTCCGCAGTTGTTGGATAATAGATTATAAATCAAAATTCCGTCTGGAACAACTGTTGATGTTACTGTTTTCTTTATTTCCATACGCGTTTCGCCCTTATGGTGAGAGGCATCGTCAGTGGAGCTAGGGTGATGGTATTTACATAGCGATCCGGAACAGCACTTTATGCATCTTACAGATCTTCTATTTCACAATTATAAAAACTGTTTTACACATATTACTGAATAAACACTGGCATTGTATCCATTGCAACTGCAAACTTCTTGCTCCGTTTATCTGCTACATTATATACATGTTGTTTTGATGAAATGCAGTGCTACCAACCAACAAATGCAGTGTAGATGCATAAAGTGCTGTTCCAGATCGCCATGTAAATACCATCACCCTAGCTCCACTGACCATAAGGGCGAAACGCGTATTGAAATAAAGAAAACAATAACATCAACAGTTGTTCCAGACGGATTTTTGATTTATTATCCAATAGTGGTTTATTAACCTTGCGATAAGTTTAGGTTGCATATGTCAGTAATAATAATAATTCCGTATAGTCGTAATAACCTAGTGACAGCGTTTCTATTGACTGCGCATTCCGGCCTTGTCGTAGCTGTCTTGACCTAACCCGCTAATACTACCGGGTACAGGGGACCTACAGTTCAACGGGGAATCCGAACCACGGAAGCGTTCAGTCATACTTCACATTACACAGCAAGCTGTGCCAGGGGCGAACGTCGGGTTAAGAACCTATGACTATCCCCGCAGAGAGAGAGGGATTAGAACCGGGGACTTTACGGTCCCCACTCAGAAACCTTAATCTCTCAGGCACAAGACCACTCTGCACGTTAATGAAAGTTCCAGTCAACCTCGACGTATGGTGTGCCATCGGTACGTAAAACGACGAGTCAATCGTATGGGATAAAATGCAACATGTAAACGGATCAGCGGACAGCGGAATGTTCTTCTCGTACACAAAGCGAGATTTTCCAGACGTTACGCGTATCTTCCGATCCAATCACACACAAATGGATTCGAACCGAGGACGTTTCAAGCGCAGTCAGAAGCGCTATAATTTTATTTATTAATGGCCTTACGTGTCGTCAACGTCGAGGTCATTAGAGGCGAGATGGGCTGGGTATTAGGAACGGGAAGGAATTCGGCCATGGCCTTTTTGAAGAAAGAATCCCGGCATTCGCCTGGAGTGATTTGGGGAAACCATGGAAAACCCAAATCTGGATGCCCGGAGGTGGATTCGAAACAGCGTCCTCCTGAAAACTAGACCAGAGCGTTATCCGCTCACATACCACGCTCGGTAACACGTTATGGATGGACTAATGCATTCTTAAAGTGAGGTAATCAAAAATAGAACGCGTGCTAAAAGCAGAGAATTGATGTGAATAAATGTGTTTTCTATTTATGTGTTGCAACGTCTTTTGAGTTATTTTGTTTCGCACGTGCATATTTCTCAGACGCCAGATAAAAATAATCGCAGAATTTGAAAAATGACTGCGGAAACGCGCGTTGAAATTGTGATTAGTGTTGAGTATCATTGCGCTTTCACGTTCCCCACCAAACATTTCCAATTGAAGTTTCTCATGAAATGCGTAGTGGATTCCTGAAATAATCGCAATGGTTACGGTCCCCTACTGTTACAACGGGTTGTTGTCTACAAAAAATATTATCAACCTCCGTCACATCCTATAATCTGATTTTAGTATCATTAATGAGGAGTCGCGTTGAATTCAGCAGCACATCAGCATGTCGTGGATTTTCAGACCAGCACCAGTATCACCTTTTTTGCTGTTATCAGTCTTTCGACTGGTTTGATGCAATCCTCCATCAATTCCTATCTTGTGCTAACCTCTTCAACTCTACATAGTGCTTATAGCCCACGCTTCAATTATCTGCTTCATATATTCTAATCTCTGTCTTCCTCTACAGTTACCTTACCTTCGACTGCTCCCTCACTAACAATTAACAATCCAGCATGTCTCAGAATCTCACCCACCAAGATGAAACAAGAAGAAAATTTCGCCAAAGCCAATTTGATGACGGATTCTTTTGTAACTCGACGAGACAAATCTAAAACAAAGAGATTTTTTTTTATATATGTGGCTTAGTTCTCAAGATATCGTATCCCCAAATTAAGGAAGTCAGGTTGAGATGTGGCCTGGACCAGAAAAAATATTCGCCAAATCCACGAGCTACACGTTGGACACGCTAATTTCTTCCTATCGGCTGTGATTAGGATTAAATACGGCCTGAACCAAAAGATTTTTATTTTTTTAATTTTTTTAACTGCTTTACGTCTCTTTTTAACATCGAGGTCTTTAGAGACGGGAAAGGATGGGCGGCAAGATGGGTGCAAGGAATGGGAAGGAATTCGTCCATGGCCTTTTTAAGGAAGCATCCCGGCATTTGCCTGGAGTGATTTGGGGAAAACTATGGAAAACCCAAATCTGGATGCCCGGACGGGATTCGAACCGCCGTCCTCCCGAATGCGAGGCGAGAACGCTAACCGTTACACCGCCCTGCTCGGTGAACTAAAAGAAAAAAACGTCACTAAAAGCACAAGGAACTATACCGATAACCTACTTTTGACATTCCATACCGAGTGTGGTGGTGTAACGGTTAGCGTTCTGGCCTCGCATTCGGGAGCACGGCGGTTCGATCCAGATTTGGGTTTTCCATGGTTTCCCCAAATCACTCCAGGTGAATGCCGGGATGCTTCCTTCAAAGGCCATGATCGAATTCCTTCCCATTCCTTGCCCCCCATCGTTTCCCGTCTCTATAGACCTCGCTGTTATGAGACGTTAAGCAGTTAAAAAAAAAGAAGACTTTCCATATCTCGGGAACTAGTGAGATATCAAAAAATTTATTCTTTACTTTCGATTTGTTTCGTGGAGTTACATAACAATTTATCATCAAGTTGCGAAGCCACGGTTATGGTAGTGTTGCTCCAATTGAGAAATGGGACGCAATGTTTCCGGTCTGATTGGCTGAAACACGATAACACGTCCCTTAAGCCCCCCACAGTTTTGGTTTATAGTTTTAAACGATCTAAGTACCATAAGACCACGATTCCCAACACGGAATTTTCTACTCCTGTATAAAGAACGGCCGTGAAAAGAGGTTGCTGTTAGTCAAACAGTCAGCACCGTTGGCAAGCTTCATATGGAACTGAACCTATCAAATCCTTAGTTCTATATCTTGAAGGACCGGATGATTACTTTGTAAACGGGAATGTTCTGGCTTTGTAAAAGGTTAACGACATTTATTGCGAAACTAAATGAGAACTTTTTCTAGGAGCTTGTAGAAATGATGGCCCTGTAGTTGATACCGGAAACGTCGACGTTGGCGTCATTAGAGGCGGAAAACTGTGGGGGCAAGGAACGGGAAGGAATTCGGCCAAGGGCTTTTGAAGGAACCCACCCTGGCATTTGCCGGCAGTGATTTCGCGACATTATGGAAAAACAAATCTGGATGGCCTCACGGAGTTTCGAACCTGTAGCGTCCCGAATGCGAGGCCTGACCGTTACGGCTCACTCACCACAATCGGTGCCAAGAACGAGAGTACGTGATGTGATTACGATCTGAAATCTCTAGTGGATCGAATGAACACATTGCTTATTACTTGTATACGGTATAAATGTGGAAAATAAGTTCAGAGCAGAGGAAAATCTTATGTTGCTGCCTTTATATGCTTCCAGTCGTACAGTGGCTGTAATGAGGCTATTTCATGCGGCTACAGTCGGAAGATGGTTGATGAGCTGCAATAGCATGGACAGTGTAACACTTTCTAGATACCGCGCCTCGGGGACCTTAACGCGAAAGTATATTCATAAGATAATAATCATCAATAACTGAACAGTTGCTTTCATGTGTTCCGCTTTCTCGAAAATCGAGGATACAGATAAATAACAACCTACGATAAATAACGCGTCACTTACTTTGAAACGTTCCAGTTTCTAAACTCAGAGAGAAGTGACAAGCAATAACTCTTCAATAAAACTTGTCGTCTGAAAATATCTAACGCTCTTAAAACTCACCGAATGGTGGAGGATGCGCAGAACATAGAGAACAACGATTATTGTGGTCACGGTTCCTAATTCTTTGATAGTGCATGGAAGGGGAAAGGCGACCATGACCACACGCTTGCGCCCGATTTCATGCATAAGGGAGTGGGAATGTTTCGTTTTGTTGATAAGGGTGTCAGGGTTTGGAACAAATTACCAAGTGTAGTGATGAATAATATTCCAAACACGCTTATGGAATTTAGAATTAAAATTTGTAAATTATAATAGTAAATAGGGGAGGAATTTAACATTCCAATTGTAAAGAAAATTTTCAATATATATAATATAAGGAGTGAATGGATGAATGGGGAAATATCCACCGGAGTGTTAGCGCCATCGCAATTAAATTAATAATAATAATTATGGTAAGTCCTCTTAAATTTCTGTTAGAAAAACACGTACATAAAAAGTAGAAGGGACGAAAATACTTATTCTTCAGTAGCACAAAATTGTTTTTAAGTTGCAACCGGTTCTTCCTAAATTGTTTCAATTGCATGTCTATTTTACAATTTAATTCTATTTTTGTTCGCTTTTGTAGCCCAAATCCCCAGTTATCTGTTTAATACTTAAATCTCTGTCTTCCTTTTCATTTGTTCCTTTCCAATGCACCCTCTATTTACAAATTACTAAATATCGCAAGTACCATCGATTTTTCTTTCTTTTCTATAAGCTTCTTTTTCGACAGTAAATTCCAGGGTGAGTTCATTCTTGATTTTACAGTCCCCTTAATTTGAAAGTCTTCTGTTACACGTTTTAGGTTGATGTTTTCTTCCGACCTTACCAGAGTTTCAAGAAAGTCATTTCAGATAATCGGATCGATATTTAAATTAAAAATGCTTCTCGGTTTAAACAATTTCTTTCAACATTAACCTGAATTTTTTTTTTTTTTTTTTTTTTTTTTTTTTTTTTTTTTTAAGTAACCTATTACACCGATCAGTCGCATTTTGACTTCCTAAATAATTAGTGTCGTATTAGAACATCTCTTCCATTTCTGACAATGACGTATTGTTATTAACTTCAATTCTGTTACATTCCTTAACGCTTGTTTTGCTTTTCGTTATAGGAAGAGTAAATTCCTCTCCCAATATGTTGTTCATACCACTAAGTAATTCCACATAACCTTCTCTCTAATCACCTGGAAGGATACGATAAGAATTTGTAAAATACCGATTCTTCCTCATTAATCTTTATACTGAAAGTTTCCTGCTCTTCCCTGAATGCGTACTCTAGATACACAATGAACATCGATGCCTATAGACTGCAACCACAGGTAATATTATTCTCAAGTGATGTTTCTCTGTAATGACCCTTGCTTACTTACAGTAATTTTTGATTGTTCTTCCGTCTTGACATGTTAGGCTCCACTTGTTTCATGTATCTACTTTCAATTAATATTCTCCGAGAATAGTGTGAATTCAGATGTACGGTGCTTTACGTTTCATTTTGACAGAATTTTTTTTTGCCTTGTCGACGTCAATGTCGTTAGAAGCGGGGAAAGCGTTTGGGGCTAGGAACGGGAAGGAATTCGGCCATGGCCTTTTAAAGAATCATAATTGCATTCACCGTGAGTGATTTCGGGAAAGCGTGGAAAATTGAAACCTGAATGGCCGGACGGGGATTAGAACCATTCATTTCAAATGCGAGGCCAGGGCTATACATTTCGGAATAAGAAAATACCTGTGAACTTTGCGAATTCCAGTTACATTGCAAATAAATTGAAAAATGACAGCATTTAGCCTATAAAAAGTATGTGGCCTTCCCAAAACCTAATTTTACAAGAAATTTTGTTTCTTAAACGTTGTAAACTAAAAATTTTATGGTCATTCCAAGTGGGTACCATACTTTTCTCGTTTTACAACGTTCCTTTCAACAAAAAAATATTTGAGACATTTATACTACTACTTTTAGCATCTTCATATTATGTATGGCACAAAATTTAGAGGCATTTGGCGTCTTGGAATTTGTGAAAACGTATTCATATCTGTTGTATAAAGTTATATGGTAAAATTTAAGAATTGACTTACCGATTAAATTAAAGTTATAGATCGTGACGACAATGGTGCTTGTTTTATCCAAAATAGTAAAGAAAGATAAAAGACATTCGCAACGAGAAATTCAGGGCAAGGCGTTTGGTAACATAAAAAAATGTTTTCCCTTGCACGATCCACGCTTTGTGTCCTTGTTGTTCTACGAGTTGTCACTTATGTCAAAGCGGTTAGTTCTTCAGACACCTGAGATCGTTGTCAACAACCCTAAATTAGTTGGACACTCCTGAAGGTGACATATTAAGCTGGTATCAATGGAAGGATAGCCAGCTCCTTGCTCCTTTCCTATCCTAACCCGGTAAGCCTACGAGAAAAGGGAGACCTGCAGCTTAACGGAGAATCCGAAGGACGGAAGCATTCTGGAGTACTTTACATTACACAGTAAGCTGTGCCAGAGGTGAAGGTCAAGTTAGGTGTCTCTGAAAATCCCTCCGAGGCGGGATTTGAACCGAGAACTTTCGATATCCAATCAGATGCATTAACCACTGAGCCACCATTGCCTGTAAACGTATGAAAGTATAGCAAATTTCTAGTCATTACCTAACGGCGAACTTTAAATACGTAAATACTTAGAAATGAACCTTAGATAGTCTGGCACTCGACTATTTTAATACAAGCATAATATTATAAAGTAACAGAAACCTTATTAAAAATTCTTTCCCGAAAATGTCTTCCATGCGATTTTTTATGTTTCCTTCAGATAAACTTCGACAAAGATCAGGATACACTTCATCGTAGGCTCGAGTCACTTCTCCCACAGCAAAACTGAAGACCGCTTGAGTACCTAACGCAGCAATGCTAAACAAGGGGGCGGACAACAGCCCGCTCTTCCAACGAACATGACGCGTGCTTTAATACCTTGAGCACTTCACTCTGTGGGAAACGAGAAATGGTGATCTTCCATAGCTTAAATAACTGAAAATAATAATTTCTTGGATAGCGGTGAGTTTGGTCTGCGTCTGTAGTCCATACCATATTAAAACACTTTCGGGCTTTAAAATTTATGTCATTAAAGGTGGATTAAAAAAAAAAAGTTAGGTTATTGTTTATAGCAAAGTCACGAAAGTTTACCTAAGAACCACATCGAGAAAGTCGAACTCCTCAAAAAATCATTAAAGCAATAATCAACTATGATTTTATGTTAGCTTCAGTTATCGCTAGTGTGCCAAACTCTTTCTTTTCAGTTTCTGATAATTTTGAAATAAAACTGATATTATTCAGAATGATAGAGACACGTTATTTTAAAGTCATGATGAAGTTTCATACATGGAACAGCATCCATTTCAATAAAACTTTTGTGACAAATTACTAATTATTTTTTTCCGTACGCATTAAGCTAAATGTTGTGTTATATATATATATAACAGGTTAGCCAGGTAAGTTTTAAATGTGTCCTTAAGCAAAAAAGTTTCATTCGGAAACCAACACAACTAACACGCGTGTCAAAACAATAAAAATATTTTACCGGTACCGGATGCGTTGGTAGTTCCCAGTGGTTGACGGACTCACCTTCAGTATGTAGTTGTTGGCGTTGGCAGCAGTGGACTCCTTGGCAGAGGGCATACCCTCTGTCTTGTGTTGGCACCACAGCACACTTCACTTATACCCGGACACGAGCAAGACGTCACGCGACTGCCCCCCTCGAAGGTGCGGCAACGACTGAGCGGCCTACAGTCGCCCCCGCCGCAGGCACCCTCACGGCTGGCGAGCTACTGCGCATGCGCAGGACGGCAGGATGCGCCTGGCAGGCTGGCCAACCGCATTCCTCACCGGAGCCGAGCGCAAAAAGTCGTCGGACGGGGCAGGTACCACCTGAGTCAGCTCCTCAACGGAAACACGATTCGGACAACGATTCCACAGCTATTCAGTAATTAACAGTTCCAACTTTGTACCAATAAGATTAATGGAACAATGTTAATCAGAACTCTTTTTATTAGGTTATGTTATAGTGTTGTCTAGGCGATAAGAAACGGTATAGGTTCAAATCGCATTACTGACGTGAAGTCGTTATTTATGGTTTTGATAAGATTTCTGAAATTTTACAAACGAATACGAGAAAGAAATCTATTTCCTATTAATGGTAAAGGACCGATAATTTAATATACTAGAAGAATCCAAAGTAGTCAATAAAACTATAGAATTAATCAAAACAGATATTAACGAATACTATCTCGGAAATTAGGTTCTTAGACGTAGTGTCTGAACCTTTAGAATTCATAAAAGAAAAAATTTCCATGTGGCATAACTGTTCAGAGAGAAAAACAATCACTATGCTACGATTTGCTGACGACATTGTCTTGTTAGCAGGAAGGGCTGAGGATATTGAGAGGTTACTGAATGGCATTAACAAAATACTGAAGGAAGATTTTGGGACTGAATATAAATCAAAGCAAGACAAAAGTGAAGAAATGTAGCAGAAATGATACCAATCGCAGTAGATTAAATATCAAAATAGGGTCGGATGCAATAGGAGAAGTAAGTGAATTTTGTTACTCGGGAAGAAAAATTACAACCGATGGCCGAAGCAAGAATGATGTTAAAAGCAGAATAGCATAGTAAAAGAGCCTTCATGAGAAAGATAAATCTTTTAGTTTCAAATATTGATCTAGGAATTAGAAAGAACTTTTTAAAACTCTATGTATGAGCACAGCACATTATGGTAGCGAAACATGGACTTTAGGAATACCTGAAAGAAATAAAATTGAAGCATTTGAAATGTTGTGTTACAGAAGAATGATGAAAATTAAGTGGACAGACAAAGTAAGAAATGAACGAGTTTTGGAAATGGTGGGTGAGAAAAGAAGTTTGTGGAAGAAGCTTACAGAAAGAAGACACAGAGAGACAGGCTGGTAGGTCAGACATGCTGGATTGGTTAATTTGTTAGTGGAGGGAACAGTCGAAGGTAAGAACTGTAGAGGAAGAAAGAGATTAGAATATATGAAGCAGATAATTGAGGACGTGGGTTGTAAGGGGTATGTAGAAATGAAGAGGTTAGCACAGGATAGGAAGGGATGGAGGACTGCATCAAACCAATCGAGGCTGACGACAGCAAAAAAAAAAACTAAAATAATAGGAGATCGACAAGTAGATGGACTGTCACCCCATTTGTACAGTCTTTGTTCTGGACATAGTAATTAAACCTGCGACAAAGAAGTCATAGGAATAACCTTTGGCAGGCTACTCAAAAATAAATATCACTTGCGACGTTTGGCCTTTGTAGCTGATCTAGCAGTTCTCTCAAACAATAGGCAAGAGGCAATCTACTTCCTTGTAAAACTCCTTGAAATTTCAGCTAAAACTAGTCTCTAAATCTCGTATGCTAAAACCAACTATACGGAAGGATCTTCGCGGTACCAGGATGGACAATCTATGGAAACGCAATTTTTAAATATCTCTCAAGTA
The DNA here is from genome assembly GCA_031002005.1 of Vandiemenella viatica. Classification (NCBI taxonomy): domain Eukaryota; kingdom Metazoa; phylum Arthropoda; class Insecta; order Orthoptera; family Morabidae; genus Vandiemenella; species Vandiemenella viatica. The sequence goes on from JARYHS010008074.1 coordinate 53,322,502, forward strand.
ACTAAATTCAGACATCTAAAAGAAATTGTTCAACCTTATGAACTGAAGCATCAAACAAGAAGAGAATATCTAAATTACAAAAAGCCTATAGACTCACCTGGAACAGACGACAGATAGTCAATATCCTCAAATACCAAGTTAAGAAAGAGACTATAAAAACCGTAATCAAACCAAAGCATTATATGCAACGCAAACTTTGATCACTGGGGAAAGATCACAGATTAAAGATATTGAAAAACAATGAAAATTTTAAGAATAATCTTTGGCGCAGTTTGTATAGGATATATTTGCATCAAAGTGTGTTTCAGCGGCCTCGATTTGTAGCCACATTACCTGAAGGATCCGTACTAGCAACACATATAAAAGCCCATTGCCACGGCGCGTGGCAGGCAGTACGCGCCTTTCATCTTTTACCGCCTGGCGGTGGGTCGATGCGCGCCGTCCCTGCTAGCATATGCGGCAAAGAGGACAGGCGTCCACGAACACGGGGACGCGTCGTGGGAACGCGCCTTACCAGGTCAGGAAAAACTTATTCTTGACATCTCCGATACGTCGGTCCTGTAATTCTGGTTCGTAGCTGATACCATGTTTTTTTTTTTTTTGTTTTTTTTTTTTTTTTTTTTTGCGGACGACATTTTGCCGTTCCGCACAAAATAACTAACAGGCCATCCAAAAATCACGTCAAACGTTAGGAGGAAGGGAGGGGATTAAAAAAGTGTGGCTTGACGTAACAAGGGGGTCTCCGTGATGACTAATCAATAAAAAAAAAAAACAGTATGTGTCTTTGTTTTGTTTGGTGAAAACTCGTTCATAAGTTCAAAATTAAGCTGCCGTAAAAATGTTGCATTTTGAATATTACATTCCTAGGCAATATTTGTTTCGCTGCGATGTATAGAACTTGGGATAATTAAAAAAAAGTATAATGCTTGTGAAACTGTGGTGATACAATTATTCTAACGATCTTAAACAATTAAGCAAATAAATAGGGACCAGGGTGAAATGAATTCATACATGTTATTCAAAGTCAAAATAGGGAGCGCACACGAATTTGTATTTGAGTACTTGCGATTGAGTCAAAGGGGCCACAAAATAACAAAAATTTGAATGAAGAAATATACGGATGATCGGTGTTTGTTTTTTTAATCATCTTGTATATGAAAGTTTTTTTCTACGGCATTGTATAAATTCAAATTCTTTTTTCCGTGTGTTATTGTATGTGTGAAGACGAATGTAATGATAATGTGTTGTTACTGCTGTGTATGAGGATGACAGAAGGAAGAGAATGATACCTAAAGTGTTCTCAAAGTTTAAAGCACCCATCCGATGGACGAATCTGTTCCAACATAGTTGTATGTCTCGCTCAATCTGCACTACGGAGAAGTTTTTGAGTTAACCCATACGTTTCGTACATAGTGTGGTGATTATGAATTGCACACTAGTCAAGTACAGGATGGTGAGAATTTCTGCCAAAAGTGGGGCACAGACCAGCAAACTTTCTGTGGAGTGAGAATTAAGTTTTTCCCGGTGTATAGATGAAACGAACCCTTCACGGGTTTTCTGCCTGATAATTCTTTATTCAACAACGTTTCGGCAGCAACCGCCGCTACCTTCATCAGGTGAGACGTCATTTCGAAGCTACCAGACAGTCTTGTAGCTTCGAAATGACGTCTACCTGATGAAGGTAGCGGGTTGCTGCCGAAACGTTGTGAATAAAGAAATTATCAGGCAGAAACCCGTGAAGGGTCGTTCATCTATACACCGGGAAAAACTAATTCTCACTCCACAGAAAGTTTGCTGGTCTGTGCCCCACTTTGGCAGAATTCTCACCATCCGGTACTGACTAGTGTGCAATTCATAATCACCACACTAGTACGAAACGTATGGGTTAACTCAAAAACTTCTCCGTAGTGCAGATTGAGCGGAGAATACAATAATGTTGGAACAGATTCGTCCATCGGATGGTTGCTTTAAACTTTGAGAACACTTTAGGTATCATTCTCTTCCTTCTGTCATCCTCAACCAGCAGTAACAAACATTATCATTACATTCGTCTTCACACTACAATAACACACGGAAAAAAGAATTTTGAATTTATACAATGCCGTAGAAAAAACTTTCATATACAAGATGATTAAAAAAAAAAAACCACCGATCATCCGTATTTCTTCATTCAAATTTTGTTATTTTGTGGCCCTTGACTCAATCGCAAGTACTCAAATACAAATTCGTGTGCGCTCCCTATTTTGACTTTGGAATAACATGTATGAATTCATTTCACCTGGTCCCTATTTATTTGCTTAATGTAGATCGTATAGAATAATGTATCACCAGTTTCACAGCATTATACTTTTTTTTTTTTAATTATCCCAAGTTCTATACATCTGCGCGAAACAAATATGCCCTAGGAATGTAATATTCAAAATGCAACATTTTTACGGCAGCTTAATTTTGAACTTATGAACGAGTTTCACCAAACAAAACAAAGACACATACTGTTTTTTTTTTTTAATTGATTAGTCATCACGGAGACCCCTTGTTACGTTCAAGCCACACTTTTTAATCCCACTCCCTTCCTCCTAACGTTGACGTGATTTTGGATGGCCTGTTAGTATTTTGTGCGGAACGGCAAAATGGTCGTCCGCAAAAAAAAAAAAAAAAAAAAACAAAAAAAAAAAAAAAAACATGGTATCAGCTACGAACCAGAATTACAGGACCGACGTATCGGAGATGTCAAGAATAAGTTTTCCTGACCTGGTAAGGCGCGTTCCCACGACGCGTCCCCGTGTTCGTGGACGCCTGTCCTCTTTGCCGCTATGCTAGCAGGGACGGCGCGCATCGACCCACCGCCAGGCGGTAAAAGATGAAAGGCGCGTACGCCTGCCACGCGCCGTGGCAATGGGCTTTTATATGTGTTGCTAGTACGATCCTTCAGGTAATGTGGCTACAAATCGAGGCCGCTGAAAACACACTTTGATGCAAATATATCCTATACAAACTGCGCCAAAGATTATTCTTAAAATTTTCATTTATTGTTTTTCAATATCTTTAATCTGTGATCTTTCCCCAGTGATCAAAGTTTGCGTTGCATATAAGCTTTGGTTTGATTACGGTTTTTATAGTCTCTTTCTTAACTTGGTATTTGAGGATATTGACTATCTGTCGTCTGTTCCAGGTGAGTCTATAGGCTTTTTGTAATTTAGATATTCTCTTCTTGTTTGATGCTTCAGTTCATAAGGTTTGAACAATTTCTTTTAGATGTCTGAATTTAGTTACTTGAGAGATATTTAAAAATTGCGTTTCCATAGATTGTCCATCCTGGTACCGCGAAGATCCTTCCGTATAGTTGGTTTTAGCATACGAGTTTAGAGACTAGTTTTAGCTGAAATTTCAAGGAGTTTTACAAGGAAGTAGATTGCCTCTTGCCTATTGTTTGAGAGAACTGCTAGATCAGCTACAAAGGCCAAACGTCGCAAGTGATATTTATTTTGAGTAGCCTGCCAAAGGTTATTCCTATGACTTCTTTGTCGCAGGGTTAATTACTATGTCCAGAACAAGACTGTACAAATGGGTGACAGTCCATCTACTTGTCGATCTCCTATTTTTAGTTTTTTTTTTTGCTGTCGTCAGCCTTTCGATTGGTTGATGCAGTCCTCCATCCCTTCCTATCCTGTGCTAACCTCTCATTTTACATACCCTTACAACCCACGTCCTCAATTATCTGCTTCATATATTCTAATCTCTCTTTCCTCTACAGTTCTTACCTTCGACTGTTCCCTCCACTAACAAATTAACCAATCCAGCATGTCTCAAAATATGACTACCAGCCTGTTCTTCTTTCTGTAAGCTTCTTCCACAAACTTCTTTCTCACCACCATTTCCAAAACTCGTTCATTTCTTACTTTGTCTGTCCACTTAATTTTCATCATTTTCGTAACAACATTTCAAATGCTTCAATTTTATTTCTTTCAGGTATTCCTAAAGTCCATGTTTCGCTACCATAATGTGCTGTGCTCCATACATAGTTTTAAAAGTTCTTTCTAATTCCTAGATCAATATTTGAAAACTAAAAGATTTATCTTTCTCATGAAGGCTCTTTTTACTAGTGCTATTCTGCTTTTAACATCATTCTTGCTTCGGCCATCGGTTGTAATTTTTTCCCGAGTAACAAAATTCACTTACTTCTCTATTGCATCCGACCCTATTTTGATATTTAATCTACTGCGATTGGTATCATTTCTGCTACATTTCTTCACTTTTGTCTTGCTTTGATTTATATTCAGTCCAAAATCTTCCTTCAGTATTTTGTTAATGCCATTCAGTAACCTCTCAATATCCTCAGCCACTTCCTGCTAACAAGACAATGAATGTCGTCAGCAAATCGTAGCATAGTGATTTTTTCTCTCTGAACAGTTATGCCACATGGAAATTTTTCTTTTATGAATTCTAAAGGTTCAGACACTACGTCTAAGAACCTAATTTCCGAGATAGTATTCGTTAATATCTGTTTGATTAATTCTATAGTTTTATTGACTACTTTGGATTCTTCTAGTATATTAAAATTATCGGGTCCTTTACCATTAATAGGAAATGAGATTTCTTTCTCGTATTCGTTGTAAAATTTCAGAAATCTTATCAAAACCATAAATAACGACTTCACGTCAGTAATGCGATTTGAACCTATACCGTTCTTATCGCCTAGACAACACTATAACATAACCTAATAAAAAGAGTTCTGATTAACATTGTTCCATTAATCTTATTGGTACAAAAGTTGGAACTGTTAATTACTGAATGAGCTGTGGAATCGTTGTCCGAAGTCGTGTTTCCGTTGAGGAGCTGATCAGGTGGTACCTGCCCCGTCCGGACGACTTTTTGCGCTCGGCTCCGGGTGAGGAATGCGGTTGGCCAGCCTGCCAGGCGCATCCTGCCGTCCTGCGCATGCGCAGTAGCTCGCCAGCCGTGAGGGTGCCTGCGGCGGGGGCGACTGTAGGCCGCTCAGTCGTTGCCGCACCTTCGAGGGGGGCAGTCGCGTGACGTCTTGCTCGTGTCCGGGTATAAGTGAAGTGTGCTGTGGTGCCAACACACGACAGAGGGTATGCCCTCTGCCAAGGAGTCCACTGCTGCCAACGCCAACTACTGAAGGTGAGTCCGTCAACCACTGGGAACTACCAACGCATCGGTACCGGTAAATATTTTTTTATTGTTTTGACACGCGTGGTTGTTGTGTTGGTTTCCGAATGAAACTTTTTTGCTTAAGGACACATTTAAAACTTACCTGGCTAACCTGTTATATATATATATAACACAACATTTAGCTTAATGCGTACGGAAAAAAAATAATTAGTAATTTGTCACAAAAGTTTATTGAAAATGGATTGCTGGTTCCATGTATGAAAACTTCATCATGACTTTAACTAACGTGTCTCTATCATTCTGAAATAATATCAGTTTATTCAAAATTATCAAGAAACTGAAAAGAAAGAGTTTGGCACACTAGCGATAACTGAAAGCTAACACATTAAATCATAGTTGATTATTGCTTAACTATTTTTTGAGGAGTTCGACTTTTCTCGATGTGGTTCTTAGGTAAACATTTCGTGACTTGCTATAAAAAATAACCTAACTTTTTTTTTTAAATCCACCTTTAATGACATAAATTTTAAAGCCCGAAAAGTGTTTTAATATGGTATGGACTACAGACGGCAGACCAAACTCACCGCTATCCAAGAAATTATTATTTTCAGTTATTTAAGCTATGGGAAGATCACCATTTCTCGTTTCCCACAGAGTGAATGCTCAAGGTATTAAAAGCACGCGTCATGTCGTTGGAAGAGCGGGCTGTTGTCGCTCCCTTGTTAGCATGCTGCGTTAGGTACTCAAAGCGGTCTTCAAGTTTTGCTGTGGGAGAAGTGACTCGAGCCTACGATGAAGTGTATCCTGATCTTTGTCGAAGCAGTTATCTGAAGGAAACATAAAAATCGCATGGAAGACATTTTCGGGAAAGAAATAGTTTTAATAGGTTTCTGTTATTTATAATATTATGCAGTGTATTAGAAAATAGTCGAGTGCAGACTAATCTAAGGTTCATTTCTAAGTATTTACGTATTTAAAGTTCGCCGTTAGGTAATAGACTAGAAAGTTGCTATACTTTCATACGTTACAGGCAATGGTGGCTCAGTGGTTAATGCATCTGATTGATATCGAAAGGTTCTCGGTTCAAATCCCCGCCTCGAGAGGGATTTCAGAGACACCTAACTCGACCTTCACCTCTGGCACAGCTTACTGTGTAATGTAAAGTACTCCAGAATGCTTCCGTCTTCGGATTCCGTTAAGCTGCAGGTCTCCCTTTTCGTAGGCTTACGGGTTAGGATAGGAAAGGAGCAAAGGAGCTGGCCATCCTTCCATTGATACCAGCTTAATATGTCACCTTCAGGAGTGTCCAACTAATTTTAGGGTTGATGACAACGATCTCAGGTGTCTGAAGAACTAACCGCTTTGACATAAGTGACAACTCGTAGAACAACAAGGACACAAAGCGTGGATCGTGCAAGGGAAACATTTTTTATGTTACCAAACGCCTTGCCCTGAATTTCTCGTTGCGAATGTCTTTTTACCTTTCTTTACTATTTTGGATAAAACAAGCACCATTGTAGTCAACGTTCTATAACTTTAATTTAATCGGTACAGTCAATTCTTAAATTTTACCATATAACTTTATACAACAGATATGAAATACGTTTCACAAATTCCAAGACACCAAAATGCCTCTAAATTTTGTGCCATAGATATACTTACATAATATGAAGATTAAAAGTAAGTAGTATAAATGTCTCAAAGATTATTTTGGTTGAAAGGAACGTTGTAAAACGAGAAAGTATGGTACCCACTTGGAATGACCATAAAATTTTTAGTTTACAACGTTTAAGAAACAAAATTTCTTGTTAAAAATTAGGTTTTGGCAAGGCCATATATCTTTTTATAGGCTAAATGCTGTCATTTTCAATTTATTTGCAATGTAACTGAATTCGCAAAGTTCACAGGTATTTTCTTATTCCGAAATATGTAGCCCTGGCCTCGCATTTGAAATGAAGTAGGTTCTAATCCCCGTCGGCCATTAAGGTTTCTATTTTCCACGCTTTCCCGTGATCACTCACGGCGAATGCTTATGATTCTTTAAAAAGGCCATGGCCGAATTCCTTCCAGTTCCAGCCCCAAACACTTTTCCGCTTCTAACGACATTAACGTCGACAAGGCAAAAAAAAAGTTCTGTCAAATGAAACGTAAAGCACCGTACATCTGAATTCACACTATTCTCGGAGAATATTAATTGAAAGTAGATACATTAAACAAGAGAAGCCTAACATCTCAAGACGGAAGAACAATCAAAATTACTGTAAAGTAAGCAAAGGGTCATTACAGAGAAACATCACTTGAGAATAATATTACCTGTGGTTGCAGTCTATAGGATCGATGTTCATTGTGTATCTAGAGTACGCATTCAGGGAAGAGCAGGAAACTTTCAGTATAAAGATTAATGAGGAAGAATCGGTATTTTACAAAATTCTTATCGTATCCTTCCAGGTGATTAGAGAGAAGGTTATGTGGAATTACTTAGTGGTATGAACAACATATTGGGAGAGGAATTTACTCTTCCTATAACGAAAAGCAAAACAAGCGTTAAGGAATGTAACAGAATTGAAGCTAATAACAATACGTCATTGTCAGAAATGGAAGAGATGTTCTAATACGACACTAATTATTTACGAATCAAAATGCGACTGATCGGTGTAATAGGTACTTAAAAAAAAAAAAAAAAAAAATTCAGGTTAATGTTAAAAGAAATTGTTTAAACGAGAAGCATTTTTAATTTAAATAATATCGATCCAGTTATCTGAAATGACTTTCTTGAACTCTGGTAAGGTCGGAAGAAAAAATCAACCTAAAACGTGTAACAGAAGACTTTGAAATTAACGGGACTGTAAAATCAAGAATGAACTCACCCTGGAATTTACTGTCGAAAAAGAAGGTTATTAAGAAGCTTATAGAAAAGAAAGAAAAATCGAATGTACTTGCGTATTTAGTAATTTGTAAATAGAGGGTGCATTGGAAAGAACAAATGAAAAGGAAGACAGAGATTTAAGTTTAAACAGATAACTGGGGATTTGGGCTACAAAAGCGAACAAAAATAGATTAAATCGTAAAATAGAACATGCAATCGAAACAATTTAGGAAGAACCGGTTGCAACTTAAAACAATTTTGTGCTACTGAAGAAAATGTATTTTCGTCCCTTCTACTTTTTGTGTACGTGTTTTTCTAACAGAAATTAAGAGGACTTACCATAGTTATTATTATTAATTTAATTGCAATGGAGCTAACACTGTGGATATTTCCCCATTCATCCATTACTCCTTTATGATATATATATATTTGAAAATTTTCTTTTACAATTGGAATGTTAAATTCCTCCCCTATTACTATTATAATTTACAAATTTTAATTCTAAATTCCATAAGCGTTTTTGGAAATTATTCATCACTACACTTGGTAATTTGTTCCAACCCCTGACACCCTTATCAACAAAACGAAACATTCCCACTCCCTTATGCATGAAATCGGGCGCAAGCGTGTGTGTGGTCATGTCGCCTTTCCCCTTCCATGCACTATCAAAGAATTAGGAACCGTGACCACAATAATCGTTGTTCTCTATGTTCTGCGCATCCTCCACCATTCGGTGAGTTTTAAGAGCGTTAGATATTTTCAGACGACAAGTTTTATTGAAGAGTTATTGCTTGTCACTTCTCTCTGAGCTTAGAAACTGGAACGTTTCAAAGTTAGTGACGCGTTATTTATGTAGGTTGTTATTTATCTGTATCCTCGATTTTCGAGAAAGCGGAACACATGAAAGCAACTGTTCAGTTATTGATGATTATTATCTTATGAATATACTTTCGCGTTAAGTCCCCGAGGCGCGGTATCTAGAAAGTGTTACACTGTCCATGCTATTGCAGCTCATCAACCATCTTCCGACTGTAGCCGCATGAAATAGCCTCATTACAGCCATTGTACGACTGGAAGCATATCGCAGCAGCATAAGATTTCCTCTGCTCTGAACTTTTCCACATTTATACCGTATACAAGTAATAAGCAATGTGTTCATTCGATCCACTAGAGATTTCAGATCGTAATCACATCACGTACTCTCGTTCTTGGCACCGAGTGTGGTGAGTGAGCCGTAACGTCAGGCCTCGCATTCGGGACGCTACAGGTTCGAAACTCCGTGAGGCCATCCAGATTTGTTTTTCCATAATGTCGCGAAATCACTGCCGGCAAATGCCAGGTGGTTCCTTCAAAAGCCCTTGGCCGAATTCCTTCCCGTTCCTTGCCCCCAACAGTTTTCCGCCTCTAATGACGCCAACGTCGACGTTTCCGGTATCAACTACAGGGCCATCATTTCTACAAGCTCCTAGAAGCTCTTAGTTTCGCAATAAATGTCGTTAACCTTCTTACAAAGCCAGAACAATTCCCGTTTACAAAGTAATCATCCGAGTCCTTCAAGATACTGAGAACTAAGGATTTGATAGGTTCAGTTCCATATGAAGCTTGCCAACGGTGCTGACTGTTTGACTAACAGCAACCTCTTTTCACGGCCGTTCTTTATACAGGAGTAGAAAATTCCGTGTTGGGAATCGTGGTCTTATGGTACTTAGATCGTTTAAAACTATAAACCAAAACTGTGGGGGGCTTAAGGGACGTGTTATCGTGTTTCAGCCAATCAGACCGGAAACATTGCGTCCCATTTCTCAATTGGAGCAACACTACCATAACCGTGGCTTCGCAACTTGATGATAAATTGTTATGTAACTCCACGAAACAAATCGAAAGTAAAGAATAAATTTTTTTGATATCTCACTTAGTTCCCGAGATATGGAAAGTCTCTTTTTTTTTAACTGCTTAACGTCTCATAACAGCGAGGTCTATAGAGACGGGAAACGATGGGGGCAAGGAATGGGAAGGAATTCGATCATGGCCTTTTGAAGGAAGCATCCCGGCATTCACCTGGAGTGATTTGGGAAACCATGGAAAACCCAAATCTGGATCGAACCGCCGTGCTCCCGAATGCGAGGGCCAGAACGCTAACCGTTACACCACCACACTCGGTATGGAATGTCAAAAGTAGGTTATCGGTATAGTTCCTTGTGCTTTTTAGTGACGTTTTTTTCTTTTAGTTCACCGAGCAGGGCGGTGTAACGGTTAGCGTTCTCGCCTCGCATTCGGGAGGACGGCGGTTCGAATCCCCGTCCGGGCATCCAGATTTGGGTTTTCCATAGTTTCCCAAATCACTCCCAGGCAAATGCCGGGATGCTTCCTTAAAAGGCCATGGACGAATTCCTTCCCATTCCTTGCACCCATCCTTGCCGCCCATCCTTCCCGTCTCTAAAGACCTCGATGTTAAAAAGAGACCGTAAAGCAGTTAAAAAATTAAAAAATAAAAATCTTTTGGTTCAGGCCGTATTTAATCCTAATCACAGCCGATAGGAAGAAATTAGCGTGTCCAACGTGTAGCTCGTGGATTTGGCGAATATTTTTTCTGGTCCAGGCCACATCTCAACCTGACTTCCTTAATTTGGGGATACGATATCTTGAGAACTAAGCCACATATATAAAAAAAAATCTCTTTGTTTTAGATTTGTCTCGTCGAGTTACAAAAGAATCCGTCATCAAATTTGGCTTTGGCGAAATTTTTCTTCTTGTTTCCTCTTGGTGGGTGAGATTCTGAGACATTGCTGGATTGGTTAATTTGTTAGTGGAGGGAGCAGTCGAAGGTAAGGTAACTGTAGAGGAAGACAGAGATTAGAATATATTGAAGCAGATAATTGAAGCGTGGGCTATAAGCACTATGTAGAGTTGAGAGGTTAGCACAAGATAGGAATTGATGGAGGATTGCATCAAACCAGTCGAAAGACTGATAACAGCAAAAAAGGTGATACTGGTGCTGGTCTGAAAATCCACGATGTGCTGCTGAATTCAACGCGACTCCTCATTAATGATACTAAAATCAGATTATAGGATGTGACGGAGGTTGATAATTATTTTTTGTAGACAACAACCCGTTGTAACAGTGGATGAACAGTGGGGGACCGTAACCATTGCGATTATTTCAGGAATCCACTACGCATTTCATGAGAAAACTTCAATTGGAAATGTTTGGTGGGGAACGTGAAAGCGCAATGATACTCAACACTAATCACAATTTCAACGCGCGTTTCCGCAGTCATTTTTCAAATTCTGCGATTATTTTTATCTGGCGTCTGAGAAATATGCACGTGCGAACAAAATAACTCAAAAGACGTTGCAACACATAAATAGAAACACATTTATTCACATCAATTCTCTGCTTTTAGCACGCGTTCTATTTTTGATTACCTCACTTTAAGAATGCATTAGTCCATCCATAACGTGTTACCGAGCGTGGTATGTGAGCGGATAACGCTCTGGTCTAGTTTTCAGGAGGACGCTGTTTCGAATCCACCTCCGGGCATCCAGATTTGGGTTTTCCATGGTTTCCCCAAATCACTCCAGGCGAATGCCGGGATTCTTTCTTCAAAAAGGCCATGGCCGAATTCCTTCCCGTTCCTAATACCCAGCCCATCTCGCCTCTAATGACCTCGACGTTGACGACACGTAAGGCCATTAATAAATAAAATTATAGCGCTTCTGACTGCGCTTGAAACGTCCTCGGTTCGAATCCATTTGTGTGTGATTGGATCGGAAGATACGCGTAACGTCTGGAAAATCTCGCTTTGTGTACGAGAAGAACATTCCGCTGTCCGCTGATCCGTTTACATGTTGCATTTTATCCCATACGATTGACTCGTCGTTTTACGTACCGATGGCACACCATACGTCGAGGTTGACTGGAACTTTCATTAACGTGCAGAGTGGTCTTGTGCCTGAGAGATTAAGGTTTCTGAGTGGGGGACCGTAAAGTCCCCGGTTCTAATCCCTCTCTCTCTGCGGGGATAGTCATAGGTTCTTAACCCGACGTTCGCCCCTGGCACAGCTTGCTGTGTAATGTGAAGTATGACTGAACGCTTCCGTGGTTCGGATTCCCCGTTGAACTGTAGGTCCCCTGTACCCGGTAGTATTAGCGGGTTAGGTCAAGACAGCTACGACAAGGCCGGAATGCGCAGTCAATAGAAACGCTGTCACTAGGTTATTACGACTATACGGAATTATTATTATTACTGACATATGCAACCTAAACTTATCGCAAGGTTAATAAACCACTATTGGATAATAAATCAAAAATCCGTCTGAACAACTGTTGATGTTATTGTTTTCTTTATTTCAATACGCGTTTCGCCCTTATGGTCAGTGGAGCTAGGGTGATGGTATTACATGGCGATCTGGAACAGCACTTTATGCATCTACACTGCATTTGTGGTTGGTAGCACTGCATTTCATCAAAACAACATGTATATAATGTAGCAGATAAACGGAGCAAGAAGTTTGCAGGTTGCAATGGATACAATGCCAGTGTTTTATTCAGTAATATGTGTAAAACAGTTTTTATAATTGTGAAATAGAAGATCTGTAAGATGCATAAAGTGCTGTTCCGGATCGCTATGTAAATACCATCACCCTAGCTCCACTGACGATGCCTCTCACCATAAGGGCGAAACGCGTATGGAAATAAAGAAAACAGTAACATCAACAGTTGTTCCAGACGGAATTTTGATTTATAATCTATTATCCAACAACTGCGGAAGATGGCCCTACAACCAGATTTGCAAACCACTATTGCATCTACAAGGATGAAGTTTAGGAATCTTTGTCTCCTACTCGGAAAATAGAACACTAACCAAATTTTAATGTAGCTAATTGCTAACCACTTATTACTGTTGACCGCGTTTTAAGCAATTCAAAATTATGCAACTTCTACTTTTTTATATATTCTTTAGTAACTTTCTCCCAGGATGAGAAACATTCTTTGCCATCATTCAGACATAAATGCCTTCTAAATCTTACAATTATAATATCGCCAATCTCCCTTCCGATTTGCTTTCTTTATCTGAAAAAATGCGTACTTTACCTTGCTTACTTCTTGTTAGTTTTACTTCAAGATATCGTATGACCGCAACAAAACCTTCCAAGTTTAACTTTAACACACTTTATTCCGCAGCTTCTCAGATATTACAAATTAGTCAATAATTTTTTTTACAAACACGTAACTTTTACTTTAAACAAATAAAATTTTCACTAAAGTCCCACTATTTCCATAAATTTAGCTGCATACTTCTAGCCGCTTCCGTATCATCAGATTATCTTATTCATATCTCACCCTTTTCATTAATAATCATGTACATCGTCTTCTCGTTGGTCTCGGGCCGTTTCGCCCCTGGTTTTATTCTTTGCTCTCAATGATGCTCCCAAAATTAATATACGATAATCACAAATTATAATAAACATGACCAACTACATTTCTATTTTATAAAATATAAATTTATAGTGAAACGTGATGCATGACCGTCGGCATGTTGAAAAATCAAACGAATTGACTCAACCGAGAGTTCTAATCAATCCTAATGATTTGACGCCTTACCGGCGTTCACTTATAAAAAAAAGAATCCATCTGCAACAAACATTTTCTGAGTTTGATCAAATCGAGTTGTTTGACCAATCGCTGGCTACACTCGATGACGGTTCAATAATCAACATTTAGAGTGGAAGAAAATGACAATCTTGAAACTGTAATCCAGTTCAAAGTAGTCTACTTGATATTTTGCATACTAAAGCCGGGTTTACACGACTGGACCGGACCTGATAAAACGGGTGCTCCGCCCCTTCGACCTGAGAACACGTGACGTGTAAAACGCAGCACCGGACCAGATGTGGGCGGGGCGACGTGATCGGGTGATCCGGTCAAAAATACTCCCGATATCGGGTCCCCCCACCTTTCCCACACTTACAACCACGTGACCCGCGCTGCAAGTCACCCCCTCCACCACGTTGTTATTCTTTGTCGCGGGCTTATTTGTTTAAGTGTTGTGAGTTTGTTCATTTTACTTGTTTATTCTGTTCAGCAATGAAAAAGGAAATAGATAACCGAGAAAAAAGAATGTATTACCAACATGTTTGAGTTGTCAAATCTTTAAAACATTTATGGGACCCAAGCAACGAACTGTATTTCATTAAAGATCTTAGTAGGCAGCAAGGGTATGAACTCTTAAACATTAGGCCGTCTGCGACCTTAAAAGATCTTTAAAAAAAGTTAGAAAACATGAATTGAACATGAAAATCTGGGCGTGACAATATGCACACCAAACAGTCTGTGAGAGCTGACAGACAGTTTCCGAAGAAAAAACGGACCGGGGACCTCGGACCGGATAACTGGTCGTGTAACGATCGACCAATTGAAAATCTGGTAGAGTGGTGGGGGAACCCTTTATCGGGTGCCCGTTTTATCGGACCCGTTGTTTCATATCCGGTCCGGTCGTTAAACCCGGCTTTAAGCGTCCCTGCAATGTTGGTAACATTTAGGAAAGCATATTCTGTGATGCACTGAAAGTCCTTCTCTATTAGCTCTAGTTCTTGCGAGAAGCTGCTTCGTTTGAACATAGAAAACAATCGCGCCGTTAGGAAGTGAATCAGATTCTTTCAGACGGAGTTCCTCTGCTATAGCACTATCAGATTCAGCATGAACTTGTTGGTGGTTTCCAGCATCGTGAACTCTTGATTGGAAGTAGAGTGTACCGAAGCGGAGCTAACCTCACCTCCTGCGGAAGCTCTTGGGCAGTGACACGACGGTTCTGCATGATCGAGTCTCACTTGGCCAATGAACTCGTCGGGACGTCAGCTCATCGTTGAGGAAAGGCTGTTGAATTATCCGAAACTCTGTTGATTCATCCATTTGGGCATCATAATGCTAGACTTTCCTCCTAGCATTTCGAAGCGCATGGAACTCTAATATGAATGTTACCAACGTGCCATGGGCCGACCCCGGCAGCGTAGGGGATAGCGTGCTAGCCTCGCGTTGCAAGGGTCGCCAGTTCGAGTCCGGCCTCGGGCATGGGTGGTTTAATTAAGTGTTGTGTTTGTCTTGTGTCGTCTACACCAGGTAGAGTCAATAATACATGAGTGATCCAATACATACTTGCAAACTACAAAATTACATAGTGCTGGCTGTATGGCCTCGTAGCCAAATGCCTTTTTTTTTTTTTTTTAAGGCATTGCGTATGGGACCAAGGTGTGTGATCGAAATTTTTTCCCAGCTTTTACTAATTCACAGCAGCAAAAATCATAGACAGGACACATTGAGATTGAAAAGTTATAAAATATAATCTTTCTTTGTATTTAGAGTACTTAATTTAAAAAACTCAAGAAGTAAATAACTAAAGACACGTAATAGTACCTACGCGTAAATTAACCAAACCAATACAAAGAGATAACTGAAAATCTGTTATTTTAGAGGCCATCGTTGACAACAATATTAATGGAATCCTTATGCAAATTTAGTACAGACAGTAAAATCGAAAGTTCGTTACTCTCAATGTTTTTTTTAAATGGCATTCGGCATGTTAGCCATTCAGCCAGCCTCAATGTGTTTTTTCGTTTTACAATGTATAGATTTCATCCAAGTGTGATTGTTTTCTCTCTTTTGTAAAGACGACACAGGACGAACACAACATAATTAAAAACCAGCCATGCCCTCGGCCGGACTCGAACCGGCGACCCCTGCAACGCGAAGCAAGCATGCTACCCCTACCGCTGCCGGGACGGCTCCCAATGTTTAATTAACAACCGTCATGGTCTGGGATTAAAAATAAAGAATGTTTGAGCCTGAATTTGAGCTTGTGTTGCATAACTATTTCTTATGTCTTTGAGACACCTGCTTATCAGCTTGAGTGGCCTTTGGTTTCGTTCTTTTTGTCTCGTCTTTGATTTCGTTATGTTTAGTTATGCTTCTTTTTGAAAACATTAATGTTAATCTTTGCGACATTAAGGACCCTCGGGTATAATTTGAAATGTTTGGCGTATTCGTTCAACTGTTAAGTTTTCTATAGAGAATAAACAAATTAATTCTCTCTTTTGTTAGTGTAGACATGACGAGAAACCGAATTTCCAGCGACAATGTGACAGACGATCAAAGATTCTACATAATACATATATGGTACTTCTTTTCTAATTGCCGAATTCCTGATCTTTCGTTCTTCGAGCACTTTTGTCGGTCCAAAATCATTTTCTGCAGATCTTGCCGAAATTAATGAAAAATCTTCCATCCGAGAAATTAAGCGATTCCAGCATCGGAGAACAGTAGACCTCTTTGGAGGCCGACGGAATGGGTGACAGGAGCCAGTAGATTGGTCTGCAGGATCGCAGATCTCGATAGACTGGACAGCTACCCAGTGGAGTGGCTTGGGAACGTCCATAAACCACGTAGCTCCATTTTGGCCTCCTATCAACACTCCCCACCCCCCCCTCCTTCCCACGTAGCCCGATGTTGCTTTTGTCACTTCCTCGTTAACTACACATTTCATAAAAAAAGAGTACTCTTACCATGCATGATACTATATTTATTACTTCGCGATTCACTAAAAGTGTTTGGCGGAGGGTGCATTGCACCTATCAGGAAAGGTAATGGTTTGGAAGGGATATACGGGATATGGCAGGTGGCGCCCATGGGCTATTGTGAGGAACCATCCCAGCATTCGCCTGGAGCGATCTAGGGAAACCATGGAAAACCCAGATCAGGATGGCCGGAGTGCTTTATCGGAAGCTACTCCTGTCCGATTTTGTGTTTACTCGCCCGGTAAATCCATTCTATTCCATTCCCTAATCGCTCGTGGAAAAAATGAGTAGAGAAATGAATCGGTTCTGGCCCTGATTTCTCTTATCTTATTTTCGCGGTCATTCCGAGATATGAATGTTGCTGGTAGCAATATTTGTTTGCTGTCATTCCGAAATACGTCAGTCGAGAATTTTTCAATTAGCTTCCGTCGAGAGCAACGCCTTCGGTGCTCCAGGTCTTCCCAACCTAACTCCTTCAACATGGCACTTACGCTTTCCCTCCAACTATATATACCTGTCACGAATCGGGCGGCTCTTCTTTGGACCATCTCTAATGCCTCCATTAATCCCTTTTGATGGGGACCCCATACAGAGCAACAATATTCCAAGTGAGGCCTCACTAGTGACTTGTACGCAATCGATTTAACTTCCGGAGTGCATTGTTTTAAATTACGACCTAGAAATCGAAGCATACGATTTGCTTTCCCAATTACATTCTCGATATGCTCATTCCACGACAAATTATTACGAATTGTTACCCCTAGGTATTTAGCGGAATCTACCGTTCTAAGGACAGTGCCATTAATTGTATATTCAAAGCTAAATGGTGTCACCTTTTTACTTACACGCATGACTTGGCACTTTTTAGCGTTTAACTCCAACTGCCAATCTTTACACCACGCAATTATTTTCATAATATCGTCTTGTAACAAAGCGCAGTCGTCCTGGGTTGTGATTTCACGATAAATAATAGCATCATCGGCAAATAATCTTTTCATTCCCCTTATTATGTCGCACAAATCATTAATGTATATGAGAAACAACAGAGGCCCTATCCCGCTTCCCAATCGCATATTTGTCTAGATATACCGTAACCGCGAAGTTTCCTAAGTAACTGGTGTGAGGCACAGTGTCGAAAGCTTTTTTGAAGTCTAATAAAACTAAATCAAGCAGGGATTGCTCATCTATAATACTGCTCAAGTCGTGAATTAAGAGGGCAAGTTGTGTTTCGCAGCATCGGCTTTTCTGAATCCATGTTGATTTGGGTTTAAAAGCTGATCTTCATCCAAAAACGCACGACATTGAATAGATGATGTGTTCTAAAATCCTGCAAAATATTGAGGTTAACGAGATTGGCCTATAATTTTGAGGATCATTAACATTCCCACTTTTGAACACTGGACTTACGTTGGCGGTCTTCCATTCGGCTGGTATTTTTCCTTGATCCAAGGAGGCGGCATATAATTTCATTAAATACGGCGCAATTTCCTTTGCGTACCTGAGTAGAATCTTGTAGGAATACCGTCTGGTCCGGGAGCCTTATTGGGATTTGACATTCATAAGCAGTTTAGTTATTCCCTCGACATCGAGAACGAGATCATTCATAGTTTTGTTGGTCGATTGTTAAATATCGGATCTCCTCCGAGTTTTCTGTCGTGAAAGCTTTTTTAAACACATTATTCAAAATTTCTGCTTTCTACGCTGTTTCTGATAATTCCCCATTTTCCTAATCAACGACGGCATGACCTTACGAGAGCCTCTTATTAATTTGACATATGACCAGAACTTTTTTGGATTAGTAAATTTCTGGCTTGGAATTCTTTAAACGCATCACGCATTGCCTTACCACGTTCGGTCGCAAGTGGACTAATTTAGCGCGATCAGACGAGTCCCCCGATTTCTTTACCGTACATGTAAACGCCTTTGCTTCCTGAGCAAACGTTTCACTTCCCTATTGAACCACGGGAAGTTGTTACTAACCTTAATAAACTTCTTGGGAACAAAATTGTTAAGTTACACCTTTCGTAGACAGATAGCAACAATTAGCCCTTCCATCAGAGTCACCAATACGTCATTAAAGCGGGCGTGGTGATTTTGAGATATATAAGAGTTCACGAGATTTCTATGACTCTAAAGAGGGCCATGATTCTTGGTTAAAATTATCTGAAAAAAAAAAAACCTGGCTAGTCAGCAGTCGCAGTGGAATAAGGAGGCTACTTGGTGGCTTCAGTCGAGGTTAACGCGTCTCTCTTCAGAGGTGTCCGGCTGCAGTTTACTGCATGCTGTATGGAGGAGTGAGCTATATTCGCACTGTCCCACAAACCCACTTCTCACGGGCGCATCCACTGTAAGTGGGAATCCAGATGCATGCAGAAAACTTTCCAATTTCTCCGTAGCTCTCTTTCAGTTGTTACTTTTCCGCCGTAAGTCTGTTCCCCCCTAAACCGAACTCTAGGTGCCGTTACTTAAACGCAGTGACGGAAGTACACAAGTCCTTATCTTTTGTAGAAATACGTAGAGTAGAAATATACAGGGTGTTACAAAAAAGGTACGGCAAACTTTCAGGAAACATTCGTCACACACAACAAGAAAATATGTTATGTGGACATGTCCGAAACGCTTACTTTCCATGTTAGAGCTCATTTTCTTATTCTCTTCAAATCACATTAAACATGGATGGAAAACACACAGCAACAGAACGTACCAGCGTGACTTCAAACACTTTGTTAAGGAAATGTCAAAATGTCCTCCGTTAGCGAGGATACATGCATCCACCCTCCGTCGCATGGAATCCCTGATGCGCTGATGCAGGCCTGGAGAATTGG
>JARYHS010008074.1:53342896-53425709 GCA_031002005.1 Vandiemenella viatica
GAACACATGCACCATAAAAAAAATCGCTAAACTCTCGTATTTCACCGTTTATAGCTGCTTTTAAAAGAAGTTTCCTTATTTTTTTTTATCTGTTTAACGTCTCTCTAACAGCGAGGTCTTTAGAGACCGGAAAGGATGGGGTTAAGGAATGGGAAGGAATTCGGTCATGGTCTTTTTAAGGAAGCATCCGGCGTTTGCCTGGAGTGATTTGGGAAACCATGGAAATCCAAATCTGGATGCCCGGACGGGGATTCGAACCGCCGTCCTCCCGAATGCGAGGCCAGAGCGCTAGCCGTTACACCACCACGCTCGGTAAGTTTCCTCAAAGTGTATACACAACAACGACAACGGATGTCGCAACGTTATATGGTAACAGAAGCTGTTATTCCAGGAGGAAGTTTCCGCCAAAATATGTAGCCAGTTGGCATTCCAGGAACTGATACAAAACATCCGGGCAGTGTCGGGTGAGCTGGAAGTTCAGAGAAAACCCTCAAGTTGTCCACAGCCCTCTAGGGGACGGGGTGGAACATGATACATTGCACGATACCGTATGGCGTTACGAGTCTCGGTTAGTTGATGAAAGAAACAACTAAATGACATTTTACACGGTATTTTCTCATCTGTTACATCCTTAGTATTTTAATTAGATGATACATTCACGCCTTCGCATCTCGTAAAATTGAAAGCAAGGGGAAAAAATACCATGAACTAGTGACATGACGTAGTGGCTGCGTTTGTTAGACACTTTATTTGATTACTTTTTTTGCAAGAATTTATTAGTATGTTAACTAAATTTATTGTTTAAAAATATGGCCCATTGTTTCGTCGACATGGAGTCATGGGCATCTTGAGGAAGGGAGACAAGTCGTCATTGGCGTGTATGAATATTTTATTCAGGTATTTGTGTGGATAGATTCTGGAAAACGATGGACTATCGAAATCCGAATAGTCGGGCAGGGATTCGAAAACTGATCCTTCAAAATTCCAGTATTATACATAGCTCAGTCAAGGAGTTCAGCCCACCAAGTCAGATTCATTTATCGAGTTTCATAAGGGAGCGTGCATAAAACACGTAGTTCCATTTTGGCCTCCTGTGAACCCCCCTTCCCCCGCCCCATATAGCTTTTTGCCTCAACCCCCCCCCCCTCCCCCGCCCCGGCCCACGTAGCACGTAGCCTTTTCCCTATCGACTCCAGAAGACATTTTGTACTGTTTTCTCTTGTCAGACTATCGTAAATTACATACGGGGATAACTAAATGGTGGAAATAAATATTTACATGCTGTTGTGTGTCCAGTATCTCATTTTAACTCTGACAAATAATATGAACGAAAAGCTACGTGGCCTGTCTTGAAACCCCTCACCCCCACCCCCACCCTCCACTCCTACCCCCACCCCACGTAGCCCAACGTAGCTTTCCAGTAGAGATGGGCAGGTCCGAGATTTTAAAGGATTCGGGTCCGGATGTACATCCAGCGCTGCGGATCTGCATCCAGGTTCCGTGTCCGGCGGACCTGTATGGGTCCGGATCTATAATCGGGCGGGCGGAGTGTACGGCGGAACTGGATGTGTACGGACCTACATCCATTACGTGTCCGGCGGAACTGCATGGGTCCGGATCTGCAATCGGGCGGGTGGAGTGTATGGTGGAACTGGATGTGTACGGACCTACATCCATTACGTGTCCGGCGGAACTGCATGGGTCCGGATCTACAATCGGGCGGGCGGAGTGTATGGCGGATCTGGATGTATACGGACCTACATCCAGTAATACATGTCCGGCGGAACTGTATGGGTCCGAACCTACAATCGAGCGTATGGTGGATACAAATCCGACCAAGGAGAACTGCAGTATGAGTTATATCGTGTTCATCTAAAATTTCTGTGGGCTTCTATAAGAATAAAATGAAATCATTTCTTAATAATGTTTAAATACTACTAAAAATTAAAAAAAAAAAAAAATCGAAATCCTTTGTAATTTTTTTTACTAAAAATGAAATTATTCAAGACTCAACATTTTGATATAATTATTGCCTTTCCACAATATACCAGCTTAAGAAACAGTGTATTATAAATGAACAAAAAATAAAATTGCAAGTATAACTTATTTTAAATTGTGAGCGAGAAATTACGTGAGTATGTTCTCATATTATGTATAGTGTTTTCCTCTGTATACTTTGTGAAACTGTTTTGATTGAGTGAATAAAACATTGTCGTGAGTGCTAAATCGAGTGCGATACAATGCATTTTAATTAATCAGTAATATTTATGTTTTGCTAGCTACCGTAACGTGTTTCTGGTGCTTTCAAAATCTTTATTTTATTTTGTGCAATTTCAAAAACTTTTAATTTCTTAGCAATTTTATTTCCAATTTAGTTTAAAGTATTTTTAAGCAAGATTTAATTCTTAGTAATAATAACCAATTGTTTGAGCCATTGTTAGACGTTCTAGAAACGGCTGGATGTAAGGTTTTTTTTTCCCCAATGTTGGATTATAAAATATTGCTGTAAAAGCGGTCAGCAGAGTCGCTCGCAATAATGCCACATAATCATATTTATATTATACATTACTAGCTGTTACCCGCGACATCATACGCGTGGATTTAGGATTTGATTGCTAGAATTGGATATACAAAGCTGAAAATTATCTAAGATGTCCCAAACAACACTGAGTCGGCATAATATAACGGGAACGCCATCGATATACCATTCTACCTTCGGACCTGTCTCATGACTAAAACTTATTCATATCGGAAAAAAGTATCCTATTTCGTTCCTAAATATACAAAGTATTTCCTTGTCACCGGTATACACATATAGTCGTCAAAACGCAAAAAAAGATGGAAACTCACTTTTACATATACGATATTAGTTTAGATCACACAAATACCAACTGTGGAACCAGTATACCGTAAATAAAGTAAACGCTTAGGGCACTATTCTACCGCCAAAGGCTTGCCAGAACGTGGTATCCTTACTATAAAATCCTAGGCTTGGCTCAAACTATGAAAAACAATTCATAAAAATATATACAGGCAGTGGGATTTGAACCCATAGCCACACTGAACATTATTTAACAAGCAAGCGCGTTACCACTACGCTATCTTATCATAGCTTCACACTGTTGCGCATTAAAAATACACTTAGATATTATGCATTTGTCTTTCACAGTTAGATAGTCTTCATAATTTAATGACAATATGTTCTTATCTATACATAATATAGTATCCCATCTCGATCCTAATGTCAAACAGCATCTCCATGTCAAATTTCATCACGATCGGAATATCCGTTTAGCACAATAAATGTAACAAACAGACATAAAGACAGACAGAGTTACTTTCGCATTTATAATATTAGTATAGATATGTATAATGTTACTTGGAAACCCTACGAACTGTGTTTCTGAAATAAAGAGATGTTAAATGTATTATCTAATTTGTCCTTAAGCCATCAGAATTGAGAAAGTTAAAAATTCTAGAGACTTTGTGATTAATCAAACTGAACGTTAAAAGTTTAATAAGACTGCAACGCATTAAAATCACAAGTTAAATTATAAGTCCATTCTTATTTGGCACGTAAAACACTTCTCACCTTACAAGCATGAACCTGACTACCGGGTTTTAGCTACCCATTGACATTTAATAGTTATTGTAATTATCTACTAGTAGTCAGCCATTAAGAAATAGTTTTTCATTTATAATCTTATCTTTAAACAGAACTGTAATCGAATCGTACAGTAAATGACATTAAAATCTTCAGAACGTAGATTTCAAATCGGAACTGTAATGAAAAATTGCGTTCCAGCTCCACGTTGCAGGTCCAACCGTGGTTCAACCTCCGGCCACGCGAGAACTGTGGCGCTGTTACAGGTCCGGCTGGAAGCAAATCGGACAAGCGCTCGGATGTACATCCATCCCTAGCGCAAGTGATACGGGTCCGCGGAACTGCATCCATCCGGACCTACCCATCTCTACTTTCCAGCCAACCCCTCCCCCCTCCCTAGACCGAGTCACGTAGTTTATGCACGATCCCTAACAATGCGTGCTGAATAATTATAATGGCCATCATCTAACTGGAAGATTCCTTTCCTGATTGAGTGTTTAGTAAGGTACAGTCGCAACTACAAATGTGGTGTCATTAAAAATTATCAATAATTACTTCAAACTTGTTTCTTTGAAACTCACACCAAATTCTGGTGACAAGCGATTTTAGTTGACAAGCAATTATACACTGAGGAAGTGAAGAGATATCTTTTATTAGAAAAACCAAGTTTTTTGTCTCCGAAATACACGTCCTCAGTCGGATCCTCGTCTCCTTAATCTTCATTATGGTCTTACTAAAGTGTGCCTTAATACCTTCACAGCCTTTGCAATAATTTTGAGGGGACTGATAGAATAAGGACAAATCAAAATAGAAACAGATATTATGTAGTGAGAAATCCGATATCAAAGGAAAATATCTAACAAAAAATGCAGCCACTTTTTCAGAGCAGCCTAACTAAAAATATGCCACTAAAAATTAACATACCGGAATACATGGTTGCTACAACTCAGTACCGGGCGATCACAATGAAACGGTGTCATTTGAATAGGCCAAACGTCGATCGAATATTTTAGCAGTATCTGTCGCCGGTATATCTAAGAAAAGGACTCATTCAGACTCGTAAACAATTCTTCTCTACAAGTGGGCACCACTGGACACTTCCAAAAATTTATTACAGCGATTCGATTGATTACTTTGAAGGTCGTCAAAATTAATTTTTAAATGATTTGATCTAAAGGAATACGATCGTTCACGTATGTGATGGTAGAAGGTATTTCAATTGGCTAATAGAAGATCTTAAAAAAATAAAAATTAGAGAGCCGAATATTCGATGAGATTCATATCTCGTTCACTCAATCAGGTAATATAAAAGAATTGGTTTATGACTTGCTCATTCCCTACCATTGAATTTGTTCTAATCGTGACCTTGACATAGTACCATTTCAATCACCAAGCATGCAGACGAACCAAATAAGATTTCCCGTCAATGAATCACATAGGAAATATACCGACCGTTTGATAAACATTTCCTCTTCCTAATGCGTCATTTCTAATGTGTTAACTGCCAGCCACATGGAATGCCAGATTCCGAATAGGGTGTAGGTTGATAAGTTGGGGCAAACATTGAAGAGAAACACAAAGCAAAATCAGCATGCGAACTGCGAAGTAGGAAAGCCAAACTCAACATTCTGGTTCAGAGGGAGAATTTTGAACAAACGCGACGAAAATTTAAACGTATTATCGCACAGCACTATTTAAAATGTGCTCTTTAAATTTTATCTCACAAACGGATCGTAAACGAAAGCAGAAACTGCTACAAAATTATTTCACAACAATATCATACGAGTTATAATTCAACAATTATTTTTGTTGTTACTTCTCTCTTGGCACTCGGCAAGAACCGGGCTCGAATCTGCCATCCAGATTTCGGTTTTCCATGGTTTCCCGAAATCACTCCATGGGAATGCAAGAATGGTTCCTCTACAATGAGTATTACCCATGTCCATCACTATCGTTGACAAAAATCCTGTTTTGGCTCTATTGGCCTCGACATTGGTTCTCTGTAGTCAGGAAATCGGATTGCTGTTCAGGTTTTCGACTGTTCTTTTATCTAACTATTGATTTTAAAGTGAATGTTATTAAAAATAACAAACTTTTTTTGGTTTAGTTAACAACCATATTAGTAATCAGCAAACCAGACAAAAAAGGCTTAATACAATTTTAGTTTCTCTCTGTTTTTAATCAAAATTCCCTTTATAACTCAATTTCCCCTATCGAATTTAATCGCTTACCTGGTAAATATAAAAAGAAACTGTAAACCAAAATCTTTGGCCTCGCATTCGAGAGGACGTGGGTTCGAATCCTCGTCCGGATTTGGGTTTTCCATGATTTCCCCAAATCACTCCAAGCGAATACCGGAATGTTTCCAACAAGGCCATGGCCAAATTCGTTCCCATTCCCTGTCCCCCATTATTTCCCATCTCTAATTACCTCGACGTCGACGAGGCGTAAAGCCATAATCACATAAACTAGTAAACATCTCACGCCAAATCTATTGCCGGATAGTGGTACTTGAGAAATCTGTCTGTTTCTTTGGTCATCAATCTGTGATGAGAACCTACTTCAATTATGCAGTGGATTTTTTTGGTATAGTTACGAATTATAATATCTGTTCTGTTATGGTTATTAATATTCCTTTTATTTATGTATTCTCTGTATTATTGTGTTGAGTGTTGGTTTCAATCCATAATGGCTCCAGGATTGAACAAGAATCGTAAGGACTTATCAGGCCAATTAATGTTTTTGAAGAAGGTGTAGTCCCCTGAGCGATCTATTTATCTTACTATGGTATGTTAGATAGATTTTTATGTCCATAAAACGATAAATAACCCAGGAAGCAACTCTAAATAGGATATCTCCATACTCCATACTCCAAGTTTCGGTCAATTGAATTGTTTGATCCTTGAACTATTTCTACTTCTTCATAAGCATCATAAACCCATTTTTTGTTCAAATTTCTACGAAGAATAAAACACATTTTCCAGATCAAAATTGAACAGTTAATCTTTAAAATTGCCTAGTCTACAAATAAAAATATGATGATCCTGAATCCTAATCAAAGCGGATTGTTGGCATGGTTTGCAAATAACTCCTGCCCCAATCCAGTTCAATTGTTGTAATGAAGAACTTTCGTTAGTGAGAGGTCTTTCTTGATGTCTTGAAGTGGCGTTAGACATCATCTTTATACAAGATGAATTTACTGTCAGATTCTTCCTCGTCTTTTAAACGAACTTCCTAGATATTCTTGCTGTTATTATTTCTTCTTGCTCCAGCTGATATTACCCCTGTTAAGCATAAGTTAGTCGGTGCTTGGGACAAATTTAAAATGCCTAAGTAACAGCGTTTTTTAGATATACCCTGTAACCCAACCACATTTGGACTACTGTTGTGTAAGATAATCTGCAGATTCTCGATAGCAAAATATGATTACCTGATGAAGACAACAGAGGACATTGTCAAAACGTTGGCATCGTTTTTTTGGAAGTACGCGGCTGCAAACCTGTGAAGACTGTGTCGCATTTACACATCGGGAAAATATCCATCCACGATACTGTTTTTTAGTCTGTAATCCATTTCGTAGGGGGTTGATTGACAGTATAGAGAAAGTACATAGAAGGGCCGGTCGATTCGTGACTGCTTATCACAATCCTTATCTAAGCATCACGGAATTGGATTGTGGTGGGACTGTCTCGTAGACAGACGATGTAGGTTCCGCTTGAAGTTATTAGTAAACATGCGCGCACTCACTTTCATTTACAAGTCCGATAAAATATTTCATCCACCAATCTATCTGGGTCGCCATGACAGAAGAGATAAGATCAGAGACTGTAGTATTGATGCTTATATGGACTGTTTCTTTCCTCGCGCTGTTCGGGATTGTAATGCACAAAGCAGAAATTAGTTCTGATGCATAGCCACCCACAATTTTGTAAATTGCAGAGTATACAGGGTGTTACAAAAAGGTACGGCCAAACTTTCAGGAAACATTCCTCACACACAAACAAAGAAAATATGTTATGTGGACATGTGTCCGGAAACGCTTACTTTCCATGTTAGAGCTCATTTTAGTTTCGTTAGTATGTGCTGTGATACAATACGCCATCCTCCAGGGCTGCATCAGCGCATCAGGGATTCCATGCGACGGAGGGTGGATGTATGTATCCTCGCTAACGGAAGACATTTTGAACATTTCCTGTAACAAAGTGTTTGAAGTCACGCTGGTACGTTCTGTTGCTGTGTGTTTCCATTCCATGTTTAATGTGATTTGAAGAGAAGTAATAAAATGAGCTCTAACATGGAAAGTAAGCGTTTCCGGACACATATCCACATAACATATTTTCTTTGTTTGTGTGTGAGGAATGTTTCCTGAAAGTTTGGCCGTACCTTTTTGTAACACCCTGTATATGTAGATGTAGATATAGATGAAAATGTTGCAAGATCGACAGCTTTAACGGCAACTTATTTTTCTTTATTTAGAACGAAAAAAATGCCAAAATACACTGATCAGCCAAAACAATATGACCACCTACTTAATTGCATATTGGTAAACCTTTCTAACGCAATACAGCAGCGATTCCGCGTAGCATGGATTCTCAAGTCCTTGGTAGTCTTTCAGAGGTAGCTGACACCAGATTTCTACGCACAGGTCACGAAATACCCTTAAATTAGGGGCCAGTGGTTTGTGGGTGTGGCGACTGGGAACGAGCATCTCGGAAACGGAAAGGCTGGTCGGCTGTTCAAATGCTACTGTAGTGAGTATCTATGGGAAGTGTTTGAAGGAAGGTGAAACCACGAGTAGGCAACAATGTGGTGGACACCCACGCCACATCACACAACGTGGAGGTCGGAGGTTTTCCCGCTCTGTAAAACAGGATATGGAGTGATCTGTGGCATATCTGACGGAGGACTACAATTCTGGTTCCTCCACAAGTGTTTTCAAACCACAAAAATCGCAATTGTACCACAGATCACCCACTATCCTGCCTCATAGAGCGGACAAGCCTCCAAACTCCACGTTCTGTGATGTGGCGTGGGTGTCCACCACATTGTCACTTACTCGTGGTTTCACCATCCTTCAAACACTTTCCATAGATACTCCCTAAAGTAGCACGCGAACAGCTGACCAGCCTCTCCGTTTCCGAGATGCTCGTTCCCAGGTGTCGCACCCACATACTGCCGGCCCGTAATATAAGGGAATTTGGTGACCTGTGCGCAGGGCCGGCGCTAGGATTTTCAGGCCCGGGGTAAGCATCTTAGGAGTCACGTAACCAGTTGGGGGCCCTTGGCCAATTTATCGGTTAGAGCCCTCCCTCAGTCCAAATCGGCAACCTTTTTTTTTAGCTCTACAACTTGTCGAACGGAGGGCCCCCATAGCCGGTGGTCGGGCCGTACCTGCCTGTGCATAGAAGTCTGGTGTCAGACATGGAGGAAGGAAATATATGGAGGAGAAGTAACGTTAAATTGGTGAAGCAGGCTCGCGCATGCGCAGTGGGGGCAGCGGCGATATTGCGCTTCCAAACAATTGCGATGTTCCCAGTATATCCCGAAAACTAAGCAAGATATCGAAAAATTTTATTCTTTATTTTCGATTTGTCTGGTCGTGTTACATAAGAATCGATCATTAAATTTGACTTTTGCGAAATTTTTCTTCTCCATTTCAACTCAAGACACCTCACTTTTGATACAGTATATCTCTAGAACTAGGTGAGATATCGAAAATTTTTATTCTTTATTTTTCATTTGTCTCGTCTTTTTAAATAAGAATCCAACATCAAATTTGACTTTGAGCAATTTTTTCTTCTGAATTTCAACCAAAACCATTTCACATTTGGGACAGAATATCTCGAAAACTAAGCAGGATATCAAAAAATTTTATTCTTTATTTTTTATTTTTCATATCGAGTTACATAATGATCCATCACCAGATTGCGGCGTAACCTTTATCCTAGAGTCCCCTTGAGGTTTTTGTACATATTCCCCGTGTCTGTATGGAAGCGGCCATGCCCCCTCCACTCCGGCCATGCCCCCCCCCCCCCACTCCTCCTCCGCCCTGCTTCACTTCAATGCGTGGTGAAGGTCTGTTGCGTCGTCTCCATATATTTCCTCCATGGTGTCAGATACCTCTGGAATCCTACCAAGGACTTGTAGAATCCATGCTACGCCGAATAGTTCTGTATTGCGTTCGAAAGGTGAACCAAAGAGCTAGTAAGAAGATGGTCATAATGTTTTGGCTGATCAGTGTATATCTTAGTCCTATTGTAGCTGATGAGCTATAAACATCGATGCCCCAAAAAAATTTTACAAAATTTTAATTTGTGGTTTTTGGTCAAAGAAATACATATTGTGTGCAAATGTGAAGTCTGAAACTCCCGTTTACAAGCTTCGGAAACCCTATAAACGTTAAAATACACATCCGAAGTGGGACAAGGTGTGTGCGGTACCGCGCATTCTCCAGGGCGAGCCGGAAGTGTGTGTGGAACCCGGACGCACGCTCCAGCGGTCGACGGCCGCGCCTGGAGTGACCAGCGGGACCAAGTAGCCTACAGGGAGAGGAGTGCGAGGGAAAAGTAACACTACACACCAGGCACACGGTGCTTACTGTGGAGACCACATCTCTGGTCTACGATAAGAGGAAAGGAAGAAAAGATCATGTGAAACACAGCTGGCCCTATTTACACACGACGTAATGAAAGTTATTGATGCAGGTTCACAAGTAGATATAATTTTTTTAGATTTTCGGAAAGCCTTTGACTCTGTGCCAAACAACTACCTTTTAGTGAAGCTTCGAGCGTACGGTATATCGTTTTTTTTTTTTAATGGCATTCGGCTTCTGGTCTATACAGCCAGCTCAATGTGATTTAATGCTATCAAGTATTGACACAAGCACACTACAACACGGACAAGACATTCACAGACACAACACTAAACACCCATGCCCTCGGCCGGACTCGAACTGGCGACCTTCGGCACGTGGAGCTAGCACTCTAGCCCCTACGCTACCGAGGCCGGCACGGTATATCGGATCAGCTTTGTGAATTGATAAAGGATATTCTAACTGACTCGATAAAAAATATATCAAATTTTTATAGCATCTGTGCAAAGCCCTTACTACATTTATTCACGATTATATAACTGGACTCTCCAAATTACATAAGGTCTGCACAAATAAAATTTGTGCGTAAGTTGCTAATATAACATAGTTTGACCAATTTTTTAAGGTATGACAAATCCCAACACACTAGCTTAAGTACGAATCAACGTACTGCAGTAATACAAGACTTTCAATTGTGTCTCTGCGATAATCTTTAATTTCAACTGTTAACCAGTGTATTGAATACTAAAGATCATAATATGTACACAGTTTTCACGGTTGTTCGTCGAATAGTTTCGTCAAATAAGTTTAACCTTCATGCTAATAATGTTTCGTGGTTACAATGTTTGGGAAATATAGTTTAACCATCATGTTAATAATGTTTCGTTGTTATAATGTTTGTGAAATAATTTTTATAAACGATCTGGGAGACAAAGTGAAAAGCCTTTTTAGATTGTTTGCTGATGATGCGGTTATTTATAGGGAAGTAAGGAATTTGGCCGATTGCTTAGAAATTCAGCGTGATCTGGATGTTATTTTGGCATGGTGCGCTGAGTGGCAACTTAAGCTAAATTTTAAAAAGTGCAAGACAATGAGCATAACTAACAACAAAAAATACAATTGTTCAGAAATACGAGTTAAACAGTTCAATTATTGATATGGTCGATTCTATGAAATATTTGGGAGTAACAGTACAAAAGGAACATGAAATGGGACTTACGCATTAATTCGTTAGTGGGTAGAGCTAATTCTAGGCTGCGATTCATTGGTCGAATCTTGAAAAATTGTGATGAACAAACAAAGGAGATAGCGTACAAATCTCTTGTGCATCCACATTTGGACTATTGTTGTGGCATTTGGGGTCCGTTTCGTAAGGGGTTGATCGAAAGTATAGAGAAAGTACAGAGAAGAGAAGAGTCGCTCGATTCGTGACCGCTTGCTACAGTGCTTATGAAAGCGTCACAGAACTGATTAGTAGACTAGGCTGGGAGTCTCTGGTAGATAGACGACACACGTTTCGTTTAAACTTATTGGTAAACATGTGTACTCCCACTTTCAGTTACGAGTGTAGTGAAATACTTCGTCCACCAACCTATTTGAGTCGGAATGACAGGAAAGACAAGATTAGAGAAATAATGTGCCGCAATGATTCTTATATGAATTCTTTTTTCCCTCGTACCATACGGGATTGGAATGCACAGCAAAGATATTACCTTTGGTGCTGAGCACCCTCTGCCACCCACAATTTTGTGAATTGCAGGGTATATATGTAGATGTAATACTGTAATGCATTTCAGCACGTCCTTTGAATGTACACGACGAATGGTTAATACATCAACCGCAATAAGATTGTGCAAATCACGGAGTATGACACTTTATTTGAAATGTCACTTTCTCCGAGTCCTAAAAATGAACTGAATCAGAAAACTGCAGAATAAACCAGTTGGCCACGTATTCGTATACATCTTCTGGAAATATGGACAGTGTATTGTCGCGTTTTGCGTTATCTGTTTTCCTTAAATAAAATATCTCCTCACATTATTCAAATGGAGTGAGAGTTATGAGGGGATCAAATATATTATGGACAACCTTTTCAGTTGCTGGCATGTTTAAATTGAATTGAAATGAGATGGAACGCATGTTCCGGTGGCAATTTCACTAACGGTATAATTACACTTTTCCTTATATTTTTTATTATTATTAATATTATCTTACATACTTTAGTGTTAAAATTCCTCACTCGCTAATTTTGCGATTTAGGAATTTTTATTTCAAACACCTTCAGCGTTTCTGGTAAATTATTCGTCATATCCATAGGTAACTTAGTCCATTCCCTGACATCCTTATCCTTACACACAAAAGAAAATTGGTCTCCCAACGCCTTTTAGCTGATCTACTTGGATTCTTTTCCCTCTGGGAATGTGACAGAGCATCTGTAACACTTCCAGCCATTCTGTTAATATCCGCAGTTTACTATCGATTTGGTCACGCATTGTTTGTCAGACGGTTCTTCTATGTAATGTGATCATATGTTTTTATGGTTATACTCCAGAGTAAGAATTTTTTATCATAATTATTTATGCTTCAATTCTGATAAGTTGTCAAATCTTAGTCGGTTTACTTATATTCAAATGCACGATTCATTTTGAAAAGATTGTTTATTTTGTTTTAAATTAGCTAAGTGATATCTTAAATATTTTAATATGATAACTTGTACTAAAATTTTGCATCGCATAAATTCTATTGTTGATATTTTCATTTTTAAGAAAATACAGATTCAAGTAGTGTATTGAGCATTAGCGTTGTATTTAATCTTTCAGCAATCCAAAAAAATAATCCAAATGTATCGAAGACATGGCAACAAAATAATTAATAAGGGCACGAGTTTGAATCGTAGAAGTATCTTCAAATAAAATTAAACTTATTACGGGTATAGTTGTGTAAACAAATCCAAAAATAAGTTATTAATAAATGTCGACTGTTACTTGTAATAAAATTAACCATGAAACTCGTTTGTTAAAAAAAAATCCAAATATCTATCGACTGCAGTGGAGAAGAAACTAATAGTTAATAAAATTACAAGAATGTCTCATCGACAGAAATCGTTCTTTAACCTAAAGAGGCAAAAATTAAGCAAATTAAGATCGAAATGCTACGCTTATCTGAAGAAATTTAGTAATCGAAAAACTGTAAAGAGCTAAAGTAGATGAAGCACAATAAAAAGGATGAAGAAGACGGTTAAAGATTTGTAGTATCTGTCTTAATGAAATAAAACTAAATTCCTATGGTAGTAAGACCTGACAAGAGATATATATGTTGACACGCATTCGTTTATCGTGGTGAGAAATGTTTGTGTCCTGGAAGTGCAGTAAATGTTGATCACTAGACTTAGTAACCAGAGTAGAAGAGGTGGTGACGCACAGCTCCTAATCACCAAACTGTGTACAAAAGTCCTGGGTTAAATCCCAATCCTATCCGTAGTGCGTATGGAGTGAACGCACACAACACTGTTGATTCGTCCGTCGGATCGATGTTAAGCTTGGCAGCCAAGTTGACATCCTTCATATTCTATTCGTTCACAACAAAAACAATACACTGCACTAAGTACCTGCAACTTCGGTGACATGGTTTGTAAATTTAATTTACCTGGTAGCTACTCTTGGGATGGTATAAGTGTGTTTAGTTGAATAAACTTCCTGCGAACAGTGTTGTGTATACTTTCTGACTACTGACTCATCATTTGGGGTCGTACATGTTCCAGATTGTCTCCATCCACTTCTAAGTCATGTTGGCGGCCATATGTGTATACAATTAACGTGGCTTTATTAAAGCAAGTAAGGCCAGTCTAATATCACTGATCCACCGATCTGAAATTTGTGGCACGGACGCGATATCTCCCGAGGCAGCATGTCGTGTTAAGCAACGCAGCTCAGAGTCAGTTGATGGCGATATCCAAACGAGATTCTTATCGCCAACTGTGTAATAAACGGCTATGAACAGGACTCTCAACCGGAAATTACGTCCCGCTACGGAGCTCTTATCGTTACTAGCACGCGGAGGGCCCCCGTCACTCTGTACGCGTTGAGAATCGTCTCCCTAGGAAATCCAGAAAATACTAAGGCATTGTGTGATGTCAGTAGCAACGAAGCGTGTAATAGCTACTGCGTTCGAACATGATTATACAAACAGTGATATTAACAATGAAAAGAGTATCTAACAAGACTACAAATATTGTCGCCTTATTATAGAAACCAGCGGCAGACTCCGACAAATCACCGGTAATGTGAATGTCACAAAAAAAGAAAAGCACACACTGTAAAAAGAGGGGAATGACAGATGAAAAATATGTACGACAAAAAAAAGAGTTATAAGACGAACAATCAGAGATGCAGGAGAAACGGTTTTAGCGTTAAAATTAATTAGTAATGGCTCTATCTTGTTCCGACCATAGAGGTACAAGTGACAAAATAGCGAAGCGACATGCTAACAAAATATTAAAAATAATCAAAAAATAATTAGTTTTATGGACGATAGTGATGATTCTGTGAAAGGGGTCGTCCATTAATGACGTGAGATAAAATAGGGGGGAGGGCGGCGAAATCTCGCGAAACCTCACCAAGGGGGAGGGGGGAAACGGAAATCTCACGCGAGGTTTTGAAATTCTTGTAGAATTATAGAGCTAAAAAAAAAGTCTACAAATGAGGCGAAAGTTGATTGTAGGAGGGTATTTTGGTCCAAAAACCGACCGTAAGGGGGGGGGGGGGAGTGTATCCACCTTTCGGAGCATGAGACCTAAAAAATTAAAAAGGGTCTCAAAAAGTTGTGAGTTCGATTGGTAGGGAGGGGGGGGGGTGTTTCCGTCAAAATCTCACGTCATTTTAGAGGGGGGAGGTCCACCCAAATCTCATGAAATCTCACCAGAAAGGGGGGGGGGGCCAGAATTCCGGAAAAACTCGTCACGTCATTAATGGATGCCCGCAAAGGTACATTTTGTCTGTAAATAATAGCATACCATTTTCGTAAAAAATTGGGTGATAAATTGTTAATTTATGATAAATACATAATCCTACTTTACATACTTTTTGTATGGACTTTTGGTGATGACTTTTGGTGTGTGACAAAAAAGATAAAAAATTATTTTCTGTAGATAGATTTTTTATTTGGCCTTTATGATTATGTGTATTAAAATGAATTTGTCATTATTTGCGCATTGTATTTTTTTAAATTGTATTTGACCTGATTTTGTTTATACCTCACTTGTACCACTTGTTTCTACAGAAACCTATTTTACTCAAATAATTTGTCACTCGTACCACTTTGGTTCGTAGCTCGTCGTTTTATATTCTACGTAACAATGATTGAAATAAAAAGAATGCATCTATAAACCTTGGATTGTAGCTAAAATGACGGAAATGAAACTGACGAAAGCGAAATGATTACCATTTTACTTATAGAATTCGAAAAGGGTTACTCTCAAGCACAGTATGAAACGACAATATATTTTTTAATGCTAGAAAATAATTTGTTGGCTGTACTAGTTGTCTAGTTGAAAAAAATAATCACAGAAAACCGTGTTAGGGTCAAATGATCCATTATTACTGACATTCTAGCTCTGAATAACTGAATTCATTTGTTATAAAAAAAACTTTGTTCCAGCACATTTATTAAAAAAGAAAATGATAGTAAAAAACGTATACTGGAAGAGGCACGGAAAATGCAAACAGTATTTAGATTGAAACGCTGCTACTCTTCACAGAAACATCAATTCCTGATTGGTCACGACTGACGTCACATCAAGCCAATTGAAACTTCTCCGGGACTCTCCAGATCGTTGAAAACGCGTCAGTAGTGCTGCAGTCGCCCTCGGCCTAGACCGTGTGTCAGACTGAAGGCCAAAACACTGGAGGCCCGTGAGAAAGTGTCCCCCAGGCGTGTCCGTCACACGCCGAATTCACTCTCACCACATGCCAGCCTCAACACAGCGCTGGTCCTCACACGAAATAACTTCGTCACCACAACATAAGCGGCATAAACGGCCTCAAGGATTCTAGCTTAAGCCCGATGAGCTGGGACAATAAAACCTTGAGCAATTTCCTTTGTATCCTCATTGCAGGTCTGCCAACAAATACCACTTCCACGTCCACGAAAGCGAAAGTTGCGCAGCCCTTGGCTATGTACCACACCTGGGGATCAAGCACAGTAGAGATGATTAAAGGCGACTTCCCGGTACCTTAATACTGGAACAAACAGGCATGTCGTAAGGTCTAAAGGTGACTTATCAGCTACTGGGAAATCTTTCATCTACTCGCTACCTTCACACAGAGAGAAACAGCTAAATTTGTGATGACGGAACAAACCATAAATAATTTGAGCCTTGAAGATTGTGATCAAAACAGTAGCATTCTTAGTGGAAGAAACAATAAGGCTTATTATATCGGGAAGCATCCATCAATTACGTGGGGTGAAACAGGGGGAGGGAGCGGCAGGTAAAGGGTCTCCAAAAGACGCCAATCCCAACGTTAAGGCGCATTCCCACGATCCCTTGTAGGAGAGGCGAGACAGGACGGGACGAAAACTCAACCACACGCCATGGGAATAGGGCCGCCTCTGCTAGCGGGGATGAGCCGCAGCTACCCACTCTACGTCGGTAAACATCACAGGCGTGTGTAGTGGTGCGCTGTTGTCATCGGTTTGCAGCAGCGGTGCGCACCCTTTCTGTTGCTGTAAAGTGCTCTGTTCCAAACGACACTAGGCAACGTGTTGCGGAGGTGGCCGCTAGGTAAGCTAGGACTAACCTGCGGCCCGCGGTCGTCCCTACACTTCGGCTAATGAGGTCCCGTCTCGTCTCGCCTCTCCTACAAGGGATCGTGGGAATGCGCCTTTAGGGGGCCTCGTCGAAATTCTCGAGGTCGTCTGCAGTGCGAGGGGGAAGGGTTGGGTCCGATCAGATCTCACCACGGAGTGGGGGGTTCAGGATTTCGAGAAAAAAAAGCACCTCACATAATTAATGGTTGCCACCTTTCGATGAGCGATGCGGTAGCTTAGTGTTTAAGATCGAAGGTACCTGAACCAACCTTCACCACAAACAGACATTCAATGGCTCGGATTCTGCGCTTAAAATGCTACAGCGACAAGCAGAAAGCGCAACAACTTCAAACTGTCATCCGATCTTTGACCATAATAATTCGTTTGCTCAATAGTAAGTTTTGAAACAAGGCTTTTTTCCTTTCCTACACATTTAGGCGATGAAAGAAAGCTTCTCTCAGAGGTCTCTTTCGGATTAGTTGTCTTTCTATTCTTACTTGATCCTTATTGGTTCCTATAATTTATTTTCGTCTAAGAATTTCATGATTTTTAAACACTTGCTGCACAGAAATGAGATATAACCTGTTTTATAAAGATGAAAGGCTCACAGTTGTGTGAAATACTTTAAGGATGGCTTAAGTGAAGCAGTCGATCACTGCAATCCAAAGCCTTTCTGCTCTCAATCAGATTTCTTTTTTTTTTTAGCAGAAAAAAAAACAAAAGTCCAATTTCTGGGTGTGGTATCTAATACATTATCAAGGAACACATGTTTGATCAGTATGAGCTTCTCTTCCGAGGAAACCAATGTCAAAGCATATCGTTATTTTTGCTGAATATTTAAAATGTGTTACAGTTACTAATTTTTTCTTTTTCTTTCTTAAATTAACTTTTGTTAATATACCGAAACCTGCTTCACATTTAATATGGTGTAACTGCAGGTGTACGGTGCAGATGTTTCATACTACCTACTCACTAACGTATAAGCCTACCAGATACTTTCTATTAGAAACAATGACAGGTGAAGCACCAATAAAAATAAAAATATTTATTGACTTTGTTGAAACTTCTTTACAATATATCACTGCACGTCAAAATGCAAAGGGAAAAAGGGAATCCATCATATTTAAATATTTTTGTACTATACAGTTTTATGGAAACTGAAGATCTAAAATCTCTTAGTGAAAGCAGCAACGCTAACAATAACAACGAGGTGTTCATACGTAATAATTTATTTACCTACTTGTTTCTGTTTCATGTATCTGTGTGTCCCAGTCCAG
Organism: Vandiemenella viatica; assembly: GCA_031002005.1. Lineage (NCBI taxonomy): Eukaryota > Metazoa > Arthropoda > Insecta > Orthoptera > Morabidae > Vandiemenella > Vandiemenella viatica. Next base: position 53,361,174 of record JARYHS010008074.1, read on the forward strand.
ACTATTCTATATTTTTTTTTTTTTCCATTGCGGTAGGTACCTAAAACCTTGGTATAGCGCGCAATAATACCTTTACAACTAGCGTGGTGGATGAGTGGTAAAGCTCCGACCTCGCATTCGGGAGGACGCGGGTTTGAATCCCAGTTCGGCCATCCAGAATTTGGTTTTCTATGGTTTCCTCAAATCACTCCAGGCGAATGCCGGGATGGTCCCTTCAAAAGGTCATGGCCGAATTCCTTCCCATTTTTTGCTCCCATTTCCTACCCGCCTCTAATGACGTAGGCGTTGACGAGGCGTTAAGCCAGAAGTAAAAAAAGAAAAAGAAACCTATTATAATACTTAAACATAAGTATAAACTTTGGATGAGTAACTTTTAACGGATAATTTAATCTTGCGTTAAATTTACAAAAATGATTATCGAAGTTAACTTTATAAGTAGTAGAATAACGATTGACGATGTTAACTTTTGGATTAACTGTGCCCATCTATGTTTTTTTGTTGTTGTTGTTGTTGTCGTCAGTCTTTAGACTGGTTTGATGTAATCCTCCATCCCTTCCTATCCTGTGTTAACCTCTTCATTTCTACATACCCCTTACAACCCACGTCCTCAGTTATCTCCTTCATATATTCTAATCTCTGTCTACCTCTACAGTTCTTACCTTCAACTGTTCCCTCCACTAACAAATTAACCAAACCAGCATGTCTCAAAATATGTCCTACCAGCCTGTCTCTTCTTCCTGTAAGCTTCTTCCATAAACTTCTTATCTCACCCAACATTTCCAAAACTCGTTCATTTCTTACTTTGTCTGACCACCTAATTTTCAGCATTCTTCTGTAGCACCACATTTCAAATGCTTCAAGTTTACTGTACGTAATACGTAAGGAAGTGTCACTTTTGGTGTTTGGTCAAAGGATTTCTCTCGCTACCGAGGAACGCATAGCCCTCTCCGCTGGCCCGTTACGGACGTGTGAGTTGTACACACTGTCCCACCCACCCAGCTAACTGTTCACACTAGTGGCGGGCTGTGTTTTTGAGGTCGCCCGTACAGTGACGTAACCGCACACGGAGCTGCAGCGCCAACGGAAGAGCCATTGTTGTGGTGCAGGGAGCGGCCGTCAGCAAAACAACGGTCACGCTACCAACAGCCAACACCACGCCGACTGGAAATAAAGCAGCGGTATCACACCTTCGCGCAATATCATCTGCTCGATACGACACATAAACACAATTTGGTACTTCCGCATTAGCTCGACCTCAGTTTTCTTTTTTCTTAATTTAACTTCAAGTTACATTACAACGAAAACGTTGCTAAACACATAATCAACAATTACAACTCACAGCAGGACCTTAACTGACTGCTGACAACGTCAAAAGTCGACGATGTCGGCAGGTAAAATCTCATTCCACATCATTTTTTTTAAATTACTTTAGTTATTTTATTCATACATGAATCGTACCAACCTAAGCTGCTTGTTAAAACCTATTGCTGTTGTCGTTAGGTTGAAACGTGCCCTAGGCCAGGATCAAAAAAATCTTATATATATACTCTGAAGTGCCAAAGAAATTGGTACACCTGCCAAATATCGTGTAGGGCCCCCGCGAGCACGCAGAAGTGCCGCAACACGACTAATGTCTGAAGTAGTGCTGGAGGGAATTGACACTATGCATCCTACAGGCCTGTCCATAAATCCGTAGGAGTACGAAGGGGTGGAGATATCTTCTGAACGGCACGTTGCAAGGCATCCCACATATGCTCAACAGTGTCTGGGGAGTTTAGTGGCCAGCGGAGGTGTTTAAACTCAGTGTTCCTGGAGCCACTCTGTAGCAATTCTGAACGTGTGGGGTGTCTGATTGTCCTGATGGAATTGCCCAAGTCCTTCGGTATGCTCAATGGGCATGAATGGACGCAGGTGATCAGCCAGGATACGTACTTACGTGTCACCTGTCAGAGTCGTATCTAGACGTATCAGGGGCCCCATGTCACTCCAACTGCACACGCCCCGCACCATTACAGAGCCTCCCCCAGTTTGAACAGTCCCCTGCTGACATGCAGGGTACATGAATTCATGAGGTTGTCTCCATAACCGTACACGTCCATCCGCTCGATACAATTGGAAACGAGACTGGTCAGAAAAGGCGACATGTTTCCAATCATCAGCACTCCAATGTCGGTGTTGACGGGCCCAGGCGATGCGTAAAGCTTTTTGTCGTGCACTCAGCAAGTGTACACGAGTGGGCTTTCAACTCCGAAAGCCCATATCGATGATGTTCCGTTGAATGTTTCGCACGCTGACACTCGTTGATGACCCAGCATTGAAATCCGCAGCAATTTGCGGAAGGGTTGCGCTTCTGTCGCGTTGAACGATTCTCTTCAGTCCTCAATGGTCCCGTTCTTGTAGGATCTTTTTCCGGCTGCAGCGACGTCGGAGATTTGATGTTTTACCGGATTCCCGATATTCACGGTACACTCGTGAAATAATCGTACGGAAAAATCCCCACCTAATCGTTACCTCGGAGACGATGTGTCCCATCTCTCGTGCGCCGACTATAACACCACGTACAAACTCACTTAAATTGTGATAACCTGCCATTGTAGCAGCAGTAACCGATCTAACACCTGCACCAGACACCTGTAATCCCATATAGGCGTCTCGACCACAGCGCCGTACTTTGAGTGTTTGCATATGCATGCCTATATCAGTTTCTTTGGCTCTCCAGTATCTGTATATATATATATATATATATATAGATGGACGTGTGTCCCCCTATATTTCACCCTGTACCTAAGGGGACATCCATTAATTACGTGAGGTGAAATAGGGGGGGCGGCGAAATCTCACCAGGGGGGAGGGGGGGGGGGTCTATGGAAATCTCACGTGAGATTTTGCGAGAAATTTGGAGACAGTAGAGCCAAAAAAAGTCTACAATTTGCGCCAAAGTCGATTTTGGAAGGGTATTTCATCAAAAAAAGTTAGGGTGTGACCTTAAAAAAAAAAGGTCTACAAAATCTCACGAAATCTCACCAGGGGGGAGGGGGGTCCAGAAATCCGGAAAAACACCTCACGTAATTCGTGGATGCCCCCTAACACTATCTAGGGCAGATCATTGATGTTTGTATTTGGTGGTAGCATAGAATTCCTAATCGCGTACAACGTTGGCCTAAAGCCGATAGTTGTGAGGGTGTGAGATGTGGTGATTGAAAGTTGTCAATGTGGGATATTTTCATATTTCGACCAAAAACATCTGTGTCAATATATTTGTCTTTGCTGCCACAATTACATAGCGCAGACCACTGGTCGACGTCGAGGTCATTAGAGGCGTGATGGGGCTAGAGACAAGGAATGGGAAGGAATTCGGTAATGGAGTTTTGAAGGAAGCATCCCGGCATTCACCTGGAGTGATTTGGGGAAACCATGGAAAATCCAAATCTGGATGCCCGGACGGGGATTCGAATCAGCGTCCTTCTGAATGCGAGGCCAGAGCGTTAACCGCTCACCCACCACCCTCGGTATAGAGGCCTCGAATCTCCCATCATGCACTATAGTGGTTAAATGTCGGTAGCTATGGGAGTGTGGTAGATATTGTGATTACGACATTTTTACATTTCTAGCAAAGTAATGCGTGTCCCTATATTTGAGCTTGCAGCCACAACTACCTAGCGCAGAGTGTGTGGTACTGGCCTCAAGTCTCCCATCGTGGGCTATGGTGGTTGCATGTCGGAAGCTGTGGGAGATACGGTGACTCAAAGTGGTAGACCGAGGTTATTTTGTTATTTCGACCAAATACGTGTGTGTCCTTACATTTCACTTTGCAAACATAGCTACATTGCACAGAATACTGGTGTTTGTGTGCGGTATTAGTCTCGAGTCTCCCATCGTGCACTGAAGTGGTTTTATGTCGGTAGCTAACAATCAAAATTCTTTATAATCACGAACGAAGTCGTGGACCGCGGCTAGTAATGTTAGAAAACAACAATGATGTCCCGCCAACACCAAAGTACCAAGCATTATTTCCATTAATGTCAGAAACATATAGTCAATGCATTCTAAAATCTTTTACATGAACCCAGAGATATAGATACTTAAGCAGCCCTCCTATTTCTTTGCTGTTTCATTGCCAAGTTACTATAATTATAACATAGGGCAGTGGTTCCCAACCTATGGGTCGCGGCCCACTGGTGGGTCGCAGCGTGTGTTTTGGTGGATCGCGGAAAAATCGAGGTTTTTGCCACAAAAAAATATCTTATTGTTTATGAAAAACAAATACAGAAATAAACTACGGATAGGAAGTGACTTAAGGTTTTAATTAACCAGTTTTAACCATGATATCGATGCCCTCATCAGTAAACATCAGTGTTAGAAATCTCACTGATTGTAAAGTAGTGTTTTATAATAATTGAACGTATTTTTCATTATCTATGTAATTAAGCGAGAGGCGGCTGCGCAATACATCACCTCATCGAGTTGACGGCTGGAATTCTAGGATTTGCAAAGTAAAATGCCACTGATGTACCAAGTCATATCTTGGTGGAAAACACCTACAAATCCCATTTTAATGGTTGACTGGTAAGTATACCATTGTGTTTTCCTGCTCCCAGTCTTCCATATTTACATACGTTTGGGTGCAGTAAAACTAAATGATAAACCTACCAATCAACCACTAAAATCTGGTCTGCAGGTGGTTTCCACCAAAAAGCGACTTGGCAGACAAGTTGCATTTTAATATACTGATCGAGTTACTTCTGATCGTGGAATTTGAGCAGTCAACTTGATGAGGTGGTGGTCCGTGCAGCAGCCTTCTGGTCTATAATATGTTTGTTGTTTTATGTATTATCAATCCTTGTTTTTGTTGCTATTATATCCTTTGTACTAAAATTTTCCTTTTGCAGGATAGGATAGTCGATAGCGTATCGAGGCCATACAATATTTCCCATTCTGATATTAGATAGACTCTCATATTAGGTGGGTCGCGAAATTTTTTTTTTTACTAAAAAGTGGGTCGTGTACCAATAAAGGTTGGGAACCGCTGACATAGGGATTAAACGTTTAGATTTTTTTTGTCATCAGCGCAAGAAATTAGCTAAACCATTTTATAGTACAGATTCAATGCTAAACTGTCAGCTTACTTTAAAAGGTAGGAGTAGTTGCTACATAGGGCTCTGAAAGGAGATTAGCATAATTACTGGAAAATTTTACTATTTTAATTTTATTTCAAAATATTTGCATTGGGGGTATCACATCCGGGACCGAACGTTGTGGTGCACTGAATAGAAGCATAGCGCATTCTATTGAGGACTGCCTGCCGAAGGCAAACCACAAGGAAAGTCATCACTCAACTGGAGAGGAGGCAAGAAAAGTGCCAGCAAACAAAACGCTGAATATGGAACAACCCGCAAGTGTCCTCGGAATGGAAGTCACTGGGTCAAAGATGAGAACGTTACGCAATTTTGCACCGAGCGTGGTGGGTGAACGGTTAACGTTCTGGCCTCGCATTCTGGAGGACGCGGGTTCGAATCCCCGTCTGGGCATCCAGATTTGGATTTCCCATGGTTTCCCCAAATCACTCCAGGCGAATGCCGGGATACTTCCTTTAAAAGGCCATGGCCGAATTCCTTCACGTTCATTGTCCCCGTCCCGCCTCTAATGACCTCGACGTCGACGAGGCGTAAAGCCATATGTGAAAAAAAAACGCAATTTTGCACGTTAAACCCTACCTACAAACAAGATTTCGCCACATGCGGATAAAAAATTGGTTTTATGTACGTCAAACATCGTTTCTGTTCCACAACTAAAAATAATGTTTCGTTCTGAAAAAAAGAGTAAAAAAAATAATTATATCTTGCTATGATCATGACTAGTGTTGTAAAAAAACAGATTTTTTTTCTGACGTGAAAAAAAAACATGAAAAAAAACTTTGAAAAAAAAATGTATTTTTTCTGGGGCATGTTTTTTTTCATAACTACTAAATTTCAAATTTTTAAGGCATTTATCATTTAATATGAATGTTTTAGAGTTTATACTAAGTACTTATCTTACTTTCAAATCTACTATATCTTTCTGGTTCAGTAGAAAAAAAAAAATTACAAAAATATTGGTAACATCGACTGAAGTTTTCTTTTACGAAAGGGGACTTCCCGAAAAGGCTAGGTTGCGTGAGAAGGAATCCCCGTTCGGCCGTTCCCCATTGTTTGGATTGATACTCGCTATTTGAACTAGTGCTGCCAGGCCCTACAAATTTATCTGTAGACCTACGAATCTTTTCAAAAAATTAGGAAATTTAACTACGGTTTTTTGCCTCTTTTTATTACGAGGCGTATTCCAAAAGTAAGGTCCGTTTGATCATAATAAAAACATCGTTCAGGATACAAGGTTTTTATTAACGTCAGTATGTAACTACATATCTAGTTCACTTTTCCACATAATCGCCGTTCAAATCTATACACTTTCTGTAACGCTGTACCAGTTTCTTTAACCCCTCGGCATAAAAGTCTGCCGCCTGGGACGTGAACCAATTGGTAACGCTCGTCTTGAGTTCTTCATCGGTTTGAAATCGTTGTCCACCAAGCCACCGTTTCAAATGCAGGAAGAGAAAATAGTCGCTTGGTGCAAGATCTGGACTGTAAGCAGGGTGGTCTAGGATTTCCCAACGAAACTCTTGAATCTTCTCTTTGGTTTTGGAAGCGGTATGCGGGCGTGCGTTGTCGTGCAGGAGGATGATGTCAGACGACAGTTTCCTGCGGCGTCGATTTTGGATGGCACGTCTCAGTTTGGTGAGCGTTGCACAGTACACGTCAGCTGTAATGGTTGTCCCACGGTCCATGAATTCGATCAAAAGGACGCCCTTTTCGTCCCAAAACACGGAAGCCATCATTTTGCAATTCGTGTACGGCGATTGCTTACACTTTTTTGGTTTGGGTGAACCGGAATGGCGCCACTGCATTGATTGTTGTTTTGATTCTGCGTTGGTGTACGCTATCCACGTCTCGTCTCCCGTAACAATTTGGGAAAACAAACTGTCTCCATCTTGTCTATAGCGCTCCAAAAATTGTCGTGCGCTATGCATTCGTTGCTCTTTGTGCTGAGCGGTGAGCAGTTTTGGCACCCACCGCGCACAAAGCTTCCGATATCCAAGCTCTTCAGTGACAATCCTGTAAATTGAGGTTCTAGCAACATTTGGGAATTCCATAGCCAGACCATTAATCGTCAAACGCCGATCACTTCGCAGTTTTTGGTTAACTTGCTCGACGATGTCGTCGGTCCGAATACTGGGCCTGCCACTCCGCTGTTGATCGTGCACATCTGTGCGACCACTTTGAAATTCTCGACACCAGTGTCGAACTTGTTTCTCACTCATTATGTTTGGTCCATACACTACACACAATTCGCGATGGATGTCCGCAGCTGACGATCCTTTTTCCAACAAAAATCTAATCACACCGCGCACTTCACAACTGGCGGGAGCTACGATTGTCGCGGCCATTTCGAACTGCTCTCAACAATAGATATACGGCTACTGCGGCACGCCAACAATACTGCATATTTACCAGGAGTTGGTAGATGGCGCTGCGTGTGGGAAACGTCATTCAGGCCTATCATCTGTGACATCTTGTACCCCGGACCTTACTTTTGGAATACGCCTCGTACTTGTTGTGCTTTCCTTATATTCGTATACTTGTTAAACTCGCAGCGTATAGTGATAATACTGAGTCATTGTCAGTAATTATGAATAATTTCCTTGCAACCGTTGGCGTAAACCAACGATTGAAAACAAATAAAGCTCCAATTTTGTATGATAATATATTTAAATTCAAACTTAAAAGACCGTAATACAGAACTATCGGCGCAATCTTCATTCACAGTGTGTACTTTGCTCACAATTTAAAATTGCAATCTCAAAAGCTTTTGCATGCAATACAACCAGCAAAAGAAAATGTAACTATTTCTGAAGTTATGGATCTAGAGGGGACAGAAGAAGAAACAGAAAATTCCAACTCCGACCGAACTAGTGTTGGTAGTACTGATACTAGTGAATGTGGTTCCGACATAGAAGATGAATAAAAAATTATGTTACCTATATAGATACATTTATGAATCATTATGTAAGATATTATATGATTTAGTAAGGTTTAAAACACACATGTAATATGTAAGTTCCATAAATAAAACTATAACTTATCAAATATATAGTTTTCTGAAAAAAAAAATAGAAAAAAAGGAGGGTGCTAGGTTTTTTTTTCATGTTTTTTTTTTCACAAATCTGAAGAAAAAAATCATTTTTTTTTTTTTCAGTTTTCAACACTAATCATGAGCTTAAGACCGTATTGACTTGGTACTAGCTCTTTGTTTCAGTCCTACACCAAATGCTACGCTACTCATTATCTAATACTTACCACGAAATATTAAATAGCAGCTTTACTAGGGAGTGGAAGCCTGCCGTATTAGACATCCTGACTGAGGATTGTAGGAAATTTGCTACTACAATCTCACACGTAAAATGAACAAAAGCACCATCTTTACTCACATAGAGTTACGCAGGTGTTTCCTCGACGCATCCCTAAGATCAGGAGAAGTAAATCTGAAACGAAACGAAGCGTATCCGGTTGTGTTTACATCGTTGGATACATGCAGGAGAGTTGCTTTAACGCGGATCAATAATAGATCAGAAACAGGGCTAGAAATTCGTTTATAAATCTAGGCGTATTTGTTACGCCTAACTTTCAGACTCAGGCGTAAAATGAAAATGTTAGGCGTAATTATATTATAATTATGAAAATACAAATGTTATAGCTTACAACCTATTCCAACACAATTTAAAACTGTAAAAACACACATTTTTTGGCACTCATGGCACTCAACGTAAGAGCAAACGGTGTATGCAATGAATTTTTTTTTTCGCCACATCTGCTGCACACGAATTCTGATGGACTTCACTTTTGTCATGTTTTTTTTACCTATTTCTAATCTAGATATGACCTTTGCATTTACGAAACTCGTTAAAGATAAATTCGCAAACAGCCTACAAACGACGCAAAACGTACTATTTTCGCTGCCTTGTTCTATTGATAACCAATGAAAACTTTTTTGCCACTTACTTAATGTGTGTTTACCCACGGCATTAGTTGTCGATGTACTGGTGGTAACAGCAGGCATAGTAGCTGATAAATTTTGAACTATTTTTGATCGTTTATTTGCTTGTTGACCTCCTGGATTGCGTGAAGTCGGAGCAGGCCTACTGGTAGTAGCTGAAGGACCTGATGATTTGTCAGCAGCTGATGTTTCTTCATTTTCTGGCAATCCTCGTTTACCGGTACTTGTAACACTTCTATCACCAATACTTGTCTTTACAAATGGTATAAATTCAGTAATTTACCAGACATCTTTTTACTTCCTTTGTTAAGCGAATAACAGAGAAGAATAAAGCACACGCTAGAATTGTCTTTTTTTTTCACTTCGCGGTACTTCCCCCTACAGTATTTCCACTTCTGAACTTCAGAAACGTATTACTGGAAACTTTGAAATAGATCAAAACGACACGAAATTAATTTTTAGAATTTAACCTCGAACACGCAAAACTGAAAACAAGTTCCGAAATGTAATTTTTTAAGTTTTGATGCTTAGGAGTATTTTCTACGCCTTTGAAGGAGATTGCAGGCGTAAAACGAAATTATTCAGGCGTAATTGCGCCTAACGCCCGGTCAATTTCGAGCACTGATCAGAAAAGCTGCACGAGTTACGGAAGGTATAAAGGGTTTGTAGTCCAGAAAGCAGGCATCCCATAGCTAACACAAAATGCGAGGCAGGTGTTTTCACCGAAGCCGCAAGTATCTGATGCGGAGACGCAGTTTAGTGTTAAAAAAAATTGAATTCTTAGTGAGGCGGCTTCTTGTACGGTTTCTGGATCGCTTTCTCGATTGCGACAGCGCTGTGAGAAATGATGCTCCTTCAGTAAATAGAGTGAAACCTCTACTGCCGCATGAAAAGCAACGACAAATATTGGAGTACAAATCTCGCGACACCTGACAAGTTACAGATCCCACAACCTAAACATCCCTTTTGATACCTACATAATAACACCTATCAGTTAAGTAGATGATCAGTACGTAGTGCGGTAGATGCCTTCTATGTATCATCCATTTTTTAGAGAGAAATATTAACTCTAAAATCGACACCCCTTAATCTCAAACAGCATAAAAAAATACCTCTCTCCCCTCCGCAAGAAGTCCACCATTGCACTGCTTGTTGTTACAGAAATCATTCTAAGTTGTTTTTCGTACTGTCAACGAATCGATTTCTATCCCAAGAAAAATCATTATAAGACTTCTCCTGTCTGTGGAGCTTGCAAGAAAGTAGGCGTTTATGGGGCTTTAAAACAACTAATGTTCGTCGTTGCAGTTGTGTAGCTATGTTGCTTAACACAATGTTCAATGCTTTTCTCTACCACTTATTAATTCTAATTAAACGATTCGATTGCCGTGCGGTCTTCCGTGTAGTTAGCGTTGCTAATTGGATACACTAATTGAATAACAGACAAAAGGAACATGCAAAAAAAACTACTGAGAAACACACAGACGTATAGCTTTCACAGTTCATTAAGTTTTATTCTTCTGAGCTACATAATCCGAAAGCAAGCCAACAGACACAAACTAATCTTCTTCACCAAAGAATGCAGTTTCGAGTATAATTAAGATTGGAAATAGTGAGTACAAACCCCGTAACTAATTATTAAACAATCGACGTGGTACAGTACCGTAACAGTTCCCCATACACAGTTCATAGCAAATCATATCATTGAGAACATCATACACAGTCTACAAGATACTTCCGCACTGTTCACACAATGTTCTGTCCCTCGGAATATCGGCGATGCCGCGGTAGCAAGTTAATGCAGCGCATACACGGAACATACACACGCGGCTACGGCATGCTAGCACCAACCGGCCGTAAAGCACCTCACTCGACCGTCGACAGTACCAACCCCAACGCCAAAGACATTATATACATATCTCAGATCACATTATCAACTTAAAAAATATCAGTAATGTTCACGGTTTCGCCACAAGCTCCTACCTGTGGAGCACATCATCAAGAAATGTCCTCTGGGGAAGTAAGATGTTTTCAGTGCTACAACTTCCTTTATAACATGGCTGCAACAGTTGGACATCAATTTGTGAATGTTACCAACGTTCTTGTCGTTGTATTTACTGTATATATTTATAAGTATTACATTAGTTGCTTAGCCATAAATAGACTAAATGCAATTTGTTCGTGGACTTGTTGCCTTCATACCTTACAAGTTGTGTACGCACTCGTATACACTATGGATAACTGATGCGACATTTTGTGCTAGTAGTGCGCTACGCCAGTGATAGATGATCCCAGGACTTTAACGTTGCATAGCTAAATTGATAGTATAAATGTTACAGATATAGTGCTGTACGCGAGACATTGTATCATATTTAAGTTTAATTTAATTTGATTTAATTGCGATGGAGCGCACGCTCTGTTGGCAATTTCCCTACACAGCCATTTTCCTCCTTTCCTGTACCCACCTACTTTTGCCCTGTAAAAATTTCAACTTAAAATTGTGTCACCGTTTTTCTCTTGAAAACTTATTCCAATCCCTGACCTCCTTGGCTGTACCTGAAATCGAGTGCCAGCTTGTGGTCATGGTCATCTTTTCCCTTGCAAGCATTACTTTTATTATTACACCAATATCCACGCCTCATGACCAATATACGCCTTGTACACCCCTATGACTCTGCAATGTGAGAGGACACTGAACGCAGAGAAGTTCTGGAAGTTTGTTCCAACTGTGGCGGATGTTGTGCAGAGGAAGAAACGTTAGGCACGTTACATAATCCAGTTGATATTATCCAAATCACGGCGGTTCGCATTCATTATTTAAGTTAGTAGTCCTTTCGCAACTGGAACCGCTTCTGTAAGGAATCTTTCCACCGAGGAAATTTAGCAAAGTGTAAAATTTTGAGTCATCTAGGTATATCTCCAGGCAAGAACTGTGTCAAGTTTTTGGAAAAGGACGACGAACTCCGGATTAAAAAAGCTATCACAGAAATTGAGAAAAAGTGTCGCCAGGCAAGCAAAAAGAAAGGTTGAGGACCAGTTTGAAGAACTAGAAGATCCAGAAAGACCTTCATATGAAGCTGGAATGTACTAAAGTAAGAATAAATCAGTTTTGTTGAAATGGTCTTATCTTTATTTGCGTTTACCTGACGACTATGATTTTGAATGGTTAGGAACATTTTTCTGGACTACTATTAAAGATATCAACATGATTTTTTTAAAAATTGATCCTTAATTGTTAGTTGTAGATTTAAACTGAGGAAATTTAAATATATTTTAAAGAACCATGGTATAAATTTAATTAATGTAAAAAAGGGAGTTTTTTGTTATTTCTAAAAAAAATTTTTTTAAATATAAGTTTTTATTATTTTTAAGACTTATCAGTTTAAAATGAAGATAAATATATAAGGAACACAACAAAGAAAAACATGATAATATGTCAACTGGTTAGGGAGAAAAATGTTTCTAAAGTCATATAACTTAACATGGCCGAGATAGATCCATCAGACACCCCTTAATGCCTTTCTTTTGCTTGAAACCTTGGATCAAGTTTGACTGTTTGGCACTGTGGCCACAATGAAACTGTGGCAAGCGCGTCTGCACAACGTTCACGGGATACCGCCCAGAACAGATGAAAGTCGAGTAAACGTGAAGAATTCCCACGCGAGAAAACACAACGAGTTTATTACCATTACTACCAGATAAAAAGAAACAGGACATGGATGCTTTAGGCAAACATTCTATGTATTGTGTGCAAATAAGCTTCCAAGAAGAGAGACGTCAAATTAGGTTAATCGAAAATTATTTTAGATCATGCTATAGCGTGGGCAATATAGAGGTACGACGGTTATTTTTTTTAAATAATGTACTTTTTAACTAAGAAGAAAATTATTGTAACTATCATTAAAATATATTTACACACTTTCATCTACTTTTGCACATAATTTCCATTTTTGTTTAAACAAATGTCATACCGTTCAACAAGTTATTTTATTTCCGACGTCAAAGAAATCTGCCACTTGTGTAGTAGCCCAATCCATGACTGCAGATGTCACTTCTTCGACGTCGTGAACCTTTCGACAACAAGGAACCCTTTTACGTTACAGAAACAAGTGAAAACCACTGGGTGCAAAGTCTGAATCTCTCTGGAATTTTATTGTCCACAAAACGAGCCAAATCTTCAGAAATCAGAGAAGGTCGGCCTGGGGATTGTTCATCATGTCTATTAACTCGCCCATCGTTGAACATTCGAACTTTCCTAGCATCATAGCATTATCACTATACATTTAAACCGTGAATTTTCGCTGCTGCCAAGTTTCTTGCATTCAAGAATCGAATTACTAATCATTCCCTGCTCACTTATGGCATCTCATTCTGGGGAAACTCGTCACAAGCACAGAGGGTATTTAAATTGCAAAAACGTGCTATAAGAACTATTTGTGGAGCAAGCCCTCAGACGTCGTGCAGAAATCTATTTAAAAACCTGGGTGTACTAACAATGCCAGCACAGCTGAGCACCATGTTTCGTCACGGATAGGCCTACTATTTTATTTTCAACCCTTTACAAGCAACTGTTCTTCGAACAAATCGAGTGTAGAAGAAAGAAAGGAAAATTATCTTCCAAATGCTACGTATTTCGTTTAAAATATCTCTTGATGATATACAAGTAAAGAAACGATGAAGATGAAATAAATAACATGATAGTAACTATTTCAATTGAAACGTACCGAAACAACTTATTAACAAAAAGTGAAAAAATAATGTAAGAATGGAGATTTTCCTGACGTATGATTGCAATTAAGTCTTCAAGGGTGTGCGGCCGATTTGTGTTGTGAAAAGACAATCCGTCCGTAGACCCGTGAATTCATTACCAAAAAAAAAAAATCCGGAAAAAAATGACGCTGAATTGTAGGTTATATGATTTGTTTTAAATATTATTTCACTCAATAAAAGTACTTAAGTACTTAACAAAATAAAAAGGTCAAGCTTGACAATTTCTGAAGATAAAAATAAATAAAAATATTTGATTCTGCAGAGATTTGAATTATGAAACTAACAATTTACCACATAGACCACGCTACCATTTGCAAATAAATGGCAATAATTTACTACATACCCGACATTTAGAATTTTTTGTTTATTTGCATGCGAATTTCTCAAAAACTAGGGCGCATTTTAAAAAAACGACTATCCCACAGACATATATCCTGTGTATCCATCAACATATATGAAGGAGATCGAAATCCGTTCTTAACAAGTCTGGTGGTTCCCCAGTAAGACGGAACCGAAATCGATAGACAAGCACCACGGAAATCACTCATTTGATTGACACGGATGAAGCAAAACGTAGTAACGATAAAAAGGAATGCAGTAGTGACAGAGTGACTACAGGGAACTTTCAGGATTCAGTAATACACGTAACTATTAACAGAATGTAAAAGTAACTGCAACATCTGCTCTGCTTTCTGCAGTATCCCTTCAGCGCTCTGCTCTTCCTGCTAGTCCGTGACGTCACTGCAGCTGCATCATCTTTGATTTCACGTGAAGTCTGGTGGCAGGCAAGCATCTCGCCTCTGGTGATTTCACTCTTGAATCATGGCACCGATTGGAGGGTAGCGAATGAAGGCTGATTCACCACTACGCCATCCCCAGTCCAAACCTGCGATAAACGATTAGAGCGACGATAAACGCAGCGACAAGAGCGGCGCTCAATTTCTTTCTTCGTGCAGTGTTTATATTGGAGCTTCGATAATAGCGTAGAATCGTGTTTTATATTGCGCGCAATTGTCAACCGGCCAGACATGTAGAAGAAATCTAGCTTATTTCTTTCGTATAGGAGACGTAAGAGAAATAATTATGAAAAATACTTCAACTACTTCATATGACGATTCCAGAGGAACAGGATTTCGTAAAAAAATAGCCGAAGATTGTTACAATATTTCTAATTTTCCGAATTGTGTGGGCGCTGTCGACGGAAAATACTTCAGAGTTACTTGTTCTGCACACTCTGGCTTCATGTTCCACAATTACAAGATTTTTTTCCTATTGTCAATGCTAATTATAAATTTATAAACATTGAAGCTGGAGGTAATGTTAAACAGAGTGACGGTGGAACAGTTAGATCTGCAGTTCTGTATGTATCTTTAATAGATGGAAGACAGAATATTCCAAATCGTTCTGCCAAATTCTGAAATCACTGAACCTCGTGTTTTTTATAGGCGACGAGGCTTATCCATTTTTAAATAATTTATTAGATCCTTATGGACAATATTTAGATGCAGGTAGATGATACCTCAATGCTAGGTTATCGTGAACATGAGGAACCGTCAAATGTACCTTTGGCATAATTTATTCTAAATGGAGAATTTTAGCCACAACAATAGATGCTTCTGTAGTCGTAACTGACAATATTAAGAAGACCATTTTTTTGCTCCATAATATTATTGACTGAAAAGATATTGAATTTCTAAGAAAATAACACTTAAATTCCTAAGAATTTGACACCAATACTGGAAGGCCAAAGCAATCTGCAAAAAATACCGGGATCTTATATAAAATCTACTTTTGTTACAATTAGAAATAAATTAATACGAATTTCTACATATTATGCATTTAATTTGATATTTATAATTTAAATTACTTTTAATAGAAAAATATTTTTTCAGTAAGTTATGTACAATTTCTCTTTCGCTGTATTAATATTTTATTTTTTTACTTTAATCTTCAGTTTGTAGTGTTCACACATTAAAATGAGTTTAAATTAAGGAAATCGCACTAATTAAAAACGTTTAGAATTGTTTGTTTTATTATATTTAGTGTCCATTTCATCCTACAATTTGTCTATAACGAATCTGTTATGGTGATTTTTGTATATACTGTACCACAAAAGGGACCTACTAAAAACTTCACCGATCAAACGGTCGCAGCCACCCTCGATAATAGCGAAGAAAATGCTCGCAGCGATTAGCGCCGCTCTCATCGCTGCTCTGCTACAATTCGTTGCTCTGCGCGCTGCTCCAGTATAAACACCTCCATTGTCGACAATGTTTCACTTTTCTTCGCTTCGCTAGTATCGTCGCTCTCATCGTTTATCGCAGCTCCAACATAAACGCACCCTAATACACACTAACATCCTCTCTGCACGTGGGTTGCATAGTGTCCTGATGCACAGTAGTGTTGACGCTGCTTTTAGTGGAGACGATTCCGCTGGAGGGACTCTGGAATTCCGGGCGGAGAAAGCGGAGCAGTTGAGCTTCGGCCACGCCGAGTTTTTCCGAGTACAGCGCCAGCGGGCATCCGCGGACATCTCCAGCAGACACTGGGCCATTCAAACAGCGCGCGTCACTTTCTTCGCGCATCTAACGTACTGTCCTGACACCGTACAGTAAACTGGCATTATTTCCAGGGTTATGCTCGAGTCTTCCTAGATGTTGAGCTTGATGCTACATGGAACGAAGCTCTGAAGGCATTGGTAGTCAGAAATCCGCTACTTCCGTTAGAATCGCAAAGTTTGTGGAGGAGAAATGACAATTTGAATGCATGTACGGCTTATGTTACCGAACCTGGTGGGTAACGTTCAACCGAGCGAGGTGGGTGAACGGTTAGCGTTCTGGCCTCGCATTCAGGAGGACCGTGGTTCGAATCCCCGTCCGGGCATCCAGATTGGGGTTTACCATGGTTTCCCCAAATCACTACAGGTGAATGCCGGGATGCTTCCTTCAAAAGGGCCATGGCCGAATTCCTTCCTGTTCCTTGTTCCCAGTCCCATCCCGCCTCTAATGACCTCGACGTCGACGAGGAATAAAGCCTTAAGTAAAAAAAAATGGCAACGTTCGAATTTCGGGAATACCCGGCTTTTACTACCAATACGATGGTCCATGCCAAGTTTCCCGAAGTCACTCTAGTGTTCTACCATATACGTCAGGGGTGGCCAACTAAGATGATCTTGCGGGCCACTATGAAAATGAATCATAACTCCGCGGGCCGCGTATAAAATCATATATTCTTGTATTAGACTTGGACCCGACATAGACATTTTTTGCAGTGAAAAATTGAAACATAATAAGTTATTATTATTGTGTTTCCTCTTATTCTTCCATGTAAATATAGATAATATAATAATAATGATGATACTCATAATTTCGAGATAATTTTTGTATATATGGATGCACAAATAATGTACATCTTTTTAAAAATACATTGTATTTCACCACTTTGGTCATTATAAAATAAATATATTTTGTAAAAGTGTGATGAATCTCGCGGGGCGCAAAAATGTCGCTGGCCGCGGATGACCACCCCTTGATATACGTGATAGCCATTTTTTTTCAGCATGCCTTGACAACAACAAGTGTAATGATCTCGATGTGTAAGGTTGTATTAAACGGGGGGGGGGGGGGGGCGGCGGGGGGGGGCGGCGGGGGGGGGGGACCAAATAATAATTACGTCAGCTTCGTCTTCTTGTTTGTATGACTGAACTGGTAGTTGTGGTACTCCAATGCAGTACAAAATGAAGGTTGTCAACATCTGCGGGTGATGGATACGTTTCTGGCTGATGTTCTCTCTGAAGTTAGTTGTAGTCAACACCTTCCCTGAACGACATAATAGAAGTGAGCATTCAACAGCGTAAGTCCGGTCATTCAATCCACTGTTTGGAGTGTAATTAGCTATGCGAATGCGGCCAAGGTCGCCAGTTTCCTGCTAAAAACTGTAAGTTTCTCAAATAGATCAACATAGGGCACCGAGAGTGGTGGGTGAATGGTTAACGTTCTCGCCTCGCATGCGGAGGACACGGATTCGAATCCCCGTCCGGGCATCCAGATTTGGATTTTCCATGGTTTCCACAAAAGATTCCAGACGAATGCCGGGATACTTTGGCCATGGTCGAATATCTTCTTGTTCCTTGTCCCCCATCCCGTCCCGCCTCTAATGACCACGCCGTCGACGAGGCGTCAAGCCCAAGCAAAAAAATTAATAAAGGGCATAGCTGTAAGAGAGGGTCCATAAACTACGTGGCTCAGTCTAAAAGGGGAGTGGTAGGCTGGGAAGCTACGCTGGATTATCCCCGTATGTAATTTACGATAGTCTTACGAGAAAACAGCACAAAATGCCTTCTGCAATCGACAAGGAAAACAACTTCGCGCCACGTGGGGATGGTGGTTGTAGAGGCAAAACCCACCTTGGGCTACGAGAGGGGGGGGGGGGGGGGTTTTCACAGGAGGCCAAAATGGAGCTACGTTGTTTATGGACGCTAAATAAGCATCGAAAATTTCTAGAAAAAAAAAATGGAACCCTGAATGTGTCATACGAGGGATGGCTTTTAATTAATGCACTATTTCGCGTAATGGGAGAAGAAACTGTGGAGAGTGGTGCTTTTAGCCACATTGTTACATTACATTTCAGGTCCCTTTGCATGTCGTTCCCCGTTCCTTGTCAGTGGTTAGCAGAATGGAGTCATGTATCCCTTCCCAGTTTAAATTTCTAATAGTCGTAAAAGTAAGTATAACTGGTTTCATCGTCTCTTGAGAACGACCTGGTGGTTCAGTGGTTAAGGCGTCTGACTGGAGATCGAGAGGTCCCCGATTAGAATCCCAGTCTCGACTGGGATTTTGAAAGTCCCTTATCCCGACCTTCACCTCTGGCCCAGCTTGCTGTGTAATGTGAAGTACGCCAGAACGCTTCCGTGGTTCTGGTTCCACGTTAAACTGTAGGTCCCCTGTTTACGGTAGGATTACTGAGATAGATTAAGACGGTTACAATAGGGACAGAATGTGCAGCGATTAAAAACCCTGTCATAAGATCATTACAACAACAAGAGCCTATACCATCGTCTCTTAAAAGCGTTTATGGTGACGATAGAGTTGATCGGTGGCCCGTGAATAGATGAACAAAAATATTTCGTCTATTGGAAGCTAGTCAAGTGAATATTGAAGACAAACCCCTGCCACTTTCTGTAACTGATGAGAAGTGTCGATACAAATTAGACAAAATCATTCCCAGTAGCCAGAGTCTCGCCTCGCCATCCTGATTCGCATAATTTATAATCACACTATATATATATATATATATATATACGGTTCTACGAGATACCCATCAAAGATCACGTTGCAGTACAGATAAACGCTCCACCCTTAGCATTCTGTTAATTTTGTTTGTTAACTATGTATCTTTTTTTCAGATAAGAGTAGCCTCATGATAATTTAATTTGCGGTTAAGGCTACGAATTACAAAATCACAAAAGTTTATGCTTTGCTACTAAAAAGAAGTTAAACCCATTAATACTCACAACAATGTCCGCGCGGGCGAAGAAACGAGAAAATGCTGGTCTATTATACAAGTACAATATTGACAAATAGTAAATTCTTTCTCTGAATAAAGGGCAGTTAGTAAATTGTTCGATGTTTAAGTTACATATTTTTACATATTTTGCTTCATACTCATTCACTATATTTCTAACTCTACGTATTTCTAGATACGGACTTGTGTTACTTCCGTCACTGAGTTTAAGTCGGTGTCGGTGTCGGTTTAGGGCGGAACAGAACTTACGGCGGAAAAGTAACAACTGAAAGAGAGCTACGGAGAAAATTGGAAAAGTTTTCTGCATGCATCTGGGATTCCCACTTACAGTGGAGTGCGCCGTGAGAAGTGGGTTGTGGGACAGGTGCGAATATAGCTCACTCCTCCATACAGAATGCAGTAAAACTGGAGCCGACACCTCTGAAGAGAGACGCGTTAGCCATCAAGTAGCCTCCTTATTCCACTGCGACTGCTGGCTAGCCAGGTTTTTTTTTTTCAGATAATTTTAACCAAGAATCATGTGCCCTCTTTAAAGTCATAGAAATCTCGTGAACTCTTATATATCTCAAAATCACCACGCCCGCTTTAATGACGTATTGGTGACCCTACTCTGATGGAAGGAGCTAATTGTTGCTATCTGTCTACGAAATGTGTAACTTGTAATCAATTTGTTCCCAAGAAGTTTATTAAGGTTAGTAACAACTTCCCGTGGTTCAATAGGGAAGTGAAACGTTTGCTCAGGAAGCAAAGGCGTTTACATGTAACGGTAAAGAAATCGGGGGACTCGTCTGATCGCGCTAAATTAGTCCACTTGCGAGCGAACGTGCGTAAGGCAATGCGTGATGCGTTTAAAGAATTCCAAGCCAGA
Source organism: Vandiemenella viatica (assembly GCA_031002005.1). Taxonomy (NCBI): domain Eukaryota; kingdom Metazoa; phylum Arthropoda; class Insecta; order Orthoptera; family Morabidae; genus Vandiemenella; species Vandiemenella viatica. Next base: position 53,381,419 of record JARYHS010008074.1, read on the forward strand.
AATTTATCCGAAGATCTGATTACTAATCCAAAAAAGTTCTGGTCATATGTCAAATTAGTAAGCGGCTCTCGTAAGGTCATGCCGTCGTTGATTAGGAAAAATGGGGAATTATGAGAAACAAGCGTAGAGAAAGCAGAAATTTTGAATAATGTGTTTAAAAAAGCTTTAACGACAGAAAACTCGGAGGAGATTCCGATATTTAACAATCGTACCAAAAAAACTATGAATGATCTCGTTCTCGATGTCGAGGGAATAACTAAAATGCTTATTAATGTGAATCCCAATAAGGCTCCCGGACCAGACGGTATTCCTACAAGATTCTGCTCAAGGTACGCAAAGGAAATTGTGCCTTATTTAATGAAATTATATGCCGCCTCCTTGGATCAAGGAAAAATACCAGCCGAATGGAAGACCGCCAACGTAAGTCCAGTGTTCAAAAGTGTGAATGCTAATGATCCTCAAAATTATAGGCCGATCTCGTTAACCTCAATATTTTGCAGGATTTTAGAACACATCATCTATTCAAATGTCATTAGTTTTATTAGCCTTCAAAAAAGCTTTTGACACTGCCTCACACTAGGTTACTTAGGAAACTTCGCGGTTACGGTATATCTATCGCAGTGGTCCGCAACCGGTGTGCCGCGGCACACTGGTGTGCCGCGACAAGGTGAAAGGTGTGCCGCGAAATTTTACGAGTTATAAGGAATTAATTACCAAATTTTTTATTAATTACATTTTAGTTTCATGTGCCGCGAATTGCTACGTATAGTCGTATTATAAGAAATTAAATGTTATTTATTTATTTACTCACACTTGCTATTAGTTTTGTTTATTCATTTTTTAAATATTTTTATTTCTCGCCTCTACTGCTGCGCTTTGAGTTTCTGTTATATTTACAGCATGTTCTGTGTATGTGCTTTTCCCTCAGTCTAAACTGTTGGGATTAGCAGAACTTTCCAAGCCTTATTTTATTAGGTGTTCGGTGTTGGTGCTTCTCCAACAATACTACTTTGTTCCTGTACCATTGCACCGGCGCATTGTTAGACATCACTGTAAAAGCAATCGGCGCCGTATATGTGACTTCTTTGAAGTGTATAAATCCCGCTTCTTACAATTACTTCAGTTCTATCATAGCTGTGCTCTGAAGTGGACTGAAAACTGTTAGTAGTTCGTCTTGATATTTTCTATTACAATTAGTAGACTTTTATTTCTTCAAGATGGACCAATTCCTTGAACGGAGTGTTCCGACTATGAGTGCAACTGATGAAAGCGTTGAGTCAGAAAGAAGGAAACAAGTTAATCCAGCGGAAATATAGTGATAATTACTTATCCTATGGGTTTTCTTGGTGTGGTGAAAAAACGTGCCCAATCCGTGAGTGTATCGTTTTTGGTGAAAAACTCAGCAACACTGCAATGGTTCCAAGTAAATTAAAACGACGTTTGTTAACAAAACATTCTTCTCTGTCAAACAAAGATGTCAATTATTTTCGTAGGTTGTTGGAAAATAAGAAAAAACAAAGAACTTTCATGACCACTACAGTGCGTGTTTCGGAAAAACTACAGGAAGCTAGTTATAAGGCAGCCGAACTTATAGTATAGGCCAAGGGCAAGAAACGACGTACAATAGGTGAAACGTTTTAACAGCTTGTTCGTAAAGAGATAGCGAGAATAGTTCTGGGTTTAGAATCTGCTAGTGAAATTTCAAAAATTCTTCTTTCTGCTGACACAATCAGTCGCCGAGTTATTGATATGTCTCGTGGTACTGAAGACATTATCAGGAAGAAAATCAACAGCAGTCAAAAGTTCTCACTTCAGATCGACGAGTTCACAGATATTAGTCACCATGCGCAACTTCTGACTTACATTCGCTACATCGATGGAAACGTAATTGTAAGTAATTTCTTCTTTTGCAAAGAACTTCCAGAGCATACTACCGGTGAAGATATATTTCGTTTGACTGATGAATATTTGCGCCTTAATGAATTAACATGGAAGGATTGCTTTAGTGTTTATACAGACGGAGCGGCTGCAATGACAGGCCCAGTGAAAGGATTTGCAGCTAAAGTACGCGAAGTAAATCCCAACGTACGATGTAATCATTGTCTCATTCACCGCGAAGCCATTGTTGCTAAGTCTCTGCCACCTTCTCTGAAAGATGTGCTGGACGAAGTAGTAAAAGTCGTGAACTTCATAAAATCGCGGCCCCTAAAATCGAGACTATTTTCCGTTTTATGTCAAGAAATGGGTTCGAAACACACTACATTCCTGCTACATACAGAAGTACTTTGGCTGTCACGAGGAAAGCTGTTAACGCGAATATTTGAACTTAGAGAAGGTCAAGGCATTTTTGACTGTTGAAAGACACAAGTACGCGGATTTATTCGCAGATGGCGAATGGGTAGGTAAGTTGGCATATCTTTCCGACATTTTTGTACAATTGAATGAGCTGAACATCAAAATGCAAGGTAGGAACGAAAATATTCTTGTTCGTATGGATAAGATTAAAGGATTTGAGAACAAGCTGGATATGTGGTTACAGAGGATTGAAAATGGGTCGTGTGAGATGTTCCCGACTGTATGGTCACTTGATGACGGTAATAAAATGGCGATGGACTTAATTAAATAACATTTAGAAGTCTTGCAGCAGAGATTCAAAAAGCACTTTGGAGAAAGTGTTGAAGATTTCGACTGGGTTCGTGATCCATTCGTTGCAAATTCGGAACATCTTCCAATAAACATTCAAGAGGAACTCGCAGATTTAAAAGCTGACAGAACTTTGAAATTATAGCTTCTCGAAGTTCCTTTAGATACGTTTTGGCTAACGATAAGGAATGAATATCCGGCTATCTCCGACATGGCAGTTAATGTTTTTAATGCCCTTTTCAACGACAAATTTATGTGAATTGGGCTTCTCAACGTTGACTGAAATTACAACATCCAAAAGGGAAAGACTCAAATCCGTCGATGAAGAAATGAGGCTTGCATTGTCAACGATTTCTCGACGAATCAGCCAACTGTGTGCAGTTAAGCAGGTACCGATGTCGCATTGAAGGCAGGCTACATGTACAAATATTTACTTTAATAGTAATATAAAACTGCCTGATTATTAATTTTATGCAACAGCTGTTTGTAGCTATAATTTTTTACTTGTTTGGAGGCTATATACGCAAAAAAAATCGTGTTCTGAGGACCGGTTTTTTTTTTATTTTTTTTTTATCAACTATCCGTGCGGTAAGGTGTGCCGCGAGATTTATGGATAACCTTATGGTGTGCCGCGAGATAGAAAAGGTTGCGGACCACTGATCTAGACAAATATGCCGAAGTGAGGTCCGGGGTTCCCCAGGGAAGCGTGATAGGGCCTCTGTTGTTTCTTATATACATTAATGATTTGTGGGACATAATAAGGGGGATGAAAAGATTATTTGCCAATGATGCTATTATTTATCGTAAAATCACAACCCAGGACGACTGCGCTTTGTTACAAGACGATATTATGAAAATAATTGCGTGGTGTAAAGATTGGCAGTTGGAGTTAAGCTCTAAAAAGTGCCAAGTCATGCGTGTAAGTAAAAAGGTGACACCATTTAGCTTTTAATATACAATTAATGGCACTGTCCTTAGAGCGGTAGTTTCCGCTAAATACCAAGGGGTAAACAATTCGTAATAATTTGTCTTGAAATGAGCATATCCATAATGTAATTTGGAAAGCAAATCGTATGCTTCGATTTCTAGGTCGTAATTTAAAACAATGCACTCTGGAAGTTAAATCGATTGCGTACAAGTCACTAGTAAGGCCTCACTTAGAATATTGTTGCTCTGTATGGGGTCCCCATCAAAAGGGATTAATGGAGGCATTAGAGATGGTCCAAAGAAGAGCCGCCCGATTCGTGACAGGTATATATAGTTGGAGGGAAAGCGTAAGTGCCATGTTGAAGGAGTTAGGTTGGGAAGACCTGGAGCACCGAAGGCATTGCTCTCGACGGAAGCTAACTGAAATATTCTCGACTGACGTATTTCGGAATGACAGCAAACAAATATTGCTACCAGCAACATTCATATCTCGGAATGACCGCGAAAATACTATAAGAGAAATCAGGGCCAGAACCGATTCATTTCTGTACTCATTTTTTCCATGAGCGATTAAGGAGTGGAAAGAAAGGATTTACCGGGCGACTAAACATAAAATCCGACAGGAGTAGCTTTTGACAAAGCACTCCGGCCATCCTGATCTGGGTTTTCCATGGTTTCCCTAGATCGCTCCAGGCGAATGCTGGGATGGTTCCTCACAATAGCCCATGGGCGCCACCTGCCATATCCCGTATATCCCTTCCAAACCATTACCCTTTCTTGATTGGTGCAATGCAACCTCCGCCAAACACTTTTAGTGAATCGCGGAGTAATAGTAATAGTAATACCGTAGTATCATGCATGGTAAGTGTACTCTTTTTTATGAAATGTGTAGTTAACGAGGCAGAAGTGACAAAAGCAACGTCGGGCTACGTGGGAAGGAGGGGGGGGGGGGGTAGGGTTGATAGGAGGCAAAACGGAGCTACGTGGTTTATGGACGTTCCCAAGCTACTCCACTGGGTATATGTCCAGTCTATCGAGATCTGCGATCCTGCAGACCAATCTACTGGCCCCTCACGCCCATTCCGTTGGCCTCCAAAGAGGTCTACTGTTCTCTGATGCTGGAATCGTTTAATTTCTCGGATGGAACATTCTTCATCAATTTCGGCAAGATCTGCAGAAAAATAAATTTGGATCGACAAAAGTGCTCGAAGAACGGAAGATCAGGAATTCGGCAATTAGAAAAGAAGTACCATATATGTATTGTGTAGAATCTTTGATCGTCTGTCACATTGTCGCTGGAAACCCTGTATTTAAGATGCAAATTCGGTTTCTCGTCATGTCTACACTAACAAAAGAGATAATTAATTTGTTTATTCTCTATAGAATACTTAACGGTTGAACGAATACGCCAAACATTTCAAATTTTACCCTAAGGTCCTTATTGTCGCAAATGCCACATCTTATATTTTCGTAGAAAAGCAAAGATTAACTTTAATGTTTTCAAAAAGAAGCCTAACTAAACATAACGAAATCAAAGACGAGACAAAAAAAAAGAACGAAACCAAAGGCCACTCTAGCTGAAAAGCAGGTGTCTCAAAGATATTAGGAAATAGTTAAGCAACACAAGCTCAAATTCAGGCTCAAACATTCTTTATTTTTAATCCCAGACCATGACGGTTGTTAATTAAACATTGGGAGCCAACCCCGGCAGCGTAGGGGTAGCATGCTTGCTTCGCTTTGCAGGGGTCGCCGGTTCGAGTCCGGCCGAGGGCATGGGTGGTTTTAATTAAGTGTTGTGTTCGTCCTGTGTCGTCTTTACAAAAGGGAGAAAACAATCACACTTGGATGAAATCTATACATTGTAAAACTAAAAAACACATTGAGCTGGCTGAATGGCTAACATGGCCGAATGCCATTAAAAAAAAAAAAAAAAAAAAAAAAAAAACTGAGAGAAACGAACTTTCGATTTTACTGTCTGTACTAATTTTGCAGTAGGATTCCATTAATATTGTTGTCAACGATGGCCTCTAAAATAACAGATTTTCAGTTTTCTCTTTGTATTGGTTTGGTTAATTTACGCGTACTATTACGTGCCTTTAGTTATTTACTTCTTGAGGTTTTTGAAACTAAGTAACTTTTTCAATCTCAATGTGTCCTGTCTATGATTTTTGCTGCTGTGAATTAGTAAATTTCGTTCACACAACTTGGTCCCATCCGCAAGGCACTGTTTTTTTTTTTTAAATTGGCGTTTGGCTACGAGGCCATACAGCCAGCACTATGTAATTTTGTAGTTTGCAAGTATGTATTGTATCACTCAATGTATTATAGATTCTCCGTGGTATAGACGACACAAGACAAACACAACACTTAATTAAAACCGCCCATGCCCGAGTCCGGACTCGAACGGGCGACCCTTGCAACGCGAGGCTAGCACGCTATCCCCTATGCTGCCGGGGTCGGCCCAAGGCACGTCGGTAACATTCATATTAGATTTCCATGCGCTTCGAAATGCTAGGAGGAAATGTCTAGCATTATGATGCCCAAATGGATGAATCAACAGGGTTTCGGGTAATTCAACAGCCTTTCTTCAACGGTGAGCTGACGTCCCGACGAGTTCATTGGCCAAGTGAGGACTCGATCATGCAGAACCGTCGTGTCACTGCCCAAGAGCTTCCGCAGGAGGTGAGGTTAGCTCCGCTTCGGTACACATTATTTCCAATCATGAGTTCACGATGCTGGAAACCACCAACAAGTTCATGCTGAATCTGATAGTGCTATAGCAGAGGAACTCCGTCTGAAAGAATCTGATTCACTTCCTAAACGGCGCGATAGTTTTCTATGATCAAACGAAGGCAGCTTCTCGCAAGAAAATAGAGCTAATAGAGAAGGAATTTCAGTACATCACAGAATATGCTTTCCTAAATGTTACCAACATTGCAGGAATGCTGTAAAGTTTGGAAAATATCAAGTAGACTACTTTGAAGTGGATTACAGTTCAACATTGTCATTTTTCCTCCACTCAAAATGTCGATTTTTGAACCGTCGTCTATTGCAGCCAGCGTTTGGTCAAACAACTTATATAATATTCACAAGGATTACAAATCACTGTCAATTGTACAGAAAGGGTTAACATTTACTGGAGCTTCCTTATTCAATGTATTACCAACAGAAATTAAATGTTGTCTACAAAAACCCAACTACTTTAAGTCCAAACTGAAAGAGTTTCTGCTTCAGAATCCATTTTACTCTGTTAAAGAATTTTCTTCTTGGAATTTGGTAACTAAGAATGACTGATAAAATAGTATATATGGTGTATGGAAGGGGAAGGTGACAAAATTATCCACAATTACTAAAATGATGTATGGTTTTTCTTTTTGTTGAAACTTTTGACAAATGAACTAATTACACTGTTTACAAAATTTCACTCATATATAGTAACTAACATGGGATAGCATGCACTCAAAAACTGCTGTGAAAAATTATCATACTAAAAGGTTTTAAGTAATTGACTGCTTATGAGTTGTTGGTAATATAATTGATATTGCTAATAGGTGTGTGTACTGTTCCACATAAATAGCAACTAACATAATATAATATGTAGTCACAAATTACAGTGAAACTTATCATGGTAACTGGTTGGTAAGAAAATAACTGATTATTAGATGCTGGTAACAAGTGTATACATTGTTCCACATAATAAGTATTAATTAACTCGGGATTGTAATTGTAGATTACAGGAGATATTGGTTATACTAATGGGTTATTGCTAACTTGTTGTCAATATATAATAATATTATCAATTATATAGTAATATTGACATTTCTAATAAGTGTATGTACTGTTCCACATCCCCGAGATTATTCTCACATGGGATCAAAGTGAACATATCTATCTATCTTGATGAAAATCAGAAAATATTTGTTGAAGAGAGATTCTTTTTTCATAAGTGAAAGCCGATAAGGCGTTAAATCGTTAGGATTGATATCGAACTCTCGGTTGAGTCAATTCGTTATGATTTTTCAACATGTACTAGTCATGCATCACGTTAGCCTATAAATTTATATTGTATGAAAATAGAAACGTAGTTGGTCATGTATATTATAATTTGTGAATATCGTATACTAATTTTTGGGAGCATCTTTGACATCGAAACCAAGGAGACCAAGGAGAAGATGATATACATGATTATTAATGTAGAGGTATGAATAAGATAATCTGACGATACGGAAGCGGCTAGAAGGATGCTGCTAAATTTATGGAAATAGTGGGACCTTTAGTGAAAATTTTATTTGTGTAAAAGTAAAAGTTACGTGTTTGTAAAAGTTTTTATTGACTAATTTGTAATATCTGAGAAGCTGCGGAATAAAAGTGTGTTAAAGTTAAACTTGGAAGGTTTTGTTGCGGTCATACGATATCTTGAAGTAAAACTAACAAGAAGTAAAGCTAGGTAAAGTACGCATTTTTTTCAGATAAAGAAAGCAAATCGGAGGGGAGATTGGCGATATTATAATTGTAAGATTTAGAAGGCATTTATGTCTGACTGATGGCAACGAATGTTTCTCATCCTGGGAGAAAGTTACTAAAGAATATATAAAAAAAAGGGTAGAAGTTGTATAATTTTGAATTGTTTAATACGCGGTCAACAGTAATAAATGGTTAGCAATTACATTAAAATTTGGTTAGTGTTCCATTTTCCGAGGAGGAGACAATGATTCCTAAACTTCATCCATGTAGATGCAATAGTGGTTTGCAAATCTGGTTGTAGGCCATCTTCCGCAGTTGTTGGATAATAGATTATAAATCAAAATTCCGTCTGGAACAACTGTTGATGTTACTGTTTTCTTTATTTCCATACGCGTTTCGCCCTTATGGTGTGGGGCATCGTCAGTGGAGCTAGGGTGATGGTATTTACATGGCGATCTGGAACAGCACTTTATGCATCTTACAGATCTTCTATTTCAAATTATAAAAACTGTTTCACACATATTACTGAATAAACACTGGCATTGTATCCATTGCAACTGCAAACTTCTTGCTCCGTTTATCTGCTACATTATATACATGTTGTTTTGATGAAATGCAGTGCTACCAACCAACAAATGCAGTGTAGATCTGTAAGATGCATAAAGTGCTGTTCCAGATCGCCATGTAAATACCATCAACCAGCTCCACTGACGATGCCCCACACCATAAGGGCGAAACGCGTATGGGAATAAAGAAAACAGTAACATCAACAGTTGTTCCATACGGAATTTTGTTTTATAATCCAATAGTGGTTTATTAACCTTGCGATAAGTTTAGGTTGCATATGTCAGTAATAATAGTAATTCCGTATAGTCGTAATAACCTAGTGACAGCGTTTCTATTGACTGCGCATTCCGGCCTTGTCGTAGCTGTCTTGACCTAACCCGCTAATACTACCGGGTACAGGGGACCTACAGTTTAACGGGGAATCCGAACCACGGGAGCGTTCTGGCGTATTTCACATTGCACAGCATGCCGTGCCAGAGGTGAAGGTCGGGTCAAGGGCCTATGAAAATCACTGCAGAGAGAGGAATTAGAACCGGGGACTTTACGGTCCGAGGTCAGACACCTTAATCTCTGAGCCACAAGACCGCTCTGCACGTTAATGAAAGTTCCAGTCAACCTCGACGTATGGTGTGCCATCGGCATGTAAAACGACGAGTCAATCGTATGGGATAAAATGCAACATGTAAACAGATCAGCGGACAGTTTTTTTTTTTTTTTTTTTTTAATGGCTTATGGCAGCTGAGGCCATACAGCCAGCTCAATGTGTTATATTAAAGCTTCCAGTGAATCAGTTAAATCCAGTGTTTATATAGTCTTCAAAGTGCGGACGCCACAGGACGGACAGGACACACACACAGACACACAACACTTAACATGCATGCCCGCGGCCGGATTCGAACCGGCGACCTTCGTCACGTGGAGCTAGCACTCTAGCCCCTACGCTACCGAGGCCGGCCAGCGGAACGTTCTTCTCGTACACAAAGCGAGATTTTCCAGACATTACGCGTATCTTCCGATTCAATCACACACAAATGGATTCGAACCGAGGACGTTTCAAGCGCAATCAGACACGTTGTGTTTTTATTTATTTATGGCTTTACGCATCGTCGAAGTCGAGGTCATTAGAGGCGGGATGGACTGGGTACTAGGAACGGGAAGGAATTCAGCCATGGCCTTTTGAAGGAAGCATCCTAGCATTCGCCTGGAGTGATTTGGGGAAAGCATGGAAAACGGAAATCTGGATGCCCGGACGGGGATTCGAACCGGCGTCCTCCTGAAAACTAGACAAGAGCGTTAACCGCTCAGCCACCACGCTCGGTAACGCGTAATCGATGGACTAACGCATACTTAAAGTGAGGTAATCAAAATAGAACGCATGCTAAAAGCAGAAAATTGATGTGAATAAATGTGTTTTCTATTTATGTGTTGTAACGTCTTTTGTGTTATTTTGTTTCGCACGTGCATATTTCTCAGACGTCAGATAAAAAAAATCGCAGAATTTGCCGAACGACTGCGGAAACGCGCGTTGAAATTGTGATTAGTGTTGAGTATCATTGCGCTTTCACGTTCCCCACCGAACATTTCAGATTGAAGTTTCTCATGAAATGCGCAGTGGATTCTTGAAATAATCGTAATGGTTACGGTCCCCCACTGTTCATCCACTGTTACAACGGATTGTTGTCTACAAAAAAAAAATCAACAACCTCCGTCACATCCTTTAATGTGATTTTAGTTTCATTAATGAGGAGTCGCATTGAATTCAGCAGCACATCGTGGATTTTCAGACCAGCACCAGTAACACTTTTTTTGCTGTCGTCAGTCTTTCGACTGGTTTCATACAATCCTCCATCACTTCCTTCAAAAGGCCATGGCCGAATTCCTTCCCATTCCTTGCCCCCATCCTTTCCCGTCTCTAAAGACCACGTTGTTAAAAAGGGACGTTAAACTGTTACAAAAAAAAAAAAAAAAAAAAAAAAAAAAAAAAAAAAAAAAAAAATCCTATCTTGTGCTAACCTCTTCAACTCTACATACTTGTAGTCCTTACAACCCACGCTTCAATTATCTGCTTCACATATTATAATTTTTGCCTTCCTCTACAGTTACTTTACCTTCGACTGTTCCCTCCACTAGCAAATTAACCAATCCAGCATGTGTCAGAATATCACCCACCAAGAGAAAACCAGAAGAAAAATTTCGCCAAAACCAAATTTGATGATGGATTCTTCTGTAACTCGACGAGACAAATCGAAAGTAAAGAGCAAAACTTTTTGATATCTGGCTTAGTTCTCAAGATATCGTATCTCCAAATTAAGGTAGTCAGGTTGAGATGTGGCCTGGACCAGAAAAAAATTCGCCAAATCCACAAGGTACACGCTGAACACGCTGTTTTCTTCTTAGCGGCTGTGATTAGGATTAAGTACGGCCTGGATCAAAAGAAAAACGTCACTAAAAGCAGAAGGAACTATACCGATAACCAACTTTTGACATTCCATACCGAGCGTGGCGGTGTAACGGTTAGGGTTCTGGCCTCGCATTCGGGAGGACGGCGCGGCGGTTCGAATCCCCGTCCGAGCATCCAGATTTGGGTTTTCCATGGTTTCCCCAAATCACTCCAGGTGAATGCCGGGATGCTTCCTTCAAAAGGCCATTGCCGAATTCCTTCCCATTCCTTGCCCCCCATCCTTTCCCGTCTCCATAGATTTTTTTTTTTTTTTAACAGTTTAACGTCCCTTTTTAACAACGTGGTCTTTAGAGACGGGAAAGGATGGGGGCAAGGAATGGGAAGGAATTCGGCCATGGCCTTTTGAAGGAAGCATCCCGGCATTCACCTGGAGTGATTTGGGGAAACCATGGAAAACCCAAATCTGGATGCCCGGACGGGGATTCGAACCGCCCTGTCTCCATAGACCTCACTCTTATGAGACGTTAAGCAGTTAAAAAAAAAATGACATTCCATATCTCGGGAACTAAGCGAGATATCAAAAAAAATTATTCTTTACTTTCGATTTGTTTCGTGGAGTTACATAACAATTTATCATCAAGTTGCGAAGCCACGGTTATGGTAGTGTTGCTCCAATTGAGAAATGGGACCCAATTTTTCCGGTCTGATTGGCTGAAATACGATAACACGTCCCTTAAGCCTCCCCCAGTTTTGGTTTATAGTTTGAAACGATCTAAGCACCATAAGACCACGATTCCCAACACGGAATTTTCTACTCCTGTATAAAGAACGGCCGTGAAAAGGGGTTGCTGTTAGTAAAACAGTCAGTACCGTTGGCTATCTTCATATGGAACTGAACCTATCAAATCCTTAGTTCACAGTATCTTGAAGGACTCGGATGATTATTTTGTAAACGGGAATTGTTCTGGCTTTGTAAGAGGTTAACGACATATATTGCGAAACTAAATGAGAGCTTTTCTAGGCCTTTGTTGAAATGATTGCGGTGTGATAGATGCCGGAAACGTGTTATTTTTCCTAGTGGCTTTACACCACGTCGACGTTGGCGTCATTAGAGGCGGAAAACTGTTGGGGGCAAGGAACGGGAAGGAATTCGGCCAAGGGCTTTAGAAGGAACTATCCTAGCATTCGCCAGGAGTGATTTCGTGGCATTATAGAAAACTGAATTCTGGATGGTCTGACGGGGTTTCGAACCTGTAGCGTCCCGAATGCGAGGCCTGAGCGTTACGGCTCACCCACCACACTGGATGCCAAGAACGAGAGTACGTGATGTGATTACGATCTGAAATCTCAAGTGGATCGAATGAACACATTGCTTATTACTTGTATACGGTATAAAAGTGGAAAACAAGTTCAGAGCAGAGGAAATCTTATGCTGCTGCGATATGCTTCCAGTCGTACAATGGCTGTAATGAGGCTATTTCATGCGGTTACAGTCGGAAGATGGTTGATGAGCTGCAATAGCATGGACAGTGTAACACTTTCTAGATACCGCGCCTCGGGGACTTTAACGCGAAAGTATATTCATAAGATAATAATCATCAATAACTGAACAGTTGCTTTCATGTGTTCCGCTTTCTCGAAAATCGAGGATACAGATAAATAACAACCTACAATAAATAACGCGTCACTAACTTTGAAACGTTCCAGTTTCTAAGCTCAGAGAGAAGTGACAAGCAATAACTCTTCAATAAAACTTGTCGTCTGAAAATATCTAACGCTCTTAAAACTCACCGAATGGTGGAGGATGCGCAGAACATAGAGAACAACGATTATTGTGGTCACGGTTCCTAATTCTTTGATAGTGCATGGAAGGGGAAAGGCGAACATGACACACGCTTGCGCCCGATTTCATGCATAAGGGAGTGGGAATGTTTCGTTTTGTTGATAAGGGTGTCAGGGGTTGGAACAAATTACCAAGTGTAGTGATGAATAATTTTCCAAAAACGCTTATGGAATTTAGAATTAAAATTTGTAAATCATAATAGTATATAGGGGAGGAATTTAACATTCCAATTGTAAAAGAAAATTTTCAAATATATATATATATATACATAAAAGGAGTAAATGGATGAATGGGGAAATATCCAATGTTAGCTCCATTGCAATTAAATTAATAATAATAACTATGGTAAGTCCTCTTAAATTTCTGTTAGAAAAACACGTACACAAAAAGTAGAAGGGACGAAAATACATTTTCTTCAGTAGCACAAAATTGTTTATAAGTTGCAACCGGTTCTTCCTAAATTGTTTCGATTGCATGGTTCTTTTACGATTTAAATCTATTTTTGTTCGCTTTTGTAGCCCAAATCCCCAGTTATCTGTTTAAAACTTAAATCTCTGTCTTCCTTTTCATTTGTTACTTTCCAATGCACCCTCTATTTACAAATTACTAATACCGCAAGTACATTCGATTTTTCTTTCTTTTCTATAAGCTTCTTAATAACCTTCTTTTTCGACAGTAAATTCCAGGGTGAGTTCATTCTTGATTTTACAGTCCCGTTAATTTCAAAGTCTTCTGTTACACGTTTTAGGTTGATTTTTTCTTCCGACCTTACCAGAGCTTCAAGAAAGTCATTTCAGATAACTGGATCGATATTTAAATTAAAAATGCTTCTCGGTTTAAACAATTTCTTTTTAACATTAACCTGAATTTAAAAAAAAATTTTAAAAAGAAAAAAAAAATATTAACCTATTACACCGATCAGTCGCATTTTTATTTCGTAAATAATTAGTGTCGTATTAGAACATCTCTTCCATTTCTGACAATGACGTATGGTTATTAGCTTCAATTCTGTTACATTCCTTAACGCTTGTTTTGCTTTTCGTTATAGGAAGAGTAAATTCCTCTCCCAATATGTTGTTCATACCACTAAGTAATTCCACATAACCTTCTCTCTAATCACCTGGAAGGATACGATAAGAATTTTGTAAAATACCGATTCTTCCTCATTAATCTTTATACTGAAAGTTTCCTGCTCTTCCCTGAATGCGTACTCTAGATACACAATGAACATCGATACCCATAGACTGCAACCACGGGTAATATTATTCTCAAGTGATGTTTCTCTGTAATGACCCTTTGCTTACTTTACAGTAATTTTGATTGTTCTTCCGTCTTGAGATGTTAGGCTTCTCTTGTTTAATGTATCTACTTTCAATTAATATTCTCCGAGAATAGTGTGAATTCAGATGTACGGTGCTTTACGTTTCATTTGGACAGAACTTTTTTTTGCCTTGTCGACGTTAAGGTCGTTAGAAGCGGAAAAGTGTTTGGGGCTGGGAACTGGAAGGAATTCGGCCATGGCCTTTTTAAAGAACCATACTAGCATTCGCCGTGAGTGATCACGGGAAAGCGTGGAAAATAGAAACCTTAATGGCCAGACGGGGATTAGAACCTACTTCATTTCAAATGCGAGGCCAGGGCTACATATTTCGGAATAAGAAAATACCTGTGAACTTTGCGAATTACAGTTACATTGCAAATAAATTGAAAATGACAGCATTTAGCCTATAAGAAGATATATGGCCTTGCCAAAACCTAATTTTTAACAACAAATTTTGTTTCTTAAACGTTGTAAACTAAAAATTTTATGGTCATTCCAAGTGGGTACCATACTTTCCTCGTTTTACAACGTTCCTTTCAACCAAAATAATCTTTGAGACATTTATACTACTTACTTTTACCATCTTCATATTATGTATGGCACAAAGTTTAAAGGCAATTTGGTGTCTTGGAATTTGTGAAGCGTCTTTCATATCTGTTGTATAAAGTTATATGGTAAAATTTAAGAATTGACTGTACCGATTAAATTAAAGTTATAGAACGTTGACTACAATGGTGCTTGTTTTATCCAAAATAGTAAAGAAAGGTAAAAAGACATTCGCAACGAGAAATTCAGGGCAAGGCGTTTGGTATCATAAAAAATGTTTTCCCTTGCACGATCCACGCTTTGTGTCCTTGTTGTTCTACGAGTTGTCACTTATGTCAAAGCGGTTAGTTCTCCAGACACCCGAGAGCGTGGTCATCAACCCTAAAATTAGTTGGACACTCCTGAAGGTGACATACTAAGCTGGTATCAGTGGAAGGATGGCCAGCTCCTTTGCTCCTTTCCTATCCTAACCCTGTAAGCCTACGATAAAAGGGAGACCTGCAGCTTAACGCAGAATCCGAACGACGGAAGCATTCTGGAGTACTTTACATTACACAATAAGCTGTGCCAGAGGTGAAGGTCGAGTTAGGTGTCTCTGAAAATCCCTCTCGAGGCGGGGATTTGAACCGAGAACCTTTCGATATCTAATCAGATGCATTAACCACTGAGCCACCATTGTCTGTAACGTATTAAAGTATAGCAATGGTGTTGAACTTATTTTCTGGTCTACGCCTTATTGTTACTAAACGTAGGCCTATATCTCATTTTTAAAATACTTAGAAATGAACGTTAGATTAGTTTGGCACTCGACTATTTTCTAACACACTGCTTAATATTATAAAGTAACAGAAACCTTATTAAAACTATTTCTTTCGCGAAAATGACTTCCATGCGATTTTTTATGTTTCCTTAAGATAACAGCTCCGACAAAGACCAAGATACACTTCAACATAGGGTCGAGTCACTTCTCCCACAGCAAAACTTAAAGACCGCTTTGAGTACCTAACGCAGCAATGCTAACAAGGGAGCGACAACAGCCCGCTCTTCCAACGAACATGACGCGTGCTTTTAATACCTTGAGCACTTCACTCTGTGGGAAACGAGAAATGGTGATCTTCTCATAGGTTA
The DNA here is from genome assembly GCA_031002005.1 of Vandiemenella viatica. NCBI lineage: Eukaryota > Metazoa > Arthropoda > Insecta > Orthoptera > Morabidae > Vandiemenella > Vandiemenella viatica. The sequence goes on from JARYHS010008074.1 coordinate 53,397,259, forward strand.
AATAACTGAAACTAATCATTTCTTGGATGGCGTTGATTCTGGGCTCATATCCGTAGTCCAGATCACTAAATACTTCTCATGTTTTAAAATGTATACGGTATCAATAAAGATGGGATAAAAAAAAAAAAAAAATTAGGTTACTGATTATAGCAAGTCACAAAATGTTTACCTAAGAACGACATCAAGAAATGTTGAACTGCTCGGAAACATCTTAAGCAGTAAATCAACTATGATTTAATATCTGTTTTGTGGGTTGTTTCTGACTTGCAACTAAACAAAATGCTTTTGATGGCATACGCGTTTCGCCTTTATTCAAGGCATCATCAGTGCCCTAGATAAACATATATACACATATATATACAATGCTGTTTATCTAGGGCACTGATGATGCCTTGAATAAAGGCGAAACGCGTATGCCATCAAAAGCATTTTGTTTAGTTGCAAGTCAGAAACAACCCACAAAACAGTTATCATAGCAACTAAGGACTTGGGCCGAAAACATCACCAACATGATTTAATATGTTAGTTTTCAGTTATAGGTAGTGTGTTTAACTCTTTCTTATTAGTTTGTTGACAATTTTAATAAACCGAAATTTTCTCAGAATGACAGAGACACGTTACTTAAAATCATGATGAAGTTTTCTTACATGGAACCAGTAACTCATTTTCAATAAAACTTTTGTGACAAATTACTTATTTTTGTTTCAGTACGCATTAAGTTAAATGATGTGTTATATGAAAAAAAAGAAAAAGAGATTAGCCAGGTTATTTTAAAAATTGTCCTTAAGCCAAAAAAGTTTCGTTCGGAAACAACGCAACCGAACAAGCGTTTCAAAAACAAAACAAAACAAAAATGTATTTCACCGGAATTGCATGCCTCGGTAATTCCCAGTGGTTGACGGACTCACCTTCAGTATTTAGTTGTTGGCGTTGGCAGCAGTGGACTCCTCGGCAGAGGGCATACCCTCCGTCTTGAGTTAGCACCACAGCACAGTTCACTTAGACCCGGACACGAGCGAGACGTGACGCGACTGCCCTCCTCGAAGGCGCGGCAACGACTGAGCGGCCTGCAGTCGCCCCCGCCGCAGGCACCCTCACGGCTGGCGAGCTACTGCGCATGCGCAGGACGGCAGGATGCGCCTGGCAGGCTGGCCAACCGCATTCCTCACCCGGAGCCGCGCGCAAAAAGTCGTCCGGACGGGGCAGGTACCACCTGAGCAGCTCCTCAACGGAAACACGACTTCGGACAACGATTCCGCAGCTCATTCAGTAACTAACTGTTCCAACATCTGTAGCAATAAAATTAATGGAACAATGTTAGTCAGGACTTCTTTTTTTAGGTTATGTTATAGTGTTGTCTAGGCCAGTGGTTCCTAAATGGTGGTCCGCGGAACCCTGGGGTTCCGTGGAAGAGTCACAGGGGTTCCGTGTTCCATCCGATAATTAATTAAATGTTCGTTGAAATGAGTCATAACCGCGCCATGAGAAGGTTATCATGGTTCTACTTCCGTTTGTGACGACTTATCGATGCGAGACTGGTTTTTCAGCTTACGCTGATAAAAATGGAAATCTGCCAAAAATGTATGATCAATTAGGGATCCGTGGCCAAAAAGTTGGGAACCACTGGTCGAGGCGATAAGAACGGTATAGGCTCAAATCGCATTACTGACGTGAAGTCGTTATTTTCGGTTTTGATAAGATTTCTAAAAAGTTCGCAACGAATACGAGAAAGAAATATCATTTCCTAATAATGGTAAACGACCCGATAATTTTAATATACTAGAAGAATCCAAAGTAGACAATAAAACTGTAGAATTAATCAAACAGACATTAACGAATACTATCTCGGAAGTTAGGTTCTTAGACATAGTGTCTGAACCTTTGGAATTCATAAAAGAAAAATTTCCATGTGGCATAAGTGTTCAGGGAGAAAAAATCACTATGCTGCGATTTGCTGATGACATTGTCTTGTTAGCAGGAAGGGCTGAGGATATTGAGAGGTTACTGAATGGCATTAACAAAATACTGAAGGGAGATTTTGGACTGAATATAAATCAAAGCAAGACAAAAGTGATGAAATGTAGCAGAAATGATACCAATCACTAGTAGATTAAATATCAAAATAGGGTCGGATGCAATAGGAAAAGTAAGAGAATTCTGTTTCTCGGGAAGAAAAATTATAACCGATGGCCGAAGCAAGAATGATGTTAAAAGCAGAATAGCACTAGTAAAAAGAGCCTTCATCAGAAAGAGAAATCTTTTAGTTTCAAATATTGATCTAGGAATTAGAAAGAACTTTTTAAAACTCTATGTATGCAGCACAGCACATTATGGTACCTGAAAGAAAGAAATGAAGCATTTGAAATGTGCTACAGAAGATGCTGACAATTAAGTGGACAGAGAAAGTAAGAAATGAACGAGTTTTGGAAATGATGGGTGAGGAAAGAAGTTTGTGGAAGAAGCTTACAGAAAGAAGAGACAGGCTGGTAGGTCATATTTTGAGACAAGCTGGACTGGTTAATTTGCTGGTGGAGGGAACAGTCGAAGGTAAGAACTGTAGAGGAAGACAGAGATTAGAATATATGAATAGATAGAATACTGAGGACGTGGGTTGTAAGGGATATGTAGAGATAAAGAGGTTAGCACAGGATAGGAAGGAATGGAGGATTGCATCAAACCAATCCAAAGACTGACGACATCAAAAAACAAAAAAAAATAATAATAATAATAATAACAGGCGTTCGACAAGTAGATGGGCTATCACCCCATTTGTAAAGTCTTGTTCTGGACATAGTAATTAAAGCCTGCGAGAAAGAAGTAAAAGGAATAACCTTTGGCAGGCTACTCAAAAATTAATATCATCTGCGACGTTTGGCCTTTGCAGGTGATCTAGCAATTCTGTCAAACAACAGGCAAGAGGCAATCTTCTCCCTTTCAAAACTCCATGAAATTTCAGCTAAAACTAGTCTCTAAATCTCGTATGCTAAAACCAACTATACGGAAGGATCTTCGCGGTACCAGGATGGACAATCTATGGAAACGCAATTTTGAGATACCTAGATTCAGACATCTAAAAGAAATTATTCAACCTTCAGAACTGAAGCATGAATCAAACAAGGAGAGAATATCTAAATTACAAACAGTCTATAGTCTCACCTGGAACAGAGAGTCAATATCCCGAAATAACAAGTTAAGAGACTATAACACTGAAATAAAACCAAAGGCATTATATGCATCGGAAACTTTGATTTTGGGGATAGATCACAGATTAAAGATATTGAAAAACAAGAAATGAAAATTTTAAGGAAACTCTTTGGTGCAGTTTGTATAGGAGTAATTTGGATCAAAAGAAAATGGGATAAACTATATCAGCATTCTCAATAAAATTTCAGGCAAAATCAGTAAAAGATCAAATAAATTCTACTGCCATATTATCAGAATGAATAACAATAGACTAACCAAAAGAATTCTCAACCTTATCATTTCAATGAAAATGAAAAACAATTGGATACTTGAAATCGAATAGGACCTCCAGGAAATGGGAATCACAGATGATATGATACAGGACAGATGCAGATTTAGTAGCATTCTCAGTAACCGCCAATTTGTCAACAATCCATATATCAGAAGAAGGAAGACCTGGACGGAAGAACGTAGGAAAGATCTCGGCGATAGGATGAAGAGATTTTAGGAAAAGAAGAAGAATTCTTCTGATAAATAAGTTCAGTCGCGCTCACGCGTTGGGCATAATGATAGAAATATAAGGTGAGCAAATAATTATCCTGCAACACAGTTACTTTTAATAAATTGTTTATTTATTAATTTATGGCGTGACGCGTTTCAAGATCTGAATCTCATTTTCAAACGCCGTTTTTATTTTTATTTTTACATTCTTGATGTGACGAGTGCTCGTGTAAGTTTCTGCTGGATGATAGCAGGTTTATTTTGTGTTTCCTGAAAATGATATTGTGGAGTGTATACAAAGTTTTTGCAAATAAGATGAAGTGGAATATTATTATTGAAATGAAACTTACATTTTGTGGAGACTTCTTCAAAAACACGAAACACAGAAAGTCACACGTGCACTTTGTCACTATGTTTACATACAGATAAAGCAAAGATGCTTCAGTATATCTTAAATTTAACAAACCAAAACAAAGATACTTCGCTACAATGATGTACATGACTAAAGATAAAAGTTTTTATTACAGAGGTTGTACTATGATTTTACAATAACTTTCGATATTCACTAAAAAATATATTACATTTACGATGGTAGTTAGCAGATAATGGCACGTTATAATATGTTATCAAGCCACATTTCCACGTCACGTGGTGTGGCAGTACGCACCTTTCATCTTTTACCGCCTGGCGGTGGGTCGAGGCATACGTATGCGGCAAAGATGAAAGGCGTCGTGGGAACGCACCTTTAGGGTGGTAGCGTAGTGGAAATTGGGAACACACTTGTGAAGAGTGTTTAAATTATGTCTGGTTCTTCTCCACCATCCATCTCAAGCATACTAAGAGGTTTACGGCTCCTATCTACTTAAGGATAAAATCGCCTATAGTTTCAAATTAAAGTTGATTTCAAAAACTTCGAATAATGAAATCGATGTTAATAGGTCGTTAAACGGCTATTGAAGAAGATGGCGATACACAGTTCCTACCCTTACCGCACTTCTTTGTTAATAAGACTTTAATCATTGCTGTTCATTAATGTAGTGAAATAAGTCACTGCATTCGATATTAATGACCAGCAGTATGCACTCATCTTCGTCTAACATGTGATGCAATTTTATTTTCTATGTTATTGTAATTAGTAATTTTCAAGCATGTTATATCAAAATTTTTGTCAAAAATGCCCGCCTTTGCTTTCTTCAAGAATGTGGAATGTTACTATTTTTTAAAAAATATGTCAGAATGCTTCCAATTTCGCAATTTTCTGGTAACATATTGAATGAAGTTTTAGTTCTTTATTTTCCTAGAGATATGAGACAATCCCATTAACTTCTATTAAGTGATTGAATAAAAACTCCAAAAACATGCGTTATATTTTTGAAATATTAGACATCCGAATTTAGATAACTTAGGTGTAGGATCAGAACGCTAAAGAGAAGGGAGGGAGGAGGATTGTATACAGGGTTACTAAACTGATAAAATACCCAAAAGACTTGTCAAAATGAGAAATGGTTACTGATATTATTTGGGAAACGTAAGTTCATATCAGTTAAAACATATACCACGTAGCTCCGTTTTTGTCTCATGTGAACCCCCCCTCCCCCCTCGCCCCCACGTAGCCCGATGTGACTTTTGCCCCTACCCTCCCCCCCTTCCACGTAGCAACGTAGTTTTCCCCCCTATTGATTCCAGAAGACATTTTGTACTGTTTTCTCTTGTCAGACTATTGTAAATTACATAAGGAGATAATTAATAATCGCCTACTGTTGTGTGTTCTGTACCTCATTTTAACTGTGACAAATAATATAAATGGATAACTACGTGGCCTTGCTCGGAACGCCCCCCCCCCCCGCTCCACGCACGTAGAACAGTATAGCTTTCCAGCCAATCTCCCCCCCCCCTTTTTGTTTAGACCGACCCACGTAGTTTATGTACGCTCCCTATCTAATGAAAAGTCTATATTTATTTGCTCGTCAATGCAAAATTTGCGCGGCTCCATAGGACAGGAGAAACAGTGAAATTATTAATTTTTTAAAAAAAAAATGATTCAACCAGTTTCGTCTGGTCCACTTGTCTATAAGGAAAATTGTATTCTCTTAAGCATCACGTTGTTATCGATTTGGAATTGAACGAAAATAGAAGTCTGAGTGCAAAGTATGACAATTGGAATAAATTTTTCGCAGGGAAAATCTGAAGTTAGGTGAAATGAGCAAACTTATTTTTGGTGGAGTGGTGATCTAGCTGTTAGCAGCTGCACCGCGAGCGTGATGGAGCGCGTCAGGTGCGGTGTTACGTCACAGCAATGATAAACAGACGTGCTACACGATGCCGAACATCGTCAAGGACCTGCGCTCTGGGACAGCGCTCTCTCGCGATAAGCAAATGCTGGGCCCACAAGCAATGCCGGGCTGAAAATGCGTAGGGCAGTCTCCAGTTATTCATACCGTACCAGATCCATCATGAGGGTAACAACATTACAAAACACGTATTAACCATGCAGGCAGCAGAGGTCATGCGAGTCGCCGGTTCACTTTCAGTATAGGACATTGTCGTCTTTTCCAGCTGAGTAGCCAGAACGGCAAAAAACGGAGCCCTTATAATTTCGTAATGTCGGTCCCAGTGGCGTAGCTTGGTCAACAAGGGCCTCGGTGCAAATAATTTATTTTGGGCCCTCAGACCAGATGGACAACCTTTTTTTTGCTTTGGGTTGCTCTGGTAGGGGCCCCCTAAGCTGAGGCTGGGGGCCCCTGAGTTGTGCTTGTGGGTCCCCTGAGCAATGAGAAGGGCCCTTTGTGAGGGGCGGCCCCCTTAGATGACGGTAGAGCTAAAAAGCAAAAGGTTGCAGTGAAGGCCCTGCGCTGATGTGTGCTTGGGGCCCCCTGAGGGATGCCTGGGGGCCCCCTGAGCGAAAGGGCGCCGGTGCATTGCACCGCCTAGCCCCGTAGTAGCTACGCCCCTGGTCCGTCTGTCATTGCCTTTGCATCGATTGAGAGAAAATTTCACAGGAACGTAACTAAAAACACGACAAGCAACACCAAAAACAAAAGTATACTGGTAAGAGGAATAATTTTTCTATATCTATCAAATGCGGCATTATTGACCAGGAATTCAAAGATTCAGTCAATGTTGGTTTTATTTATTTATTTAATTGTGTATTTCGTGCGATATGGACTGATAGAACTGCACCAAGGAAATGTGAGCTATGTGAAAATAGGGGAAGGAAGAACAGATTAGCTGGAACAAAGAAATGGACTATAAACAAGGATGTGCCCTATCACCACTACTCTTCATTGTAATCATGGACAATATAATGCAGAAGGTGGCAGTGAGGATGGGAGAGGAAAACATGAAGGTGACGGCTTTTGTGGACGATCTGATGATCTGGGGAGGTGATGAAGAGGAAGTGCAGCGGCAGTTGGATGTATGGACAGACGGTATGAAGGAATATGGCCTGAAATTTAATCTAAAGAAATGTGAGTACATGGTAACAACCAGAAAGAAGAATCGGTTAACCCAGGGAATTGTGATGCCAGGAGAACAACTAAAGAAGGTAAACAGGTTCAAGTACTTGGGGAGTGTATTAGAGAAAAGTGGAGGAAATGATGACGAGATAAGTGAAAGAGGAAGACAAGCTAAGGAGCATCAGAAACCTGATTTGGAATAAACATGTGCCACGGAGAAGCAAATGAGTAATCTATCACACATACTATGTGCCTATCTTGGTTTATGATGCTGGAACATGGACAATGAAGAGGCGGAACATCAGCAGAGTACAGGCGAACGAAATGAAGTTTTTAAGAGGTAAAATGGGAGTTACTAAAATAGACAGAATAACGAATGAAGTGATTAGACGCACCATAAAAGAGGAACCCCTACAGGAAAGGATAGAGAGGACCAGACTGAGATAGTATGGACATGTCAAGAGGATGGAGGCTCAGAGAATCCCGAGAAAAATCCATGAAATTAAGATGCATGGTAAACGACCCAGAGGATGACCAAGAGATGGATGGCTGAAAGGAGTGGAGGAGGGTGTGCGGAAGAGAGGAGAGGACTGGAACAAAATGGTGACAGATAGGTGGTGGGATAAAAGAAGGAAATGGATGAAATGCATGAATCAGACCCGGCCAGTGACTGGAAACTGTTGAGCATGATAATGATGATGTTGGACTATCTAATTCATTAACAATGTGTCCCTCTGCTCTAAGTTCAAAATCGAATGACTGAAAAATCTGAACAAATACAGGATGACGGCGCTTAATAATCTTTCAACGAGCGCTGTTTTGCATAAGATATGCTGACATGTGTTTTTTAGATTTGACGTTATTATTTTACCATCGAACTTGATTTCTGCGATCGATGTAGGCGAGAGTATGCACAAACGCAGAAGTGTAACAAAACTATCTGAGATAAGCTCGTCCTGACGAAATTAAATAACTTTTGTTACCATTTTATCCTCAATAGAAACTGATCGCTGATTTTGGTTGAAACATAAATTAGTTACGAATGCTCATCTCGCTATTTTTTGCTACAAATCCTTACATATTCCTGATTTTTTTTTTTTTTTTTTTTTTTTTCTGTCGTAAGTCTCTCGACTGGTTTGATGTAATCCTCCACCCCTTTCTATCTAACCTCTTCATCGCTACATATCCCTTACAACCCACTTCCTCAATTATCTGCTTGATATATTCTAATCTCTGTCTTCCTCTACAGTTCTTACCTTCGACTGTTCCCTCCACCAGCAAATTAACCAATCCAGCATATCTCAAAATATGACCTACCATCCTGTCTCTTCTTTCTGTAAGCTTCTTCCACTAATTTCTGAATAAGTAGTATTTGCTATCGTTCTAGTATTATGACCAACTTGCATGTATTGGATAATTCAATATAGTTCTCTGAGTTGGTATGAAAGCTTAATCATAATCTATACATATAATAAGCAACTCTTGTCATCTATGACATCACCTGTCACGCCATGACGTCACTCTATGACGTCGCGCAATGACGTCACGCTTAACGCCATTGTTCTAGGTTATGCACTTTATTTAATAACATTTCTAAGCATCCGCGAATAAATTAACTGACAGAACACAATTAAAAATATGTATTGCGTTTAAATCGACATATCAATCATTAGATGTTTATATTTACGTAATATTCTTTTGATATATAGAAGTATTCCTTAAATTCTTTGTCTATAAATAAAAGCTTTAAGTTTCGAACATCAATGTTGGCGAAAGTTTTGGTTAGATTGTTACTTAGCATGGGTCAGAATTACAACTGGCATTTGACGTTACAGCAGAGGGCATGAATAATTTAGTTTTTTTTTTCAAAATAATTAATACTATTATTGAAATTATTAATGCGTTAAAACGGAAATGGTTTCACACTGATCGTCATCTGTGCAGCCTACAATTAAAACAAATATTACGTTGCATAATATAAGTTTATAATATTTATTTTAATTTACTTTGCTTTCACTGAGAAATATTATTGAGGCTATTATTTCAGCAACATTTAACTGTGTTAGCCATTCAAACGTTTTAATGTCGGTCGGAAAAAAGAAAGATGTATAAATCCTTGAAGATTTTTGATCAAATTTGTATCGCAATGCATTATTGTCACTAAAATACGATACATTTTTTTTTAACTGCTTTTCGTCTCTTAACAGCGAGGTCTTTAGAGACGGGAAAGGATGTGGGGCAAGGATGTGGGGCAAGGATGGGGGGCAAGGAATGGGAAGGAATTCGGCCATGGCCTTTTGAAGGAAGCATCCCGGCATTTGCCTGGAGTGATTTGGGAAACGATGGAAAACCCAAATCTGGATGCCCGGACGGGGATTCGAACCGCCGTCCTCCCGAATGCGAGGCGAGAACGCTAACCGTTACACCGCCCCGCTCGGTTATATGATACAGTACCTGTTTTAATATGCGTGAGTTATAATTATTGTTCTTCTGGCGGTCAGTTTAGGATAGATGAAACGCTACCTGGACCCAGATGGAAACGGAAATCTTCTTCTACAGCGCAAGGCACGAGGAATTACATTGAATTTTATTTTATAACAATTCCATTTAGTTAAGCAATTGCTAAGAAATGAATTGTCAGAACACTTAAAGAAAAGTATGTATTTCGTTAAATTGGTATACTAATTATCAGTTGTCTTATTTTTTTTACTGAAATCACATGGTTTGAATGAAAGAAGTTTCAAATTGATAGCGAAATTTGTGGCCTAAACCACAATTAAAACATATATTACGTGGCATAGAGTAAGTTGTTAAGATTTATTGTTAGCATACTTCGTTTTCACTGGGATCATAATTTCAGCCGATGTAAGCTGTCTTAGCCGTTAAAATATCGATATTCGTCTCAGGTAATAAGAAAGAAAGGTGTAAGGACCTGTGAAGATTTGGAATCAGGTTCATATCGCGATGCATGATGACACTGACATGCGATACACGGAATGTATTAATCCGCGTGTGATTGAAACTTTGCTTTTCTAGCGGCAATATTAGCGGAGATTGTGGTTAGGCTGAAATGCAACCTGGATCAAGTTGACAACTGAAACTTTTTGCTACAGCACAAGGAACGATAAATTAAAATGAGCTTTATTTTAGCAACTGCAGAGAAATAAATTACCATAACACTCTGTTAAACACGTCTTTTTTGAAGGACTTTGGGGCTAATCATAACATAAAAGCTATGTTACACAACGATATAAATGCCCTAGACCCACTCAGCTTTTTATTGACTTGGCATTGTATTTATATTTTAATATCTATTCTATTGTCCATATTAATAACGAAGATGTTAAGAAAACAATCGAACCCTTAGAACAACGTGAATTTGTTCTAAAAATAAATGTCATTTTATTTTTTTAGTACGTTTTGCCTTCTTATCGGAAGTGTTCGAATTGATCACCGTCGGCAGCATTACATGTAGAAAAAGTAGTCCATTTGAGCTCAGAACAGTCAGGGCTTTTCTTCTGATAACAGATGCGTTTTTCCTTAGCATCTACATGTAATATCTTCCGGAGCAGATACGGTGAACTATCTCAACAGCTCCTGTAACACTCAGGAAACATTCTTTGGTTCCATATCAACCGGTGGAGTAGGGATTCGATGCAAAACCAGTAACTTGCAAGCTTCCTTCTTTGTCTTTGTGCATCACTTTTTCTTGACAGATCCTGGGTTCGAATCGCAGTATTGGATGGAATGTTTACGGGTACTTAAAGAGACCTTCACTCCTGACAACTGTTTGAGTTTGAGCTTCGCTTAGTTCAAATACGCTTGCTTCGATTAAATCACGACAGAGGAGGAATCTGTGAACAGATCGTTAACGTCAGGCGAACAGTGTTCTTGGTTCCTTTCCGTGAATAGTGATTTACTTCCATCACGATTTTTGCTATAATTTCTTCGCATGTTTCCCCATCATTTCCGGACCACGAACATTCTTCATCTACTGACTCGTTTAAAAGCTTTTTTTTTCAAAGACATAAGTTGAAGGAATTATACGTAGAATAGCGAGTTAAGACATTTCTCTTCGACAGGGAGAGAACAAAAGAGTTATTGTTTAGGTGATATATACAGTATGAAGAGCATCAGCAAACCATCTTCCGATGTTAACTTCGAATCATCTTCTACTTACATTCTGACGCGTGATTGTAAAAATAAAGACCCATTCACACTAGCGGTCAGCTCAGCTTAGGTCAGGTCAAAAATCGCTATACACTTAATCGAATGGGAGCATTCACACTACGCGGTCCGCTCAGGTCAGGGCAAGGCAGGTCAAACCAAAGATCGCGCCGCCACCGATCAACAATGGTCAAGATACAGAGCCTGTTTTCGATTTTTTTTTTAAACATTGTGAATATATTTTTAGAATCAAATGCTTCTGTACCAGCGTTGGAACATAAACAAAGAATATTTGTAGGATTTCTCTTGCTCATCCTGAAATTCACTTTGTAAATGGCATGAAATTTTATCCTTCTGTAAATAATTGTTCAAAATACATGTTGTTAAAATTATGTTATCAATTAATCCTGGAGCAGAATTAATTTTTCTAAAACAAATTTGAAATCTTTGAGCCCTAAAATATCAAAAGCATTTCCCACAACTCGTCTCGCACGGCATAACCGGTAGTTAGCACTTTTTTTCTCATGATCTGTTTGCGCTTGAAACTGTGGATACACCCAGAACCATCCTCTTTTTGATCTTGACGTATTTTTAGGCTCTTGATCCAAAATCATTGCGATTTAATTGACGTTGGGGTAGAAAACGGCATTGTTCACTATGAGCAACGGAAATGAAATGGCCTCATCTACTACTTGATCTGGCCTGACCTGAGCTGAGCTGACCGCTAGTGTGAATGCTATCCTGGATTGTGAGCTGAACTGACCTTAGCTGAGCTGAGCTGATCTGACCGCTAGTGTGAATGGGCCGTAAGTTAGAAGAGAGCAGAATATGCCTTCATTGCGTCATTGAATGTGAGATCTGTGCAAACAGAACCTATATAAGGTTTCCCCAACATCCGGTAACCGATTATAAAATCTGGTTTCAGATTACATTGCGCTCCAACGGCAATTGTTGTGTACTATACTCTGTTCACGCACAACTGTCGGGTCAAGGTCATGTTCCCCTTGCCCCGCACCTTACTTCACCACCCTTTTCGTTGTCTTCACCTCCGAGAAGACTGCTGTGTCTATGAAAGCGAGAGGCAAATTTGTCAATGGGCTCTCTATCCCTTTCACATGTAGAGGTAAAGGCAGCGGAGTGGGGATAAGGCAGAGTGACCTTGAGCCGCCTCTGTTAACTGAACAGACTATATCTCACCAAGCAGTTGGTTTCTATCTCGTTTTACCGTTTTCTGTGTCGCTAAACTTTCCCAACCCACAATAGCGGAGCAGCCGATTTCTGTGAAATCCTGTATAAAACTTCAGCAATAATTCGCGAAAGGATGATGTTGAAAAACCACTTACTGTGTACTTAGCTAGGCGCGATTTATGAATCAGGTCTGGTTGGTAAGCGGTAACATCGGACCTGGCTTTCAAGGGGACGTGGGTTCGATGCAAAGTCGGAACATCTTTTTTTCGCTTTACCATGCCGAATCCTAAAATTGTTCCTGTATACAGGGTGGGGCATTTAATATGTTTTCTGGAAATATTTCAGAATGAAAGCATTTTAACAATCAATAACCTATATAAAAAATAATCGTACAGTAGGGGGCTACAATTATGTGATATTGGTTTTTTCACAGGTGGCGCTGTTGTCGTTACAACAAGGTCAACTTAATTCTTTTAAATGGGAACCCCTATTTTTTTTTTTTGAAGATTCCGATTCCTCATGAAAAAATAAAAATAGTTTGCTTAACTCACTTTTCTGTTAGCCTCACAGATGGCGCTGTAATCGCGAAAAATGAATATTCGCCTTTTTTGTGTATAATTTTAATTATTGTTTAAATAATTAGATGTAATTTTCATTCTGTAAACATGGAAGGTAATTTTAAAGGATAATGACGAAATTGATTTTTAAATGCTTTTTCTTATTTATTTGCAGCCATGTCTACAGCAGGTGCTCAAAAAGGTGACCATTTACTTCCAGACATTTTCTGACACACTTCGAGCTGTTCAGGCATCATTTCTGCAAAAAATAGGGGTTCCCATTTAAAAGAATTAAGTTGACCTTGTTGTAACGACAACAGCGCCACCTGTGAAAAAACCAATATCACATAATTGTAGCCCCCTACTGTACGATTATTTTTTATATAGGTTATTGTTTGTTAAAATTCTTTCTTTCCAAAATATTTCCAGAAAACATATTAAATGCCCCACCCTGTATAAGGCGTGGTTCTCACCAAGCGAAAGATGACCGTAAAACAACATTTTTAAAAAGAATGGTGTTTACGGAAATCACCGAAGAAGCCGCAACTAGTGAGCCAGAAGTGGATATCTTCCTTAATTAATTTTAAGCATTTACAAACACGCCATTCACGGCTCGGCAGTCAGTTTGACGGCTCTTTACGTGACGTTCATTCACCAAACCGCCCTGAGCCGCTGTGATCGAAGCCACCGATTGACGCATCCATGGTTTATCGTGCGGTCATTATCTGTAGAATGATAACGCCCACGTTCCGAAAGTAATTGATACAGCCGCTGTCAGTGTTTATATTTCGTTGCGATGCTTCCAGAGCCAATCTGTGCACAGTACGCGATAAGTCCAAAAGCACTATCGAACCAGCGGCCATCAACTGCGGGAAATAGCTGCCCGATCCTACTAAAAAGTGATTGATCTCCTGACGCTCTTAGCATCTACCCTAACACAAGCTAAACAAACCTGACAATCATATCACACATACTATTTCTAAAGGGTGTTTATATATATATAAACACTATATATATATCTCCGAACGTGGTGGGTTAGCAGTTAATGCTCTGGCTTCGCATTCGGGAGGACACCGGTTCGAATCCACGTCCGAATATCCAGATTTGGATTTTCCATGGTTTCCCCAAATCACTCCAGGCGAATGCTGGGATGCTTCCTTCAGAAGGTCATGACCGAATTCCTTCCAGTTCCTTGTCTCCAATCCCATCCCGCCTCTAATGACCTCGACGTCGACGAGCCGTAATGTCATAAGTAAAAAGATTTTTTTGTAACTTCCTATCTTTCTTTCTCCCTTCATACTTAAACAAAATCGATAAATGACGTATCTTTTTAAAGATTAAGTTCTCCTCTTTAGTAACATTATTAATTAAGAAAGGATTTCTTTTCAGATTCAAGCTGTAAACGACAAATTACGAAGAATCAACGTCACGGGTATGCGATAGTTTAGAGTCAAGCTCTTCGACTTCGTTAGCGTCGGTAAGAAGTAATCGCATTACTATTAGATATCAGCACTGCGTATCACAGATATATTGACAAACTGTGTGTATTTTCTAGCAACTTTAAGGATATTTTTATTTCTGTTAGAGAAACATTTTTTCATTTCTAATTGTTTCGTTAGAGCTTGTAAGTGTTTTGCTATGTACCTGTTCCAGTTGACAAACAAAACAGTTGTTACAAATGAGCCAGGCTGTCGTAACACAACGTGCATTGGGGTTATGCAACATTTCCATACGAACTTGATCGTGTTGCCTGTATAACTGATTCCATTTCTCAAAGATGCTAAAGTTCTTTAAACCGGCCGCCAAGCTATTAGTTTACCCTGTAATAGCTAACAGGTCATACATAAATAAACGACAGTCACTGTAGTTACTAATTAAAATACACTCCTGGAAATTGAAATAAGAACACCGTGAATTCATTGTCCCAGGAATGGGAAACTTTATATACACATTCCTGGCGTCAGATACAACACATGATCACACAGACAGAACCATAGGCACATAGACACAGGCAACAGAGCATGTACAATGTCGGCACTAGTACCGTGTATATCCTCCTTTCGCAGCAATGCAGGCTGCAATTCTCCCATGGAGACGATCGTAGAGGTGCTGGATGTAGTCCTGTGGAACGGCATGCCAAGCCATTTCCACCTACCATCAGCAGTTATGGGTTAACGTCATCCACATCAAATTTCCCCACAGACGACACGATAATGGAGTGACATCGCTCCATTTGGACGGATGGAGCGATCGTGTATGGCCGCCTCTAGACGACCTCGGCCACTCCGATCTAGTTAGTACCACACTGGATTTTCCGAACAGTGTTGCAGATCAGCAAAAAATTCAGCTTTCAGTAACGAGTGCGAAAAAAGTCTAAGTCTAAGAAACCTGTGAAACATTTGCGTGTCTATTAAAAAAAATATAAATTAAATTGGCTGTTTCAGGCGTGTAATGTAAAATGATTTGTTCACGTAATAACTTCCAGGCCACGATTTAGTGAGACCAGGTCGGGTCGTCTAAAGGGGCGTTTAGAGTGATTAGGACGGCGCGACATGAAACAAAGAGAAGAGGTATTGGCCGCAGATTTCGCAGATTTTAGGTTGGCCGCAAATTTCACTGGTCGCAGTTTTCACATATCCGTTGATAAAGGCCTGTTTTCCGTTGTTTGTTACCGCCCCTCTGTGCCTCGCTGTGCGGTATTGTGTGAGCCCTACCTGGCGGTACCTGGCGCGGGAGTTGACTCTTTCCCCTTACACACACATGTCACGCAACAGTGACCTGGCCCACGCTCCGTACCTGTGTGCGTGATCACGGCAAGACGTGACCCAGCAACCAACAGTCAACATGCGCTACAGCTATACGCCATACCAGTAGTAAGAACATGTCGCAATTATTGATTTGAGCTGACAATAAAATAATCGACGCATTCGGGAGGACGCGCGTTCGATTCCCCGTCCGGGCATCCAGATTTGGGTTTTCCATGGTTTCCCCAAATCACTCCAGGCGAATGCCGGGATGCTTCCTTCAAAAGGCCATGTCGGATTTCCTTCCCGTTCCTTGCCCCAATCCCACCCCGCCGCTAATGACCCTGCCGTCGACTAGGCATAATGCCCAAGCAAAAAAAATATTCGAAAAAAAAAGAAAGTTCCCATTAGACGGTAACGATGTTGAAGATTAACTTTTACAGGAGCCCCATACGGAAATTAGAATAAGGATGACTACCACAATATAGACATCAAGGAAGAGACATTCTGTGTAAAAATGTGTGACCGAAATGGTGGAGATCTTCAAGAATCCCGTTCACTGCATTGGAACTAGAATTGAAGCTGTGTGGTGGAACCACTCTTCCTCAGAACGGATGGCCTACTCATTTGACGCAGGTTAAATAAGCACTAGGGCAGATTCTATCACTAAGTCGCGGCCTTATCTGTAGTTGAAACACATTCGTCCCTGTCATACTCGTAATCACCACCAACAGTTTTCAGCTGCTGGCTGGGTCTGCTTTGTGCACAAGCTTCTCCTTTTTCTTCTTTCTTCCAACCACCTCTCTGTTCAACCCTCTCCTCTCTTCCGTATACACTCATCCACTCCTCTCAGCCATCCATATCTCGGTCTTCCCCTGGGTCGTTTATCAAGCGTATTTATTTCGTGGATTTCCGAGGTACTCTCTCCTCCTGGCAGTACTATCTTAGTTTGGCATTCTGTATGAATTCCTGTTAAACTGTGTATCTAACGATTTTATTCTTTTTTTTAAATGGCATTTGGCAACTAAGGCCATACAGCCAGCTCAATGTAATTTTGTAGTTTTCAGTGTATAAGTCATCATCCAGTTGTCAAACAACTGTGAAAATTATATATACTGTTTATAACATGTTTGACTTGATATTTTTTGTTCGATATTTCACTATGAAAATTGTTATTTACCTAAGGAAAGGTGTAATCGGACTTCGTTTTAATGTACTTCGGTCGCCACCATTGGATGGTTCGGGAATATTACGTGCACTTCGTAGAAAATAAAATAAACACTCCGTTTCCATAAATACATGAACACATTTATTCTGTTAGTTCCTTAAGTGTACTAATTTCCGACCACCAATGGAAAATAAAATTTTAACACTATTATACACTTCACAATAAACATTTATCCGAAGATTGCAATTCGTTAGAGTGGCAAATGACTTGCAAGCACTTAATGTAATATAACTTCCAACTGTTCGTCATACACCGTCTGTTCTTAATGCTCGTAACGGATAAATAAACAGTCTTTACTACGTGGAAAGTCACTCCTTGAGTTCACTAATCTCCTTGAGTAACGAATATTGCCAAATTGATTTCACATTAGCAGCCACGGGCAATTATAAACACGGAATAATCACGCCGAAATCCGTCGTACACATATGCAGTACCGCGTACACTTACTCACAAACCAAAACTCATATGTTGGTCTCCGACAACTAACACAGGCGTAAAATATGCATTACGTAGTTAAATCGGGTTAAACACTCAACACTGATTTTATGTATATACCCGTTAAACCACTAAGAGCACAACTTAAAACACATTTTTTTGTTACGCCATGTCTACTTCAACACTCGCTGGAAAACCAAAACAAACTGTCTCTGACCTACTACAGCTAGTTGTTCAGAGATAACTATATCATCGACTACACTAAAACACTTTCAAATTAATTTCTAAAATTTAAAGGAGGGCGGTTTTGTACACTGTATTGTGACACAGTATATATTGTATTTTCCAATGTATGGACGCCACAGGACGGACAGGACATTCACACAGACACACAACACATAAACATCCATGCCCGTGGCCGGATTCGAACCGGCGGCCCCTACGCTACCGAGGCCGGCATTTCATTCCTTATCCTGTCCAATGTCGTAACACCAGTTCTTCCTCTTAGAAATTTCATTTCGCTTGTTTGTATCCTGCTTCTTCATTGTCCAGGATCCAGCACTGTATGCTAGACAGATTACTCCCTTACATCTGGAAGTATGTAGTTCTAATTCTTAAAAGGAAGCAAAAAGTTAGCCTAGGAAATACAAAATCAACAGAAGTGGAAGTGAAAATGGGAGTGCCACAGGATAGTGTACTGGAACAACTGCTATTCGTTATATGAATAAAAGATTGTATTGAGGGTTTACTGTCAGAGGTATGGACATAATGCTATATAATAGGATGAAAATGATAGAAAAATGTCAACAGCTTATAAGATTGTTGGTGGTTTAATTAATATGAAAAATAATCAGTCCACGAAATATTTCAGTTTAAACTTGCGTTTATTTTCCTAAAACACGACGTCAAACGATACTGTTTACATGCATAGATACAATCCAGAGATTGCATACAACACTTCTTCCACAGACAATACAGTTCTTGGCCGTCGTAAAATTTAGTCGGTGAAAACTTTGCCGAAAAATTGTTTCTCTGTCTTGGATGATCGCTTTATAAAACTCCACCGAAATTTCTAGAGCACTTCAAAAGCTTCCGCCAGATAATTATCGAACATTAACAATACTTAAACAATTGAAACATATTAAAAACAATCAGAATTAATACATATCATTTACAATCAATACAAAATGGTCAGAAATGGAAATTAAAGATACTAAAACACAAAATTATTCACAGAAATCATTTTAAACTGTAGTAAATTGTCCTTTAGACATCGTAACTTGCCTTAATACTTGGAATTAAAAACATTTAACCAATTCTCTTGCACAGTACTGTTTTTAAACATATTAAATGGCCTTTAAATAATTTCTTTTCATAAAACAAACTCTATGTACATTGATTTACAGCTAATTGAAAAACAAACATACAAGATCATATTCAACTAAACTCTAGCTTACTACAATTGCTTCATAAAATATAATTCCATTTAATTTTAGGTTTGAGGGCTGTTACAAGCTGCAGAGTGATCTGGACCGAATATCTAATTGGTTAGGTCAACATGGGATGAAGATAAATACTTATTAGATAAACGGATAAAAAAACTGAAGGTTGATTATAAGGTCGAGAAAAAATTGTTTGTTGAAGACTTGAAAGGTAAATTCCTTGGCATAATGATAACAAACTCAGGCAGGACACATTGGACAGTTAGTAACAAAAGGTTTCAAAATCCTTCATTTGTTGGAGAGAGTGATGAGCGGAAATACCAGAGAAGTTAGGAAAATGGATTACAAAACTTTCGTCAGACCATGCTTAAATATGGTGATGTACTACGGAACCCAAATTTTGGATATTAAATACAGGAGGTACAAAGAAGGGTTGCTAAATTAGTCTCTGTAACACAATCAATAACCGATGTGATAAAAGAACTGGAATAGGATTCATTGGAAGACAAATAGAAGGTGAAAAAAGTCATGGTAGTGTACAAGGCATATATTGGTGATGAGGCGTGGAAAGATTTTGGTGTAAGAATTAAAAGTAATGCTTGAAAGGAAAAAGATCTCTATGATCACAAACCGGCACTCGATTTCTGGCACAAGATTGGGAGTCAGGTATTGGAATAAGTTAAGTGAAGAAATGATGAATAATTTGCCAAAAAGATGAAAGGATTTAAAATTTGTAGAGGTCGTAAGTATGTGGGTATAGGAAAGGAGAAGCATGGATATGCCACCGGAGTGTGCGCTACATCGCAATTAAATTAAATTAATAAATCAGCTGCTGAAGCAACTGTTAAAAAAGAAACTAAAATTACATTACTATTTATGATCATTGACTATAATGAGAATGCATAGTACAAAATCGCGAACGAATGATAAGAAGAAGTGTTGAATTCCGAATACTGAGAATATTTCAACAGCATTTCGGATCGGAGAAAGTGGCCATATTCCTGAAGTAGAGACTGCAAAACTAGTAACCACACAGCAAGAGTGTCATTGTGCCGGACAGGATTTCCTGTATTGACCAGAGAGTGATAATTCAGTTTCTTATCATTTCTCTAAACAAATGCGGATGAAACCTCTAGATCATTGCTTACTATGGCCAAAGACCTTCGCGTTATGGACCAGAAGCCGTAAACAGCTTACTTAGTTAGAGTGTTATCGTACAAAAATGGACATCAACAGAAACTATCAGTAAAAGGTTAGAAGCTCTTGAAATGTGGCTATATCGAAGAATGTTGAGAATACCGTGGACAGACCACACCACAAATGCTGAAGTGCTCCGCAAAATGAAAAGAGATGTGGAAATACTGATCACCATAAAAACACGAAAGCTTCAGTACCTTGGCCACATCATGAGGAATAATAGCCGTTATGAACTCCTGCTATCTGTTCCCCAGGGGAAAATACCAGGAATGAGAAGTGCTGGTAGAAGAAGAACTTCTTTTAAGACAACTTCGTAGTTAATCCGATCATCAACCAGAAAAGACGAGACAGCCAAGATGGCTCCCGACATCCGGAACGGATAGGGACCAGAACAAGAAGAAGTACAAAAATTCTGTTTTCCTCCCACATTGTTGCGAACGTCCTTCCGTTCTCCTCCATGTCTCCGGCCGTTTTCAAACAATCAGGCGGGAAATCAGAAATTGCGGCTGTGAAACTGCACGCTCTGCGTGTTTTGAATGCGGAGTGGCTGCTGTTACGCGTGGGGCAGCCGTTCTGCGGCAAAATCAACCGTCTGAGGAAAATCTCCGTGACCAGCGGCTTCAAAGATTGTTTCGAAACAGCGGTAGTTATGAATTACACCAGTGCGTGCAAACCGCATAAATTACAAACGGGTAAAAAGCATGTGAAGTAGCGCTTTCACTGCTGTGTATGAAATCGATGTTTGTTCTAACACAGTAGCACTTTGTTAGGGTCATCAAATACAAGGAATTTCTTGGAAATGTGACTTGATATCTAAACTCTTTCGTAATACATCAACGAAAAATATTTATAAAAACTTACTGTTAAGTTTCCTAACAATACTTTTTGGACTTTCTGAAGGGCAGAACCAGGGTTGGATCCAGGGGGGAGCTAGGGGGCTCAAGCCCCCTCAAAAATTTGGTTCAACATCGTAATTTTGGAGACTTTTTTTTTTTTTTTTGCTCACCATTTCTTTTAAGGGGGCAGCAATCTATCCTATAAAGAATACCCTTGCCCGAATCAAGTCCCTCCCAAACCAAAGTTCACTCATGCCCCCCAAACCAAAGTCCTCTCAAGCCCCTCCCAAACCGAAATCCTGGATCCGCCCCTGGGCAGAACACAGTGTGTAGTTCTCGACGGTGAGCGTTCGTCACTTACCGGAGTGAGGTCCGGGGTACCCCAGGGAAGCGTGACAGGGCCTCTGTTGTTTCTGATATACATTAATGATTTATGCGAAGTAATAAAGGGGAAGAAAAGATGATGCAATTATTTATCGTGAAATCGAAACACAGGACGACTGCGCTTTGTTCCAAGAAGATATTATGAAAATAATTGCGTGCTGTAAAGACGCAGTTGGAGTTAAACGCTAAAAAATGCCAATTCATGCGTATGAGATGAAGGTGACAGCATTTAGCTCTGATTATACAATTAATGACACTGTCCTTAGAGCGAAAGATTCCTGTAAACACTTAGGGGTAACAATTCGTAATAATTTGCCGTGGAATGAGCATATCGAGAAGGTAACTGGGAAAGCAAATCGTATGCTCCGATTTGTAGGTCGTGATTTAAAAAAGTGCACACCGGAAGTTAAATCGAGTGCGTCCTCACTTAGAATATTGTTGCTCTGTATGGGGTTCCCATCAAAAGGGGTTAATGGAGGCATTGGAGAAGGTCCAAAGAAGAGCGGCTAGATTCGTGACAGGTATATATAGTTGGAGGGAAAGCGTAAGTGCGATGTTGAAGGAGTTAGGTTGGGAAGACCTGGAACACCGAAGGCGTTGCTCTCGACAGAAGCTAATTGAAAAATTCACTACTGACTTATTTCGGAATGACAGTAAACAAATATTACTACCAGCAACATTCATACCTAGGAATGACCGCGAAAATAAGATAAGAGAAATCAGGGCCAGAAACGATTCATTTCTGTTCTCATTTTTCCCACGAGCGATTAGGGAATGGAATAGAAAGGATTTACCGGCCGAGTAAACTTAAAATCCGACAGGAGTAGTTGTCGATAAAGCACTCCGACCATCCTGATCTGGGTTTTCCATGGTTTTCCCGGATCACTCCAGGCGAATGCGGGGATGGTTCCTCAAAATAGCCCTTGGGCGCCTCCTGCCATATCCCGTATATCCCTCCCACTTTCGGATAGGTGCAATGCACCCTCCGCCACACACTTACACACTTTCAGTGAATCGCAGAGTAATAATAATAATAATATAGGTAAAAAATTTTGCAAGGCTAGATTTCCTTTGAACATACTAAAACATAAAAGATAGACAAAATCTGCCTTAACTTTCTGCTCCGCGTCGTTCGACTTGGCAGACAAGGTGTCGCTGGCTCACGTGTGCTGCACTAAACTCAAATCACCGATTCGGCCTCCAACCTTAACATTAAATTTTTTACGATTTTCCTGGATGTACGTTCAGCATTAAAGTCGCAACGCCAACCAAACAAAAATATTTACTGCCTATTAAGGAAAAAATAAAACTTCCTGAACTGTTTATTTATTTGGGGAGAGCCGGGCAAAGTGGCCATGGTGGTTTTGAGGGCTAAGGGGTGATGCCATCACGCTGTAAAACTCATAGCTCGTTTCAGTCAATGCCCTTAGTTACCTTGGGAGGTCATATCCGGTTAGCATGTTATCTACTGGAGTTATTTATGGTTTTCGATCACCCTGATGTTTAGTAAGCGCCCAGTTTATGTACGTACTTATTAATAAGAAATCAGGTGACATGCCGCTTCTGAGCGAAATTGTTTTACAGAAGTGGTGTTCTGGCTACTGATTGACGGTTTGGAGATCGTATTGCCTCATTCAATTGTTAAGTTAAAACTATATTTCTGTCATGGCGTCAATCCGGGCAAAGTGGCCACGCTAGCTTGTGGCCGTCGATCCTAAGTCTGCTGAGCACCAGCTATGTTGCTTTCGGATTATTAACGTTCCAGTCATACCATACTCTGAATAGACGTTTCATTATTATTTGAAGCTGAAGTGAATAAATTAATAATTACTAATCAAATTATTTCTGTTTGAAAGTCGTTTTATTACATAGTTAATGTAGTGGCTGTATTTCAATGATGAAAACTTTTTTCTGTGAGCCCAAAGGACATTGTTGTAGTGCCTCGCGCAAAAGTAGTAAGAAAATGCAAAATCAACAGCCAGAACAAAGGTTCTGACTTCAAGCTTATACTAAAATTAACCTGAACCAACAAAGAAGAAAACCAAAGCTAGAAAGAAACCCACAAAGTACGAGATAGCCAACCAACAGGGCCACATTTAAGCATAGGCTACCTAGGGGCCCGCATCACAAAGAGGGGCCCCGCACCACAGCCGGAAGGGGCCCCCGATGTCCGGTTGGACGGGCCCCCGCTTAACCAAGTAGTAGACTGAAAAAAAGGTCGTCCATAAATTGTTATGCCACTGCCGACAGGGGCCTGCACCACATGTATAGCCCAGGAACCCAAAACGCCTAATGCAACCCTGCCTACCAATGCTGATGTTGGTCAAGAAGACATACATTGTGTGTAATACAACGAAAATGTTTCAGCGTTAAGATCACAAGGATGATAGATCCTATGGTAAATGTGTTTCATTTTGCTCACGAGCTCTGTTCTGGAACTGAAGAAAATAATCTTTTGTTTCGTATGCAAAAATAGCAGTTAATGTCAGTTTTCCCTTTGCTTGTTACAATTTCTATGATTTACAAGTTATAACTTTTATCCAAGTAAAGTATATTGTTTTGTGAATTAAGAGCATTATTAATCACTCATTTCTGATTTCGAAGACAAGTGGCCACTTAGTCAAATCATTTCGGGCAAAATGGCAATTTGGTAAATTTTTTTTAAAAAAATAGTTATTTTAGGCACTAAACTTAATTCAAGGGTAGCTAAAAAATTCTAGTGTTTGCTAGGATATTTAAAGTAAGTAACGACTAATTTTGATGACTGTAGGTTTACAATAAGTCAGCTTAAAACATCATCAAACCTTAGCGTGGTTACCTCTCCCGTACATATATTCTTTCCTTGGCTTCGTAGGCGTAAAGTAAGTGTAAGATAAAAAGTACATCCATTATAATCTCATTTAGCTATCTTATTAACTATCTACTCCATCCCCAAGTGAAATAGCGTGTGATTCACACCATCTGACAAAAAAGTGAAGGAGGAAACGAAATAAATATTCTTGGATTGAGAGGATATGTGATGTTATTTCAGTCATTACAAAAACCAGTAAAATTTACAAACAACTTGGCACAGTGCGCCCACTTATCAGCACGATGTTCACCCCCTAAGGCATGGATGCATGCACTGAATCGATTTAGAAGTATGTCATAAAGCTGCTGTATCCTAGTCTTGAGGCAAGCTGGCTCGTAACTGTTGTTACTGGTCCTTGATATTGTGGGTATTGGCACTGGGACGGAATTGACGTCCGAGCTGGTCCCACACATGCTCTATCAGGGACAGATCTTGCTGGCGACACCAACACGTCTACACCACGCAGACAGTTTATAGAGACACGTGTGGTATGTGGGACCTCTTCCCAGGTCACCGTCGTAGTTGCCGACGATGGTAATCCAAGGTTAGTGTTGCAAATTGACAAAAAACAAAACAAAAATTCAGCTTTGCGGAAAAAAACATGAAAAAAACCTAGCACCCATGGTTTTTTTTTCAGAAAACAATATATTTTATAAATTATAGTTTAATTTAAGGAACTTACATTTTACAAGTGTGTTTTAAATCTTACTGAATCGTATAATGTCTTACATAATGATTCATAAATGTATCTATATATGCAACATAATTTTATTCATCCTCTATGTCAGTACCACATTCACTAGTATCAGCACTACCAACACGGTCGGTGTCGGAATTTTCTGTTTCTTCTTCTGTCTCCTCTAGATCCATAACTTCAGAAATACACTCCTGGAAATTGAAATAAGAACACATTGACGCCGGTGTGTAAGACCCACCATACTTGCTCCGGACATTACGAGAGGGCTGTACAAGCAATAATCAAACGCACGGCACAGCGGACACACCAGGAACAGCAGTGTTGGCCGTCGAAGGGCGCTAGCTGCGCAGCGGTTGGGCACAGCCGCAGTCAGTGTCAGCCAGTTTGCCGTGGCATACGGAGCTCCATCTCAGTCTTTAACACTGGTAGCATGCCGCGACAGCGTGTACGTGAACCGTATGTGCAGTTGACGGACTTTGAGCGAGGCCGTATAGTGGGCATGCGGGTGGCCGGGTGGAAGTACCGCCGAATTGCTCAACATGTGGGGCGCGAGGTCTCCACAGTACATCGATGTTGTCGCCAGTGGTCGGCGGAAGGTGCACGTGCCCGTCGACCTGGGTCCAGACAGCAGCGACGCACGCCAAGAGTGTCGCATCCTACACAGTGCCGTAGGGGACCGCACCGCCACTTCCCGGCAAATTGGGGACACTGTTGCTCCTGGGGTATTAGAGAGGACCATTCGCACCCGTCTCCATGAAGCTGCGCTACGGTCCCGCGCACCGTTAGGTCGTCTTCCGCTCACGCCCCAACATCGTGCAGCCCGCCTCCAGTGGTGTCGCGACAGGCGTGTATGGAGGGACGAATGGAGACGTGTCGTCTTCAGTGATGAGAGTCGCTTCTGCCTTGGTGCCAACGATGGTCGTATGCGTGTTTGGCGCCGTGCAGGTGAGCGCCACAATCAGGACTGCATACGACCGAGGCACACAGGGCCAACACCCGGCATCATGGTGTGGGGAGCGATCTCCTACACTGGCCGTACACCTCTGGTGATCGTCGAGGGGACACTGAACAGTGCACGGTACATTCAAACCGTCATCGAACCCATCGTTCTACCATTCCTAGACCGGCAAGGGAACATGCTGTTCCAACAGGACAATGCACGTCCACATGTATCCCGTGCCACCCAACGTGCTCTAGAAGGTGTAAGTCAACTACCCTAGCCAGCGAGATCTCCGGATCTGTCCCCCATTGAGCATGTTTGGGACTGGATGAAACGTCGTCTCACGCGGTCTGCACGTCCAGCACGAACGCTGGTCCAGCTGAGGTGCCAGGTGGAAATGGCTTGGCATGCTGTTCCACAGGACTACATCCAGCACCTCTACGATCGTCTCCATGGGAGAATTGCAGCCTGCATTGCTGCGAAAGGAGGATATACACGGTACTAGTGCCGACATTGTGCATGCTCTGTTTCCTGTGGCTATGTGCCTATGGTTCTGTCTGTGTGATCATGTGTTGTATCTGACCCCAGGAATGTGTATATAAAGTTTCCCATTCCTGGGACGATGAATTCACGGTGTTCTTATTTCAATTTCCAGGAGTGTAGTTACATTTTCTTTTACTAATTGTTCTTGTATTTTACGCAAAAGGTTTTGAGATTGCAATTTTAAAATTGCTCAAATTAACAGATAAATTATTAAAAATTTGAGGTTATATGCACAGTTTAATATCTAAGTAAGTGCTATGAAATTAATTGCCAGAATACATTCATTGAGTCTGATTTTCGTAGCATTTCATTCTTTAAAAAAATATGCAAAAACTTAAGGCCTAAAAAAATTTTGAACTAGCTTTTACTAACATGTCGCTAATGAAACCAACATAAAAAAAAACTTTAAAAAAATATATTACTCATGGTCTCTGCTGCAACAGCTCGATAAATTTCAATTTAATTAAAACTTCCTTGCTGTTTGACCAAAGTTTATACGTTACGGTTAATTGTTTTTTACGGATTTTACTGGCCACTTTTGTTAATGGTCTTCGTTTATGTTCACAGTACGTGAGTTGTAAAGTTATCTAACGTGGACATCAGACTTCAGATATGTCACCTAAACGGCTATTCTGGCAATTTATGTCTTCGGAGTTGCTTAACTATTTAATAATCTGGAATCAGTAGCAAGTTCTCTGACCGTTACAGACCCGTTGACCAAAGATTACATTGTAAATGTTTGTCCAACCTCAATCAAGAATATCGTGGTGGTTTCGAAGCAATTGTTGCTGCGATGGATTATCGCACACCTTTTAAACTAAATAGAAATTCTTCGAAATTTTCAGAGTGAACCTTCAAGGTCAAATACAAGTCAAGTTTGTATTTCAGCCAGATCGAGTGAACCTTCAGGATCAAATACAAGTCAAGTTTGTATTTCAGCCAGATCGAGTGAACCTTCATGGGTCAAATACAAGTCAGGTTTGTATTTCAGCCAGTTCGAGTGTACCTTCATTGTCAAATACAAGTCAAGTTTGTATTTCAGCTAGTTCAAGTGTACCTTCATTGTCAAATACAAGTCAAGTCTGTATTTCAGCCAGTTCGAGTGAACCTTCAGCGTCAAATACAAGTCAAGTTTGTATTTCAGCTAGTTCGAGTGAATCTTCAGAGTCAAATACAAGTCAAGTTTGTATTTCAGCCAGTTCGAGTGAACCTTCAGCGTCAAATACAAGTCAAGTTTGTATTTCAGCGAGTTCAAGTGAACCTTCAGGGTCAAATACCAGTCAAGTTTGTATTTCAGCTAGTTCGAGTGAATCTTCAGAGTCAAATATAAATCAAATTTGTATTTCAGCCAGATCGAGTGAACCTTCCGGGTCAAATAAAGGTCAAGTTTGTATTTCAGCCAGTTAGAGTTAACCTTCCGGGTCAAATAAAGGTCAAGTTTGTATTTCAGCCAGTTAGAGTTAACCTTCAGGATCAAATACAAGTCAAGTTTGTATTTCAGCCAGTTCGGGTGAATATTCAGTGTCAAATACAATTCAAGTTTTTATTTCAACCAGTTCGAGTCTGACATTCACGACCTTTTAAACAATTATACGATAGCACGATCGTCTCTGTCCATTTTTAATACGACTGTTAATATTTTAATTTCTTGAAGCTCAAGACATTTTATTCAAATTGTGGACAGTGAACACTTAGGGAGAAACACAGGTCAAGTTCGCATTGGCCAGAGTAGATGAACCTGTCATAAACTTAGACGCTAAAAACCCGTACGCAAAAATCTGTCACGGTCTTCCACTAATTTACTAATAATATTATTAGCAACTGTAATGACTTCATTGACAGTCAAGGATGGAACGAGAGGGAGATTATGCAAGGCAGCTTCGGAAACTATGGTTACATTTCCGCATCGTGTATAAAGAAACCAGAGATTGTTTAGATTAATTTCAATGAGATTCACTGTGTCCAGTCCTCTGCTAGTCAGATGTAGCGGTATCACTTGTTTAGGAGTTCGCGAGACGTTGAGCACGTGCTCCGTGCCTTGTCGTATCAGCACGAGTCAGCAGCAGACTGATGGATCAGACTCACGCGCTGTCTATCATCGGA
>JARYHS010008074.1:53426709-53479226 GCA_031002005.1 Vandiemenella viatica
AAAAACTATGGTAAGTCCTCTTAAATTTCTGTTAGAAAAACACGTACATAAAAAGTAGAAGGGACGAAAATACATTCTTCAGTAGCACAAAATTGTTTTTAAGTTGCAACCGGTTCTTCCTAAATTGTTTCGATTGCATGTCTTTTACGATTTAATCTATTTTTGTTCGCTTTTGTAGCCCAAATCCCCAGTTATCTGTTTAATACTTAAATCTCTGTCTTCCTTTTCATTTGTTACTTTCCAATGCACCCTCTATTTACAAATTACTAAATATCGCAAGTACATCGATTTTCTTTCTTTTCTATAAGCTTCTTAATAACCTTCTTTTTCGACAGTAAATTCCAGGGTGAGTTCATTCTTGATTTTACAGTCCCTTAATTTGAAAGTCTTCTGTTACACGTTTTAGGTTGATTTTTTCTTCCGACCTTACCAGAGTTTCAAGAAAGTCATTTCAGATAACGATATCGATATTTAAATTAAAAATGCTTCTCGGTTTAAACAATTTCTTTTCAACATTAACCTGAATTTTTTTTTTTTTTTTTTTTTTTTTTTTTTTAAGTAACCTATTACACCGATCAGTCGCATTTTGACTTCTAAATAATTAGTGTCGTATTAGAACATCTCTTCCATTTCTGACAATGACGTATGGTTATTACTTCAATTCTGTTACATTCCTTAACGCTTGTTTTGCTTTTCGTTATAGGAAGAGTAAATTCCTCTCCCAATATGTTGTTCATACCACTAAGTAATTCCACATAACCTTCTCTCTAATCACCTGGAAGGATACGATAAGAATTTTGTAAAATACCGATTCTTCCTCATTAATCTTTATACTGAAAGTTTCCTGCTCTTCCCTGAATGCGTACTCTAGATACACAATGAACATCGATGGCCTATAGACTGCAACCACGGGTAATATTATTCTCAAGTGATGTTTCTCTGTAATGACCCTTTGCTTACTTTACAGTAATTTTGATTGTTCTTCCGTCTTGAGATGTTAGGCTCTCTTGTTTAATGTATCTACTTTCAATTAATATTCTCCGAGAATAGTGTGAATTCAGATGTACGGTGCTTTACGTTTCATTTGGACAGAACTTTTTTTTGCCTTGTCGACGTTAAGGTCGTTAGAAGCGGAAAAGTGTTTGGGGCTGGGAACGGAAGGAATTCGGCCATGGCCTTTTTAAAGAACCATACTGCATTCCGTGAGTGATCACGGGAAAGCGTGGAAAATAGAAACCTTAATGGCCAGACGGGGATTAGAACCTACTTCATTTCAAATGCGAGGCCAGGGCTACATATTTCGGAATAAGAAAATACCTGTGAACTTTGCGAATTACAGTTACATTGCAAATAAATTGAAAATGACAGCATTTAGCCTATAAAAGATATATGGCCTTGCCAAAACCTAATTTTTAACAAAATTTTGTTTCTTAAACGTTGTAAACTAAAAATTTTATGGTCATTCCAAGTGGGTACCATACTTTCCTCGTTTTACAACGTTCCTTTCAACAAAATAATCTTTGAGACATTTATACTACTTACTTTTACCATCTTCATATTATGTATGGCACAAATTTAAGGAATTTGGTGTCTTGGAATTTGTGAACGTCTTTCATATCTGTTGTATAAAGTTATATGGTAAAATTTAAGAATTGACTGTACCGATTAAATTAAAGTTATAGAACGTTGACTACAATGGTGCTTGTTTTATCCAAAATAGTAAAGAAAGTAAAAGACATTCGCAACGAGAAATTCAGGGCAAGGCGTTTGGTACATAAAAAATGTTTTCCCTTGCACGATCCACGCTTTGTGTCCTTGTTGTTCTACGAGTTGTCACTTATGTCAAAGCGGTTAGTTCTCAGACACCGAGAGCGTGTCACAACCCTAAAATTAGTTGGACACTCCTGAAGGTGACATACTAAGCTGGTATCATGGAAGGATAGCCAGCTCCTTTGCTCCCTTTCCTATCCTAACCCGGTAAGCCTACGAGAAAAGGGAGACCTGCAGCTTAACGGAGAATCCGAACGACGGAAGCATTCTGGAGTACTTTACATTACACATAAGCTGTGCCAGAGGTGAAGGTCAAGTTAGGTGTCTCTGAAAATCCCTCTCGAGGCGGGGATTTGAACCGAGAACTTTCCGATATCCAATCAGATGCATTAACCACTGAGCCACCATTGCCTGTAACGTATGAAAGTATAGCAACTTTCTAGTCTATTACCTAACGGCGAACTTTAAATACGTAAATACTTAGAAATGAACCTTAGATTAGTCTGGCACTCGACTATTTTCTAATACACTGCATAATATTATAAAGTAACAGAAACCTTATTAAAACTATTTCTTTCCCGAAAATGTCTTCCATGCGATTTTTTATGTTTCCTTCAGATAACTGCTTCGACAAAGATCAGGATACACTTCATCGTAGGCTCGAGTCACTTCTCCCACAGCAAAACTTGAAGACCGCTTTGAGTACCTAACGCAGCAATGCTAACAAGGGAGCGACAACAGCCCGCTCTTCCAACGAACATGACGCGTGCTTTTAATACCTTGAGCACTTCACTCTGTGGGAAACGAGAAATGGTGATCTTCCCATAGCTTAAATAACTGAAAATAATAATTTCTTGGATAGCGGTGAGTTTGGTCTGCCGTCTGTAGTCCATACCATATTAAAACACTTTTCGGGCTTTAAAATTTATGTCATTAAAGGTGGATTTAAAAAAAAAAAGTTAGGTTATTGTTTATAGCAAGTCACGAAATGTTTACCTAAGAACCACATCGAGAAAAGTCGAACTCCTCAAAAAATCATTAAGCAATAATCAACTATGATTTAATGTGTTAGCTTTCAGTTATCGCTAGTGTGCCAAACTCTTTCTTTTCAGTTTCTTGATAATTTTAATAAACTGATATTATTTCAGAATGATAGAGACACGTTAGTTAAAGTCATGATGAAGTTTTCATACATGGAACCAGCAATCCATTTTCAATAAAACTTTTGTGACAAATTACTAATTATTTTTTTTTCCGTACGCATAAGCTAAATGTCTGTGTTTATATATATATATAAAACAGGTTAGCCAGGTAAGTTTTTAAATGTGTCTTAAGCAAAAAAGTTTCATTCGGAAACCAACACAACTAACACGCGTGTCAAAACAATAAACAATATTTTTACCGGTACCGGATGCGTGGTAGTTCCCAGTGGTGACGGACTCACCTTCAGTATTTAGTTGTTGGCGTTGGCAGCAGTGGACTCCTTGGCAGAGGGCATACCCTCTGTCGTGTGTTGGCACCACAGCACACTTCACTTATACCCGGACACGAGCAAGACGTCACGCGACTGCCCCCCTCGAAGGTGCGGCAACGACTGAGCGGCCTACAGTCGCCCCCGCCGCAGGCACCCTCACGGCTGGCGAGCTACTGCGCATGCGCAGGACGGCAGGATGCGCCTGGCAGGCTGGCCAACCGCATTCCTCACCCGGAGCCGAGCGCAAAAAGTCGTCCGGACGGGGCAGGTACCACCTGAGCAGCTCCTCAACGGAAACACGACTTCGGACAACGATTCCACAGCTCATTCAGTAATTAACAGTTCCAACTTTTGTACCAATAAGATTAATGGAACAATGTTAATCAGAACTCTTTTTATTAGGTTATGTTATAGTGTTGTCTAGGCGATAAGCAGGGTATAGGTTCAAATCGCATTACTGACGTGAAGTCGTTATTTATGGTTTTGATAAGATTTCTGAAATTTTACAACGAATACGAGAAAGAAATCTCATTTCCTATTAATGGTAAAGGACCCGATAATTTTAATATACTAGAAGAATCCAAAGTAGTCAATAAAAACTATAGAATTAATCAAACAGATATTAACGAATACTATCTCGGAAATTAGGTTCTTAGACGTAGTGTCTGAACCTTTAGAATTCATAAAAGAAAAATTTCCATGTGGCATAACTGTTCAGAGAGAAAAAAATCACTATGCTACGATTTGCTGACGACATTGTCTTGTTAGCAGGAAGGGCTGAGGATATTGAGAGGTTACTGAATGGCATTAACAAAATACTGAAGGAAGATTTTGGACTGAATATAAATCAAAGCAAGACAAAAGTGAAGAAATGTAGCAGAAATGATACCAATCGCAGTAGATTAAATATCAAAATAGGGTCGGATGCAATAGGAGAAGTAAGTGAATTTTGTTACTCGGGAAGAAAAATTACAACCGATGGCCGAAGCAAGAATGATGTTAAAAGCAGAATAGCACTAGTAAAAAGAGCCTTCATGAGAAAGATAAATCTTTTAGTTTCAAATATTGATCTAGGAATTAGAAAGAACTTTTTAAAACTCTATGTATGGAGCACAGCACATTATGGTAGCGAAACATGGACTTTAGGAATACCTGAAAGAAATAAAATTGAAGCATTTGAAATGTTGTGTTACAGAAGAATGATGAAAATTAAGTGGACAGACAAAGTAAGAAATGAACGAGTTTTGGAAATGGTGGGTGAGAAAAGAAGTTTGTGGAAGAAGCTTACAGAAAGAAGAGACAGGCTGGTAGGTCATATTTTGAGACATGCTGGATTGGTTAATTTGTTAGTGGAGGGAACAGTCGAAGGTAAGAACTGTAGAGGAAGAAAGAGATTAGAATATATGAAGCAGATAATTGAGGACGTGGGTTGTAAGGGGTATGTAGAAATGAAGAGGTTAGCACAGGATAGGAAGGGATGGAGGACTGCATCAAACCAATCGAAAGGCTGACGACAGCAAAAAAAAAAACTAAAATAATAGGAGATCGACAAGTAGATGGACTGTCACCCCATTTGTACAGTCTTGTTCTGGACATAGTAATTAAACCCTGCGACAAAGAAGTCATAGGAATAACCTTTGGCAGGCTACTCAAAAATAAATATCACTTGCGACGTTTGGCCTTTGTAGCTGATCTAGCAGTTCTCTCAAACAATAGGCAAGAGGCAATCTACTTCCTTGTAAAACTCCTTGAAATTTCAGCTAAAACTAGTCTCTAAATCTCGTATGCTAAAACCAACTATACGGAAGGATCTTCGCGGTACCAGGATGGACAATCTATGGAAACGCAATTTTTAAATATCTCTCAAGTAACTAAATTCAGACATCTAAAAGAAATTGTTCAACCTTATGAACTGAAGCATCAAACAAGAAGAGAATATCTAAATTACAAAAAGCCTATAGACTCACCTGGAACAGACGACAGATAGTCAATATCCTCAAATACCAAGTTAAGAAAGAGACTATAAAAACCGTAATCAAACCAAAGCATTATATGCAACGCAAACTTTGATCACTGGGGAAAGATCACAGATTAAAGATATTGAAAAACAATAAATGAAAATTTTAAGAATAATCTTTGGCGCAGTTTGTATAGGATATATTTGCATCAAAGTGTGTTTCAGCGGCCTCGATTTGTAGCCACATTACCTGAAGGATCCGTACTAGCAACACATATAAAAGCCCATTGCCACGGCGCGTGGCAGGCAGTACGCGCCTTTCATCTTTTACCGCCTGGCGGTGGGTCGATGCGCGCCGTCCCTGCTAGCATATGCGGCAAAGAGGACAGGCGTCCACGAACACGGGGACGCGTCGTGGGAACGCGCCTTACCAGGTCAGGAAAAACTTATTCTTGACATCTCCGATACGTCGGTCCTGTAATTCTGGTTCGTAGCTGATACCATGTTTTTTTTTTTTTTTGCGGACGACCATTTTGCCGTTCCGCACAAAATACTAACAGGGCCATCCAAAAATCACGTCAAACGTTAGGAGGAAGGGAGGGGATTAAAAAAGTGTGGCTTGACGTAACAAGGGGGTCTCCGTGATGACTAATCAATAAAAAAAAAAACAGTATGTGTCTTTGTTTGTTTGGTGAAAACTCGTTCATAAGTTCAAAATTAAGCTGCCGTAAAAATGTTGCATTTTGAATATTACATTCCTAGGCAATATTTGTTTCGCTGCGATGTATAGAACTTGGGATAATTAAAAAAAAGTATAATGCTTGTGAAACTGTGGTGATACAATTATTCTAACGATCTTAAACAATTAAGCAAATAAATAGGGACCAGGTGAAATGAATTTCATACATGTTATTCCAAAGTCAAAATAGGGAGCGCACACGAATTTGTATTTGAGTACTTGCGATTGAGTCAAAGGGGCCACAAAATAACAAAAATTTGAATGAAGAAATATACGGATGATCGGTGTTTGTTTTTTTAATCATCTTGTATATGAAAGTTTTTTTCTACGGCATTGTATAAATTCAAAATTCTTTTTTCCGTGTGTTATTGTATGTGTGAAGACGAATGTAATGATAATGTGTTGTTACTGCTGTGTATGAGGATGACAGAAGGAAGAGAATGATACCTAAAGTGTTCTCAAAGTTTAAAGCACCCATCCGATGGACGAATCTGTTCCAACATTATTGTATGTCTCGCTCAATCTGCACTACGGAGAAGTTTTTGAGTTAACCCATACGTTTCGTACATAGTGTGGTGATTATGAATTGCACACTAGTCAAGTACAGGATGGTGAGAATTTCTGCCAAAAGTGGGGCACAGACCAGCAAACTTTCTGTGGAGTGAGAATTAAGTTTTTCCCGGTGTATAGATGAAACGAACCCTTCACGGGTTTTCTGCCTGATAATTTCTTTATTCAACAACGTTTCGGCAGCAACCGCCGCTACCTTCATCAGGTGAGACGTCATTTCGAAGCTACCAGACAGTCTTGTAGCTTCGAAATGACAGCTTACCTGATGAAGGCAGCGGAGGTTGCTGCCGAAACTTTGTTCAATAAAGAAATTATCAGGCAGAAAAACCAGTGAAAAGTTCGTTTCTGTGAATTGTCAGGTATAGTGTATCTCAACGACCACGGCTACGACGCCAGTCGTGCCCTTGCATCTCAGATACGTCTGCCTTTCGACTAATTAAACTTTCTTTTCTGTAGTTGTGTGAAATTATTATTATTATTTTATTATTATTTTTTTTTTTTTTGCAACTACCGGTTATACGGCCTCCGAATCATTGTTACAGCTCTCCGCCACCTATCATTTAGTTGAGCGCCTTAGGATGATGGCGTAGTGGAAATGGGGAACACACTTGTGAAGAGTGTTTAAATTCTGTCTGCGTCTTCTTGACCATCCATCTCAAACATTCTAAGAGGTTTACGACTCCTATCCAAATAAGAATAAAATCGCTCATAGTTTCAAATTATTCAAAAACTTCGAATAATGAAATCGATGTTAGTGGATCGTTAACCGGCTATTGAAGAGGGTGGCGAATGGCGATACACAGTTCCTACCCTTAGCGCACTTCTTTGTTAATAAGACTTTTATCATTGCTGCTCATTTATATGGTGTGCAATAAGTCACTTATTGTAATTAGTAGAGATCGGATTATGTGCAACACAAAAACTAGAAATATGCATAAAAATGCTTAAAATATGCATGAAAAATGTCTAAAAGTGTCAAAATATGCAACATTATACGAGGCGCGTCCAGAAAGTAAGTTCCGTTTCAATTTATCTCCACTGCAGCGCCGCGATTGCAGTTCCGCACATGCGCTGTAGACGATGTGTATCAAGGGGAAGAACGTGCGCCAATTGGAGATCGCTGTCAGTTACGTACGCTTTGTTGTGCTTGTTTGAAATGTCGGCGTTGATTGAAAATCCCGCCGCCTGTGAAATCAGGTCTGTGATTCGGTTTCTGAATGCGAGGAAAGTGAAACCAAGTGAAATTTATCGGCAAATTTGCGATGTTTACGGACCAAATGCGATGAGTGATTCGATGGTGAGAAGATGGGTCCGACAGTTCAATGGCGGGCGTAGTGATGTGCACGATGAAGAACGAAGTGGGCGTCCACCTTTGGTTACAGAAGAACTGGTTCACGCGATTGATGACAAGATCCAGGAAAACCGTAGGTTTACAATTAGTGCTCTCGCTATGGACTTCCCCCAAATTTCACGATCACTGATGCATGAAATTGCTATCAAACAACTGAAATTCCGTAAACTTTGCTCACGTTGGGTACCAAAGATTCTCACTGAGCAACACAAAACACAACGGATGGGTAGTGCACTTGAGTTTTTGACCCGTTATGCTGAAAGCGGCGAAGAATTTCTGAGACGGATAGTCACAGGGATTTGGCTGGGACGTGTTTCACCACCCTCCGCACAGCCCTGACCTCGCTCCTACCGACTTTCATCTGTTCTTACATTTCAAGTCTTTCCTTGGCGGTCATCACTTCACCAATGACGACGAGCTGAAAGAAACTGTTTCCAACTTGTTGAAGACACAGGCGGCAGATTTCTATGAAGAAGGTATACAAAACCTGGTGCCACGCTATGACAAATGCCTGCAAAATTTCGGCAGTTATGTGGAAAAGTAGTTTAAGAGTTGTAGAATTTTGTTCAATAAAAATTTCTTCTGTATCTGTGTACAATTTCATTTTATTACCAAACGGAACTTACTTTCTGGACGCGCCTCGTATTATATAAAAATATTAATTATTAGATTTTTTATTTCAAAATCAGCCTGCAATTAGTAAGTAGTTGAATAACATGTTTATGAATTCGATGAATAACAATTTTTTAACTTTTGTAAACGTAAACTATCGGGGCCTGTTCCAAATATTCAATAGTAAGATTGTTTTTTTCGATCACTCAAAATATTTTTATAAGCGGATATGGACCGTTCCACATTCACTGATGTAACTGGGCAGTATTTGAAATTGGGTGTTGTGTTAGTAGTCATTGTTTCTGGATAAAGTTCACCCGTCCCGTTACTGAAATATCAATTTGATAAAAAGGTTGAAACATGGATTATTGTTCAAAATATTTTCAAACTTCACTTTAAGTTTATACAGGAATACCTCTGGCAATGCGGATTTTATTAATTAACTGAATAGATTCAGTCAGCGTCAAACGTTGAGTTTCAAGATTTTTAATATTCGAAGGTTTGTGGGGAAAATGAAGGCTAATGACAGCTATGGTTTAATACTAGAAATGTGAAATGCTTCCTTGTACTGACAAACTGTCATAGTCTCTTCACTATAAAAGTCGTTTACTACACATTTAATGGCCTCGAAATTTTCATGGTAAAGCAGTACTGCTTCAACATACGCGCCCATCGAATTACCACTGGTTCCGGAGGTAAAGGCAAATATGGCAATTTTTTATAGGAATTATTACGAGAACGTGCCATAAGAAACGCTTTCTTTGTTGATGAAATCAGTTTATTTACATTCCCAAACGTGGGTCGTAGTTCTTCAGTGAGTCGTCGTAGATTAAGAGCTGGGCTGCTAGTAAGTTTTGCCGAGTACAACGTAAGATTTTATTTATTAATTAGGTACACTAACGAAAAATATTGTAAATATAGCGAAAATACGCATTATCACTAGGTTTCAGGTAAAATACGCAATAACCGGTGAAAGTGGGCTTAATATGCAAATGCATATTCAAACATGTAAATGCATGTAATCCGGTGTCTGGTAATTAGTAATTTTCATGCGTGTTCTATCAAAATTTTTGTCAAAAATATCCGCCTTTAACACCCTTTGCTTTCTTGGAGAATGTGGAATGTTACTCTTTTATAAAAATCTCTCTGAATCTTTCCTGTTGCGCACGTTTCTGACAACATTTTGAAAAAAGTTTTAGTTCTTTCTTTTCCTAGAGATATGAGACAATCCCATCAACTAGTATCACGTGATTGAATAAAAATTCGAAAAACATGTGTTTTCTTTTTGAAATATTAGAAATCCGAATTTAGGTAAACTAGGTGTAGGTTCAGAACGCTAAAGACAAAGGGGTGGAGGATTGTATATAGGGCTACTAAACTGACAAAATACTAAAAAGACTTGTCAAAATGAGAAATGGTTACTGATATTATTTGGGAAGCATAGTTCATATCAGTTAAAACATAAACCACGTAGCTCCATTTTGACCTCCTGTGAACCCCCCCCCCTTTTCACCCACGTAGCCCCATGTGGTTTTTGCCTCTACCCTCCCCCCCTCTCCCACGTAGCACTTAACTTTTTCCCCTATTGATTCCAGAAGACATTTTGTACTGTTTTCTCTTGTCAGACTATCGTAAATTACATATGGAGATAATTAAATGACAGAATTAAATATTCGCATTATGTTGTCTGTTCTGTACCTCATTTTAACTGTGACAAATAATATAAATGGAAAACTACGTGGCCTAGCTCGGAAACCCCACCCCCCTCCACCCACGTAGCCAAACGTAGCTTTCCAGCCAACATATCCCTCCCCCTTTTTTAAGGCAGAGTCACGTAGTTTATTGACGCTCCCTAACTAATTAAAAGTCTATGTTTATTTGTTTGTCAATGCATAATTTGCGCGACTCCATAGGACAGGAGAAACAGCGAAATGATTTTCTTTTTAAATGATCCAACCACATTCGTCTGATCCACTTGTCTATTAGGAAAATTGTGTACTCTTGAGCATCACGTTGTTATCGATTTGGAATTGAACGAAAATAGAAGTCTGAGTGGAAAGTATGACAATTGGAATAAATTTTTCGCAGGGAAAATCTGAAGTTAGGTGACATGAGCAAACTTATTTTTGGTGGAGTGGTGATCTAGCTGTTAGCAGCTGCACCGCGAGCGTGATGGAGGCGTCAGGTGCGCTGTTACGTCACAGCAATGATAAACGGACGTGCTACACGATGCCGAACATCGTCAAGGACCTGCGCTCTCTCTCGATAAGCAAATGCTGGGCCCACAAGCAAAGCCCGGCTGAAAATGCGGGGGGCAGTCTCCAGTTATTCATACCGTACCAGATCCATCATGAGGGTAGATAGATAGATAGATAGATAGATATGTTCACTTTGATCCCATGTGAGAATAATCTCGGGGATGTGGAACAGTACATACACTTATTGGTAATGTCAATATTACTATATAATTGATAATATTATTATATATTGACAACAAGTTAACAACAACCCATTAGTATAACCAATATCTCCTGTAATCTACAAATACAATCCCGAGTTAATTAATACTTATTATGTGGAACAGTGTATACACTTGTTACCAGCATCTAATAACCAGTTATTTTCTTACCAACCAGTTACCATGTAAGGTTTCACTGTAATTTGTGACTACATATTATATTATGTTAGTTGCTATTTATGTGGAACAGTACACACACCTATTAGCAATATCAACTATATTACCAACAACTCATAAGCAGTCAATTACTTAAAAACCTGTTAATATGATAATTTTTCACAGCAGTTTTTGAGTGCATGCTATCCCATGTTAGTTACTATATATAAGTGAAATTTTGTAAACAGTGTAATTAGTTCATTTGTCAAGTTTCAACAGAAAGAA
Organism: Vandiemenella viatica; assembly: GCA_031002005.1. Classification (NCBI taxonomy): domain Eukaryota; kingdom Metazoa; phylum Arthropoda; class Insecta; order Orthoptera; family Morabidae; genus Vandiemenella; species Vandiemenella viatica. Next base: position 53,438,082 of record JARYHS010008074.1, read on the forward strand.
AAACCATATATCATTTTAGTAATTGTGGATAATTTTGTCACCTTCCCCTTCCATACACCATATATACTATTTTATCAGTCATTCTTAGTTACCAAATTCCAAGAAGAAAATTCTTTTACAGAGTAAAATGGGTTCTGAAGCAGAAACTCTTTCAGTTTGGACTTAAAGTAGTTGGGTTTTTGTAGATAACATTTAATTTCTGTTGGTAATACATTGAATAAGGAAGCTCCAGTAAATGTTAGCCCTTTCTGAACAAATAACATTACAAAACACGTATTAACCATGCAGGCAGCAGAGGTAATGCGAGTCGCCGGTTCGATTTCAGCATAGGACAATGTCGTCTTTTCCAGCTGAGTAGCCAGAACGGCAAAAAACGGAGCCCTTATAATTTCGTAATGTCCAGCCCAGTGGCGTAGCTTGGTCAACAAGGGCCCCGGTGCAAAAAATTTATTTTGGGCCCTCAGACCAGATGGGCGACCTTTTTTTTTACTTTGTGTTGTTCTGGTAGGGGCCCCCTGAGCTGAGGCTGGGGGCCCCTGAGTTGTGCTTGGGGTCCCCTGAGCAGTGAGGAGGGCCCTTAGTGAGGGGCGGCCCCCTTAGATGACGGTAGAGTTAAAAAAAGGCCGCCAGTTTGTTACAGTGAAGGGCCTGCGCTTTGGGGGCCACCTGATGTGTGCTTGGGGCCTCCTGAGATATGCTTGGGGGCCCCCTGAGCGTAGGGGTCCCGGTGCACTGCACCGCCTATCCCCATAGTAGCTACGAACCTGGTCCGTCCGTCACTGCCTTTGCATCGATTGAGAGGAAATTTCACAGGAACGTAACTGAAAACACGACAAAAACACCAAAAACAAAAGCATAGGAGGAATAACGTTTTTATACGTACTCTATCAAATGCGGAATTATTGACCAGGAATTCAAAGATGCAGTCAATGCTGTTTTTTTTATTTTTATTTAATTGTGTATTTCGTGAGATACGGACTGACAGAACTGCACCAAGGAAGTGTAAGCTATATGAAAATAGGGGAAGGAAGAACAGATTGACTGAAACAAACAAAATGGACTAAAACAAGGGAGTGCCCTCTCACCACCACTCGTTATTGTAATCATGGATGAAATAATGCAGAAGGTGGCAGCGAGGATGGGAGACGAAAACATGAAGGTGATGGCTTTAGCGGACGATCTGATGATCTGGGGAGGTGATGAAGAGGAAGTGCAGCGGCAGTTGGATGTAGGGACAGACGGTATGGAGGAATATGGCCTGAAATTTAATGTAAAGAAATGTGAGTACATGGTAACAACCACAAAGAAGAATCGGTTAACCCAGGGAATTGTGATGCCAGGAGAACAACTAAAGAAGGTAAACAGGTTCAAGTACTTGGGGAGTGTATTAGAGAAAAGTGGAGGAAATGATGACGAGATAAGTGAAAGAGGAAGACAAGCAGAGGCGTTCCTAAGGAGCATTAGAAGCCTGATATGGAATAAAGATGTGCCACAGAGAAGCAAGAGAGTAATCTCTCATACATATTATGTGCCTATCTTGACTTATACTGCTAAAACATGGATAATGAAAAAGCAGGACATCAGCAGAGTACAAGAAAGTGAAATTAAGTTTTTAAGAGGTAGAATGGGAGTTATTAAAATGGACAGAATAAGGAATGAAGTGATGAGATGCACCATAAATGAGGAACCCCTCCAGGAAAGGGTAGAGAGGACCAGACTGAGATGGTATGGACATGTCAAGAGAATGGAGGTTCAGGAAATTCCAAGAAAAAATCCACGAAATTAAGATGCATGGTAAACGACCCAGAGGATGACCAAGAGATGGATGGCTGAAAGGAGTGGAGGAGGGTGTATGGAAGAGAGGAGAGGACTGGAACAAGGTGGTGACAGAGAGGTGGTGGGATAAAAGAAGGAAATGGAGAGGCTTGTGCATGAAGAATACCCGGCCAGTGCCTGGAAACTGTTGAGGATGATGATGATGATGTTGGACTATCTAATTCATTAACAATGTGTCCCTCTGCTCTAAGTTCCAAATCGTATGACTGAAAAATCTGAACAAATACAGGATGACGGTGCTTAGTAATCTTTCAACGAGCGCTGTTTTGCATAATATATGCTGACATATGTTTTTAGATTTGATGTTATTATTTTACCATCGAACTTTATTTCTGCGATCGATGTAGGCGAGAGTATGCACAAACGCTGAAGTGTAACAAAACTATCTGAGATAAGCTCGTCCTGACGAAATTAAATAACTTTTGTTACCATTTTATCGTCAATACAAACTGATCGTTGATTTTGGTTGAAACATAAATTAATTACAAATTCTCATCTCGCTATTTTTTGCTACAAATCCTTACATATTACTGATTTTTTTTTTTTTTTTTTTTTTTTTGTTTTTTTTGTTTTTTGTTATCAGTATGTAATCCTCCACCCCTTTCTATCTAACCTCTTCATCGCTACATATCCCTTACAACCCACTTCCTCAATTATCTGCTTCATATATTCTAATCTCTGTCTTCCTCTACAGTTCTTACCTTCGACTGTTCCCTCCACCAGCAAATTAACCAATCCAGCATGTCTCAAAATATGACCTACCATCCTGTCTCTTCTTTCTGTAAGCTTCTTCCACAAATTTCTGAATAAGTAGTATTTACTATCGTTTTAGTATTATGACCAACTTGCATGTATTTGATAATTCAATATACAGTTCTCTGAGTTGGTATGAAAGCTTAATCATAATATATACATATAATAAGCAACTCTTGTCATATATGACATCACCTGTCACGCCATGACGTCACTCTATGACGTCACGCAATGACATCACGCTTAACGCCATTGTTCTAGGTTATGCACTTTATTTAATAACATTTCTAAGCATCCGCGAATAAATTAAGTGACAGAACACTGGATTAAAAATATGTATTGCATTTAAATCGACATCTCAATCATTAGATGTTTATATTTACGTAACATTCTTTTGATATACCGTATAGAAGTATTCCTTAAATTCTTTGTCCAGAGATATGTAAGATAAAAGCTGTAAGTTTCTAACATCAAAGTTTTGGTTAGATTGTTACTTAGCATGGGTCAGAATTACAACTGGCATTTGACGTTACAGCAGAGGGCATGAATAATTTAGTTTTTTTTTTTTCAACGTAATTAATACTGTGTCCTATTATTGAAATTATTAATTCGTTAAAACGGAAATCGTTTCACATTGATCGCGATCTGTGCAGCCTACAACTAAAACAAATATCACGTAGCATAATGTAAGTTTGTAATATTTATCTTAATTTCCTTTGCTTTCACTGAGAAATATTATTGAGGCTATTATTTCAGCAACATTTAACTGTGTTAGCCATTCAAACGTTTTAATGTCGGTCGGAAAAAAGAAAGATGTATAAATCCTTGAAGATTTTTGATCAAATACGTATCGCAATGCCTTATTGTCACTAAAATACGATACAGTACCTGTTTTAATATGCGTGAGATTTAATTATTGTTCTTCTGGCGGTCAGTTTAGGGTAGATGAAACGCAACCTGGACCCAGATGGAAACGGAAATCTTCTTCTACAGCGCAAGGCACGAGGAATTACATTGAATTTTATTTTATAACAATTCCATTTAGTTAAGCAATTGCTAAGAAATGAATTGTCAGAACACTTAAAGAAAAGAATGTATTTCGTTTAAATTGGCATATTAATTATCAGATGTCTTTTTTTCCTAAAATCATTACATAGTTTGAATTAAAGAAGTTCCAAATTGATCGCGATATGTGTGGCCTAAATCACAATTAAATATTACGTGGCATTGCGTAAGTTGTTAAGATTTATTTTTAGCATCCTTCGTTTTTACTGGGATAATTATTTCAGCCGATGTAAGCTGTCTTAGCCCTTAAAATATCGATCTTCATCACAGGTAATAAGAAAGAAAGGTGTAAGGACCAGTGAAGATTTGGAATCACCGCAATGCATGATGACACTGACATGCGATACAAGGAATGTATTAATTCGCGTTTTATTGAAGCTTTGCTTTTGTAGCGGTAATATTAGCGGAGATTGCGGTTAGGTTGAAATGCAAATTGGATGAAGTTGACAACTGAAACTTTTTGTTTCAGCACAAAGGACGATAAACTAGAATGAGCTTTATTTTATAGCAAATCTATTTAGTTTAGCAACTGCAGAGAAATAAATTAACATAATACTCTGTTAAACCCGTCGTTTTTTTACGGGCTTTGGGGCTAATCATAAGATAAAAGCTGTGTTACACAATGATACCCACACAGATTTTTATTAATTTGGTATTGTATTTGTATTTTAATATCTAATTTATTGTTCATATTAATAACAAAGAAAAAAACTGGATGACGTTAAGAAAACAATCGAACACTTAGAGCAACGTGAATTTGTTGTAATAACCGAAGGTCATTTTAATTTTTTTTAGTAAGTTTTGCCTTCTTATCGGAAGTGTTCGAATTGATCACCGTCGGTAGCATGACATGTAGAAAATGTAGTCCATTTGAGCTCAGAACAGTCAGGGCTTATCTTCTGATAACAGATGCGTTATTCCTTAGCATCTACATGTTATATCTTCCGGAGCAGATACGTTGAACTATCTCAACAGCTCCAGTAACACTCAGGAGACATTCTTTGGTTCCATATCAACCGGTCGAGTAGGATCTCGATACAGAAGCAGTAACTTGCAAGCTTCCTTCTTTGTCTTTGTGCATCACTTTTTCTTGACAGATTCTAGGTTCGAATCCCAGTATAGGATGGAATGTTTGCGGGTGCTTAAAGAGACTTTCACGCCTGATAACTCTTTGAGTTTGAGCTTTGCTTAGTTCAAATACGCTTGCATCGATTAAATCACGATAGAGGAGGAATCTGTCAGCAGATCGTTGACATTATGCGAACAGTTTTCTTGGTTCCTTTCCGTGAATAATGATTTACTTCCAACACGATTTTTGCTATAATTTATTGGCATGTTTCCCAATCATTTCCGGACCACGAATTGTCTTCATCTAGTAACTCGTTTAAAATCTTACGTTTCAACGACATAAGTTGGGGGAATTATACGTAGAATTACGAGTTAAGACCTTTCTCTTCGACAGGGAGAGAACTAAAGAGGTATTGTTTAGGTGATATATACAGTATGAAGAGCATCAGCAAACCATCTTCCGATGTTAACTTCGAATCATCTTCTACTTACATTCAGACGCGTGATTGTAAAAATAAAGACCCATTCACACTAGCGGTCAGCTCAGCTTAGGTCAGGTCAAAAATCGCTATACACTTAATCGAATGGGAGCATTCACACTACGCGGTCCGCTCAGGTCAGGGCAAGGCAGGTCAAACCAAAGATCGCGCCGCCACCGATCAACAATGGTCAAGATACAGAGCCTGTTTTCGAATTTTTTTAAAAACATTGTGAATATATTTTTAGAATCAAATGCTTCTGTACCAGCGTTGGAACATAAACAAAGAATATTTGTAGGATTTCTCTTGCTCATCCTGAAATTCACTTTGTAAATGGCATGAAATTTTATCCTTCTGTAAATAATTGTTCAAAATACATGTTTGTTAAATTATGTTATCAATTAATCCTCAGAATCAATTTTTCTAAAACAAATTTGAAATATTTGAGCCCTAAAATATCAAAAGCATTTCCCACAACTCGTCTCGCACGGCATAACCGGTAGTTAGCACTTTTTTTTTCTCATGATCTGTTTGCGCTTGAAACTGTGGATACACCCAGAACCATCCTCTTTTTGATCTTGACGTATTTTTAGGCTCTTGATCCAAAATCATTGCGATTTAAGTGACGTTGGGGTAGAAAACGGCATTGTTCACTATGAGCAACGGAAATGAAATGGCCTCATCTACTACTTGATCTGGCCTGACCTGAGCTGAGCTGACCGCTAGTGTGAATGCTACCCTGGATTGTGAGCTGAACTGACCTTAGCTGAACTGACCTTAGCTGAACTGAGCTGATCTGACCGCTAGTGTGAATGGGCCGTAAGTTAGAAGAGAGCAGAATATGCCTTCATTGCAACATTGTATGTGAGATGTGTGCAAACAGAGCCTATATACGCTTTCCACAACATCCGGCAACCGATTATAAAATCTGGATTCAGATTACATTGCGCTCCAATAGCAATCGTTGTGTACTATACTCTGTTCACGCTCAACTGTCGGGTCAAGGCCATGTTCCCCTTGCCCCGCATCTTACTTCACCACCCTTTTCGTTGCCTTCAGCTCCGAGAAGACCGCTGTGTCTACGAAAGCGAGAGGCAAATTTGTCAATGGGCTCTCTATCCCTTTCACATGTACAGGTAAAGGCAGCGGAGTGGGGATAGGGCATAGTGACCTTGAGCCGCCTCTCTTAACTGAACGCACTATATCTCCCCAAGCTGTTGGTTTCTATATCGTTTTACCGATGTCTGTGTGGCTAGACTTTCCCAACCCACAATAACGGAGCAGCCGATTTCTGTGATATCCTGTATAAAACTTCAGCAATAATTCGCGAAAGGATGATGTTGAAAAAGCACTTACAGTGTACTTAGCTAGGCGCGATTTATGAATCAGGTCTGGTTGGTAAGCGGTAACATCGGGCCTGGCTTTCAGGGGGACGTGGGTTCGATGCAAAGTCCGAACATCTTCTTTTCGCTTTACCATGCCGAATCCTAAAATTGTTCCTGTATATAAGGCGTGGATCTCACCAAGCGAAAGATGACCGTAAAACAACATTTTTAAAAAGAATGGTGTTTACGTAAGAAGCCGCAACTAGTGAGCCACTACTGGAGATCTTCCTAATTTAATTTTAAGCATTTACAAACACGCCATTCACGGCTCGGCAGTCAGATTGACGGCTCCTTACGTGAAGTTCATTCACCAAACCGCTCTGAGCCGCTGTGATCGAAGCCACCGATTGACGCATCCATGGTTTATCGTGCGGTCACTATCTGTAGAATGATAACGCCCACGTTCAGAAAGTAATTGATACAGCCGCTGTCAGTGTTTATATTTCGTTGCGATGCTTCCAGAGTCAATCTGTGCACAGTACGCGATAAGTCCATAAGCACTATCGAACCTGCGGCCATCAACTGCGGGAAATACCTGCCCGATCCTACTAAAAAGTGATTGATCTCTTGACGCTCTTAGCATCTACCCTAACACAAACTAAAAAAAACCTGACAATCATATCACATATATTATTTCTAAAGGGTGTTTTTTTATATATATACCGAACGTGGTGGGTTAGCAGTTAATGCTCTGGCTTCGCATTCGGGAGGACACCGGTTCGAATCCACGTCCGGACTCCACATTTGGGTTTTCCATGGTTTCCCCAAATCACTCCAGGCGAATGCCGGGATGCTTCCTTCAAAAGGTCATGACCGAATTGCTTCCAGTTCCTTGTCCCCAGTTCCATCCCGCCTCTAATGACCTCGACGTCGACGAGCCGTAATGCCATAAGTAAAAATATTTTTTTTGTAGCTACCTATCTTTCTATCTCCCTTCATACTTAAACAAAATCGATAAATAACGTATCTTTTTAAAGATTAAGTTCTCCTCTTTAGTAACATTATTAATTAAGAAAGGATTTTTTTTTCAGATTCAAGCTGTAAATGATAAATTACGAACAATCAACGTCATGGGTATGCGATAGTTTAGAGTCAAGCTCTTCGACTTCGCTAACGTCGGTAAGAAGTAATCTCATTACTATTGGATATCAACACTGCGTATCACAGATATATTGACAAACTGTGTGTATTTTCTAGCAACTTTAAGGATATTTTTATTTCTGTTAGAGAAACATTTTTTTCATTTCTAATTGTTTCGTTAGAGCTTGTAAGTGTTTTGCTACGTACCTGTTCCAGTTGACAAACAAAAAAATTGTTACAAATGAGCCAGGCTGTGGTAACACAACGTGTATTGGGATTATGCAACATTTCCATAGGAACTTGATCGTGTTGCCTGTATAACTGATACCTTTTCTCAAAGATGCTCAAGTTTTTTAAACCGGCCGCCAAGCTATTAGTTTACCCTGTAATAGCTAACAGGTCATACATAAATAAACGACAGTCACTGTAGTTACTAATTAAAATATATTCTGAAAGTTTTATGAAGTGTAAGCTGGTATCAGATTACACTCGTTGAAAACATATACGCAAATCGAACTTCGAAATCACAGATGAAGAAGCAGGTGTTGCATTTCGTGTTGTCTCATCTCATTCCATTGATGCGAAACTTCCATGCAAACTTAATCTTTAGATGCTTGAGTGATTATATACTTTCATATCATTCATTGCTCTTTATTTTCGTCATATTACATTCAGAAGTATCCGAAGATTACAAAGGTTCTTGTTATACGGTAACTAGATGTCGTCAGCTCCAAAGTGCTTACACACAACTCAATTGCTAGCCGGTTCTTGTTATGCTATCATCTCCTTAGTGCCGTGTTAGGCCATCTTCTAGTTAGATCTCTTTATTTTGTTGCTATAGAAACCGTTTTAAAAGAGTAATACCAACAGGCCATGGAACTCTAACATGACATCAAAATATGTATTCTGGGATAACCTTTCTGTTATCCTACACAGGTTGACGTCAATCTCACCCACTGATTGGCAATCTTTCAGAAAATTCCCCCAAATTTCTAAAGATCATCCCGGAATAGCGTCAGAGTCCACTGTCCTCATAGTTAATGTAAAAGTAATAACAACTTGAAATTTTCTAAGTTCCCCTTCTCACCACTACTAAAATCTTCAAAGTCCATAGCCTCGTAGTTCGCTGCCTCGACCGCCCGCTTTAAAAACTGTTTGAAAACTCTTCCTGACTGCCTGCACTGATCTGCTTTTTACAGGCTAGGCTTATCTATTGCTGAATTGCCATGGAACACCGGTGTTTTCCCGCGGGGAAACACTATTCTTTAGTGAATTAGAAAATGCCCCCACTCCTGTGGAACAATAATTTTACTCGGATTTTCCCGAAATCTTACTATGTTACAGATTAATTTATTCTGAATCTCTTTGGACATGACAACTTTTATCATAATTATTATTGTGTAAGAGCTATTAATTTCTGAAAGTCACACATGTAGATGCTATCATATGTCAACACTAAAACTTCGTTTTTCTTACTTTAAACTTCAAGTTATCTCTTAACTGTTATACAGGGTGTTACAAAAAGGTACGGCCAAACTTTCAGGAAACATTCCTCACACACAAACAAAGAAAATATGTTATGTGGACATGTGTCCGGAAACGCTTACTTTCCATGTTAGAGCTCATTTTATTACTTCTCTTCAAATCACATTAAACATGGAATGGAAACACACAGCAACATAACGTACCAGCGTGACTTCAAACACTTTGTTACAGGAAATGTTCAAAATGTCCTCCGTTAGCAAGGTTACATGCATCCACCCTCCGTCGCATGGAATCCCTGATGCGCTGATGCAGCCCTGGAGAATGGCGTATTGTATCACAGCCGTCCACAATATGAGCTCTAACATGGAAAGTAAGCGTTTCCGGACACATGTCCACATAACATATTTTCTTTGTTTGTGCGTGAGGAATGTTTCCTGAAAGTTTGGCCGTACCTTTTTGTAACACCCTGTATGTTTGTTACTAACTGAATTTTTCTCTTTCGTTTAAGCATACTTTTATCTTTCTAGCTCTTATTTCTAAAAATATTGAGTTATTTTGATTTGAAATTTCTCCTTATATAAATTTTAAAAGCACACAAAAAATACCTTAAAGTGATTGTCATTCTCTGCTTTCTTAGTGTAAATGAATGCAACAAAATTCATCGTGACTGAAAACAACCTTATTTAAATGTTAGTCTTTTACAAAAATGTTTCAGAATTGATTTAAAAAGTACTTTCTTGTTTAGAAAATGGTTATAAAAGTTCTTTACTATATAACTATATGAGATTTACCCCCTTTCTAAATGGTTTTAGTAAGATAATGGACATATAACCAGGTTATGTTCTAAGATGAAAAGTGCTTTACCAGTGAAAGTGATTATAAAAGTTATTCGCTATGCGTTATATGTAACTCGCCTCTTGCTGAACGGTTTAGGTGAGATAATAGATGTATAACAAGGTCTTCTTTGAACCTACTTCAAACCAGCAAACGCATTATTAAGGTTCTTCGGTGGTTTAATTAATGATTAATTAATTAAAAAGTCCACCAAAAAAATGTTATGTTTGAAGATGTCTGTTTATTTCTTTCAAATCAACAAGTCAGCGATATTCACAAGCATAGATACAATACAGATATGCACTTCTGAATAATCGCAAAGACAATCTCTGAATGAAAACTCTCTGTAACACTGAATGAAGTCAACTAACTAACTAACTACTCTGTCCAGCCGATCTGTTTATATAGTCTCTATCGAAATTACGAGAATTCTTCAAAGGCATCCGCCCGATATTTCTCGATCATAAACAATCACTCAAACAATCAAACATATTAAAAACAATCGGAATTGATACAAAATTAATTAATAACATTACAAAATGATCCGAAATTGTAATTAGAGATACTTAAATACAAAATTATTTACAGAAACCCCTTCAAACTGTAGAAAATTGTCCTGTAGACATCGTAACTTACATTAATACATGGAATTACAAACATTTAAGAAATTCTCTTGCATCATTCGGTTCTTAAACATATTAAATGAACTTTAAATAATTTTCTTACCTAAAACAAAGTCTATATACACGGATTTACAAGAAATTACAAAATAAACATACCAAATCACTTTCAAGCAAACTTTAGCTCACTACAAATACTTCATACAGTACAATACTATTCAAAATTCAGGTATGAGGGCTGTTACAGCATCATTCACATATCATTCGCAAAGTTTCAAACGTGCCGCTAGTAATAAAATAATGCTCTATACTCATACTTATGCTTTCATGGCTTCATGATGAAATTGTTAGCTTCATTTGTATTCCCGTGTCGTTAAAACACCCGGCTATGCTACGCTTATTTCAAAATCACATTTATCAAGTGTATGTACAATTTATTTATTTATTGCTTCTGGCTTTACGCCTCGTCGACGTCGAGGGCATTAGAGACAGTAAATGACTGTGGTCTAAAACGGGAAGTGATCTGGCCATGACTGTTTTAAAGAAACCATCCTGGCACTCGCCTGTAGTAATTTGGGGAAACCATGGATCGCCGGACGGGGATTCAAACCCACATTCTCACGAATGGGAGGCCAGAGCATTAAAAATAAATTTTAAGCAAACGTGTAGTGAACAGGGCATTCTCGCTTAGTTCAAACGTAGAGAGCTGAACTGACAGGTTGGCTACCGTGGAAGTAAGTGGCTAAGGTCCGGGCTAGATTGTCGGCCTGGGCTTGGTTTTCGTACATAGGAGCACTTTCGACACAAATCAGGAACTGAGAAATATTTATACATACACTGATCAGCCAAAACATTTGGACCACGCACTTACTAGCATTTTAGCCCATCTTTCAAACGCGATATAGCAGCGATTCGGCGCAGCATGGATTCTACAAGTCCTTGGTAGGCTTTCAGAGGTATCTGAAACCAGATTTCTACGCACAGGTCACGAGATTCCCTTAAATTACGGACCAGCGGTTTGTGGGGGCACCACCCAGGAACGAGCATCTCGGAAACGGAGACGCTGGTCGGCTGTTCGCGTGCTACTGTAGTGAGCATTTAAGGATATTGTTTAAGTATGAAACCACGTGTAGGCGACAATGTCGCGGACACCCATGCCACATCACAGAACGTGGAGGTCGTAGGCTTGCCCCTCTGTAAAGCGGTATAGGGGGTGATCTGTGGCAGATCTGACGGAAGAGTACAATTCTGGTGCTTCGAGAAGTATTTCAGAGGAGAAGAATCGCGATTATGTCACAGATCACCCCATAGATGCTCACTACAGTAGCAAGCGAACAGCCGTCCAGTCTCTCCATTTCTGAGATGCTCGTTCCCAGACGACGCGCCCACAAACCGCTGGTCGGTAATTTAAGGGGGGAGGTACAGTAATCTGGTTTCAAAAAAAAATGATTTTTTTCTTTTGATTCACAAAAATAGTTTTTGCTTTTGACTTCATCTTGTTGAAAAATTATTTAAATATCTTTGACAGTGTCGGGAGTTATGCGTGATTAAGCGAAGTCCTGCACGATTGACAGCCATTTAAATCTTACTGCACTTGAAGGTGAACCAAATCTTTATCCTTAAATATCTCAAAACAGCAATTCATCAAATGGTTTTAAAGATAACTTTTTTCCATATGCATAGATCTTTTTTCAAATTTGCAGGACATACTCTACATACTAATTACTACAGTACCTACCATTATTGTTTATGCAGCTTTTCCCCAATAAAAGATATGCCTTTATGTTAAAGCAAAAAAAAAAAAAAAAAAAAAATTTTAATTTCTTTAAATTTTTTTTGTTAAAAACAAATCTAGTGTTATATATGTTATATTATTGGTTCAACTTATTGCCATGATATTAGTTTACAATATTAAAACAACATTTCAGAAAAATTTCAAATACTATGCCTTCTGTCATTGAAACCTTTCACAACAATATATTTTTTACTGTCGATTTGGATGGTACATTAACCTACTGTTAAACAATATTTTTATTTTAAAAATCAATTTTTATATCTAGCTATAACAGTTCTATGGAGCTATGAAATTTTAACCCTCAAATTTAAATGGATTCGGAGAAAACGACATTTCAATTTTTTCAAATATTTGTATGTGTTAGGTGTACCTACCCCCTTAAGGGAATTTCGTGACCTGAGCGTAGAAATCTGGTGTCAAATACCTCTGGATACCTACCAAGGACTTGTAGAAACCATACTACGCCGAATCGCTGCTGTATTGCATTCGAAAGGTGAACCAATATATTAGTAAGTAGGTGGTCATAATGTTTTGGGTGATCAGTGTATTATTTGATTTACCTCTTTCTTGGTTGGCGGTTGATGAAGGCCGTTTTCGGTTGTTTGTTACCGCCCCTCTGTGCCTCGCTGTGCGGTATTGTGTGAGCCCTACCTGGCGGTACCTGGCGCGGGAGTTGACTCTTTCCCCTTACACACGCATGTCACGCAACAGTGACCTGGCCCACGCACCGTACCTGTGTGCGTGATCACGGCAAGACGTGACCCAGTAACCAACAGTCAACATGCGCTACAGCCATACGCCATACCAGCAGTAAGAACATGTCGCAATTATTGATTTTAGCTGACGATATAATAGTCGATGCATTCGGGAGGACGGGCGTTCGAATCCCCGTCCGGGCATCCAGATTTGGGTTTTCCATGGTTTCCCCAAATCACTCAAGGCGAATGCCGGGATGCTTCCTTCAAAAGGCCATGTCGGATTTCCTTCCCGTTCCTTGCCCCAATCCCACCCCGCCGCTAATGACCCTGCCGTCGACTAGGCATAATCCCCAAGCAAAAAAAAATTCGAAGAAAAAAGAAAGTTCCCATTAGACGGTAACGATGTTGAAGATTAACTTTTACAGGAGCCCCATACGGAAATTAGAATAAGGATGACTACCACAATATAGACATCAAGGAAGAGACATTCTGTGTAAAAATGTGTGACCGAAATGGTGGAGATCTTCAAGAATCCCGTTCACTGCATTGGAACTAGAATTGAAGCTGTGTGGTGGAACCACTCTTCCTCAGAACGGATGGCCTACTCATTTGACGCAGGTTAAATAAGCACTAGGGCAGATTCTATCACTAAGTCGCGGCTTATCTGTAGTTGAAACACATTCGTCCCTGTCATAGTCGTAATCACCACCAACAGTTTTCAGCTGCTGGCTGGGTCTGCTTTGTGCACAAGCTTCTCCTTTTTCTTCTTTCTTCCAACCACCTCTCTGTTCAACCCTCTCCTCTCTTCCGTATACACTCATCCACTCCTCTCAGCCATCCATATCTCGGTCTTCCCCTGGGTCGTTTATCAAGCGTATTTATTTCGTGGATTTCCGAGGTACTCTCTCCTCCTGGCAGTACTATCTTAGTTTGGCATTCTGTATGAATTCCTGTTAAACTGTGTATCTAACCATTTTATTCTTTTTTTTAAATGGCATTTGGCAACTAAGGCCATACAGCCAGCTCAATGTAATTTTGTAGTTTTCAGTGTATAAGTCATCATCCAGTTGTCAAACAACTGTGAAAATTATATACTGTTTATAACATGTTTGACTTGATAGATTTTTTTTGTTCGATATTTCACTATGAAAATTGTTATTTACCTAAGGAAAGGTGTAATCGGACTTCGTTTAATGTACTTTGGTCGCCACCATTGGGAATATTACGTGCACTTCGTAGAAAATAAAATAAACACTCCGTTTTCATAAATACATGAACACATTTATTCTGTTAGTTCCTTAAGTGTACTAATTTCCGACCACCAATGGAAAATAAAATGTTAACACTATTATACACTTCACAATAACATTTATCCGAAGATTGCAATTCGTTAGAGTGGCAAGTGACTTGCAAGCACTTAATGTAATATAACTTCCAACTGTTCGTCATACACCGTCTGTTCTTAATGCTCGTAACGGCTAAATAAACAGTCTTTACTACGTGGAAAGTCACTCCTTGAGTTCACTAATCTCCTTGAGTAACGAATATTTGCCAAATTGATTTCACATTAGCAGCCAATTATAAACACGGAATAATCACGCCGAAATCCGTCGTACACATATGCAGTACCGCGTACACTTACTCACACAACCAAAACTCATATATTTGGTCTCCGACAACTAACATAGGCGTAAAATATGCATTACGTAGTTAAATCGGGTTAAACACTCAACACCGATTTTTTGTATATACCCGTTAAACCACTAAGAGCACAACTTAAAACACTTTTATTTTTTTTTTTTTTTGTTACGCCATGTGTCTACTTCAACACTCGCGGGAAAAACCAAAACAAACTATCTTTGACCTACTACAGCTATTTGTTCAGGGATAACTATAACATCGACTACATTAAAACACTTTCAATTAATTTCTAAAATTTAAAGGAGGGCGGTTTTGTACACTGTATTGTGACACAGTATATATTGTATTTTCCAATGTATGGACGCCACAGGACGGACAGGACATTCACACTGACACACAACACTTAAACATCCATGCCCGTGGCCGGATTCGAACCGGCGGCCTCTAGCACTCTAGCCCCTACGCTACCGAGGCCGGCATTTCATTCCTTATCCTGTCCAATGTCGTAACACCAGTTCTTCCTCTTAGAAATTTCATTTCGCTTGTTTGTATCCTGCTTCTTCATTGTCCAGGATCCAGCACTGTATGCTAGACAGATTACTCCCTTACATCTGGAAGTATGTAGTTCCAATTAGCCTATGAAATACAAAATCAACAGAAGTGGGAGTGAAAATGGGAGTGCCACAGGATAATGTACTGGAACAACAGCTATTCGTTATACGAATAAAAGATTGTATTGACGGTTTACTGTCAGAGGTATGGACATAATGCTATATAATAGGATGAAAATGATAGAAAAATGTCAACAGCTTATAAGATTGTCGGTGGTTTAATTAATATGAAAAATAATCAGTATAATTAATATGAAAAATAAATAGTTCAGTTTAAACTTGCATTTATTTTCCTAAAACACGACGTCAAACGATACTGTTTACATGCATAGATACAATCCAGAGATTGCATACAACACTTCTTCCACAGACAATACAGTTCTTGGCCGTCGTAAAATTTAGTCAGTGAAAACTTTGCCGAAAAACTGTTTCTCTGTCTTGGATGATCGGTTTATAAAACTCAACCGAAATTTCTAGAGCACTCCAAAAGCTTCCGCCAGATAATTATCGAACATTAACAATACTTAAACAATTGAAACATATTAAAAACAATCAGAATTAATACATATCAGTTACAATCAATACAAAATGGTCAGAAAAGGAAATTAAAGATACTAAAACACAAAATTATTCACAGAAATCATTTTAAACTGTAGTAAATTGTCCTTTAGACATCGTAACTTGCCTTAATACTTGGAATTACAAACATTTAACCAATTCTCTTGCACAGTACTGTTCTTAAACATATTAAATGGCCTTTAAATAATTTCTTTTCATAAAACAAAGTCTATATACATTGATTTACAGCTAATTGAAAAACAAACATACAAGATCATATTCAACCAAACTCTAGCTTACTACAATTGCTTCATAAAATATAATTCCATTTAATTTTAGGTTTGAAGGCTGTTACAAGCTGCAGAGTGATCTGGGACCGAATATCTAATTGGGTAGGTCAACATGGGATGAAGATAAATACTTATTAGGTAAACGGATAAAAAAAACTGAAGGTTGATTATAAGGTTGAGAAAAAATTGTTTGTTGAAGACTTGAAAGGTAAATTCCTTGGCATAATGATAACAAACTCAGGCAGGACACATTGGACAGTTAGTAAGAAAAGGTTTCAAAATCCTTCATTTGTTGGAGAGAGTGATGAGCGGAAATACCAGAGAAGTTAGGAAAATGGATTACAAAACTTTCGTCAGACCATGCTTGAATATGGTGATATACTACGGAACCCAAATTTTGGGTATTAAATACAGGAGGTACAAAGAAGGGTTGCTAAATTAGTCTCTGTAACACAATCAATAACCGATGTGATAAAAGAACTGGAATGGGATTCATTGGAAGACAAATAGAAGGTGAAAAAAGTCATGGTAGTGTACAAGGCGTATACTGGTGATGAGGCGTGGAAAGATTTTGGTGTAAGAATTAAAAGTAATGCATGGAAGGAAAAAGATCTCTATGATCACAAACTGGCACTCGATTTCTGGCACAAGGTTGGGAGTCAGGTATTGGAATAAGTTAAGTGAAGAAATGATGAATAATTTGCCAAAAAGATGAAAGGATTTAAAATTTGTAGAGGGCGTAAGTATGTGGGTATAGGAAAGGAGAAGCATGGATATGCCACCAGAGTGTGCGCTACATCGCAATTAAATTAAATTAATAAATCAGCTGCTGAAGCAACTGTTAAAAAAGAAACTAAAATTACATTACTATTTCTTATCACTGACTATAATGAGAATGCATAGTACAAAATGCGTGAACGAATGATAAGAAGAAGTGTTGAATTCCGAATACTATGAATATTTCAACAGCATTTCGGATCGGAGAAAGTGGCCATATTCCTGAAGTAGAGACTGCAAAACTAGTAACCACACAGTAAGAGTGTCATTGTGCCGGACAGGATTTCCTGTATTGACCAGAGAGTGATAATTCAGTTTCTTATCATTTCTCTAAACAAATGCGGATGAAACCTCTAGATCATTGCTTACTATGGCCAAAGACCTTCGCGTTATGGACCAGAAGCCGTAAGCAGCTTAATTAGTTGGACATCAACAGAAACTATCAGTAAAAGGTTAGAAGCTCTTGAAATGTGGCTATATCGAAGAATGTTGAGAATACCATGGACAGACCACACCACAAATGCTGAAGTGCCCCGCAAAATGAAAAGAGATGTGGAAATACTGATCACCATAAAAACACGAAAGCTTCAGTACCTTGGCCACATCATGAGGAACAATAACCGTCATGAACTCCTGCAGTTCTCCAGGGGAAAATACCAGGAAAGAGAAGTGCTGGTAGAAGAAGAACTTCTTGGAAGACAACTGCGTAGTTAATCCGATCATCAACCAGCAAAGACGAGACAGCCAAGATGGCTGCCGACATCCGGAACGGATAGGGACCAGAAGAAGAAGAAGTACAAAAATTATCTTTTCCTCCCACATTGTTGCGAACGTCCTTCCGTTCTCCTCCATGTCTCCGGCCGTTTTCAAACAATCAGGCGGGAAATCAGAAATTGCGGCTGTGAAACTGCACGCTCTGCGTGTTTTGAATGCGGAGTGGCTGCTGTTACGCGTGGAACAACCGTTCTGCGGCAAAATCAACCGTCTGAGGAAAATCTCCGTGACCAGTGGCTTCTAAGATTGTTTCGAAACAGCGGTAGTTATGAATTACACCAGTACGTGCAAACCGCGTGAATTACAAGCGGGTAAAAAGCATGTGAAGTAGCGCTTTCACTGCTGTGTATGAAATCGATGTTTGTTCTAACACAGTAGCACTTTGTTAGGGTCATCAAATACAATGAATTTCTTGGAAATGTGACTTGATATCTAAACTCTTTCGTAATACATCAACGAAAAAATTTACTGTTAAGTTTCCTAACAATACTTTTTGGACTTTCTGAAGGGCAGAACCAGGGGCGGATCCAGCGGAGGGGAGGGGGGGACTCAAGCCCCCTCAAAAAAAATATCTAGGTCCGACATCGTAATTTTGGAGATTTTTTTTTAGCTCACAATTTTTTTAAGGGGGGCAGCAATATCAGAAGCCTATTCAAAACAAAGTCCACTCAAGCCTCCCCAAACCAAAGTTCACTCATGCCTCCCAAACCAAAGTCCTCTCAAGCCCCTACCAAACCGAAATCCTGGATCCGCCCCTGGGCAGAACACAATGTGTAGTTCTCGACGGTGAGCGTTTCGTCACTTACCGGAGTGAGGTCCGGGGTTCCCCAGGGAAGCGTGATAGGACCTCTGTTGTTTCTCATATATATTAATGATTTGTGCGACGTAATAAAGGGGAAGAAAAGATGATGCTATTATTTATGGTGAAATCAAAACACAGGACGACTGCGCTTTGTTCCAAGACGATATTATGAAAATAATTACGTGCTGTAAAGACGCAATTGGAGTTAAACGCTAAAAAATGCCAAGTCATGCGTATGAGATGAAGGTGACAGCATTTAGCTCTGATTATACAATTAATGACACTGTCCTTAGAACGAAAGATTCCTCTAAACACATAGGGGTAACAATTCGTAATAATTTGTCGTGGAATGAGCATATCGAGAAGGTAACTGGGAAAGCGAATCGTATGCTCCGATTTGTAGGTCGTGATTTAAAAAAGTGCACACCGGAAGTTAAATCGAGTGCGTCCTCACTTAGAATATTGTTGCTCTGTATGGGGTTCCCATCAAAAGTGGTTAATGGAGGCATTGGAGAAGGTCCAAAGAAGAGCGGCTAGATTCGTGACAGGTATATATAGTTGGAGGGAAAGCGTAAGTGCGATGTTGAAGGAGTTAGGTTGGGAAGACCTGGAACACCGAAGGCGTTGCTCTCGACAGAAGCTAATTGAAAAATTCACTACTGACTTATTTCGGAATGACAACAAACAAATATTACTACCAGCAACATTCATACCTAGGAATGACCGCGAAAATAAGATAAGAGAAATCAGGGCCAGAAACGATTCATTTCTGTTCTCATTTTTCCCACGAGCGATTAGGGAATGGAATAGAAAGGATTTACCGGCCGAGTAAACTTAAAATCCGACAGGAGTAGTTGTCGATAAAGCTCTCCGGCCATCCTGATCTGGGTTTTCCATGGTTTTCCCGGATCACTCCAGGCGAATGCGGGGATGGTTCCTCAAAATAGCCCTTGGGCGCCTCCTGCCATATCCCGTATATCCCTCCCACTTTCGGATAGGTGCAATGCACCCTCCGCCACACACTTTCAGTGAATCGCAGAGTAATAATAATAATAATATAGGTAAAAAATTTTGCAAGGCTAGATTTCCTTTGAACATACTAAAACATAAAAGATAGACAAAATCTGCCTTAACTTTCTGCTCCGCGTCGTTCGACTTGGCAGACGTGTCGCTGGCTCACGTGTGCTGCACTAAACTCAAATCACCGATTCGGCCTCCAACCTTAACATTAAATTTTTTACGATTTTCCTGGATGTACGTTCAGCATTAAAGTCGCAACGACAAAAATATTTACTGCCTATTAAGGAAAAAATAAAACTTCCTGAACTGTTTATTTGGGGAGAGCCGGGCAAAGTGGCCATGGTGGTTTTGAGGGCCAAGGGGTGATGCCATCAAGCTGTAAAAATCATAACTCGTTTCAATCAATTCCCTTAGTTACCTTGGGAGGCCATATCCGGTTAGCATGTTATCTCCAGGAGTTATTTATGGTTTTCGATCACCCTGATGTTTAGTAAGCGCACAGTTTATCTACGTACTGTAAGGTCTAGTTTTATGACGTTATTAAATTAGAATAAAATAATGAGATGCATTATTAATAAGTTAATTTGCAAAATTAATCCCGGGTAGGCGCCAAGAATGGAAGTGTTCTCTATCCGAGAGAAGCGACATTCCAATTCTGAAATACTTTTAATCAAAGCAATTGTAATTTTAAAATACCATTAAAAAACACAAATCTTCATCTAATCAAATGATATACTGATTGATTGGAAAGGAAGTTATTTACAACACCTATTATTTTCTTTGAATATAAAATTGATTGGTTTATTGAACAGAACTGAACATTAAAAGTTTCTTTTGAACAATTTAGAGCATAAATAACTGTGAACGTTTTCGCGGCGGCAGCACTGTAGATAACACTCTCGGGATTCTAGCCGCGTCAAATATTTGACGCGGCTAGAATCCCGAGAGTGTTATCTACAATTTAGAGCATGATTCTCAACTCAGAGCGTTGTCTAGGGTTGAATGACGCAAGAGTGTCATACATCGTCGGCGTTCTTTACCGTAGCAGATGACGTGCAGATAAAACAGAGTCTCATAGACCCTGTTGATCAGCTGTGCGCAAGCAAACTTGGCGAGGTAGCTCCCCGCAGCTCTCCGGCAATCTTCCGTGGTGCGCCGGTGCGGATTGTTTTCTGGCCAGAAACAGAATGTCTTCTCTCACGCTTGTTCGCTCCGTTGAAAACTTGCAGGCTCCCGAGTTTTAGCAGACGCGGGAAATTTCAGCGAGTCGCAGCGTTTGGCGGGTCGTCCACGATCTCCATTGGCGCTCCTCATGCAACATAAAAAACTTATGGTTTCTAAAAGTTCGTAACACAGTTTGATTCGCTGGTTCCCAACAGAGGTGTTCCGCAACCTGACTTTTTCTCCGAAGCATCGTTTCTCTAGTTTCAACTTTCTATTGTACCAGGAAATCCTCATTTCGGCACAGTCCCTATACTGTCCTTTGAATTTCATTGAATGCGTAAAGCTTTTCTTTACGGCCTGCCATAAATCGTTCGGTCTTTCAGCGCAGGTATGAGTCACCTGGCTCTCGCCGATGCCAAAGAAACGTGGAATTCACACGCATAAATTTCCAGTCACCAAGGGACATTACAGTACTTATTAATAAGAAATCAGGTGACATGCCGCTTCTGAGCGAAATTGTTTTACAGAAGTGGTGTTCTGACTACTAATTCACGGTTTGGAGATTGTGTTGCTTCGTTCCATTGTTAAGTTAAAACTATATTTCTGTCATGGCATCAATTCGGGCAAAGTGGCCACGCTGGCTTGTGGCCGTCGACCTTAAGTCTGCTGAGCACCAGCTATGTTGCTTTCGGATTATTAACGTTCCCGTCATACGATACTCTGAATAGACGTTTCATTATTATTTGAAGCTGAAGTGAATAAATTAATGATAATCAACGAAATTATTTCTATTTTAAAGTTGATGTAGTGGCTGTATTTCAATGATTAAAAATTTTGTTTTTTCTGTGAACCCAAAGGGCATTGTTACAGTACCTCGTGCAACAGTAGTAAGAAAACGAAAAATCAACAGGCAGAACAAAGGTTCTGACTTCAAGCCCATACTAAAATGAACCTGAAGCAATAAAGAAGAAAAAAAATGCTAGAAAGAAACCCATCAAGCGCAAGATGTCCAACCAACAAAGCCACATTTAAGCATAGGCTACCTGGGGGCCAGCACCACAAAGAGGGGGCCCACATTACAAAGAGGGAGGCCCGCACCACAGCCGGAAGGGGCACCCGATGTCCGGTTGGACGGGCCCCCGCTTAACCAAGTAGTAGAGCTAAAAAAAAAGGTCGTCCATAAATTGTTATACCACTGCCGACAGGGGCCTGCACCACATGTATAGCCCAGGAACCCACAACGCCTAAATGCGGCCCTGCCTACCAATGCTGATGTTGGTCAAGAAGACATACATTGTGTGTAATACAAAGAAAATGTTTCAGCGTTAAGATCACAAGGATGATAGATCCTATGGTAAACGTGTTTCATTTATGCTCACGAGCTCTATTCTGGAACTGAAGAAAACAATCTTTTGTTTCGTATGCGAAAATCGCAGTTTATGTCAATTTTCCCTTTGCTTGTTACAATTTCTATGATTTCCAGGTTATAACTTTTTTCCAAGTAAAGTATATTGTTTTGTGAATTAAGAGCATTTTTAATCACTCATTTCTGATTTTGAAGCCAAGTGTCCACTTAGTCAAATCATATCGGGCAAAATGAAAATTTGGTAACTTTTTTTTAAAAAATTGTTTATTTTAGGCACCAAACTTAATTCAAGGGTAACTAAAAAATTCTAGTGTCTGCTATGATAGTTAAAGTAAGTAACCACTAATTTTGATGACTGTAGGTTTACAATAAGTCAGCTTAAAACATCATCAAACCTTAGCGTGGTTACCTCACCCGGCTCTCCGGTACATATATTCATTCCTTGGCTTCGTAGGCGTAAAGTAAGTGTAACATAAAAAGTACATCCATCATAATCTGTTTTTGCTTACGTTTTAACTATCTACTCCATCCGCAAGCGAAATAGCGCGTGATTTACACCACCTGACAAAAAAATAAGCAACCAGAAGAGGAGGAGGAAACGAAATAAAGATTCACGGGTAGAACGGGTAGAAATGGTATGTGTTATTATTTCAGTCATTACAAAAACCAGTAAATTTAAAAACAACTTGGCAATGGGGGCCCACTTATCACTACGTCGATCACCCCCTATTGCGTGGATGCATGCACTGAATCGATTGGGAAGTCTCTCATAAAGCCGTTGTATCCTCTCTTGAGACAAGCTGGCCTACAACTGTTGTAACTGGTCCTTGATACACTCGATATGGCACTGGGACGGAATTGACGTCCGAGCTGGTCCCACACATGCTCTATCAGGGACAGATCTGCTGGCGACACCAACACGTCTACATCGCGCAGACTGTTCATAGAGACGTGTGTAGTATGTGGGACCTCTTCCCAGGTCACCATCATAGTTGCCGACGATGGTAATTCAAGGTTAGTGTTGCAAATTGACAAAAAACAAAAACAAAAAAATTCAGCTTTGCGAAAAAAAACATGAAAAAAACCTAGCACCCTTGTTTTTTTTTCCCAGAAAACAATATATTTGATAAATTATAGTTTTATTTAAAGAACTTACATTTCACAAGTGTGTTTTAAATCTTATGAATCATATAATGTCTTACATAATGATTCATAAATGTATCTATATATGCAACATAATCTTATTCACCTATGTCAGTACCACATTCACTAGTATCAGCACTACCAACACTAGTTCGGTCGGTGTCGGAATTTTCTGTTTCTTCTTCTGTCTCCTCTAGATTCATAACTTCAGAAATAGTTACATTTTCTTTTACTAGTTGTTCTTGTATTGTACGCAAAAGGTTTCGAGATTGCAATTTTAAAATTGCTCAAATTAACAGATACATTATTAAAAATTAGAGGTTATTTGCACAGTTTAATATCTAAGTAAGTGCTATGAAATTAATTGCCAGAATACATATGCGAAAATCTCTAATTTACGAGTGCAACGAAATACTTCTTCCGCCAACCTATTTAGGTCGCAATGACAGAAGGGATAAGATTCGAGAGATAAGATGCCGTACTGATAAATTTATGTATTCTTTCTTTCCTCGTTCTATTCGAGATTGGAATACTCTAAAATAGGATTGGTGCTTAGCACCCTCTGCCACCCACAGTAATTGTGAATTGCAGAGTATAGATGTAGATGTAGACATTCATTGAGTCTGATTTTCGTAGCATTTCATTCTTTAAAAACATATACAAAAACTTAAGGCCTAAAAAAAAGTTGAACTAGCTTTTGCTAACATGTCGCTAATGAAAGCAACATAAAAAAACTTTAAAAATATATTAATCATGATCTCTGCTGCAACAGCAGGCTAAATTTCAATTTAATTTAAACTTCCGCTAATGTTGCTGTTTGACCAAAGTTTATACGTTACGGTTTATTTGTTTTTTACGGATTTTACTAGCCACTTTTGTTAATCGTCTTCGTTCATGTTCACTGTACGTGAGTTGTAAAGTTATCTAAAGTGGACATCAGACTTCAGATGTATTACCTAAACGACTATTCTGGCAATTTATGTCTTCGGAGTTGTTTAACTATTTAATAATCTGGAATCAGTAGCAAGTTCTCTGACCGTTACAGACCCGTTGACCAAAGATTGCATTATAAATTGTAACAGCCCTAATACCTGTATTTTGAATAGTATTGGACTGTGTGAAATATTTGTAGTGAGCCAAAGTTTGCTTGAAAGTGATTTGATATGTTTATTTTGTAAATTCTTGTAAATAAGTGTATATAGACTTTGTTTTAGGTAAGAAAATTATTTAAAGACCATTTAATATGTTTAAGAACCGAATGGTGCAAGAGAATTTATTAAAAGTTGTAATTACTTGTATTAATGTATGTTACGTTGTCTACAGGACAATTTTCCACCATTTGAAAGGATTTCTGTAGATAATTTTGTATTTAAATATCTCTAATTACCATTTCTAATCATTTTGTAATGTTATTAATTAATTTTGTATCAATTCCGATTGTTTTTAATATGTTTGATTGTTTGAGTGATTGTTAATGATCGAGAAATATCGGGCGGATGCCTTTGAAGAATTCTCGTAAATTCGATAGACTCTATATAAACAGATCGCCTGGACAGAGAGTTTTAGTTTTGCATTAAGTACTAATTCAGTGTTACAGAGACATTCATGCAAGTTTTCATTCAGTCAGTATTGCATCTTTGGATCTTGTGAATGTCGCAGACTTGTTTTGATTTGTTCAAAATAAACGAACATCTTCACATAACCTTGTTTTTTGGTGGACTTTTAATTAATGCAGTAAATTAACCCACCAAAGAACCTTAACAAAATGTTTGGCCAACCTCAATCAAGAACATCGTGGTGGTTTCGAAGCAATTGTTGCTGCGATGGATTATCGCACACCCTTCAAACTAAATAGAAATTCTTCGAAATTTTCAGAGTGAACCTTCAGGGTCAAATACAAGTCAAGTTTGTATTTCAGCCAGTTCGAGTGAACCTTCAGGGTCAAATACAAGTCAAGTTTGTATTTCAGCCAGTTCGAGTGAACCTTCAGGGTCATATACAAGTCAAGTTTGTATTTCAGCCAGATCGAGTGAACCTTCAGCGGTCAAATACAAGTCAATTTTGTATCTCAACCAGTTCGAGTGAACCTTGAGGGTCAAATACAAGTCAAGTTTGTATTTCAGCCAGATCGAGTGAACCTTCAGTGACAATAAAAGTCAAGTTTGTATTTCAGCTAGTTCGAGTGAACCTTCAGGGTCAAATACAAGTCAAGTTTGTATTTCAGCGAGTTCGAGTGTACCTTCAGGGTCAAATACAAGTCAAGTTTGTATTTCAGCCAGATCGAGTGAACCTTCAGGGTCAAATACAAGTCAAGTTTTTATTTCAGCGAGTTCGAGTGTACCTTCAGGGTCAAATACAAGTCAAGTTTGTATTTCAGCCAGATCGAGTGAACCTTCAGGGTCAAATAAAAGTCAAGGTTGTATTTCAGCCAGTTCGAGTGAAACTTCAGGGCAAATACAAGTCAAGTTTTTATTTCAGCCAGTTCGAGTGAACCTTCAGGGTCAAATACAAGTCAAGTTTGTATTTCAGCCAGGTCGAGTGAACCTTCAGGGTCAAATACAAGTCAAGTTTTTATTTCAGCGAGTTCGAGTGTACCTTCAGGGTCAATACAAGTCAAGTTTGTATTTCAGCCAGATCGAGTGAACCTTCAGTGACAAATAAAAGTCAAGTTTGTATTTCAGCTAGTTCGAGTGAACCTTCAGGGTCAAATACAAGTCAAGTTTGTATTTCAGCGAATTCGAGTGTACCTTCAGGGTCAAATACAAGTCAAGTTTGTATTTCAGCCAGTTAGAGTGAACATTCAGGGTCAAATACAAGTCAAGTTTGTATTTCAGCCAGGTCGAGTGAACCTTCAGGGTCAAATACAAGTCAAGTTTTTATTTCAGCGAGTTCGAGTGTACCTTCAGGGTCAAATACAAGTCAAGTTTGTATTTCAGCCAGATCGAGTGAACCTTCAGTGACAATATAAGTCAAGTTTTTATTTCAGCGAGTTCGAGTGTACCTTCAGGGTCAATACAAGTCAAGTTTGTATTTCAGCCAGATCAAGTGAACCTTCAGTGACAAATAAAAGTCAAGTTTGTATTTCAGCTAGTTCGAGTGAACGTTCAGGGTCAAATACAAGTCAAGTTTGTATTTCAGCCAGATCGAGTGAACCTTCAGGGTCAAATAAAAGCCAAGGTTGTATTTCAGCCAGTTCGAGTGAAACTTCAGGGCAAATACAAGTCAAGTTTGTATTTCAGCCAGTTCGAGTGAACCTGCAGGGTCAAATACAAGTCAAGTTTGTATTTCAGCCAGTTAGAGTGAACATTCAGGGTCAAATACAAGTCAAGTTTGTATTTCAGCCAGATCGAGTGAACCTTCAGGGTCAAATACAAGTCAAGTTTTTATTTCAGCGAGTTCGAGTGTACCTTCAGGGTCAAATACAAGTCAAGTTTGTATTTCAGCCAGATCGAGTGAACCTTCAGTGACAAATAAAAGTCAAGTTTGTATTTCAGCTAGTTCGAGTGAACCTTCAGTGTCAAATACAAGTCAAGTTTGTATTTCAGCGAGTTCGAGTGTACCTTCAGGGTCAAATACAAGTCAAGTTTGTATTTCAGCCAGATCGAGTGAACCTTCAGTGACAAAGAAAAGTCAAGTTTGTATTTCAGTGAGTTCGAGTGAACCTTCAGGGTCAAATACAAGTCAAGTTTGTATTTCAGTGAGTTCGAGTGAACCTTCAGGGTCAAATACAAGTCAAGTTTGTATTTCAGCCAGATCGAGTGAACCTTCAGTGACAAAGAAAAGTCAAGTTTGTATTTCAGTGAGTTCGAGTGGACCTTCAGGGTCAAATACAAGTCAAGTTTGTATTTCAGCCAGTTCGAGTGTACCTTCAAGGTCAAATACAAGTCAAGTTTGTATTTCAGCGAGTTAGAGTGTACCTTCAGGGTCAAATACAAGTCAAGTTTGTATTTCAGCCAGATCGAGTGAACCTTCAGTGACAAATAAAAGTCAAGTTTGTATTTCAGCTACTTCGAGTGAACCTTCAGGGTCAAATACAAGTCAAATTTGTATTTCAGCGAGTTCGAGTGTACCTTCAGGGTCAAATACAAGTCAAGTTTGTATTTCAGCCAGTTAGAGTGAACATTCAGGGTCAAATACAAGTCAAGTTTGTATTTCAGCCAGGTCGAGTGAACCTTCAGGGTGAAATACAAGTCAAGTTTTTATTTCAACCAGTTCGAGTCTGACATCCTCGACCTTTTAAACAATACGATATCACGATCGTCTCTGTCCATTTTTAATACGACTGTTAATACTTTAAGTTCTTGAAGCTCAACAGATTTTATTCAAATTTTGGACAGTGAACACTTAGGGTGAAACACAGGTCAAGTTCGTATTTGGCCAGAGCAGGTGAACCTGTCATAAACTTAGACGCTAAACCCGTACGCAAAAATCTGCCACGGGCTTGCTCTAATTTACTAATAATATTATAACCAGCTGTAATAATGACTTCATTGACAGTCAAGGATGGGACCTCAAAAATTGACGAGAGGGAGATTATGCAAGACAGCTTCAGAAAGTTTGGTTACATTTCCGCATCGTGTATAAAGAAACCAGAGATTGTTTAGATTAATTTCAATGAGATTCACTGTGTCCAGTGCTCGGCTAGTCAGATGTAGCGGTATCACTTGTTTAGGAGTTCGCGAGACGTTAAGCACGTGCTGCGTGCCTTGTCGCATCAGCACGAGTCAGCAGCAGACTGATGGATCAGACTCACGCGCTGTCTATCAGAAGATTTTTTTCGTCATCAGTCTTTTGACTGGTTTGACCTAATCCTCCATCCCTCCTATCTTGTGCTACATTCATGTCTACATATCCCTTACAACCCACGTCCTCAATTATCTGCTTCATATATTCAAATCTCTACTGTTCTTACCTTCGACCGAGCGTGGTGGGTGAACGGTTAACGTTCGGATCTCACATTCGGGGGGACGCCAGTTCGAATTCCCGTCCGGGCATCCAGTTTTGGGTTTTACATGGTTTCCCCAAATCACTCCAGCCGAATAACGGGATGATACCTTGAAAAGGCCATGGCTGAATTCCTTCCCGTTCCTTGTCCCCAATCCCATCCCGCCTCTAAGGACCTCGACGTAGACGAGGCGTAAAACCATAAGTGAAAAAATTTCTTACCTTCGACTGTCCCTCCACTAACAAATTAACCAATCCAGCATGTCTCAAAATATGACCTACCAGCCTGTCTCTTCTTTCTGTAAGCTTCTTCCACAAACTTCTTGCCTCACCCATCATTTCCAAAACTCGTTCATTTCGTACATTGTCTGCTCACTTAATTTTCAGCATTCTTCTGTAGCACCATATTTCAAATGCTTCAATTCTTTCTTTCTGGTATTCCTAAAGTCCATGTTTCGCTACCGTAAAGTGCTGTGCTCCACACATAGAGTTTTAAAAAGTTCTTTCTAATTCCTAGATCTATGTTCGAAACTAAAAGGTTTCTCTTTTTGATAAAGGCTCCTTTTGCTAGTGCTATTCTGTTCTTAACATCATTATTGGTTTGTGAAGTGAACTACACTTAACGGTTCCTTGAAGTTTATTACTCGGTACACAATACAACAGGTAAACCATAACAAATGTGGGTACAGTTATCAGAAGACCGTCGAGAATTTCAGCCTGGTCCGATCCGGGGTAGAGTGACGGCTTCTACTTCTCGCGAACTTCCGGTGGTCTTCTGTAGTTGACGCTGGTTCAGCGGTCAGGCTGGAACTGGCGGTGGAGCGGCCGGCTACGCTTATATAGGCGGCCTGGCGCAGGAATTCCGTTGTGTGGTAGTACGGCGACCTCTGTAAGAAATAGTCCCACTTAGCTTCTAGATGATTCTATTTGTTTTCCTGGTTTGTTTTGATGCCTCAGCGCCTGTTTGGAGTCGTATATGTATCCCGGCGTGCAGGCGCGTTGTGTGTGAGGTCTGCCTGGCAGGGGCCTTTACTGGCAGACTGAACAGTTTGACCATCGGTTGTAATTTTGCTTCCCAAGTAGCAGAATTCACTTACGTCTCCTATAGCATCCGATCCTATTTTTATATTTAATCTTCTGTGATTGGTATCATTTCTGCTAGATTTCATCACTTTTGTCTTACTTTGATTTATATACAGTGCAAAATCTTCCTTCAGTAATTTGTTCATACCATTCAATAATTTCTCAATACCCTCAGCCCTTTCTGCTAACAAGACCAAGTCATCAGCAAATCGTAGCATACTGATTTTTTCTCACTGAACACTTATGCCACATGAAAATTTTTCTTTGACTTTCTTCATTGCTTCTTCTACATACAAGTTGAATATTAACGGCAATAGATTACAACCTTGTCTCGCATCCTTTTTAACTGATGCATGTCTCTCATGGTTCTCTATTTTTTTATTATAGCTACTTGATTGTTATATAGTTTATAAAGTATTCTTCTATCTCGATATTTTAGACCGGACTTCTTTAGAATTTGGAACATCTTGTCCCACCTGACATTATCAAAAACTTTTTCTTAATCAACAAAAGCCAAAGAAGTATATTTGTTTTTCTTGATCCGCCCTTCAAGTATTAGTCTTAAGCCAGAATTGCTTCCCACGTACCACGAATTCTCCTAAATCCAAACTGATCTTCACCTACTATCTCTTCTATTATCCTTTCCATCCTTCTGTATATTATTCTGGTCAGTAATTTTGAAGCATGTAATGTTAGACTAATGGTGCGCTAATTCTCACATTTGCCGACTTGTGCTTTCTTCGGAGTGTGAAGACTAACGCTCGGATTAAGGGACGTGCGGTGCTCAATTATGACAGGGCTCTATGTTGGGCTTTCCTAGTCACAAAATAAATCTCGTGTATCTGCAAGCGTTGTGAGGCCACTGAGCATCTGACCGAATTGGCTTCACATCCTGCATCGTGACACGGACTGTCGTGACTATGGTTTTCTCTCATCACGATAGCGCAATAATAAATAATTCTCGGGTTTTCAGCCGGTTAATTCATTTATTTACATCATCTAACAACGTTTCGGCAACTGCCATCGTTGCCTTCATCAGGTTAATCTTACTTTCAAGGACACTTGTCAATTGTACACTTGTCCTTGAAAGTAAGATTAACCTGATGAAGGCAACGATGGCAGTTGCCGAAACGTTGTTAGATGATGTAAATAAATCAATTAACCGGCTGAAAACCCGAGAATTATTTATTTCAATAATACGCCGGGAAAAACTAAAATGTCATATGATAGCGCAAGTTTGAATGATTATGAACTTTCAACCTCTGGGGAACAGAACGATGCAGTTACCGACTAAGCGCGGCGTAACGCTGACCTGTCCGGTCACATAATAGAGAGCGCTGCTAGGACTACATGCACGTCATCTCTCTGCAATCTTAATCACTTATTATGTTTCAATTGTTCTACACAACCTGCTATTTTAGACCAGTGGCGTAGCTAGGTCAACAAGGGCCCCGGTGCAAAAAATTTATTTTGGGCCCTCAGGCCAGATGGGCGACTATTTTTTGCTTTCTGTTCCTGGTAATGACCCCCTGAGCTGAGGATGGGGTCCTTGAGTTGTGCTTAGGGGTCCCCTGAGCAGTGGTTGGGGCCCCCCTGAGCAGTGAGGTGCCCCCTTAGACGACTGTAGAGCTAAAAAAAAGGGGTCGCCAGTCTGCCATGAAGGCTCGTGGACCTCTGAACCGCGCTTGGGGGGCTTCGGTATGTGCTTGGGGGCCCCCTGAGCGTAGGGGCCCCGGTGCACTGCACCGCCTAGCCCCATAGTAGCTACGCCCCTGTTTTAGACTGATTTTCACCATTCCTATCGTTCGCGCGAAATCGGCCGGATTCGCCCGAATAAACAACACATACAAACAAATGTGGGCGGTTAGAGTAAGAGCGAATTGGTCCCGCGAAACGCTTGTCATCGTTAGAAGTTAAAACTGTTTTCTTTTTTTTTCCGCACGAATAGAGCGATTCCTTTGTAGGCCGAGACAAGTGCTGTAGACTCCGTATAGTTTAAAAGGTTTTCCATCCTTGACTATTTCAGTCGCATTTAAATATTATTATGGATAGTGAAAAAAATGATATATTTGATGTTTAACAGAAGAATATTGTGGATTTTCAGATGGTGAAATACATTCTCTAAACCTACACTACCTTCTTATTCAACATATATGAGTACGCGTCATAAGTCCTACGATAATATTCATAAAAGTTCTTCAAAAATTGAAAATATTCACTCAAATGGTGATTCAAGAAAATTTCACTAACCCCTCTTTCTCTTTTCAAATGGAAAGAGTTTCAAAAATAGGTTTTCAGCTAAATAAAATTCTACTTCAATATCCATATTCTTAAATTTTCAACAGTCCAGTCTGATCTTCTGAAAAATTTTACTAAATTAATAAATAAAATCACTTTGAATCGCACAAAATCGGAAATAAACCACTTCTTCGGTGAGACTTCGTTCGCATGAGTATGCTTGCAGTGTAACCGTAGCCTACGAAAAGCCACAACGCGTTCTGAACGTTAGCTGATGCAACAACGACACGACGGACAGGTTATAACTATATATTCTGATGTTAAACAATAATCAGAAAATAAAACACTCGTTTTCGTTATCGTTTCTTTATTCTTAATCATTGCCTAATATAAGTTGACAGAAATATATTAAAACAAAGAAAGTTGGTAACAAAATTATTAACAACGTTGCAGAGTAATTTATTTTTACAAAAAAATATTATGACGTTTTAAGGAGTGTGGTGGGTGAGTAGTAAAAACTCTAGCCTCGCATGCGGGAGGATTTGGGTTCGAATCTCCGTCCGGGCATCTGGATTTGAGTTTTCCATGGTTTTCCCAAATCACTCTAGCTGAATGTCGGGATGGTTCCTTTAAAAAGCTCATGGCCGAATTCATTCCCGTTCCTTACCCCCTGTCTTTAATGACCTCGACGTCGACGTTCCAAAAAAAATATATGAAACTAAAAAAAAACAACCGTGATAGAGTTGCATTTTTTTTTATCAATACTGCATCTTTCACAGCAACACATTATTTTAAAAAAAACTGAGAATTTAAATTAGTAAAAAAAAATGTGTTATTCGTAAAAATAACTCGGCAGGTGCCAAATCCGGCCCTGAGAAATAGGCACATAAAATGATTTCACTGTTCAACCCAAAATTTCCTCTGTTTGTAATTGATTCTAGTGTTTTAGTTAGGGTGCATGAAGTTGAAAAGGACGTGCAGTTTCAGGAAATGTTTTAGCTGTTGTTATGATTTTCAATACATTAGGTCTATATCAGTTAGTAAACAAGGAAGTTCTTCTCGATCGACTTTATGTTCGTTTATTTTTTTATTTTTATTTTTTTTAACTGCTTTAACGTCTCTCAACAGCGAGGTCTTTAGAGACGGGAAAGGATGGGGGGCAGGGATGGGGGGGCAGGGATGGGGGCAAAGGAATGGGAAGGAATTCGGCCATGGCCTTTTGAAGGAAGCATCCCGGCATTTGCCTGGAGTGATTTGGGAAACCATGGAAAACCCAAATCTGGATGCCCGGACGGGGATTCGAACCGCCGTCCTCCCGAATACGAGGCCAGAACGCTAACCGTTACACCGCCACGCTCGGTCCTTTATGTTCGTAATAAATTAACAATTTCAGAGAGTAAACTATATTAACATTCAGGAAGCCCCTCAACTACTTTATCACTTCTCTTACTAACTATGTTTCCATCTGGAAGTCAGCAAGGCTTTATAATGTGTCACTCTAAAAGATACTGTATTGAAAAAGATGCCTGTTTGGCTCAAACAACATAAAATGTAACTCGAAATAACATTTTAATAGTTCTTGTAAAAATAAATAGATCTGCAAACGTTCATGATAATTTTACTGCCTTTTTTCCTTCTTTCAATAATTTTATTGTCAATTTATATCAGACAATGATCAAAGATAAAGAAACAGGTGCATGCAGGGGTGGTCTTTAACGAAAAAGTAGATGAGTTGGCAAAGCAAGCAGCTAGAATAGGTGTCGCCCTCAAAACTCGGTTACCGTATACGGACTATCTACCACAAATAAAAATCAAGGTAATGAACAAATGGCAGAGTGAATGGGACATCAGTAAAAAAACAAGGGGACAATACTATGGCAATATCCAGCCCCGAATTCCTACCCGTCCCTGGTTTTCCAGCTCCTTAGAACATACGGGGGTTATCACCATGATAGTTAGAACACGTTTTAATCACGGTATATTCGCACAGCACCTACATCATCTAACCATCATAAATTCAGATATCCGTGAATATTGCAATTCGGAAGTAGGTGACACAAACCATATATTTTTCGCTTGTCCAAGATATAAAGCCCACAGACCTAAATTCTTGAAAGATCTTAACAACTTTGGTATACCTTTTCCAACAAGTATTTCTTGTCTGTTGCATGGCAACAATGTGATTGTATATAAATTGTTAGCCAGTTTTATAAAAGCAACAAACATTGAGATTTAGGCAAATAAGTCCTTTTTATAATGTGTTAATTCCTGTATATAAATAATAATTTAATGTGTATATAAAAATTTTAATTATACTGTAATTATTGTTTGTGCACGGAGAGCCTTGTACCCCCCACTGTTGGTACAGAGTACTCTATTTACTTGTTTTACTAATCCTTCATTTTGTAAACATACATGTATTTTTTTGAGAAATATTCCAGCTGATGTGAAATTACTAGTTTATTATAATTATCCTGTAAATTTGTTTATCTGTACAATGCTTGACTCATTTGTACGAAGCCAATTATCTATATAAATAGCTGATGGCTGTATAGTGCCATTTGGCGTTTCAGGCCAAATAAAATAAAATAAAATAAAAAAAGATGAAGAAACGGAACTATACATCGCGCGAAGTGGTTGCAGTGCAGGCGTATTCGCGCGAACGAAGTGACCGAAGAAGTGGTTTATTTCACTTTTCACGCGATTCAAAGTGATTGTATTTAGTAGTCTAGACAAATTTATCAGAAGATAACTGGTGAAAATTTAAGATTTAGCTGAAAACCCATTTAAGAAACTCTTTCCATTTGAAAAGAGAAAGAGGCAATTCTTGGTTAGTGATATATTCTTGAATCACAATTTGAGTGAATATTTTCAAATTTTTGAAGAATTAAAGAACCGAACTATGAAGTTATATGAATATTATGGTTTGAGACGTACTCATATATATTAAATACAGTAGAGCAGGATTTCTTGATGTGGGATATGCCATCCCCTAGGGCTTCGCCAGTTGATCATAGGGGGTTCGCGACATGAAACGTTATGGTGATTGACTGGCTGTCTCAAAAGTGCAACACGCACAATGGTGAATTGAGAATGAACATGTGCAAAATGTTCCTAAATTCGACTCAACCTGCTGAAAAAACAAGTACATCAATCACATTCATTAATACCATGTGACTGTATTACATTTGTAAAAATAGAATCCTTATTTAAAAAAAAAATAATAATAATAACCCAGTTTTTGAGGGGGTTCGTCGTTGCCTGGAAAATTTTATAGGTGTATGGGTAGGTGAGAAAACCTGCAATAGAGGAATAAATAACGAGGCAGTGTAACTGTAGGCAACGTATTTCACCATTTTGAAAATCCACAATATTCTTCTGTCAAACACCAGGCATATCAGTTTTTCAATCCATAATAACATTTAAATATACTGAAATAGTCAACGAAGGATTAGCTTGAAATAAAACCTTTTGCAACTATACAGAGTCTACAGCACTTGCTTCAGCCAACAAGGAGTCGCTCCATTCGCGCGACAAAAACAAACCAGTTTGAACTTCTAGCGACAACAAGTGATTCGCAGGACCAATTCGCTTTTACTGTAATCACCTGCCTTTGTTTGTATGGGTTTGTTTATCGGGCGAATTCGCGCGATTTCACGCGAAGGATAGTTCGTGCGAATTCGAATATGTGACAATCGCGCACAGCGACAATCGCGCACAGTGACAATCTTGCTACCTGCTTTTAGCTACCAATTAGTCACCGCTAAACACCATGCTGGATTTTGGGACTTCCAATCCCAATCCCCTCCTAATGGGACCGCACACCACTGTTCGCATTCACTGCTGCCTTGAGTATCACAGTTTAAATCATGGAAGTTACTTCAACTACACATGGAAGCCGTGTGCGCATTATGACGGGTACAGCTATCGAGAGTTTAGAAAGAAAGAATATGGAACGATCACCTGATGCTGTCTCAAAGAAAGATCAAAACAATGTCGTGGAATTTTGAAGAGTAAGGATGCTGCTATACTGAATGTTACAGAGCATATATGTGGACCCCTGACGACGCACGCGTTGAACTACATCAGAAACTTCATGAGGCAAAGAAGAGAGCTCAAGCGGAAGATAGTTCAATTCCAAAAATTTGCTCTGAGGAACTAGGAGATCTCCATAATAAAAGCTATGAATTTGTAGCAGAAATGCCAGCCCAGTCAACTGTCAAGAGAAACTTGTACCGTCAGAGGAGTATATCACAAGGTAGATTGCGGAAATTTCTAGTCCTTTACGACCAAATTTTATTTTGATGTTACTGATTGACTTACAAAAGTTTCTTTCTTCTCTTCAACCTCACTTCCAGGTTCATCAGATTTTCTTGAAATGCACCCCGTAAGCAGACAAATCTAAGATTACATTTGTGTTTCACGATAGCAAAAATAAATTGTAGAGAAAAAGAGTACGTTTGTTTTATTGTGTTTGAATGTTTATTTTCCGTGTCCTGTATATTCGGTCTGGTGACTGACAGTGTTACGGCGCACGATTTGGGTACTGAAGGTCCTCGGTCCAAATCCATGGCTCCGTTGTATGTAATTATTACAGGCCTTAAAATTGACGTTCACCTCTGGCAAGGCTTTAGTGTGATGATGATTTGTCAATACTGCGATCCGTAAATAATAAAGTACACGGTAGAGGGGAGAGCCTGGCCCGACCTTTTTTTTTTTATTTCTTTTTTTTATTCATAATAAAGTGTTACATTTATAATACATAAAATTACTTACAATTAATTTCTAACATTGATTAACATAATATGTAATTTAGATTTAATATTTTATTATACTGCAATTTGTGATGTTATCGCATTTTCCAGAAAGACTCCGAACTTTTCTTTGTATTTTGTTGTCCTTTTCATCACCCACATCTTGATTTTCATTGTGGACAAGTAGTCTTCTAAATTCTTCGTTTTGCTCTGTAAAATATAAAACATGGTTTGACCCAGTATCCAAATGCACGAGTTGTGTTTTTCTTGAGGAGCTATCTTGATCTCTGGTCGTACAACTATCCTGGTGTCTACATTCATCGGTGTACTTGTAAAAGGGCTGCTATAGCATGCTTTGTCCACATCCATATTTGGTATGCCTCACCACATTGGAAACGATGTAGAAGTGAGTCGATATTTCCACAATTTTCACATCTGTCAGTTGCCTTGAAATGTATTCGAAATAATTTCTCGTTTGTTGGAATTGTTCATTAACCACTTTGTACCATAAAGCTCGTATGTCTGAAGGCAGGTTCTTGTTAAAAATATTTGACCAAACAATCCCCCAATTAGTATCTACATATTTTGTTTCTATCTTGTTGTGGGGCATTAATCGTTAATTTTGTAGATTTCTTTTGTTGTTTGTGGGGGTTTTTGTAGCTGAGCTGCTGTTATGTAACTAATTTCTAGAAAATAGTCCCTGATATGTTGGAAGTTTTTATCGATGTGGTCAATTCGTATTGGAGCCTCTGCACTTGCGGGTCTGTATGTATTCACTAATTGAGATGTGAGACTGTCCTTCGTCTTCATAATTTTGTTCATCGCTCGTAGAAAAAGCGCTTTGCATTTGATGTTGGTATTAATAACATTCAAACCTCCGCTGCTGTTGGGCAAGGTTAATGTCTGAAAGTTTACTTTAAAAAGTTCACCTTGGCATAGAAACCATGAGATTGCTCGTTGTATGTTTTGTGTTATGGCTTTGGGGGCAGGAAGAATCTGCGCTAAGTAATTTATTTTGCCAAATATTGATAATTTAACTAAAGTTGCTTTTTGTATTATGTTAATCTGCTTACTTTTGTACCCTTGGAGCGTTCCCCTGACGGTATTTAAAACCTGGCGCCAATTATTTGCACTCATTTTGTGAGGGTTGGCTTCAAGCCATACACCTAGAGATTTGTGTTTATTTATTTGCATTATTCCATGTACTGCCAGGTTGCTTTGGAGCCCTAACCCAATATGTAGGAAACCAGATTTATTAATATTCACTGTTGCTCCACTTGCACTCCTGAAAATTTTTAATTGATGACTGATAGTATCCACGTCTTCTTTGCTTGTGATATATACACCTAAATCATCTGCATAGGCACGGCAAGTGTAACGTTTGCCATTAAAAATAATGCCACTGGTAGTGTTATGAATTTTATGTAATAGAGGTTCTATATAAATTTCGAACAGAATCATAGAAAGAGGGCATCCTTGCCTCACAGCTCTGCGCATGCGGAAAC
Source organism: Vandiemenella viatica (assembly GCA_031002005.1). Taxonomy (NCBI): domain Eukaryota; kingdom Metazoa; phylum Arthropoda; class Insecta; order Orthoptera; family Morabidae; genus Vandiemenella; species Vandiemenella viatica. The sequence continues at coordinate 53,475,850 of JARYHS010008074.1, forward strand.
TTTGTGAAATCTCTCCATTTACAATAATCCTTGAAGTGACATTCGATATAAGTTTTTCGATAACGTTCGCAAACCCTTGTCCTAGCCTCATTTTTGTGATTGTTCTAAGTAGATACTGATGGTCAACACGGTCATAGGCCTTATCAAAATCTACAAAAAGAATTCCTGCTTTCATAGACTTTTGTGCTGCTAAACAAATTACGTCTCTATATTCCATAGTGGCATGTGAAATTCCTCGTTCCGATATACCTGATTGGTAAGATCCCAGGACTTTTGGTAACAGCTTTGCTAGTCTTCTTTTGAGGATGCGAGCAACAATTTTATAATCAGAATTTAATAGAGTTATAGGTCTTAATTTCTGAATTTCGTGAGTTCCAGGAGCCTTTGGGACCAGAATTATTATTCCTTCAGTAAAAACTGAAGGTAAGCTATCAAGAGTCCAGACTTCATTAAAAATTTCAAGCATTTTATTTTTGATGATATTCCAAAAACGTCTATAAAATTCCAAAGGAAATCCATCTATTCCCGGGGCTTTTCTCAATGCACCAGTCTTCAATGCTTGTTCCACTTCTTCTTGATTGAAGTATTCAGAGAAGTTCTCGTTCGTCATCTGTAACTGCTGATCTCATCTCGTTAAAATTTCTTCTATGTCTTCTGTTCTTGCTGAACCAGCATTGTAAAAGTTCATGAAATGGTTTAAAATCGCCCTAGAAATGTCCTTTTGATTGATTAAACTCTCTCCCTCTGAAGATTTGATTTTGGTAATTAGTTGAGATTTACTTCTTTTGGTGGCTCTTATCAGATGGAAGAGCGAGGCTTTCTCCTCTTCTATAATGTCAGTGGGCTTAGAATTCACCAAAAGCGCTTCCATTTTTGACGCTTGCAGTTTATTAATTTTTGCTTTGTATTTCTTGATCATAATAGTGTCGTGAATTGTCGGTTCATCTTTTTGATAAAGCTCTCTCAGCCCTCTGTAAAAGAATTCCAATGTATGGTTTGTCCAGAAATTTTTTCTTCGAGAATAAGCAATAATTGCCTTCCTGAGTTTAGGTTTAGCATAAAAGAGCCACCATTCCATATTTGATTTGTAGTCGTTGCATGTTCTCATACAGCGGCCCAGGTGTTTACGACAATTTCTTCACATTCATTGTCCTTAAAGAGTGAAGTGTTCATTTTCCAATATCCTCTTCCTCGGTATATATTGGGAGGAGTCATACATAGGCGACACACGTAAGCGCAATGATCAGAGAAGCTTAACGGAATAATGTCATCACTACTTAATTCGGGTGTTAGGTTATTTGATACATAGATTCTATCCAGTCTACTTTTTGAATTTGAAGTCAAATAAGTGAAACATTTGCGGTTCCCGTTCAAAACCCGAAAAGAATCTTTTAAACCGATTCCCGTTACAAGCATATCTAGTTCCGGGCATAAGTTGGGATTAGGGCATTGATCGTTGCTATTCAGCACACAATTGAAGTCACCACCAATGATTATCTTTGACGGTTTCCTTCTTAATAAATAAGGGACCTGTGTTTTAAAAAATGACGCTCTTTCGGCCCTTTTATTGGTACCTGAGGGTACGTAAACATTAACGATGCAACAGTCATTGATATGTACTACTATCCCTCTTCCGGACGTTAGTATTTCTTCATCCTTATAAGGAATACCTTCCTTTATTATAATTGCAGTGCCAGTATTGCTTGTTTGGTCAATGTTCAAAATAGTATTGAATCCAAAAATATTTAATTCCTTTGTTAACACTTCTTGTAATAGAGCTATGTCTATTTGATTTTTGTAGAGAAATTGACTTAGGAAGTTTAATTTGCTAAGGTTCGAAATTCGGTTTATGTTTATTGTTGCAATGGTAACAATGCGTGGCATTTATGGTTGGAACTGGTGTTACCAATCTGCAATTTTAAACGTCTTTAGACCATAATTGTTTTACTTGAATGTCTTTCTGTAAGTATCCTTCGTCCAAAGTTGTATCTTTTGATTCCTCTTTAGTCGTAATTTCTTCTACTTCCATTTCCATTGGATTGCTTGTACTGTTCATAGTGTTTTTTTGTATTGTTGACTTCCTTAATTTACTTCTAGATTCTTGTTGTAACTCTTTCTGTTTGGTTTTCGTTATTCTGGTTTTCTTTAACTTGGGTCCTATATCTTTGATTGTGTCATCAGAGCTATATCCAGGTTCAGTAATCTTTGTGTCAGGTGAGTTGACTAGAGTATCTTTGGTCTTATCATCTTTGTTATACTGTATTTTGGTAACTGGAATTTTATTTATGGTCGATGTTGTATCTGTGTCACTGTTGGTGTTGACTTTTAGTGCTTCTTCTAACTTTGTTGCATCTATTTCTTTCGTCATAGATTCTTCAGACTCTATAATAATCGGGTTAATAAATGGTATTGATTCTGTCTCTTTTTCTGAATTGCAGTATCCAGGCGACATTTCTATTTTCTTTTCTTCCTCCGTGGTATGAAAAAGCAAGTCTTCTGGCGAATTATTTACTCCCACTTTCCCTGACACTGCATTCGCATAAGTTGTTATACGATTACTAGCTAATCTGTCATTAATGCTGGAAGAAGGACCTACTTTTTTCTTCGGGCATTGCTGTCGTAGGTGCTCCGGCGAATCACATAACGCACAGGTTCGTGGCTGTCCATCATATATAACAAGGGCTTTATGTCCTCTTATGTTAACATAGGACGGTATGTGTTTTTTGAGGTCAACACGTAAAACCCTAACCCCATTGTTTACCTTGAAACGCATGTTTCCTGCCCATTTTTCTCCATATACTTGCATAACATTACCATAAATTTGCATTACTTGACTGATACAGTCATTTTCTACTTCAAAAGGTAAATTATACAGTTTAATCGTGCGTAATCCTATGCCTGCAAAGGTTATGCGAACGTGACTCACCTCGTTATTTGTGTGTGTGAAAACCATATCACCATTGGTCCTTTCCATTACTTGTATACATCTCTCTTCGTTACTTAGTTTAACATAAACTGCATTTTCCAGAAAATCATATTGTAAACCGAGGACATCATCTTCGCGTAGTTCTATTTGATCGTATAGCCATTGGTCAATTTCGTATACTTTCGGTCTTGGAAAACCATATGAAAAACTGAATTTCAAAGTTGCCTTTCTTATCGTCGAATCCATAATACAATAAGGGGTGTTATAAAACTCTATAAACTGTTACCTTATGTGTGTAACTTGCTAAATTAAGCAGAAATACCACGACAGTTACGTGCCGTAATGTAACTATACACAGCACCAAAGATGCTACTATATAATAAAGTACACGGTAGAGGGGAGAGCCTGGCCCGACCTTTAACTGTGCGCGATTGTCACGACACCGCGAATT
>JARYHS010008074.1:53480226-53607183 GCA_031002005.1 Vandiemenella viatica
TCAAAATTATATCATTAAACTCACACTACAGACTTCTCTGCCATTCAGTATCGTTGGTAATATGTACAAACTGTTCAGATGATCAGCACCACCTCTATCCCACGCCACATGCCTTTTCTGCTATTCAGTAATATTTGTCCGACGTACCACGAGTATCAGTAGGCACATGGTCTTCAGACAAATATCATAACTCCCATACTCATACTAGGTCTCACACACTAATCCATACGTCACCACACACAAGCACTCACAAACAACCATCAGACAGACGTTAGAGTGTGTGCAAAGAATTACATGTTTTCACCATACACATCAGTGCTTATCCCATACGGATTATTCATTACACCCAATAGATTCCATGTATCATCAATGTATAGGTAGCCAGTCATTGTGAAATCTCAAAGTTGAGTAGAATCCTATAGTGATAGACACACATACACACACACTCACATGTCCACGCATACACACAGTTACCATACATCAACACACACATACACGTAACTGGAGGAAAGTGACTGAACACTCTACGTCCAGACTGAATAGTTACAGGATGTACGAAGTGTGCCATGTCTTTGCCACACAGCTCGGTGCTCTTCACACCAACTGATTACATCTACATAGGTGGCCATTGATGGAAAAATCTCGAGTAGACACCATAATTAGACACACACGAACACGCACACACACATATGTCCATGCATATACCACAATTCCAAACGTTAACACATACATACAAGTAACTGAAGGAAAGGGAATCCACACATGATGTCCATACTGAGGTGTTACATGATAGGCAGAGGATAGCATGTCTTTGAAATACAGCTCAGTGCTCACCACACTTACCTGAATATTAATGTGCCATCAGTATAGCTGGTTTCTGGAACTAAACATTTTGCAATGTTTGGTCAATAGTCAGTTGTTAATAGCAGCTCCGCAAAGACAACTTTTGAGTCAATCTGCCCAGGCGGGCGCGGCGAGAGGGGGCCCCCCTTCCACTCTGCGGACAGAAAATACCGTAATACGCCGGTCTAATAGCGCGGACCGCTATGTTTTACCGGAGTTTCCCGAACGGGACCTATTACCGGTAACCGCATTTTTAGGACCGGACTGAAGACCGGAATTGCAACTCATGGTACCTGCGTCACTTTTTTACTGAATGGTAGAAAGGGTTGCGGTGTGGGAGAGACGTGTTGATGGTAGATGTAATCAACTGGTCGTGATGAACACTATTTATGGTATAAACACTTAGGCTTATGGTGAAAACATGCCATCTTTTGCACACCTTCTATCTCGCCAGGCTGATGATATCTAAGGAGACTTCTGTTTTTCAGCCAGTCATGAGGCAAGAGAGTACTACACCACTTTTTTGTTTCCATGATTGGTACCGGTAGTTGTGCTGAACTCTCTGTAGTCTTGGACATGTGTATCTGCGTCTCTCTTTGTGCATGTAAGCGTAAGTATGGTGATATCTGATTTTAACTCGTCTGTCTGATGATTTTTGTAACGATAGTTCTGTCCAGTTAATCAGTTGTAACGACAATTCTGCCCCCACTTCATCGTTTCCGTGATGCTTGCTGTTAATTCTGTCGATCTCGCTGTATGCATGTACAAGTGTGTGCGTGTGTCATTCCTATGTGGATTTGAGTCTAAAATATATGGCTATAGAATTATGCTCACCATCAACGTGTGCTTCTAACTATTGTTTCAGGGCTTAGGCAATCTCCCATTTCGATGTGCTCTTTACAGTTTACTGCCGTTTGTGTTGGCATACGAATTGTGATTCTCACTACATAAAAATCATTTAACAGAGAGGGGTGATGTACCAGAGAAGCGAAGGACTTGGGTACAAACCCACAGTCAGACCATTGCTTGTGTGGTGTAGTATGGAGTCCACATTTTTTGTACATCAAATGCAAGGTGCAAAGGAGGGCAGCTAGATTTATCTGTGTAAAATATTCAGTAAGTGACATAATAAAGGAGCTGGGGCTGGGATGTCATTGGAAGATAGGAAGAGTGTTGAGGGGCTGTAGGTGGCGTATAATGCTGTTAGAATGGATACTGGTGGAATAATTCTGAGTGGTGTATGGAGCCTAAGTTGACCATGACCACAATCTCGCACTAGACTTTAGGTGATGAGGCCTGAGTGGATAAAGTATCCAAACACCCACTTTGACCTAACAATTTACGACAGTTCAAGTGTCGGCACTATCTTAGGCGTAATAGAACCTATGGTGACGTTTTGGATACTTGTCGATGTGTGGGGATCTTCTATGAAAATGTGGGTTATGATGTCTGTTTGATGACCAAGAAACTATCAGTTAGCTAAGAGCATTATGGTAACTTTATCGTGGTTACTTGAACAAAGCATGCAATTACTAACAAATGTCAGACTTGGTCCTGAATCCGAAGGTTGGCGTTAGATGGGAACATTTTAAGCCGAATGGAGAACTCTCCTGGGTCCTGATTTATTGAAAAATAATTTCCTGGAATAGGGGAGAATTTTCCTGGAAAACTGCAGTAGAACCACCTTAAATGAACATATTGGTACCTGGCTACTGATTAGCAGAAGACTTTGCGAATTTTGAATTTTTGGTTTACTTTAACGCACGAACAGAAGGTAACCCTGTCTGTAACGGATCAGGGGTTGGATTGGGAATCATTGGAAAACAGAAGGTGGTTTGAGGAAGTGCTGTGGGTACGTTGGCGATGAGGCTAGGGGTGGATCTTGGTGAAAGAATTAGGAATAGAATATCAGTATAAGCTGGCACTGGATTTCTTCTATAAGGGAGTGGGTAAATTTTCTATATCTCCACCTTGGTCACAGGCGATGGTCTCAGGCATGTTCAGTGCTTAGCACTGCCTTAGCGTGACTCGATTTTTATCACATAGGACTGGCGTACTTCGATTCGACAGGGGTGAAATTAGTAAGATTAACAGACGGTATTTCATTCCTGGAACATACGTGCTGTGCTGTAAAATACAGTAAAAGGTGTCAATCACTGATGTGTCACAAGGGATTGATTGGAATTTTAGACAAAGTACAGCTAAGGACACTCAATTTGTGATTGCTTACGAAAGTATAACAGAATTGTATTCACTTCAGAAATGTCTGTAGGAAAAGAAACTGGTTTTCAAATCGACAACTTTGCTTTAGTTTAGAGGCTCTCAAGCCATCGAGGTTGTACTTACATCCATCAGTAAACCCCTTCAATGCCTCTTTGAGTTCAAAAAGTGTCTGTGTTTCATTACACATAATATAATACATCCTTTAAAATATTTTTTTTTTAACAGTTTAACGTTCCTTTTTAACAACGTGGTCTTTAGAGACGGGAAAGGATGGGGGCAAGGAATGGGAAGGAATTCGTCCATGGCCTTTGAAGGAAGCATCCCGGCATTCACCTGGAGTTATTTGGGGAAACCATGGAAAACCCAAATCTGGATGCCCGGACGGGGATTCGAGCCGCCGTCCTCCCGAATGCGAGGCCAGAACGCTATCCGTTACACCACCATGCTCGGTCCTTTAAAATACATGGAATATAGGTGACACTCGTGAGTTATATTATATTGTTCATAATGAATCCAACATGTTGTGCAAAAGTGAGTTTTTTTCCAGTCTCTTCGTCGGTGAATTAATTTTTAATATCTGGCTGCTTCGATGAACGGAATTTATGGTTTTCCCTACCTTCGTCGGTGAATATCTGTCGGTTTCAATGAAAGGATTTCACCATTGATGGGTTTTTGAGGCTACGAAATTTGAAATGAATAACGTATTTGTGGTATTGCTATACTTTATCACAATAATTTCATTTTTTTTTTAACTTTTAAACGTCTCTCTAACAACGTGGTTTTTAGAGACGGGGAAAGGATGGGGGGGGGCAAGGAATGGAAAGAAATTCGGCCATGGCCTTTTGAAGGAAGCATCCCACCATTCACCTGGAGTGATTTGGGAAACCATGGAAAACCCAAATCTGGATTCCCGAAGGGGGATTCGAACCACCGTCCTCCCGAATACAAGGCCAGAACGATAAATAATTTCATGAAAACAGGTGCACATAGAATTTATATCTTTCCAATTTGTTGTGTTTTGACGTTTTTTTCCATATCGAACGTTAACGTATTTTTAAGGAAAAATGTATGCTTTTCAACTTATTTTTTATTCAATTATAACAAGTCAAGCTGGCGCCATACTCTCTAGGCGTTGAAATTACGTAACTTTGAGGAGTTTGAACGGCTTTTTCAATAATATCACAAAACACTTAAACACCGCGTCTGGACTCGAACCGGCGACCTTCGGCTCTCTAGCCCCAACACTACCGATGTCTCTTACGTAATATCCGTTGATGTGGTCTTTTATTTTTTAGTAAAAAAAATCGCAATGATTTACGATTAAGTATGTTTCACGAAATCACTACACAGAACCGAAGAAAATATTTTACTGTGTGTCGATAGTAGCCAAGATGTTTCGCAGTGCAAACAAGTGCTTGCTTAACGGAACTCCAGCCAGCACGGCTCACATTTCGCAATGCCTAATGGAGAGCAAACAGAGCGTGTTAACGCAGGCCCGAAAACGGGGGTTCCGAAATATTTCACGCTTATGAAGCATGCCAGGCCATCTAGCGGTGAGTATAGCCTCTAGGTGCTGCCATCTGGTGACAGTGATGCAAGGCGAACGCGCGATGTCTCGGATGAGCAAGTTCACACCTGTCGCAACGTCTAATGAATAGCAAACAGAGCGCGTATTATGTGTAAACACGCCCCGGGTGGCGGAATTTCCCGCTCTCCTGGGGGAGTGTAATAAATGCGCCCAAAGAAATTAAGACCTTGGGAGATGCTGCCATCTGGCGGCCGGTCGAGGAATAATCGTATGCGCAAGCCCGAGCGGTGCTGACCCCTTAGCGGCCACCAAAGAACTAACGATCCGCCATCTTGTGACGTCATACGACCTTGACACGACGCTGATTGGTCCATTAGAATTTCCCGCGAACCGGATGTGACGTCATGGAGTGGAGGGAGAAAAGGGGAAGGGAAGCCGCCATGTTGTGTCACGTGACCGGAAGTTGGGATTATAGAGCTCTCTTATTCTCTCCCTACTCACGACACTCGCTTTGGTGACTGGGACTTTCCCGCAAATAAAACAGCTCAATGTCAGGCCACACTAGACACAGTAGGGTTGCCAGATATGGGGTTATAATTTCCGGGACACCTCTGGGATTAAAAAGTATTTTAGTGGTATGTTTAAAGATGAAAAATGCAAAATAATAAAAAATTGTATTTTAGGTAAAATCTATGCTACCTAACATATATATAGCACCTCCTTATGTTTATTAATTAAATAATTGTTGAAACTCAACATCAGGTTTTATGAATCAAAAAGAAAAATTCTAAATTTAAAGTAAAAATCGAGCACCACCTCTTTTATGCTTTTTTATATTTTGACAGATAACCAACATCGGATATTATCAATCAAACCATCAAAAATATTAACCTTAAAAAAAACCTGAACACATCTGTGAGGCTTATTAATTAAACATTGGTAGAAAATCGACATCAGGTATTATCAACAAATAAATTGAACATCTTTGGCTAAATCAACATCAATCAAAATTAATTTTAATCAACCACTGTTTAAAGTATTTATTACTAAGAGTTTGCCATTTTCACAAGGTTTTCTCCGTTACTGCTTTGTAAAACTAACAAAATTTCTGAGCAAAACTTTTCAAAATTTATTGATTTTGCAATTCAGCGGGCAATAACTTCTCTTGCAAAGGGCGTTGCTTGTTGGAATTGACAAAACAAAATGAACTATTTTTTTAAGTTTACAAATTCATTAGAAACGGTTGTTCTAAACAAATTGGCCCAGATATTATCTTTCAGCAAACCTTTTGGAAGGACCTCATAAAAACCTTTCAGACAAGTGAAATCTGTACAAGTGTAAACTGCATCTAGAATTTTCGAACTCCCAGGAAATTCAAAGAGTATTTTCCACTCAATTTAAATTCTTCTGAATTAAGGAACAAAAGCTCGAACTGTTTGTACATTCCATCCCTCCGCTCCTGGCCACAGTGGTGAACTGAGTTTGAGAAAAAAAACTAGTATATGGGAATTCCGGGACAATAACGCATAATTACTGGACACGGGACCAGAAACAAAATTTCGGGACATTCTCGGATTTCCCAGCCATCTGTGCTCCCACCATCACCACACCGACACTTTTCTCATTGTTATCATTCACTTGATTGAGTTCAAACGACACCGCGTGTCGTCCGACACTCGGCCGTCATTAGTTTGGTTTTCTTTTTGACGGTGCGGGCTGGTGTCGGGCTGGGGGATGTGGAGAAGCGCATAGAAAGAGTTCAGAAATTTTTGGTCCTTGCGACTAAATGTTGTTTTATCGTTACTGATTGCCTTAGAAATGTGTCTTTTATTCAGCCTCACTTTAGGTTTATCAGACGTTCGTAAAATGTAGGTAGAATCCTTGCATGTTCGCATTGTAAACAGTTGCAGGGTGATCTGGACAGAATATCTAATTGGGTTGGTAAACATGGAATGAAGATAAATGCAAAGAAGAGTCAGCTTATTAGATACACAAATAAAAAACAAAAGGTTAATTATGAATATAAGGTGGGGAAAGAATTGCTTGCTGAAGACTTGAAATGCAAATATCTTGGAATTACTTTTTACTTTTGATAACAAACTTAACTGGGCAGGACACATAGGACAGGTGGTAGGAAAAGGTTTCAAAGTTCTGCACTTGTTGAAGAGAGTGATGAGGGGATGTACGAGAGAAGTCAAGGAATTGGGTTACAAAACTTTGGTCAGACCATTGCTCGAATATGTTAGTGTAGTATGGGACCCTCATTTTACGTATCAAATACAGGAGTTGGAGAGGGTGCAAAGAAGGGCTGCTAGATTTGTTTCTGGAAATTATCGCAGAATGCAATCAGTGACGGATATGATAAAGGAGCTGGAATGGGATTCATTGCAAGACAGGAGGAGGATGAGGAGGGTCATGGGACTGTACAGGGCATATACTGGTGATGAGGCATGAAAAGATATTGCAATAGGTATGAAAAGTAGTGCATGGAAGGGAAAAGATGACCATGACCACAAGCTGGCACTCGATTTCAGGCACAAGGGTGTGGGTAGATTCTCTTTTTTAGGTAAGGGTGTCAGGGATTGGAATGAGTTACCAAGAGAAATGATGAATAATTTACCGAAAACTTTGAAGGAATTTAAATATAAAATTTGTAGAGGGCAAATGTAGGTGGGTGCAGGATAGGGGGAAGATGGGTGTGTAGGGAAATTGCCACCGGAGCCTGTGCTCCATTGCAATTAAAGTAAATTAAAAAATTAAATTAACAAATAAAAGTTTTCCCCAGATGTGAAAGTCGATATCAAGGCCCCTAAATATTGCATGCGAAATCCGGATTTTGAACCAGGAACCTTCCAGACCCGAATCACATGCCGTCTACATCTGTTTTGTGATAACAAATTTAAATGATATAGAAAAATAATACGTTTATTTCATTATGTTTGAATGTTTATTTCTCATTACATTGACTCAAGTCGATTCAGCGGCGGCATTGTCTACCCTCTTTTCGAAGCGATTCGGGTCATTTTTGAATCTCAGTTACTTCAGTCGTAGCAATACTACATGCCTAAAATTTCTGTTATGTATAGATATCAGCGATCTTAGCACAAGTATTAAATTTCGTTTCGTTACTGTTCTTTCTTTGGATGTTATTAATATGCAAATTTCAGCGATTTTGTTACTTGCGGACTGACTGATGATCATCAAAACTCTAAGGTACTTCCCGTAGTCTTAGAAAGCTTAAATTTGGTACACAGATACCATTTTACCCACATATTATAAATAACAAAAGTCTGAAACCAGTAAATTTCCCCATAACTACCTCTTAGCTACCCATAACGTGAAATCGCATTCTAACCTAATAGCTTTATACACCTCAAATTTTCATTGCAGAGTGAGCTCACTGATTTTAACTAATGTGTTAAATTTTATTTCTTTCCTTTCCTTTCTTTGGAAGTTAGTGAAATTTAAAATTTTATTTCTACCATGACACCCCGACATCAAAATTCCACTGTACTTTCAGTAATCCTAGAAACATGAATTTTGGTACGCATATATGGTTTCATCGCCAAATCATAAGAAGAGTAATATTGGCGTTTTCCCCCGTATTTATTTAATTACAATCCCAACGATGAAAAATTCTGGCACATATTTGTGAGTTAAATGCTTTGCTCAAGATGGAGCTATATGCCTGAGATTTCTTTAATGCATAGAGATAAACAAGTTTAACTGACACATTAAATTTTACTTTGTTTGTATGCTTAGTTTGGAAGTTACTCATTAGCTATTATTTACTTATGTGGCAGTTAAACCAGCGGCAATCTGCATTGCTAGGCTAAGGCGCATACTCATTGTTTTCAGAGCGGGGCATTGTTAGTTAGCAACGTATATTGATGTCTTCAATTCTGAAATGTTCTTATTTACCGACTTAAGAATGTAATCGTAACATTTGAGCGACGATTATTCTGATAACCGATCAACTTACAAAAAAGAAATGAGATCCCAGAAAAACAATTCTCGTAAATACAGGCCAAGTCTCGTGCTCGTGTAGTGACAAAGAGTTATGAGATCATGTTCTGGGCCAAGGGCAGATCCAGGGGGGGGCTAGGGGGCTCAAGCCCCCCCCACCCCCCCAAACGTATTTTTTTTTTTTTTTTTTTTTTGCTCAACGGATTTGAGGCCCGAGGAGGCTATAAATACTACCTTTTCCCGACTCAAGCCCCCCCAAAACCAAAATCCACTGAACGCAAGCCCTCTGAACCAAAATTCACTCAAGTCAAGCCCCCCCCCAAACCAAAGTCTGCTCAAGCCCCCCCCCCAAAAAAAACAAAATCCTGGATCCGCCCCTGTTCTGGGCCAAGTCTAAGCTTTATAGTGTGTATCCACTTCACTTTGTGAAACAGAATAGTCTCTCTCGGTGTTACAGATTTTATTTAGAACAAAAAAAATGGTGACTTGGCTATTACGCATGTCATAATTTTTACTGATATGGAGGGCGTAATATATACTTGTGAAATTCGAAAAAGTGCGAAGGAAATAATATTTCTGTATTTTTAAGTTTGATAAAGCAATGAATTTAAGGTATTTATAAAGGTTTACTAAAACATGCCAGGCGCAATGGCCAAGTCATCATAACTTTTTTTTAAATACTAAATTAAATCTATAACTAGCTTCGAGCCCGTCAAAAATGACGGTTTGAATGCAATATCCTGGCAGTTCATTTTTTTTCAGTTGGTTAATTATATGGAATTGTTATTACATAATGCTAATGGCCTGGATTTTGTAATGTTCTATATATTTCATTTGCAGTTCACATAGCGATACAGTAGTAACTTCTACTGAATTAATGACGATGGAAGTATAGAACCAATAAAATTAAAAACAAATTAGGAATCCCACAAAAACTTTTGCTGTCAATGTAATATCAGTTTTATTCCTGGTCCAGGCACAATTCAGCACGATAAATATGAAACTTCTTTCCCCCACAATAAATAATACTTCCAGTAACATGGCGCTTATGAAAACAGTTTAAATGGTTTGTAAAACTCATTTCAGAGCGAATTATGCTGTAACAAAATGTGTCAGTTGCGATTCTGGTCAACTTAGCCCCAATCTACATTAACATTGCATTCGAAAATCATAGCTTTTATTACCCTCATATGAATAACGACAGGCAGCACCTATGGTGGTAGTCTGAATTTATTCTGGAAAAGATTGCATGAAAAAGCGAATATCGACCATTTTTAATGAAATCATCGTGATATGAGTACCATACTGTGGTTAGATTATCGGAGTATTTGACTATGATTTATTTAAATAAATACATTTTACTTTAATGACGGAAAGTATAATATCAAAAACGGATAACGGTCATTTATCTCGGTGATACATTTCATGATTCGTAAATATGGTGTAAACTTTTTTCGAGTTTTTAATTAACTTCATTGTTTATCATCTGCCAAAAACATTCTTAGGTTATGTTTTAACCTCGTTCTTATAACTGGTACAGATAAAATAACGCAAACATGGAATACTCTTCTCCTTGCATTAATTTTTGCATCTAGTTGTCATAAATAAACAAAAAGCAACATGTAAATTTAAACGAACGTACCAACTGTAACTTAGTAACAGAGCTTAGTAACGTATGATTGCCTCGCATTAATTTTCTATCTCTGCTCGCCGCTATTTGGCTGCAAGAATATCTTGTTGAATTGCGAATTATAAATTGAAATCATTTTTAATTATATCTTTCGTGATATGAGTACCTTATTCTGGTTAGATTATCAGAATATTTGGTTATATTTTATTTAAATAAATGCATTTTTATAATTTCGAAAACGGATAACTGTTATTTATTTGACTGATACATTGCGCGATTACGTACGTTTCTCTTAGTTTTTAATAAACTTCATTGTGTCTTATCGTCTGCCAAAAAAATTCTTAGGTTATGGTTTAACCTAGTTTTGATAACTGATACAGATAGCGTCAATATTGAATCCCCTTCTCCTTACATGAATTTCTGCGTCTAACTGATAAAATAGCGTAAATATTGAATCTTCTTCTCCTTATATAAATTTCTGCGTCTAGCTGTAAATAAACGAAAAGCAAGATGGTGGTACGAATGTAATATGGTGGTTGATGATTGGCCGTTCTTTAGCCAATAGGTGAAGCAGCTATAGACGACGCACGCAGACGCCACGTTAGCGATTTATATAATAGGATGGTTTTTCACAGCTTTCAAGCCGTATTCCCGGAGCATTAGCGGATGTAGAGAACCGCATTCCTATTTCCTGACCGTAGGCACTAGAGTGGACGTGCCTTGGTCAGCGACACGGTCTGACCCTTTCTCTTTATCTTCCCGCGGTGTTTCCCCCGGTACGCATTGGATAGCAGGCTGGGTGGGCCTGGGCAGCCGTTCCAGGCGTTCAGCTACGAGGAAAAATCCTCGGCTTCGTAGGGAATCGAATCCCGGTCGTTAGAGCAGCTGTCAGACGCTTTGCAGCCTGAGCTACGCTATCGCCTATACTTTGTAATGCGAATAAATATCGGACAAGGAATCGTAATAAAAGCGTAAATGAGAATTTCGTAATATTCTCGATATTCGGTCAACGCCTGATAGTGGAACCTGTTGTTCGTGTACAGGTACCGAGGGCTGTTAGAAGATCAAAATTAACAAACGGATTACTAACCTCGTGCGTATGCTTTTATTAAAATTCCTTCTCAAAAAGTCGTTTGGAATAAACAGATATAGTATACAGTATAAAATTTATAATTATGCTGCAAAATATAAAGTTTGAAAGTAGCCAACAAGAAAAAAACCTGTCTAAGAGACTCGACCCGGCAATCCCCGCATTAGGGGGCAACCATAAATTAAGTGAGGTGTTTTTCCGGATTTCCTGACCCCCCTCTGGTGAGATCTGGCCGAACCCCCCCCCCCCTCTGGTGAGATCTGGTGCGTGAGAATTTCCCCCCCCTCCCTAGAAATCACCCTCGACACTTTTGGAGACCTTTTTATTTTTTTTGGTCTAACCCTCCACCCTCCAAAATCCGGTTACACCCCCACTCGAGAAAAAAAACCTAAAATCTACCTTCACCAAATTTTTTTTTTTTTCTCTACAGTCCAAAAGTTTTTCCGAAAACCTCACGTGAGATTTCCGTAGACCCCCCCCCCTTGGTCGGTGAGATTTCGCCGGACCCCCCCCCCCCTATTTCACCTCACGTAATATACGGATGCCCCCCTTACGAGACTGAATTCTGACTGCGCCAACGCCTACTCGAAATTTCTAACCTAAGACACTCGCACATTTAGCGATCCGGTATAAACCTTTTTACTTCGAAAACCCTTCTCCATCAGGAGTTTCCTCTTTGGTTACTTTCATTTCTAGCCAAACCTTACGAATATTGTACATTTGGACGAAATCGGTGATGACGAGTTGGTGCCCTCTTCTTGTTAGACTCCTTAAAATAATGACAGTTAAAAGTTATTTAATTTAATCTTATATAAAAAAATGAATTTTTGTTTTCTTCGATGTGCTCCTATACTATTCATCCGATTACGATGAAACTTTGGTGAGTTATTGTGTGTTAACGTACGCAGGTTTCTGACCAAAACTAAATAAATTAATAAAATTACCCACTCTCTCTCTTTACAACCCTTAATTTTATGCGAACCCACATTTTTTATCCGATTTCGATGGAACTTTCCATATGTATACTTTAAAACCAACAGAAAAAAGTTTTCAGAAACCCTACCCCCTCACCCCTTTCCACCCTCTTAATTTTTGTAAACCTTGCACACGTATTCTTTTAAACAAACAGAAAAATATTGTCTAAATTTGATTTTCAGAAACCCAACTCCTCTCACTCTTTTCACCCCACAGAAACGTTTCTGTGTATGTTTTTTTTTTTTTTTTTTTAATTGGTAGAGAAATCTGCCAGAGTAGTGCACCAAACACACCTATCGATGGGCCTCCACAGCTAATGACCCATGCATGTGCCAATGTTAACAACACGACATCGGCAACTACGACTGAAATGGGCACGTGACCATCGTCACTGGACGTTGGCGCAGTGGCAGAGCGTTGCATGGTCTGATGAAGTGCGATACAAACTTCATCATGCCGATGGGAGGGTGCGAATCCTTCATTTACCAGGGGAATGGTTTCTTGACACTGTACTGCGGGACGGAGACAAGCTGGCCGCGACGCAATTATGCTCTGGAGAACATTCACGTGGGCATCCATGAGTCCAGTGGAGCTCGTGCAAGGCACCACGGCCAATAAGTATCGTACTCTTGTTGCATATCACGTACAGACGACCATGTTTCCCAGTTGTAGTGGCATTTTTCAACAAGATAATGCGCCATGTCACAAGGTCAGAAGTGTGATGGAGTGGTTTGAGGAACGCAGTGGTGAGTTGTAATTGATATGCTGGCCCGTAACTCGCCATCGAACACATCTGGGATGTGATTGAATGTGGCGTCAGAACTCATCGCCTAGGCGATTTGTGTGTGTAGATGTGGTGCCAACTCCCTCCAGCGACCTACCAAGGCCTCATTGCTTCCATGCCGCTGTTATCAGTGCCAAAGGCGAACATACCGGCTGTTAGGTAGATGGTTATAATGTTCTGGCTGATCATTGTAATTTTAATCAGCTGTTCTCGTTTCTCGTTTTGTAAGCTGTGAACGATGTTTGTCTCACCAGCTGCGTGTCTGACTGGCGCAGTAGCGAGTGAACCTCAGCAGGTGCCGGCAGTCATTCACCCCGCGGGCACTTCCCATTGTCGGCGCTCAGCCACAAGAAAAGCCGTGTCCACTGGGCCGAGACCCGCTCCACTGTACGTGTCTGCTCAATAGACCGGCGACACACCGCCTCCGCAGTAATCATCAGCGCTTACGGCAATAACACTTGCTCCGCAGTAACTAAGTGCTCGACAAACAACGTAAAGGAACGAGGATCTCTATGCTGGACATTACTTGTTCAGTACTGAGGAATCTTCATCGGCTTTCTCACATTATTTCTGTTTACATTATTCCTGAAAATGAACAGAAAACTGGCTACGCCAACATGGGATGAAAATAAATTCAACGAAAAGCCACCTTAGTAGGTACGCTGAAAAAAACTAAAGGTTAATTGTGATTTTAAGGTCCACTTCTTTTTTTTTTCATGGCTTTAAGACTTGTCACCGTCGAGATCATTAGAGGCGGGAAAGGACTGGGGACAAGGAACGGGAAGGAATTCGGCTTTGGCCTTTTTGAAGGAAGCATCCCGGCATTTGCTTGGAGTGATTTGGGGAAACCATGGAAAACCCAAATCTGAATGCCAAAACGGGGACTCGAACCAGCGCCCTGCCGAATGCGAGGCCAGTGCTTTAACTGCTCACCCACCACGCTCAGTATACAGGGTGTTACAAAAAGGTACGGCCAAACTTTCAGGAAACATTCCTCACACACAAACAAAGAAAATATGTTATGTGGACATGTGTCCGGAAACGTTTACTTTCCATGTTAGAGCTCATTTTAGTTTCGTTAGTATTGGTAGAGGCGGACCAATTCCAAGGCCCCCACGCTCTCCTGACCTCAACCCTCTTGACTTCCATTTATGGGGGCATTTGAAAGCCCTTGTCTACGCAACCCCGGTACCAAATGTCGTGCTCGTATTGTGGACGGCTGTGATACAATACGCCATTCTCCAGGGCTGCATCAGCGCATCAGGGATTCCATGCGACGGAGGGTGGATGCATGTATCCTCGCTAACGGAGGACATTTTGAACATTTCCTGTAACAAAGTGTTTGAAGTCACGCTGGTACGTTCTGTTGCTGTGTGTTTCCATTCCATGTTTAATGTGATTTGAAGAGAAGTAATAAAATGAGCTCTAACATGGAAAGTAAGCGTTTCCGGACACATGTCCACATAACATATTTTCTTTGTTTGTGTGTGAGGAATGTTTCCTGAAAGTTTGGCCTTACCTTTTTGTAACACCCTGTATAAGGTGCGGAAATAATTGCTTGCTGAAGACTTGAAATGTAAATACCTTGGCATAACATTTGATGATAAACTCAAGTGGGCAGGTGGTAGGAAAAAGTTTCGAAATCCTTCACGTGTTGGAGAGAGTGACGAGGGGAAGTACCAGAGAACTGGGTTACAAAACTTCGGTTAGACTGTTGCTTGAATTTGGTAATGTAGTATGGGACTCACATTTCGGGTATCAACTACAGGATTTGGAAGGGGTGCAAAGAAGGGCTCTAGATTGGTCTCTGGACGTTACTACAAAATATAATCAGTAACTGAAATGATGAAGGAACTGGAAAGGGATACACTGGAAGACAGGAAGCGGGTGAAGAGAGTCATGTGAGTGTACAATGCTTATATTGGTGATGAGGCCAGGAAAGATATTTGTGTTGAATTAGGTGTGGTCCATGGAAGGGAAAAATGATCATGACCACAACCTGGGATTCAATTTCAGGCCCTAGGGTTTGGGAAGATTTTCTTTCACAGGTAATGGAATCGGTGATTTGAATAATTCACCAAGAGGAATGATGTATAATTTACTAAATAACATTAGACAAATAAAACGGACGCGTGTGCATAATGTAATATTAGAAGGCAATGTGAGATTTAAAATGGGTGCTATTAGTTTACTGATGTACTACCAAGGCTCGGTACTAACAACGTAAAATTAGAGGAGCAACCCTACTGTTTACCTTTCTCGTTTTTCTTCCCTTCATTTTGAATTTACGGAGTATTCGAATTTTTTAAACATACAAGGGGTGATCAAATGAAAAGATACGAAACGACACGGTGGGTACAAATGTAGACTTTATTCAAAATATACACCATAGGCCTGAGCACAACGATCCCACTGATGAACAAGCCGCAGGATTCCTCGTTCCCAGAATTCCTGTGGCCGTGACGAGACCCAGTCCTTCACAGCGTCCTCGAGTACGTCGTCCGAGTTGAAGCGCTTCCCTTTCAGGTGTTTCTTCAGTGGACCAAACACATGGAAATCGCAGGGCGACATGTCCGGACTGTAGGGCGGATGGTCCAACGTCTCCCACTTGAACTTGGCCAGTTCCATGTGTGTGACTCCGGAGACGTGTGGACGCGCGTTATCATGGAGCAGAACCACACCCTCCGTGAGCAGCCCCGGTCTTTTGTTCTTGATGGACCTGCGTAGGCGTCGGAGTGTCTCACAGTACACATCCCCCACCTGTACGCCATCCTGTCCTCATAGGGACTGCCGCATCATTTGGACGCCGCTTTTGATAAGAGCCTCTGCTCTCTACTGCGCATGCGGGCGCCCGCGCATGCTCCGATCCGAGTCAGAGACTCCAATCGCATCCCGAGATGTCTCGCTACGTTCTCCCATGGCGGAATATGCAAATATTTAACTGTTACGGTTTTACGTCGTTTCGTACCTTTTCATTTGATCACCCCTTGTTGTGTGTACACCGCTTTTTTCTGTCAGTACTTTGGAGGATATAATTGCTATGAATGACCCACGGGCATAGTTCAGTAGCTACTGTTAACAAAGCTTTTCATTTACTCTCGTATTTGAAGTGGTACTGCCAATGTTTCGATCCCTTAAATATGAGTAGGAATCAACTCTATATAGCTATACAAACGTAAAAACAAACATCTTGTTTTTCTTAATGGTATTGGTCTATAATATTATATCTCAAATTCAGGTGAAATGAAGTGAGAAAGTTTTCTTCTGTAGGCAAGGGAGTCAGGTTCTGGAATATACTACCTAGAGAAATAATGCAAAGCTTACCAAAAACACTGAAGGAGATTAAAGTTGCAATTAGTAAAGGACAGGCGTAAGTGTTTGGAGAAAAAATTCAAAACTTGGGAATGTGGGGGCGTAGGGAAATTGCCACTGGAGGGTGTGTGCTGCATTGCAATTGAAATTGATTTAAATTAAATTAAAATTAACATATCGTTATTATTAATACAATGCGAAAGCTGTCTTCTGTTGGAAAGTAAATAAACTACTTCCGTAAGTAGGAGATTAAGTGTACTGTACATTTGCTCATATACAACAGTAAAAACACAATCACTACTTTTTTATGGTACGTAGATTTTTATGATTATTGTTGCGGAAATTTATTGGTATGTATATAAATCATCACTATGTACTACATCAATACAACATATGCATTGGTTTTATATACAAGGACTTTCTTTGAATTTTCTTCGGAAACTATGTAATATATCGGAGTAAATGTAACATCTGAGTTAAAACGTGGCATACACTACCCCTCTTTGTTGAAAACCACTTCTTAGTTCACCCCGATGCATACAATCCGATAAAAAATGTTCCAAAATTTACAAAACGGATAAACTTGCACACTGAAATAGCATATTGATTTATTCACATTACGTACAAACTTAACATTACTAAAAACACAAACAGTTTTTTGTTTTGACTTAACTGAAAACACAAGGATGGAGGTAAGACGAAATATTTATGCAAAAGATTAAATTTCGTAGATATGACTGGATGCATGTACGTCCTCCTGAACCATTTTGAATATATTTACACATGGCATCCTTAGATTTTTTTTCAATAAGTTGAACGTGTTTATTAAATTACAAACATTGGTTAACATTCAGCTTTTTTTCGCATTATATTTTGTTTTTTATCTTTCAGTTCTGGCTCATTTTATTAGTCCCTTCCTCGATTCAGATTCATCAGTACTTTGACGAATGTGTATCAAATTTTGCTACAGCCACAAAACTAAATAACTGCAGTGATTAGTGGGGTCTATTGTTGCATTGAAACAAATTTTAATGTTAGGAAGTATCTACTCTCGTCTTAGTATAATTACAGTATGGGCTTCGTGCCACATATAAATGTTAAACCATGATGAATTTGAATATTCCTGGATATGGCTACATATAATAATTAAAAAACAGTTGTTATCAAAGAGCAGCAGTTTTTTAAGCATTGAGTTAATGACCGTCTTTTGTAGGTATAGGTCTCAAAAGCCCGCGGTATCTGCCGACAACAATAGTATACAAGCAGGTAAAAATTAGGTTCATATAATGTCGTGGAACGAAGAATTTTTTTTCGAATTTTACTGGTCTCCGGGTTGAGAAAGGTTGAAAACACTCTAGACAATGGGCGATTTTAAACCCACTTTCTAAGGTAACAGAGGAGAGTGGCAGCTGCTTCAAGCAGTTTGCGCCCACACTATGTTATTTTGTTTAGATGAAAGAATGCTTAGTCGCTAAGTCTCACAGCACTCGCTATCCCACCGAGCTTGGTGGTGTAACGGTTAGCGTTCTGGCCTCACATTCGGGAGGACGGCGGTTCGAATCCCCGTCCGGGTATCCAGATTTGGGTTTTCCATGGTTTCCCAAATCACTCCAGGTAAATGCCGGGATGCTTCCTTCAAAACGCCATGGCCAAATTCCTTCCCATTCCTTGCCCCCCATCCTTTCCCGTCTCTAAAGACCTCGCTGTTAGAGAGACGTTAAGCAGATAAAAAAAACTCTCGCTATCCACACGTCTAAAATTGTTTATGGCTCAAATAAAAACATATAAATGTACAAACAGTGCTAGGCAACTAATTCGTAAATAGTTAGTCCGTCACATAAATATCAAAAAGTATTTTTACGGGGCATAATATGTGGTTGATCAACTTGTTTCTCTTTCACACACGATTGCGAACACCCGATTAAAAACCAAAGTCACGCAGACTGCGAAATTTAAATTATTACACACCCGCGTAGCGAATAATGCCCTCGACCGAAATGATTGGTGATTCACCGCAAAAAAACTTTTCTATGTCCTCATTTATACTACCGTCGGGCGAGTAGGGTCATTATGATATAGACAGATTAGCAGCATATAAACGTTCTAAGAGAGAGATATTACGAACGTGTGGAACATGATGCACTCATATGAGTTTCTTAAGAGAAAAATTTTGACGTGAAAAGTTACTTTTCAGACCAATTTTGCTCAGCAAGAAACATTATTAAACAAGTTGTGACTATTACCTTGATTAAAAAGACACTCTGCAAACATATTTTCTGGCATTAAGAACATAAATATAATTTTTAGCCAAATTTTGTGCTTCTGTTATCCAAATCAGTCAATATAATCGAAAGAATGGATCGTGGCTCAATAGAGAAAGTATAGGCCCTAATTCTAGAATCGATTTTATATATATGAAAAAAGATTAAAATATTAAAAAGCATTTATTATATATTAATACATACTTGACGTCACATCTGTAACACATTTCAAGGTTAACTCTGCAAACCTGTTTACGAGATTGTGTTTGTGCACATTAACTGACAGATCAGAAGTTCAGAACATCTACCTACATTACTTTCCACTATTTTCCCAACTCTCCCTCTGATTAATTTTGTTCTGTGGCTTGAAAATTTACCCCACAGGTGAAAACTGCTACTACTTATTCTGTTCCAAATATCCATAACATGTGAGGTGCAGTCAGAAAACAAATAGTTTGAAGAAATATGGACATGTGAATTTCCAACGAAAAAAAAAAAAAATATATATACAGGGTGGGGCATTTAATATGTTTTCTGGAAATATTTCGGAAAGAAAGCATTTTAACAAACAATAACCTATCTAAAAAATAATCCTACAGTAGGGGGCTACAATTATGTGATATTGGTTTTTTCACAGGTGGCGCTGTTGTCGTTACAACAAGGTCACCTTAATTCTTTTAAATGGGAACCCCTATTTTTTTTTGAAGATTCCGATTCCTCATGAAAAATTAAAAATAGTTTGCTTAACTCACTTTTCTGTTAGCCTCACAGATGGCGCTGTAATCGCGAAAAATGAATATTCGCGTTTTTTGTGTATAATTTTAATTATTGTTTAAATAATTACATGTAATTTTCATTCTGTAAACATGGAAGGTAATTTTAAAGGATAATGACGAAATTGATTTTTTAAATGCTTTTTCTTAGTTATTTGCAGCCATGTCTACAGCAGGTGCTCAAAAAGGTGACCATTTACTTCCAGACATTTTCTGACCCTTTGCAGAAATGATGCCTGAACAGCTTGAAGTGTGTCAGAAAATGTCTGGAAGTAAATGGTCACCTTTTTGAGCACCTGCTGTAGACATGGCTGCAAATAAGTAAGAAAAAGCATTTAAAAAATCAATTTCGTCATTATCCTTTAAAATTACCTTCCATGTTTACAGAATGAAAATTACATGTAATTATTTAAACAATAATTAAAATTATACACAAAAAATGCGAATATTCATTTTTCGCGATTACAGCGCCATCTGTGAGGCTAACAGAAAAGTGAGTTAAGCAAACTATTTTTAATTTTTCATGAGGAATCGGAATCTTAAAAAAAAAAAAAAAAAAAAAAATAGGGGTTCCCATTTAAAAGAATTAAGTTGACCTTGTTGTAACGACAACAGCGCCACCTGTGAAAAAACCAATATCACATAATTGTAGCCCCCTACTGTACGATTATTTTTTATATAGGTTATTGTTTGTTAAAATGCTTTCTTTCCGAAATATTTCCAGAAAACATATTAAATGCCCCACCCTGTATACGTGTGTCAGAGACTTTACGTGGACTTTCTACAGAGTAACCGGAGAAGGTTTCGTGAAAGTAGCGAGGAGAAATGCTGGGCCGTGATTGTGTTGCACAATGAGACGGACAACAAATGCGTGTTCTATGGGAGCGGCGCTGGACAGAGGACCTGCTGAATAATGGAGACACTCTGCCAGGCGGGTGGACTGACCATCAGGCGCTCGCAGGCTGTGCTGGGAGATCGGAAACACCGCTGGGACAAAGAGAAAGTGTACTAACCTGCAGGCAACTGCTAAGATGTCTTCAATCATTCGGGCTCTCATGTTAGCCACGCTAAAACTTTATTTTATCTTTATATTGTGTTATAAGTTTGAGGTATTGCAGTTTATATTATGCAAACTTTATTGTTAGTATCTGAAAGATACCATTTTTCGGCATGGCAGGTATTATAGCTGATTTGGACTGGAATAATAAATAAATAAATTTGAAATTAATACAGCATAACTACGAGATTTTGTTAGATCTTGAAATATAAAAAACTCGTGATTATACAGGGTGTTACAAAAAGGTACGGCCAAACTTCCAGGAAACATTCCTCACACACAAACAAAGAAAATATGTTATGTGGACATGTGTCCAGAAACGCTTACTTTCCATGTTAGAGCTCATTTTATTACTTCTCTTCAAATCACATTAAACATGGAATGGAAACACACAGCAACAGAACGTACCAGCGTGACTTCAAACATTTTGTTACAGGAAATGTTCAAAATGTCCTCCGTTAGCGAGGATACATGCATCCACCCTTCGTCGCATGGAATCCCTGATGCGCTGATGCAGCCCTGGAGAATGGCGTATTGTATCACAGCCGTCCACAATACGAGCTCTAACATGGAAAGTAAGCGTTTCCGGACACATGTCCACATAACATATTTTCTTTGTTTGTGTGTGAGGAATGTTTCCTGAAAGTTTGGCTGTACCTTTTTGTAACACCGTGTATAAACCTAAAAGTGTCAATTGCCGTCGTAGCAGACCTATATTTGTGAGAAAGTGAGTTGCAGTTCATATTGAAAGAATGCATCATCTGTGGAATGTCTCCCATGTTCAAAGATTTCGCATTGTCTTCGAACTTTTAATTTTTTCCTTTTTTTAAGTGTTCTGTCACTAACAGGAAATCATGTCCAAGGTCTATTACCTTACATTACGACTACCGTCGATAGACTCGACGCTTCTCGATATTTTCTGCGTATCTATACTAGAAT
This sequence comes from Vandiemenella viatica, assembly GCA_031002005.1. NCBI lineage: Eukaryota > Metazoa > Arthropoda > Insecta > Orthoptera > Morabidae > Vandiemenella > Vandiemenella viatica. The sequence goes on from JARYHS010008074.1 coordinate 53,501,608, forward strand.
TTCGTAAGCACACTCACTCATCTCGATAACTATTGGCTGAAGACCAGTGACGTCAGGTGTCGGCGTTTGCTCGCAAATTAACAGCGACCACAGATTTACAAGAAATTCGAGGTTATGTGCACAGGTTTAATAGCCAAACAACTACGATGAAATAAATCTCCAGAATACGTTAATTAAGTTTGATTTTCTTAGCATTTCATTCTTAACTTTACGGCTGTAAAAACGTGTAATAACATTTTACTTTACGACTCAATGAAGTCCTTCACGTCGTTACCATTTTTCAGTCACTACTGTCACGCTACTTGACCATCGTAAGTTACAGTACGTTCGTAATAACATCGGATACGACTTACATCAGACTTGATCTTAAAGCGATCAAAAGCGAAAACGTGGATTGTTTTTTTAATAGTGTTTTCTTTGCTTTTAAATTGGAGACGTGTTCATTGTTGCTGGGTCACTACGTTATGTACTTTGCCATATTTAGGTATTTAGCAGATTGTCTCCGTCCATGTTTAATGTTTCTACTATTATTTCTTAGTCCCTTCAAATTCAAGTGATTTTATTCAAATTGAGCAGAGGAACACTAAGTTCGTAAACCAAACATGACCTCTGAGTCTAAAAAACTGAACTGTTCAAGACCCGTGATCATACCTGCAACACAATCACGGGCTTACACTAGTTCAAAATAAAATGGTTCAGTGTTATATCTGCACACTTTCGATTAAGATTATCAGCAGCAACAATTATGCTAATTTCTGAGAGGTTCACCGTACTGCACACACGAAGACACATTCTCATTTTTACCCTCTTAGCATTACTTCCTGTCAATGTCGAGATATTAAGGACGATCTAACCTGAGGAACTATAGTGAATGTTACGTCTGTCTGGGAATATTTTGCTATTCGGTGAACATATGTTTCGTATTATTCTGAAGCGTGGAGTGCAGACCATCTCAGCATCCGCCTAGCCAAGTAAAGAAACTGTGATAATAGGCGGCACTCAGGCTCAATTTACCTCCCCGTATCCAGCAAGCTGATGTCTTAAGATCCGCGGCCAAACTGCGGAGGAAGTCACGACCAGAGCGCTTTGAAATTGCGGAGGTCAACATTAATATCTTCGTGCCTTTGCATAAATCTCGGACGACTGCTTCTGTTTGTCCGTAGAACGACTGTGTGCAGTCTGACCGACGGGGGCTCAAATACCACAAAAACTCGTGACTCCCCCTTGCTCTGAGTAAGAATATTTGGTTTAAAAATATAAACTAGTATCCAAAATTGAAGCAACGAACGAAAATTTTACAAGGTTGTGTTTATTTTGCTACAAAACAATATAAACAGGTGACAGTAAAGTAGAAACAATGTAAATAATACAGAACGTAAACAATTGCAACATGCATAAGGATAGATAAAAATGTTCTTCTTTTTTTTCAACATAACGGATTTGCACACAAATTTCAAAAACAGATTAATGTGCTCAGTATGGGGTGTGACCAACTCCGGCAACTCTGCAATTCACAAAAATTGTGGGTGGCAGAGGGTGCTCAGCACCAAAGCTAATCTCTTTGCTGTGCATTCCAATCCCTAATGGTACGAGGGAAAAAAGAATTCATATAAGAATCAGTCCGGCACCTTATTTCTCTAATTTTGTCTTTCCTGTCCTTCCGACTCAAATAGGTTGGTGGAAGAAGTATTTCACTACACTCAAAAGTGAAAGTGGGAGTACGCATGTTTAACAATAAGTTTAAACGAAACGTGCTGTCGTCTATCTACCAGAGACTCCCAACCTAATCTACTAATCAGTTCTGTGACGCTTTCATAAGGACTGTAGCAAGCGGTCACGAATCGAGCGGCTCTTCTCTGTACTTTCTCTATACTTTCGATCAACCCCTTACGAAACGGGTCCCCAAATGGCACAACAATAATCCAAATGTGGACGCACAAGAGATTTGTACGCTATCTCCTTTGTTTGTTCATTACAATTTTTCAAGATTCGACCTATGAATCGCAGCCTAGAATTTGCTCTACCTACTAACGAATTAATGTGTATGTCCCATTTCATGTTCCTTTGTACTGTTACTCCCAAATATTACATAGAATCGACCATATCAATAACTGTATTGTTTAACTTGTATTTCTGAAGAATTGGATTCTTTTTGTTAGTTATGCTCATTGTCTTGCACTTTTTACAATTTAGAGTAAGTTGCCACTCAGCGCACCAAAATAACATCCAGATCGCGCTGAATTTCTAAGCAATAGGCCAAATTTCTTACTTCTCTATAAATAACCGCATCATCAGCAAACAATCTAAAAAGGCTTTTCACTTTGTCTCCGAGATTGTTTATAAAAATTAAGAAAAGAAGTGGTCCTATTACACTTCCTGGAGGTACACCCGATGTAACATCTAGATTAGAAGAACTTTCTCCTTCAACGACAACATACTGCGACCGACCAGTTAGAAAATGCTGTGAATGATGTCATCAATCTCATGTTGAGGCAATAACGCCTATTCTCCATGCCCACACCATTAGGGATCCTCCTTGATAACGGTCTCTTTCCCCAATTTTTGGGTCCCGAAATCATGTTCCATGTTCCCTCGAGATGCGAATCTGTCGAGAATCATTCTCCAGATCAAATTGGGACTCATCTGTCAAAAGAACTTTGGACCACTGTTCGACCGTCCAGTTGACATGTTGAAGACTCCATTCTAGACGTTCTCTTCTGCGAATGCTCGTTAGAGGTACCCATACAGCAGGTCGCCAACAGTAAAGGCCTCTCTGCCAAAGCCTTCTGTACACTGTTTGCCTTGATAAAAATATTCCAGTGGATGCTGCGAGGTCAGATGCCAGTTGTCGTGCGGTACATATGCGGTACCGTCGTGTCCTTACAGCCAAATAAAGGTCTTCTGTTTCTGATGTCACACGTGTTGGTCCTGCCCTGATCTTCGGGATACAGTTTCGGTCTCCATAAACTGTCGCCACATCCAGGAAACACGAGAACGATTCACATTAAGTCATTGGGCCACATCAGTTTGAGACTGTCCTGCTTCCATTCTTCCTTTGCCTCTCCACCGCAGAGAGTCTGGTAAGCGTCTTCTCTATGCCAAAGTGCTCCGTCTGTGAATGTGTACACAGAGATTGTGGATGTGGACTACCCAGCCAACACTACTTCGTTTCATACGTGTCCCTGACGTCATCGTTGGCATGGTTGTGCGATGACCAGAATGCTATCTTCTGTGCGGAACATGATTGTACAGACATTTTTTGACAGTTTGTAATGATTATATCGTGAATTAGACACAGGACGGAAAAATAGCGGTTTGTTGCTTTAGTTTTGGACACTAGTATATATCAGTTTTGCGAAGGCCCATTAGCTGACCGAGATAGCAGTCAGAGATACGGGTGGACTAACAGCCAAGCGATGGACGAGTAGTGTGACCTCGGCCGTAACGAAGACAATGTCAACATGTTTGGCACTCATTCAAAGACGCTACTTGTTTATTAAATTGAAGAAAAGAATCAAGACTACGAAATAGCTTCCTTCGTCGTTCTATCGACGTTCGACGGGCGAACTTAAGTTAAGAAACTAAGGGCTCGATGGAAAATTAGGAACTTCTATGGAAACAAAGTAAAAAAAAGAGTTATTTTACATAACCGTTGGACAGGACTAATAAATGGATCAGATCCGGGATCAAGAGAGAGTTATCTTACATCATGGCAAGTTAACCTATTTTTAAGTTAGTGCAGTAGAGGATATTCTTTAGCACTCCGTCTTTAGCAACCCACAGGCTCCATTTTTATTTTTTACCAGTTCTCCCCTTTGGTTCGTTGAATCTTGTTCTTCTCGTGTCGATGACAGGTAGTTTTTCCGCCAATGCGATGGCTTTATCACTTGCTTATTGAAGTTCTGATTGGGATAAATTCATTCAGATTTGTGGACAAGTCAACAGATGTACCACAGTTTCTATTTCTCCGAAAGAACATATGTTATCTGGTTGCTCTACTAGGTATCATCATGAAGCGAGAATATTGCAGTGGCCAGCTCGAAGCCATGGTTGTTCAAATCCAGGTCTGTCGGCCTCGGTAGCGTAGAGTGCTAGCTCGTCGTGCCGAAGGTCGCCGGTTCGAATCCGGCCACGGGCATGGATGTTTAAGTGTAGTGTGTCTTTGTGAATGTTTTGTCCGTCCTGTGGTGTCCATACTTAGGAATTAAAAACGTACTGGAGAAACTAATTTACTGGATGAGATATCATAAAACACATTGAGCTGGCTGAATGGCTTAGTTGCCAAATGCCATTAAAAAAAATCCAGGTGCTAGACCATCTATTGGATTGATCTAGTCGATATTACAGTATGTCGCACTCTCTTCTCCTAGGATGATTTTCTTTCACTGCTGGTGTTCCATTCAGTGGCGTAAGAAGCTCTATCGGGACTTCAGTCTCGATGGAGCTGGTGTATAACCATGTTGAGAGGGTGTCGAGTGTCTTCTTCCACTCTGAGCCTTGCCGTGTTGGTAGCAACTTCCCGGCGCATGTCTCCAGGGGCGATGCCAGGAGACGTATGAGCGAAATTGAATGAATTGCAATTCATGTACCTCATTCCTTGACTCATATATCACTGTGATTTTTGCCTTCTATTTTCCCTTCAATCTTTTTTTTTTTTAAAAAAAACTCTTCTTTTCTATTATTCTTCTTAGTAGCATGGAGATGCTTTCGTATTCTTCAACTCTTAAAAAAACTCCTCATTAATAAGTTTTAGTTCCAGCTAACCTTCAGAATCCTTCTATTACATCATACCTAAAAAAAACCTTGTAGTATCCTCCGTTCCCCCTTTCCTATTGACTCTGAGGATAAAAGAGAATGGAACGTGGCATTTGCCATGCCACCATCTAGTACCGACCCCTTAGATAAAGGTCACGAATCTCTACCTCCACAAATTTCCCCCAACAATGGAGAGCATTGAATCTCAAAGAACAATTGTCGTCCATTCCCCGCTAAACAAAAAGGTATATTTAGGAAATGAAAAATGCAATGCATATTAGATCAATCGGCGCAAGGTTCTTAGAAAATAGTGTCAGATTTTTTTTCCTACCTTTCACCGTCATTTAATGATTAACGACATCGACATGTTAGTAACCTTTCCCAAATAATTTTTTTAACTGCTTTACGTCAATCAACAGCGAGGTCTTTAGAGACCGGAAAGGATGGGGGGCAGGGAATGGAAAGGAGTTCGGCCATGGCCTTTTTAAGGAAGCATCCCGGCATTTGCCTGGAGTATTTGGGAAACCATGGAAACCCCAAATCTCGATGCCCGGACGGGAATTCGAACCGCCGTCCTCCCGAATGCGAGGCCAGAACGGTACCCAAATAATAAATTATTGTTATGTTTGAAAATAACTGCTTGTGCTGTCCAATTCTCTCCAGTAGGCTGATGGAATGCGTAGCTGTTGTATCCGTTCTGTACTATCAAAACATTAATACCAGTAAAATTTCGCATCTCTCAGTTCATTTCCTGTAAATAGTAATACATTGTCCAGTCTCATACAAACAAATTAGAGCAGCGATGAAGCGCAGAAATTTCAAAACTCCAAGACTCCAGACCACCTGCACAAGCGGATAAGAGCTTCAAAGCAAACCCTTGCATGTGTAAGGCTGGTTTCACACGCAACGAGTTTGGTTGTACGATAAAAAGTCGTAATAATTTGACATAATTATACTTGGACTGGTTTCCACACGTAGATGCTTTTTGTCGTTGTTTGAGCTTAGGATTTTACGTCTTGTCGGCCTCGTTCACAGCGTGTTTCTAAGACCAGTAAAAAACTATTCCGCTGTGATAGAAACAGGAAAACATATTCGAACTTTTTGGGTGCATTCAATCAATCAGAGGAGAGAGGAGGTTGGCATCTTTTAAACGGTTTTGGAAGAGGTGAGAGATGACGAAAATATTTTTTAAAGTTATTTTCGAACTAGCTGTTATCCGCGATTGTTTTTTACGCCTCGTCGACGGCTAAGGTCATTAGAGGCGGGATGGGACTGGGGAAAAGGAACGGAAAGGAATTCGGTCTCGGCCTTTTTTGAAACAAACATCCCGGCATTCGCCTGGAGTGATTTGGGGAAACCATGGAAAACCCAAGTATGGATGCCCGGACGGGGATTCGAACCCGCGTCCTCCCGAATACGAGGCCAGAACGTTAACCGTTCACCCACCACGCTCGGTGCGATTTCGTATGCGTTACTAGATTTGGATTTGGATATAGAAAACTGCAAGTTACCTAAAAGTTGTCCCGAAAAGCACGAAGTCGCGATTATATGAGGGGTACACCATTCTACCATTGACCCTGTCTCATGAAGAGAACCAATTTGAAACGTGATTAAAAACAGCAACAAATTAAGGTGAAGGGAGGTTTAACTGCGAGAGACTACTACCACAGTTCCTCCTGAAGATTTTACACACAATGAGCCTGAGTGAACAAAATAACACACATTACCTGTCTAAGAGTCACCATTCCGTTAGTTTTCAAAGTTTCTTGACAAAATGTGTTATTTATCCCGTAAAATTTATCTTATCTCCTTCATAATTGTACACAGTATTTACACGTCAAGTTTCGTCCATGACGGTTTAGCCGTTTAGTTGTGAAAACTTAAAAAAGAAACAGAAATACTGAGTTAATTTCGCATTTTTAATGTTACTGTATATATCAGTTGCTTCTTACGACAATTTACACGAGAGGCTCAAGGAGAAAATACAAAAATGAGAAATTGTTTTCAATCTGTTGAAAGGTTGGCTGTTTTATCCCGAAACACAGGTCAAGCTTCAATTAAAGATATCAGAAGCACCGTATCGATATTTTGAGCCATTTTAGCCCCAATTTTCAGCTACGCACATGACTAAAAGTCGTTTGTAATAAAACTATGCATTTGTTCATTAACCCCATACAAAGAAACCACTGTCGTCCTATCTAGTAGCAAAGGGCGACTGCTCACGGACACGATCACGATGTCGTATAATTATCGTTCCGAGTCCCCTGCACCTATATACTTCACTAATGGAATGTAGTCGTACGATTATTTATCGTACGACTTTTTATCGTACGACTAAAATCGTTGCGTGTGAAAAGTTACTACTGGAACCACGCACAGTGGTCTGAAATCCCGAAAAGCTGGCCAAAAGTAAAAAAAAAAAAAAGTTACTATTTATGAACTTTGACCTTACTAGTTCCATAGAGCGGTATTTCTTTGATGTAAATCACGTGTTGGTTTCGCTTTGTGACTCATGCAGAAGGGCATAGACTCGTTTGAAAGTGCGCAAGAATCGTGCAGTAAATATATAAAAAGGTTTCGGGAAGATTTCTCGCGAAAATGCAGCCGCCAAAAAACGATGGAGGATGTATTTTTGCGTTTTTGGTTTCCTCAGACCCCTTTATTACGAGCCTGGAAATTGCCACACAAAAAGTTGAGATCGCTGTCAATAGAGGCATTAGAGCTACTCAATCCGCCAGATATCGCAACACATTGCTCTGATGTAACTGATTCTGTGACGGATGAATCAACGACAGATTGTTGTGATTCCGATAGCGAATAAAATGTACCTTGTTTCTTATTAAGCAATCGAATTTTTGTACAGATTAAAAATGTTTTATAAGTAAAATTGCATAAAACTATTTTTCTTTTTTCTTCAACAATACAATTTTAGACATTTTTAATAAAATATTATCAATAAGCAATGAAATATAGATTTACGTCCTCATAAGTCCCGTTTCATTATAATTTTTTGTTGTTGAAAAATATACTATTTTTCTGTTTGTAAAAATGTCCACCACAATGGCTTTGCCATTTTTATATTATAAGAGCTAATTTTAATCAGAATTAACAAAAGTCGTGATATATTCAATATCGTATGACATATTGTTTTAATTTTGTTCATTATCACCGATTTCATATACTTATAGGATATTTTATGCATTCAACATAATTTTTTGAACTAGCATGCGCCATTTTGAAGCCGCCATTTTGTTTTTTTTTAACAAATAATGTCCAGATTTTTTATAACAGATATTAAATCACCCCATATTTATACTATTTTTAAGATAATCTCCATTTTAAATATTTTCTGCCATTTTGGAACCGACATTTTGTTTATTTTTTTTATAATTGACGTAGATATTCGTTATCAGCGACCTAGACAGATCATGTATACAAATTTTCATGAAGATTGAACAAGTATTTCTATTTTGGCCAGCCTTTCGGGATTTCAGACCACTGTGCCACGGCGCGGCGGCAGCGCGTCGATACAGTGGTCTGTAGTTCACTGTGTGGTGAGAGTATGCCGTTGGCGGTGCTCTAGCAGGTGCCAGCCAACTGGGTCTCCTGCGCCGTGACCTCCCCGGCCGCTCCTCATTGTTGGTCCCGCCAAGAAAGTGCCGAGTGACCGCCGACGGAGAAAACCGTCTCGAACGTGACACGGGAAAGGTTCAAGGTCAGTGCTACTGCGAGTCTCCGAGCACTTTGCACTTTAGGACTCACATTTTGTAACTACTCGTTGCGGGCATTTATCTTAAAACAGACGCAGTGTGAACATTCGAGTACACCAGTTTCTTTGAATTTTTGAATAAACTAGTGAGTTCAAAAAGTGCAACACTTTTTTATGGTGTGAACCGTGTTGCGATCTGTGATTTTTTCGTATAGGGGAATGGGCATAGTACTTTAACAACCTGAATCACTTTATATATATTTTTAAAAGCTCCCCAAAAGGTCATTCAAAAACAGGTTTCGTTTAATTTAAGGGAATAATTCAATTTTGACCAGAAGTCTTGATTTATGTATTTTCATAATGTTTATTGGTTTCATTTAATTGCGATGTAGCCCACTCTCCGTCTAGAAATTTCCCTACACACCCATTTCTCCCCCTTCCTATACCCGCCTACTTTTGCCCTCTACAAATTTCAACTTAAAATTCTTCCAACGTTTTTGGTAAATTATTCGTCCTTTCTCTTGGTAACTTATTTCAATCCCTGACGACCATACCCATGAAAGAAAATCTTCCTACAGCCTTGTCTCTGAAATTGAATGCCATCTAGTGGTCATCATCATCTTTACCCTTCCATACACTGCTTCTGATTCTTCTACCAACACCTCATCACCAACATACGCCTTGCACACTCCCATTACTCTCTTCACCCTCCTCCTGTCTTCCAACGAATCCCATTCCAGCTCTTTAATCATATCGGTTTCTAATTGTATTCTGCAATAATTTACAGAGACAAATCTAGCAGCCTCTCTGCAACTCCTGTATTTGATACCAAAAACGTGAGTCCTACACTACACCATCACATTTAAGCAATGGTCTGACCAAAGTTTTGTAACCCAATTCTTTTACTTCTCTAGTACATCCCCTTATCATTCTCTCCAACAATTGCAGGATATTGAAACCTTTTCCTAATACCTGCACAAAGTGTCCTGCCCAGTTGAGCTTGTTATCAAATGTAATGCCAAGATATTTACATTTTAAGTCTTCAACAAGCAATTATTTCCCTACCTTATAATTGTAATAAACCTTTAGTTTTTTATTTGTATATTTAATAAGCTGACTCTTCTTTGCATTTATCTTCATGACATGTTTACCAACCCAACTAGATATGCTGTCCAGATCACCCTGCCGTTGTTCACAGTCCTCTAACATTTTGATCCTATTATATAGCATTATGTCACCTGCAAACATCCTAATTTCCGATAGTAACAATCATTCATTAGAATAGGAATGGTCCCAATACGATACCCTGTTACACTCCCAATTTCACTTCCACTTCTTTTAATAATGCATTTCCTACCCTAACTTTTTTTTAAGAATAACTACTTGAAATATCTAATTTTGAAATAAATATCCAATCATTTGATACATATGAACTCACAAATAAAATCAAAATTTTAAACAGCAAAACCAAAATATAAAAAAAGGTTTACCAGTTCATCAGTCAAGGGTGGTGTGATACTGGGATTTAATTATTTTTGTTGCAAATTTTTCTACACGGATGGAATGCACTAGGGATCCTTTATAAACAAAAAAAACAAAAAAAAACAAAAAACAAAAAACAAAAAATCCCCAGTGTTTCAATTTGTAAGTGACTTCCCTAATTATTCAACGGTGGACTTGTGATGTTCTTCCACATTCACCTTTATATATGGATACAATTTCTAATGAATCCACAAGCTTTTTTACTTAACGGAAAATGTATTCAGAATTTCCATTATTGATGAGAAATGCTTAATTCAACCTTTTATGTAAACCAGGAATTGACATGTCACTATTATAAAGCACACATTTATGAGTGTTATAAAACAGGTTTTACCAGGGCTACATCCAGAAAATAACCTTAATCATCAAACAAGGTGTTCATAAAAGAGAAAAAAAAAATCTTTTAAACGTTTTATATTCATGTTGATCACTTTCTGTAGGGCCTTTATTTTGGAATCTTTTGAAAGAATTATTTCTGTCGAATCCTGAATTAACATCCTCATGCGCAGTGAATCAACGGTTTCCAATATTTTAAGAGATTTACTTTGCCCAAAGAAATGAAGGATTTTTTTTCCACGTATCGTAAATGACAATATTTTCAGTACTTCTAGAGCTTCGTGTAAAAGATTTAATTCGATTACAACAATACATTAAAAAAATTTGTTATTTCTTAAACTTTAAGACTGTTTGAGTTGAAAGGAACCACTATGATTCAATTCAAAGCTTTACAGTCCTCACCAACAATATTTAAGAATAAAGTTACCCCCATTCGTCAAAAAAAAATATTGTTGGAGAATTCACTTGTGAAGCACCTTCTGATTTCTGGGACGTAAAAATACCAAGACCCCAAAAGAGACTAATCTGGCACACGTCTCTCACATCATGCAAAACATCACACATCATTGCGTTGCCTTTCCATTCTTGTTTTCAGTTCCTTTCGCTCTACAATCAGCGACATGGGCTGATTGAAAGAAAAATACGATTCATCTCGAATTAATGTGATGACGGAGGTGTGATGTCATACGCAGCAACAAATTCTGAATCAATGTCAATATTTATTCCGCAAGATTCTATCTCTAAAAAGATTTCTAAGTGACAACATGTATTATTTTTTTGCACCTAGGGTGTACTTTCTAAAATATAATTTATATATTCATTGAGTCGTAAATACACTTTGTGAAAAATGCAGCATCATGAAGGACACGTGTGATTTCAATGAAACTTATTCCACAGATTAACGACATGGCAATACACAAATGATTAGAATATGAGAACAGCGCATGCACTCTGATGGTGAGAATTCATTACGGCGTGAAGCTGCCACGTGCTGCGATCAGAGCCTCTAGACGCCGTGGCATGGAACCAAAAAGAGCCTGGATATGCTGCTGGGGAACATACTACTAGGCGATTTATAGGGGCGGCCATAATTCATCGACAGTGGTTGCAGGAGGACCCGAACTAACAAGCTGCCTACTGACCATATCGCAGACAAGTACAGGCCAAGGAAGCAGTCGTACCCGTCGTTCTCCAAAGAAGGCTTGCAAATTCCTCACCACATGTGGCACATTGTTCTGCTGAGCAGGTGGGATAATGCCTCGGGTTCTAAGACCTCCCTGATGTAGCGGATACTGTTCAAATTGCCCTCTTTACATAGGAGACCAGATAGCATGTTATAGCCAATTACGCTACAAACCATCACTATGCTGTTCAACAATGCAGTCTGTTCGATTGCGTTCACCACGGTAGTGTTAAGCACTAAGGGACTAACCGAGGTGGGATTAGTTGGAAAATACTGTATTTTGCCACTCAGCACCCTATTGATGGGGCTCACGTGCCCATTGCAGTCTGAGGCGTTGATGGTCTTTTTTTTTTTTTGGTCAATGGGAGCCGACGCAATGGCTTGCTTGCCACCTGTCAAGCCCTCAGCACACGGCTTCGAACAGTCAAAGCAGACATGTCTATACTAAAGATTGCAATCCCGCAGTGTTTTCAATCCCGCGGGATTTACGCCAATTCAGTGTTACGTCATATTATGTGCCTTACAGTACATCACATGAATTTAAAAACATGGTTTGCTTAGTTGCCAAATTACCAGTTTTTTTTTTTTTTAAATTCTAAATAAACGTTCCATAACACCGAGAGAAAGCATTCCATTTCACAAAGTGAAGTGGATATACTCTGTAAAGTGTAGACTTGGTTCAGAACAAGATCTCATACCTTTTTGTCACTGCACAAGCAGGAGACTTGGCATTTTTTTCACAATAATTGTGTTTTTTGGGATTCATTATTATATCTCCTGATTCCTTGATTGATCTTACAGTTGATTCAATGTTATTAACGGAAACTACTCACCAACACGTAAACTGTCAAGTATTTCAATTTTACATATGTGGCGTATCGACGTTTTAAGAGTGGAAATTATTACTTATTAGGAAGAAAGGAGACTTTCTCGGCGAATGATTGCAATGAAGTTTACAGAGGTTGTATCTCCGGATTTCATTGCAAACACACGAGATTTCACATGTGAGGGAGACGGTTGAGGCAGCCGTCGAAGTATGGTGTTCCTACAACACAATTCGTCGATACACCCGTGAAAATTTCATTATAACTTTTTTTTGCCTTTACTCGAAATAATAACAAGAAGATCTATTAATCTATAGCCCGAGCGGCACATGTAAACAGGCGACTTTCGTCAAAGAAAGGCATTGAGGCAGCGGCCAAAACAGCAATAAGTCAATGGATATACAATTGCCTTTTGATAGCTGCTAAATAAATAGGTATCCGATTAAAATTACGATAACATTAGATTCCTATCAATGAATAATCAAATTTTCAGCCGCAAAAAAGGAAATTGTCACAATAACTTTATCTGCAAATACAGAAAATGGGAATAATGAAACCGTGAATAAAAAGCTGTAACTTTGTAGTTCAGATAACGTTTGCAACACATGAAAAATAATTATATAGTTACAAAATCGTACTAAATACGCAACATAATTCAAATTACAGAAATACTCGTATGTACTCTAAAATGAATACGTAAAATTGTATCTATTTACTTACGAATGAAGAACGTTGACAAAAACAAACTTTTGTTCACACGCGCCAAATGCCAACTGGAATGGTACAGGCAAACAGTGCAATACATCCGACAGAGATCGAGTGGGGCAGCGAGTCACGCAGACTGACACGCGTTTTATCCGCATTTTGCGGATTGCGGATCCGCTTAATTTTGTGCGGGATCCGCCAGAGTGTCTAATGATGCGGGATCCCGCGGGATTGCGGGATCCCGCTTTGCTGGATTGCAATCCCTAGTCTATACCCGTTGCAGCGCTTCAGCGCCGAGCCAACACAGATTTAAATTTTTCATGGTTTCCCTGAAACTCTCAACGCGTATGCCGGGATGGTTCATTCAAAAGGCCACTGCCGAATTCCTCGTCCCCAGTTCTCTCCCGCCTCTAATGACTTCGACACGGAGTAAGGCCCGAAGCATGCAGTGCGTCTAACCTTATGTTTTTGACGTACCGGCCGAGCGTGGTGGGTGAGATGCGACTCAATGGCCTCCCATTCGATAGGACGTGGGTTCGAATCCCCGACCGGGGACCGAAAGCTTTAGGTTTTCAATGGTTCGCGGAAATCGCTATAGGCTCATGTAGGTATGAATCCTTAAAAATTCATAGCCAAGTTTCTTCCCGTTCCTCGTCCCCAGTCCTCTCCTGGCTTTAATGACCTCGACGTCGACGAGACCGAAAGCTATAAAAAAAAATTGTAGTACTGTCTGTGGTATTACATTCAATCGTACATAGTGAAAAGTCGCATTGTCCGGTGTTGCTGGCGATTACAACAGTTACCAGATTCTATGAAGTAGACAGGATCAGTGAGAGTAAGTTTGAAAACAAATGTATAACATTGCATATGACGTACAGGGAAGCAGCTTTCTGTTGATAATGATCGCCATAACAGATTGGCTGTTACACAGGGAATAAACTCTCAAAGACCGCTACCATGAAAAATTTAATTGTGCTAATTTCTCCTTACATTCCCCAGTACGGAAATGAACGCATGTTACCATCTGTGTAGATTTCTGTGACTGTGTATTTACTGCAATCGGTTGTCTGCACTGTGAATAAGATATGGGAGAAGAGAGAAGGTAAAAATCTGTTTCCTCTGTCTATTCAGGCCCACTGGCTATTGGATTCTTACACTACCACTCTCCTACCAGGATAGCAATGTCCTGATGATGAAAATTACTTCCAGCACCAATTAATCCCGTGTCAGTCACTGGCCATATTTACTATTTTACAAAGATCTGAGCTTTGTTTTGTACTATTATACATATGTTATATCTAAAAGGTGTTTTTGTGCCAAACCACATATTTTCGCTAATAGCTAACGGAAATCGTTTAGTGAGGTATCATTCTAACGGTTAAGGTCTCCGTTTTGGTAACATCATAAATTATGAAAGGAATTTTTCGGAATTCGGCTCTTAAAGGGCAAAAGTATCATTTATCAAAAGGTGTTTTCTAGCAACGAGTCACTTATCTCCGTTCATACTTAACCGAAATCAATAAATGAGGTATCGTTTAAATATTAGGTCTCCTCTTTGGTAAAATTATAAATTAAGATTAAGAATTTATCGCAAGTCAACCCGTAAATGGCAAAAATATTAACTATCAAGGTCATGTGTATGAGATAGTTCAGAGCCACGCCGTTAGGCTTCGTTAGCATCGATAAGGATTGATCGCATTACAGCTAGATAGCATCACCACATTTCAAAGAGATGTAGATTATACTGTGCGGGGTTTGTTCAGCTTAGTTGTATTACGTTTCGCTATTCATCGTATTTTATTCCCAAAATTTTCGCCTGGGTCATCTAGTTAAAAGTAAATGCTTATGAAATTTTTGGGTGGAAAAACCTGAAAGCCGCCAAGGGAAAGATTATCGATTTGCAGATCATTTCGTTTCTGTACTAATTGCACCTACAGTTTAACGTGGTATCAAAACCAAGGAGCGCCCGTGCATATTCAACAATCAAAGTAAAACCAGTAAAAATTCATAATCCCATTCGGATCCGAATCGAACAGCGTCAGTTTTTTGAATGGTTTTTGCTTACGCCTCGACGACGTCGATGTGATTAGAGGCGGGAAAGGAGTGGGGAATAGGAACAGGAAGGAATTCGTTCACGTCCTTTTTCTAAAGCATCCATCCCGGTGTTCACCTTGTCTGACTTGGGCAAATCTGGAAGGCCGGACAGGGATTTGTAGCGTATCACCAGGGGGGGGGAGAATTATTAATTAATTCTTAATATTTTACGCTATACAGGGTACTATAATTGAATATCAAAATGTAAATTATTCAAATGAGAAGAGGATGACTTTGGGATTTGAAAACTGTCACAAAAAGACATTTTATTAAAGATTTTTACAATGGCATCTACAAATCTGAGCGTATTTACCATTACGTTAATAAACAAGAGGTTGTGCAATTTTCTAAGCAACGCTCAGACGTACAATGAGCCCTTTAAATGCAAGCAAACAAGTATTGTTGTACTTTAAAAATCTCACAATTATTCTAATACAAAGTATGTTACCAGTTATGATGATAGCAAACAGTAATGAATTTTAATGGGTAGGGACGCCACGAATGATTAACCTGTCATTCGACAGTTACACAGTCTAGCTCAGTGGTTTTATCAGATCAGAGCAAGGATTTTATCTCAGATGCGCTTAAGGGTATAGTTTCAAGTGAGTTGCAGGCTGAATGGCTTCGTAGAAACACATTACCGTTCGTCTTCCACGGCAGGTAGCGCTGAGCGGGGATGACCACCTGGTCGATCGTCGTAACTGGCCACGCCAGCAGTACGCGGCAAGTCGCAAGTTAAAAGTGCGCCTCAGATGGTCTCCAGGACACAAGTCAGCCCAGCACACATGGACCCCAAGTCGCCAATGACTTGTCTGGGCTCCGGAATGAGCGTGATCTTGGCTGGCCTCTCGACTTGAAGGAAGTCCTCGTCCTTTTCTGCCGCCACGGAGGTAAACTCTCACTCCGCCTCTTGTGGCTCGAAGACGACATAGAACATTCCCCGAATCTTAGTACTATGTTCCCTGTGATTGGCTGACCATCTGACGTCATGTGATCTTTGGCTTCTCTTGGCCACGTTAAGTTTCGGCAATCCTCGAGAGCCGATGTCTCCTTCGGGAGGAAGGAATTCTGTTTACGGCCTGCCCGACAGAAATCCCTAATCCTCTTACCATTCTGCCCAAAAGGCGCCAGGCAGACTGCCCTTCACTGAAGCGTCAAATCCTTGCCTTTCATCCTTTCACGCGCATCTTTCGAACATACAGTGGACATCCCAAAAAATGGAAAAATATTCTAATCCTTTACTTTATATACAATAAAAAGTGATATGTAACAGGGAGCTTAGCGAATCGTTACAGATTCGAACCCGCGTTCTCCCCAGTACGAGGAGAGAGCATTATCACTCACCCACCATGCTCGGTCGTCAGTTTTACGAGGCGATTACCATAAAGGGGCATCCATTATTTACGTGAGGTGTTTTTCCGGAATTCCGGACCTCCCCCCTCTACCTGTGGTGAGATTTAGTTAGATCTGGTCGGACCCTAAGATGACGTCAGATTCTGACGGGACCCTTCCCCGCCCCCTGGTAATCGTCGTCGTAGTTTTTTCGAGACCTTTTTTTTAGCTCTCCCACTTCCGAGGACGGTTGTACCCCTCCCCCTCCCCCCCCCCCGGGGGCGGCTTCCGCGTCGTTTCTATACGTAATACCCCCCCCCCCTCCCAAAGTCGATATCCACGTCGTTTGAGGACTTTTTTTTAACTCTACTATCCTTCAAGAATTTCAAAGCCTCACGTGAAATTTCCGTCGATCCCCTTCCCCCTTGATGAGGTTTCGTGAGAGTTCGCCGAACCCCCTCCCGCTATTTCACCCCATGTAATTAATGTACGCCCCCTAACCATTGAGTTATCATACTGCTCTTGTACGAGTCCACTGGTGTGAATATCGGAACTAATACTTGGAACTAAACGCTCTATATTCAGATCCAGTGACTTATACGGTCCACTGCCTCATCAATCACAGTTGTTCCGTGTGTACACTCTTTCCTCCGGATATTCTACTTGGTGCTTTGGAAACTCTGTTTGAAGAACCGCCGCTGTTTGACTTCTCCCGTGTTTACGCCTCTTTGTTCAGCTGCGGCCGACCAGCTGGGAGCGGTCAAGGGCGACCACAGCAAGCCGACCCGGAGATAAGTGCTTCCGACCTGAAGAAGCACTTTGATCGTGCTTCTGAGACTACTGCTCCATGATACGGAAGATAACCGTCTGCGCTTGGTTAACCTAGTCCATTCAGTACTCTAAAAGAGTACCAGTGATCGTACAGATAATTAGCTCAACTAGATCGCCCCGTAATACTTGTTGCCAGCTATAAGCTTTCTGTAATAAACGCTTTCATAACTATAGTTTTATGCACTAAATGGTCTGGTAGCCCAGCGGTTAGAGCGTCTGACTAGCGGTCAAAAGTCCCCAGTTCGAATCCCAATCTCGGCTGAGATTTATAAAGGCTCTTAACCCGTCCTTCACCTCTAGCAAAAACTCGAGTCATTGCGACAGCACGAGCCTACCCACACTAAGTTTGAATGTTTTTGCCTCAAAATTCCTTAAAGTTAATGGCGTTAGGCGTATATGAACATTGATCAACCGTCTTTAGCAGTAAAGGCCTTAAATTCTAATCCACAGACGTGAGATAGCAGAAGGCAATGTCACAGCTGTGCACTATTTGCAAAAATACATTCCTGACATGTTTTCAAGAATGAGCGGACTGCTGTGGCATATAGCCCATTCGCAAAACAGCTGAAAGGAAGCGATATTAAACTTTCATATTACTAAAAGCACATTTTGCAACCCATAACATTCTAGCCACTCTACGTACATTGAAATCAGCCGGCCCTGATTGTAAGTTTCTCCGGTTCGCGTCCAGCCTCGGGCATGAGCTGTTTTAGTTAATTACCTACTGTGTTCAACATTTGTTTTCCTCACTATAGTGCCACACAATTACATTAACAAAACCTGATACAATAGAACAAAATCTGAAGTTTTAATTAATCGACGTGGTTCTACATGTAGAGTAAAAAAAAATACTATATCTGTAATTTATGTTCCCCGGTATTCGTTAACTAGTAAAAAAAAAAAAAGACTCATAACGAAAAGGCGCATCAGCTTTCCTCTTAACCTGTTTTCGTGGCCTCCCACCAAACAAAAAATACGCTAGAATAATGTTTAAACATACGTAAAGCCTTTGCCAAATCACAAGGTTAAATCTCCAGACACACTTCTAATAACCTTTGTTTTTCTCCTGTGAAAACAGTACTTCGGAAAACGACTTTCAACTAGGTCCGTTTAAGAATCGATTTTTCGGCTGTTTCAATTTTGTAGTAACGACACACAAGAAACCGCATTAAGAATTTATAAGAATATTACGAAAAGCAAAGGCTCGAACATTTGTCCTTGGTGGATATGATGTCTAATTGTAATACATTCATTTATAACTTCAAATCCTCTGTGATTAAACATTGCTTTCTGTTTTCTAGATACTATTTAAAACTGACTCCTGCCACACCACTAATACCATAGTATTCTAATTTAATAATCAGATTTCTTAGCCAGATCATAAAAGATTTCCAAAAAGCTAATTATTTTATCTACTGCTTCCAATGTTTTTGTTTCTTCTTCTCTTCGATATCGGCCATCTAAGGACCACTAAAAGTAATCCCGTGCATTCATTTCGATCTTTCTTTTCTTGACTTCCAATAGTTCTTTATCCTCTAACTTTGCTGTTGCCTCCTTTCTTCCGTTCATATGTTACTACATTTCCTCTTCTCCTTCTCCTAGAAACTCTTGAAATTTTGGATCAGTCTCCTAAAAGTTGCTCTATCTTGTTTTTGTTTGTTGATAGAAAAATTTCAGGCCGTCAAAACGTCTTGAACAAACATACATTGGATCTTACGAATTGATCATATTGTATAAATGAATACATTCTATTGGTCACTAATTTTCGGAATATGTTTGAAAATGTTGACGAAGGCAACAATATTCTACAGTTTTTCAGTCTCTGAGCTTTCACCATTCATTAAATTGGTTTGATTGAGGAAAGGAAAGGAATGGCCTTTCAAAGCAAGCATCCCGGCATTCGCCTGGAGTGATTTCGGGAAACCATGGAAAACTCAAATCTAGATAGCAGGACGGGTATTCGAACCAACGTCCTCCCAATTGCGAGGTATGATTAAACAAGCGAATCAAGAAATATAAATTCCTTATATCAGAAAAACTACAAATATGAATGGTAACTACTATCGGTAATGCCAAAAT
The DNA here is from genome assembly GCA_031002005.1 of Vandiemenella viatica. NCBI lineage: Eukaryota > Metazoa > Arthropoda > Insecta > Orthoptera > Morabidae > Vandiemenella > Vandiemenella viatica. The sequence continues at coordinate 53,520,998 of JARYHS010008074.1, forward strand.
CTTTTGGTATATGGAAAGAAACTTCATCGTAACCGAAAAAAAATATGTTTTTGCGGGATTTTATTATTGTTTCCTCCAACAAATCTATATTGTTTCGCCTATTTCAGTGCAATCAACACTAATAAATACTTTACTTTATCTAGCGAAGTACAATATATTCAAAATCTTGAGCAGATAAAATAAAAAATAACTGCATAGTTCTTGAATTATAGGCTTCCTAACGCACAAAAAGATGAGATTTGTAACATTTAAGGGTAATAGACATCGTTATCTCGATTGTGGACGTAAATGCTACCAGACAAATACTTACATTTTGAAAGATTCTTCTTATCCTATAAAGCCGTGGAATGAAGACAGCAGGAGCCACAAATGTTGCCTCTCGAGTGAGTAGTAATTTTCGTAAGCTCCAACAAGACGCCGCTGCCTTGAATTGCCGTACGAGACTCCACTTTCACTTCTTTTTCACGCTTTGTCCAAAACTTCAATCGGTAACGCGAAAGGTCATCGCGAACTCTTCAACCGACACGCAGAACTGCGTAATTACATACTCAACCGTTCTCAAGGTTTTTATTTCTTAATCGCTCAAACATAGCCGGGTCTTACCAGATTGGCACACTTAAAACTCAGTGATGAGCAACGATCTCCATCCATCTAGACCAGTGCATTTCAACCTTTTTGAATACGTGACCCTCTTTACAAGTAAAAAAAAATGGATACCCCCCGGATCCATCATAAAACTGGAGCAGTGATATACAAAGAAGAGAAATAGACTCCAATTAGAAAATGATTTGATTATTTGCTTTGCAAAAAAAAAAAAAAAAAAAAAAAAAAAACAACACACAATTCTACAGTTTATTAAAAAAATAAGCAGGCACAGCCTTTCTCACTGGAAATTTTGGATTTTTATTGTATTGTAAGAGCTACAAACCTTGCTTTTTACATTCACCTGGCTTGCGACACACAAGTTGAAAAACACTGGTATAAACTAATATGCTAAATGCATCGATTTAGAGAAAATACACAGTCCAGTCACGTTAATGTGACCACCACCTTCTTTCGACGTCAACGTGAGATAACCAATCACAGAAGGCAGGTGGCAGCACAATACAGTGGAGTGTATATAAAGGATGTCCTAGGGCATCGGAAAGCATTTCAATCGTTGGCGTAATGCAGAAACGTAGCGATTTATCCGACGTCCAAAAGGACATGATTATTGGCTTTAGGACCAAGGGTGGAATCATTTCGGAAACGGCTAATTTTGTGAACTGTTCACGTGTCGCCGTGGTAAAAGTATACCGTGCATGGAAAAATGGCACTATTCAAAATCAGCGGCGTGGAATATGTGGTGCACCACGGGCGATAGATGACAGAGCCGAACGAAGGCTACGGAGATGCGTTCCGGTAAATAGACCTTCAACTGTTGAGCAACTGATCGCCCAGATGAACCAAGGGATTACCAAGAGTGTATCCTCAACAACGGTTCAGCGAACGTTGCTGTGCATGGGCCTCCACAGCAGACGCCTAGTTAATGCACCTACGCTACCTGTTGTTCATCGGCGACGAAGGCTGGAATTTGCACGCCAGTACAGCAACTGGACGTCCAAAGAATGGCGACAGGTGGCTTTTACCGATGAATCACGTTTTATGCTCCATCGGACAGATGGACGTTGGCACATACGGCGTGAAACGTCTGAAGGCAAACACCCAGGGTGGAGGAGAGAGCATTATGGTCTGGGGAATGTTTTCCTGGCATTCACTGGGTGAACTCATCATTGTGGAAGGCACGATGGATCAGCACAAGTACATATCTGTCCTTGCGGACCATATCCACCCCTACATGAGAATAATTTTTCCTCAGAATGATGGCATCTACCAGCAGGACAATGCGAGGTGTCATGCAGCTCGCAGTGTATGTAAGTGGTTTAAAGAGCACCAGGATGAGTTTACCTTACTCCCCTGGCCAGCAAACTCACCGGATTTAAACCCAATCGAGAATCTGTGGGACCACCTCGATCGGGTTGTTCGCGCCATGGATCCTCAACTGCGTAATCTAGCGCAGCTGGCCACGGCACTGGAGTCGGCATGGCTCAACATCCCAGTGAACACCTTCAGAAACCTAATTGACTCTGTTCCTGCACGCCTCGCAGCAATCCGTTCTGCCAAAGGTTGTTATTCTGGTTTTTGAGAGGTGGTCACATTAATGTGACTGGACTGTGTATAATATTCGAATTGATCAGACAAAAAAAAGATTGTTCCGATTTCAGCAAGGTATTGTACTGTACCACATACACCTTAGAAGTAAGTGACGACGAACAGTGTAAACAGGCGCAGTGCAAATAGTTATAGTGCCGCCACAGAAATAACTGCTAATTTGATAATAATCATTAGCCCGATTTCTTTGGGCGTAAGGGAAAATAATTGTATGGTACCTGCTTCTAAGATAGCGATTTAAAATCAGAATAGCACTGGAATTCTCGTTTCGTTGCGAATGGATTTTGGAAAAGGACCTGGAAGGTAATCTCCGTAGTCTTTTAAAGAAACCATCCTAGCATCCACCGTGAGTAATTACGTTAAATAAGTAAAAAACTCAAATCTGGATGGCCAAACCTGATATCTAAAACGCTCAGCATATACATACGTACGTTTCTTAGATCACAACGGAGTAAGTAAAAACTTTGTCACCTAAAAATGTTAATTTTTTGAAATTAATTTTAGACTGACTGCAAATGAAGGAGATGGACCTCAGCGAACTTCAATTTTTGTAACATCCACTGATTATCGATGTCACGGAATTTTTATACTTATTGAATTGTATATGTGTAATGAGAAAAACATCTAAAGTGCGTATCAGATTCAACAGAGAGCTAAAGCATTGTAAAAAATCTGAATGCCTGGTACTGATAGGTTTTGTCAGTTCAGTTTGGTGTAGTCAACCGAGTGAAAAGATAAAAATAGTTATCTGGAGTCAGTCATCTTTAGAATTTGTCACAGTCAACGTTATTCCCGTAAAATAGGAAAACTTTAATAAGTTGTTTATTTATTCAATGTAGTCTTCACGGGTGTGCAGCCGGATGGTGTTTTGAAAACACAACGTTTCGACAACCAGCTCGGTTGTCTTCATCAGGTGTCCGGTGTCTACAGGCTGACGAAAGCTGGCAGTCACCGAGTAGACTGGTTTAGCCTCCCAGACAGACCTCCTAATATACCTGTCGGCGTGGCGGAAGACCCGCTCTCGTCAGCCTGTAGACACCGGACACCTGATGAAGACAGCCGAGCTGGTTGTCGAAACGTTGTGTTTTCAAAACACCATCCGGCTGCACACCCGTGAAGACTACATTGCTTCAGTACGCCGGGAAAGTCTCCACGCACACATCTGTTTATTTATTATTTGAAAAATTATAAAACAGTTAAACTTATACATAATATTTTGTATACAATTAATGGTTTTCAATCTACAGACGCTACATATAATAAAGCTGTAACCGGGAAAGAGTGTGTCAGATTCTTTGGTGGTTTAATAAATATAGTAATTAATTAAGTAGTCCACCATAAGGTTCAGTTTAAAATTTGTTTATTTTCAAAACATCGTCAATGATATTGTTCACATGCCTAGATACAATCCAGAGATAATACTAACCAATCTTTGCAATTGCAAAGTGAACCTGTATAAACTAAAACTAACTGTCCTGCTGATTTCTTTATATAGGCTCTATCGAAATTTCCCGAACACTTCAAAAGCTTCGGCGAGATATTTCTCGAACATTAACAATTACTCAAACAATTAAACATATTAAAAATAATCAGAATTAATACACAATCACTTAACATCATTACAAAATGGTCAGAAATGGAAATTAACGATATTTTAAACACAAAATTATTTACAGAAATCATTTTAAACTGTAGAAAATTGTCCTGTAGACATCGTAACTTGCATCAATACTTGTAATTATACACAATTAAGCAATTCTCTTGCACAATTCTGTTCTTAAACATATTAAATGGCGTTTAAATAATTTCTTCTTATCAAATAAAGTCTTTATACACTGATTTACAAGAAATTGCAAAACAACCATACCAGATCATATTCAAGCACACTTTAGCTCACTACAGATACTTCATTAAATACAATTCTACTTAAATTTCAGATATGAGGGCTGTTACAAGTGTGTACGTTTAAGACATTTTTTTAAAGAAAATGAGTTAGAGTTGCAGTTAATAAACTACCGAGACGAAATATATTTTTAAAATTTACGTCTGTCTGAAAACTGAGATGAACGGGATTCATGCAAAAAACTACTGGTCAGATTTTCGCAGAATTTCGATTACTGTACAGCACGTGGTGATGTGGTTAAAATAAGATGCGCTTTATGTTGATGTGACGTCGAAAAGTTCAAAATTTCGACAAATTATAATCAATTTTTCATTGAACACATTTCACGAAAAAACTCCTGGTCGGATTTTGATAGGGTTTATTTAATGTACAGCTCATGCTATCAAGGGTAAAAAAAGTATATTTAATTGTGATGAGATGTCAGATATTTAAGAAATTAGTGTCAGAGTTTAAGGACATAAGAATCATGCAAACCTTATGATCGGACGTTGATTAATATAAAGCTCGTGTAACATCGATTAAATGATATGAACATGTAACAGACATTGACACTAATATAAGTGAGGTAAGAAGTGTTGTCGCAACTACTTAGCAGTTGTGTAGCCTTCAGAACAGTAGGAACAATTCAATGTATTAAATCGAGCGTCTTGGGTTAGCGGTAACGCTCACGCCTGAGAATCGGGAAGACACGACTTCAAAACCTCGTCCGGCCATCCAGATTTTAGTTTTCCATGGTTTCCCGAAATTAATCCAGGCAAATGACTGGATGGTTCCTGCAAAAGAGTCCGTTCCTTGTCCAGAATCTGTGGCATAACATAGAGAAAATATAAAGAAAAAAACAAAAAAGGAGTTGGTTGCTAGGGAGATTATAGCCTAACAAGAACCGGCGAGCAGTTGGGTTGAGTGTGAGCATTTTCGAGCTGACGACATCTAGTTACTGTATACCGAGAACCTTTGTAATCTTCTTAATAAACTTTAACGAAAATAAAGATCAATGAATTATAGTAAAGTTTATAATCACTCAAGTGTTTAAAGATTAAGTTTTCATTGAAGTTTCGCATCAAGACTTTGGAAAAATGCCTATGAAAATAACAACAGGAAGGATATTAAAATACGATATTGAATATAAATAAAATACGAGACGTATACATAATATGCGAGAAATCCTCTTTCGCCTCTAATGACGCTGATTTTGAAAAGGCGTAAAACCATGATAAAAATAAGTACAATCTGTGAAGAAAAATTCGTAGGTAACTATATTTTCCATTTGTAATGTGATTTTATTATTGTTATCATTGGTGTGTGACGGCTTTCGTTTCCATTGAAATACATAGCGGTATTGATGTTCGTAATTCATAGTTGTATTGACAGATGAAACATTAACGTTAACAGTCCTTTTTAGCAAAGTAGATAAAATAACTCCCATATATGTGTGTATAACCACTGATTAAAAATAATTCAATTTGTTTTAAAATGCTGACGAATGTGAAAAGTGTTTCTTGAAACGACAATTTACGTACTAACTCACCCGCTGTGAGAAAATACCTTCTGTATTCACCAATTCCATCCTATAAGTCGTTGCACCTTGACAGTAGTTGTAGTTAAGCTTTTCTTTACTGAAATAAATAGAAAGAATTTTTCCTTTAAAGTTATTCTACCCTGATGATCAGGAAGCATATCGAGTAATATGGATATTGAAATTTGTAATTGTTTATATCGAGCGTGGTGGGTGAAGAGCTACGGCCTCGCATTCTGGAGGACCCGTGTTCAAATCCTCGTCCGATCATCCGGATTCCGGTTTCCCATTGTTTCCCGAAATCACTGCGGTTGAATACCGGAATGGTTCCGTCGAAAGGCCATTGCCAAATCCTTTCCCATTCCTTGAACACAATCCTTTCCGCCTCTAATGACTTCTACACGACGTAAAGCCATAAACGTGATTGCTTGAAAAAGAAATTACACTGCAATGAAGTCTTCACACACAATCCGGTGGAACATCCGTAAAAGCTTCATTGCAAGCATACGCCTGGAAAGAAATTGCACTATTAAGAGAAAATTTCAGAATACTTGCTAATTCTTTAGAAATGTACGATTCTTTTCTCTTGTTTTAAATGTGGCTTTACGCCTCGTCGACGTCGAGATCATTAGAGGCATGGAAATGATTGGGAACAAGGAACGGAAAGGATTTCGGCCATGGCCTTTTGTAGGAAGCATCATTCACCTGGAGTGATTTGAGGAAACCAAATCTGGATGTCCGGACGAAGATTCGAACCCATGTCCTCCCGAATGCGAGGCCAGAGCGTTAACCACTCACCCACCACGCTCGGTTATACAGTTCTATATGAAGGCAAGAGAAATATCAATTCTTTAAAAGTAATAAGCACGTCGATTTGTAAACTAACAGTATTCAGTTTCATAGTTTAAACAATATTTATTTCATAGCACGGAAATAAACTTTTCTGTACCTTAATAATCCTATGTTGAGCTGAAAGAGCGCCAACTACCTGTTCACCCTTCCGCGTTTGCTACCCGCACGCCAGAGAAGTGATGTTAGTTACCTGCAATGCAGGCGGCTTGTAATGGTAAGGGATCTATCGCAAATTCATTATCCGATCAACTTGCTCTGATCTCCATGGGTTTCCTAGATTAAGTAGTCAGTATAAACAATGCATAATCTTATTCTCTTGTAAAACTCTAGCTTTGAGCTTAATTGAGATACGGTTCCGTCTTAATAGACTTGATATCACACAGGAGGCTCCGATTCAAATGCTGCCGCCGTCCCATAGGCAATGATACTTGGTTAATGGATAATTTAAGGTAATTTGAGTCATGGTCGATATTCAAGTTTCCACACGTACAATATAGATAATCGAAATAGTGAAACAGTGGAATAAAATTACATAAATATCAGATAAATGGGGACAGTCACTTTCGGTAAAACTTGTTTCTATCGTAATCAGTCTGTATTTAATTACCCTGGTTAGCGTTCTAGCCTCGCATTCGGGAGGACAGCGGTTCAAATCCCCGTCCGGGCATCCAGATTTGGGTTTTCCATGGTTTCCTAAATCACTCCAGGCAAATGCCGGGATGCTTCCTTCAAAAGGCCGTGGTCGAAATCCTTCCCATTCCTTGCCCCCCATCTTTTCCCGTCTCTAAAAACCTCGCTATTAAGAGACGTTAAGCAGTTAAAAAAAATTTAAAAATACTAATTACGTCGATCCGCTGTTACACTATTTCTTGTAAGGCCATTAAGTCCAGACCACATATAGTGACTCAATAAGAGACGAAATAAAAGGTTTTTTAATCTGTTGATAAGAGCTTGGCAAGAAGATATCACCAGTATGTGACGAAGCATAGTGTCATCCACTAACATTAAAGGTACAACTGTCCAAAGCACTAAAACAATGCTTTTGAAGTGACTTGTCAGAATTTTTACAGATATTAAACAAAACACTTCCGAGTTATTTGAAAAATATGTCTACCAAATTTCTAATTTCGACACACTTGAGCTCTGGTAAAACCATTTTTACTTCGTAGTGTTTTTAATTCCTCTGTAATCCTATTTGGTCCGTTTACAGCCATCCAGATACTGTAGATTCTTAGGTCCTTGTGGCCCCTTTACAGCCACGTCATTTTTTTAATGATTTACGAGTATTTTATTTAGCTGTCTGTATGGCCGACTCTGCAGACAGTAATGTAGTAATCCACAGTATTAGCTGGTTATTGTTAGGGCGCTAATGACCTCGCTGTCGACACGCCCTAAAGCAACAAGAACAACATTTTTATTTCCTTCTTTTGCTGCTCATTTTTATGATTTGCGCCTAGTCGACGTCTAGGTCATTAGAGGCGGAGAGAACTGAAGACAAGGAACACGAAGGAATTCGGCCTTGGTCTGTTTTAAAGAAGCATCCCCGCATTCGCCTGGAGTAATTTGGGGAAACCATGGAAAGCAGCCTCTAATGACCTCGATGTCGACGAGTCGTAAAGCCATAACTAAAAAAAGAAACCATAGAAAACCGAAATCTGGTTGGCCGGACGAGGATTCGAACCCGCGTCCTCCCGAATGCGACACCAAAGTGTTACCGCTCACCCACCACGCTCGGAGAGATAAATTTCTTATATTCGAGTGAACTTGTTGAAGTACAGCTGCGCAGACGCAAGCTGTATAGAGAAAAGTCTAAATGGGTTAAGTTGATCCAAAACCGGGAAATCTGATTAATGCTCAAAATCAGACATTCCTGAGAAAGAAACTATGTACAATCAAATGAGGAGAAAGTAAATTATGGGATGGATTGAAGCAATCACCATGCTGCCATTACTCTGATAGATTGAATCGGTATTTAAATGTCGTAATTGTTGGTGTTACCACCCGTGACAAATAGGAAATTACTGAAATGTCCGAAGTGCATTGATATCAGCAAGGTCGCATTTTTTTCATCGCTGTAATTTTTATTTTTTGTATCGACACAGTGGCAAGTTTTCACCCGTGACAAATAGGAAATTACTGAAATGTCCGAAGTGCATTGATATCAGCGAGGTCGCATTTTTTTCATCGCTGGTTTTCTCTCTCTTTTTTTTTTTTTTGGTCTCAGCATAGTGGCCGATGCAGCTTCCAAGTTTCTGAAACAAACAATATGATGAATCAAGTACAAGAAACAGTAGTTATAGATTTCGATGCACATCTCCTACCGACCAGTAATATTTACAAAAATATGTTGAGTCAGAGAGAACCAGCTGTGCAGTCCAGGTTCCCCGTGGGCCGTGGTGCGAACCTTTCTCTGTGTGGACATGATGTGACTGCTGACCCTTGCTGTCCATTAGGACTGCTGGCCGCTGACCCCGCAGCAGTTAATGGCACTCACTATCGGACACTCGGTGGAATGTCCTACGGTGGGGTCAGCGGCCATAGACAACACCTGTCACAAAGGCCAACGTTCAACCAGGCACTAGGCAGTCGTTAATTTATCCGTATGCGATACTACGATGTCCGTACAGAAACCATCGGACATCTCGTGGCATTGTACTCTCAACGGCGTACATTAATGCTCGTCGATGGTGGAACTCACTGGAAATGTTTGAAGAAATAGATTTTTTTCTCACCACGTCCGCAGTGATTCTGCCTATTAATACACTTTATTGTTCAAAGGAGAGTCACGAAATAAAAACCGAGCGTGCCGGCTGAGCGGTAACGCTCTGCTCTCGCATTCGGGAGGACGCAGGTTTGAATCTCCGTCCGGGCATCCAGATTTGGGTTTTCCATGGTTTCCCCAAATCACTCCAGGCGAATGGCGGGATACTACCAACAATAGGCCATTGACGAATTCCTTCCCGTTCTTGCCCCCTCCCCCCCCATCCTTTCCCGTCTCTAATGAACTCGACGTTGTATAAAGCTACAAGCAATATACAGGGTGTTACAAAAAGGTACGGCCAAACTTTCAGGAAACATTCCTCACACACAAACAAAGAAAATATGTTATGTGGACATGTGTCCGGAAACGCTTACTTTCCATGTTAGAGCTCATATTGTGGACGGCTGTGATACAATACGCCATTTTCCAGGGCTGCATCAGCGCATCAGGGAGGACATTTTGAACGTTTCCTGTAACAAAGTGTTTGAAGTCACGCTGGTACGTTCTGTTGCTGTGTGTTTCCATTCCATGTTTAATGTGATTTGAAGAGAAGTAATAAAATGAGCTCTAATATGGAAAGTAAGCGTTTCCGGACACATGTCCACATAACATATTTTCTTTGTTTGTGTGTGAGGAATGTTTCCTGAAAGTTTGGCCGTACCTTTTTGTAACACCCTGTATATATATATAATAAACTTTGGAATTGTAAATTAAAATTTTAATGAAATGTTTGAATTCTACCCACACCAGTTTGAATCAGAACATTTATTAGACTTCGATTGTAACCGAGGTTGCGAGTCTTTAGGTTGGAATAGCTTAAGTCAACAATTTTTATCGTTAACACGTGTCCAACAGGTATACAAAAACGAAATCAGAAAACGGGATAACTTTTATAAATAAGTCCAAATTGTCGCATACACGTGTTCTTTGCTTCTAAATCTCCCGGCCCATTTGATAGCGTGTAATATACTTTTATTTTACAGTCTGACTTCACAGTTTGTTATCTGGTTGTACGAAACCGTTCTCCTCTTCAAGGTACAGTACTTTCCTCTGAACTACGGAGTACCTTCAACCTTCCCAAGGTTTAGTTCATTACTTTACTGGTAATAATACTTTTAATTGCTTTGTGCGGAATCGAAATCATGTGAAAAATAGCAGGTATGAAAGTGGGAGGCATTATATGCCGGTGCATATAATATGTGAATGCGAAATAATACAACCCGAAATTTCACCAACAAAGCCTGCTGTAAGGAAAGAGGAAAGAGAACCTCCCCAGCCGATAAATTTGCAAGGCCCATTGACTCTATGCAATGCTTTTTTGTTTAATTCGACCTTAATAAACCCAATAATGATAAAACTTTTTTAAAAAAAAAAAACAGTACAGATCGGGTCATGCGGTCATCGCCTGTGACACTATACAAAGTAGGCATTCATCTATCTGACTCTATCTGCAAAGTGACAACTGAGACCCATAACCATACCTAAAACACGGACACGCTTTTGGTTGGGTCTATCGGTACAAAAGTCAATTGTGTATGTTTGTTCTAACATCACTTCCGAACGACTAATGGAATTTTGACGAAATTTGGCACACATGATTCTCTTTGGGCAGCTAAAGATACTGTAGGGCTAAATCAACCCTTTTCTGAGAAGTGTTGGGCTAATTCAAAGTTCTGTTACGATCCTGAAACGGCTGAAGCGATTTTGATGAAACGTATATCTCTCTGGTGATTAAAAATACTGTTAAATTTAATTAATCTCAACCCACCTGATTCTGGGTAGTGCCATGGGTCGATTTTCAATGGGCTGGCGTTTTATTATATTTAGTTATTTAATTCGATTTAGTTTTAGTCAAATCGAATCTATTGAAATCAATCACTGTGAGCTGACACCAGGGCAACCTGTTGATATCGCAGACGCTGCGACTGCGTTTCTACATAACATATTGGCTTTATAATCACGTTATGGACTCAACATATAACGAATTAGTTCTTCACATATATCATAACATATCTTACCTCCAACGCGGCAGCCCAATATATACTCTAACTTACACATTTATATAACGTTCAAATATAAATTCGGGTTTCTTAAAACAACGACTGATAAATGAACCTCTTGCAAACACCATTGAGCATAATCAACACACTATATTTTTTTACATAAAACCTTAATATACATCTGTCCGCAACTGTAGCCGTACTTTAACAGAGGTAACTCAACAGTAACTCAACGTGATACTGATAAATAACACTACCCTGCGGTGGTTCCATTTTTTAACTTTTGAGGATTTATTCCCATGTATCTTAGTGCGCTGAACCCGAAAATGACCTTAGTTCAGTTTCATCTCGTCAGAATTGTTTGCAATTCGCAATGAGCCAGATTTAGTATATGGCAAGAAATATCGCAAATATGAAACTGATTGACAGATTGAAATAGGTTTGTTTCATATAAAACGTATTATTTTGTTACTTATAATAAACAATATAATATAGAAATAGAATATATAATAGAAATTAGAAAATAGAACACTCACGATTTTAGTTATTGTGTCGACGTCTCTTGGGACAAGCCATACTTGTATCAGGTTTTTCCGTGCATATGCTCTTCTAGGATCAACATCAAGCAATAGTCCGCCGTCATAAGTGTCCCGTCTGCCTTGGTAACGCTTTTCAATGTCTTTCATGTACTGATGAAATCTCTCACCCATTTCTTCACTAATCGCACCCCGATTTTCAGGAAAGTAGTCTAAATGTGCATGTAGGAAATGAACCTTCAAACTTGTGGAACAGCCTAAATTTTGGTACTTCTGCACCATTGTTTCAAAGACAGCCTTGAAATTAGGGTCCTTCTTGTTGCCCAGAAACTTTGTTACTACGTCTTTAAATGCGACCCAGGCTTCCTTTTCATCAACTACCATTTCTTTTTCGAAATTTCCATCTTTACAAAGTTTTCTAATGTCAGGACCCGTAGAGATAACTTCTTTTAGTTTTACTGTTGGCAAGGCTCGAAATTTGCTACAAATGTACTGGAAACATTTACCACCTTTTGGTAAGGCTTTCACAAATTGCTTCAACAAGCCTAATTTGATGTTTAAGAGTGAAAGGAGAATTTTCGTCGACTCGATTAGAGTTTTATGTTGCACATTTTTATTCCAGGTTCCAAGGAAAGTCGTTGTGACCATTCTTTTTTTTCCAACGATTTTACGTGTCTCTCATATCCAACTCACATAAAAAACAAGGAAACTTTGTGTACCCACCTTGCTGTACAAGGATCAAAGATATTACCTTGAAATCACCACTCATGAGCCACTTATGACCGTCGTACTTAATTTTCTGGAGAATAAATTGTAAATTGACTTGTTTTTATCATAAACAGACAGATGGCACTATTTCACATGCCTTTAAATCTGGCACTACGTCTTAAGTTTTTGATTTCTTTCGATATATGTCACTCTTGACAGATTGAGATTTGTAAAAAATTCTGAGGTGATGGTGAAAAACTAAGTCATTTTTTTGATTCAGCGCACAAAAGTACATATGAATCCATCACCAGAACTTGAAAAACATAATGCAACCGAAAAATACAGGTCTGTGTAATCAAACGTTGATGCTTCTTAATTGTACAACATTAATTCAACAGAAACACGTTGTAATGATCCGCGAGAGACAGAGGTGCGCGTGTTTCTTTTCTCGTCTGGTGTGTGTCGGTCCCCGGTCCCAGGGGAGGTTCTGCTAGTGTTTGGAGAACGCCAGCCCCTGAGTGTTTCCATTAAATGTGACTTATGGCATAACAGCCTCGTGACAAGGCCCGCGCGACTCAAGATGGAGTGGGAGCCTGGGCTGTTTTAGTAAACAAATAAAATAAAAATGTATATCTGTATCCAAGAACGAAGGGTGAGGGGAAGCCAGGAGTACACAGCCAATAGGAGAAATTTGTATTTTTATTACAAAAAAGGGCGGTTTTGTTGCATGTCCTGAGCCAACCAGTCGAAGAAAAGCTTCCCTCCAAATACAGTGATTGGCAGACGTCATCAAGATTGGGGGTGCAGAACGACGCTTCTTCGAGGCAGCGCGAGAAGACGGAGGGACTTGTTGACTACCGACGGAGAGGTGTGGATCGACCGAACAGCTGACTACTGGGGACAGCAGTGAGGCAGCCGGCCGTGATGGAGAGCTGGTCAACCCACCGACTGCACAACGTAGATTCGCCTGCACGGTAACCACCATTCGGGAAAAGGAACTTTTGCATCATCGTCGTTTTTTTACCCCAGTTATCGCCCCGAGACAGACTCTCTTGCTCCACCGAGAAAGTTATGTACCCTTGTGTTGCAGAAAGAAAATTAATCTTTGTAAAATCTTGTCAAGCAAACAATTAAAGTAAATCGTAAAGTCAGATTGTGAACCTTGTTTTCAATAGATCCCATTCAATCACGTAATGTGTCATTTGAGTTTATTAATAATTCTATTTGTCCAATAATTCATGTTTAAGTAACAATACTTTGAGATCTGGATGTCGCTTCCCTCAGAATAGGGTACACTCCAATCTCTGGCGCCCACCTGATCTTTTTTTTAATACTTAATATTATTTGGAAATTAATAACTGGTAGTGAACGGCCACAGTAAGGTCGAGAAGTCGCTTTCCTAACATAGGGAACACTTCAACGTGGAACGGTTGAAGTTAAAACCATAGGTGAACTTACACATAAATAACCGAACAATAGGACGCTAAGAAGAATATAGAACAACGCAATAATTACAGGTAACAAACTACACAAGGCATCGTATCTAAAACTTAAGACATAAGAAGTTATAACGAAACTTGGTTATGGTAATCATGAACCACGCAGACCGAGTTACATCCTCCCATCTCGAGTACATGATGACTCGGCTACATTCTGAAGCCAAAAGAGGACATTCAAGATGGTGCCGGGTCGTTTTATAATCGTATTCTGGTGAACTATGCTCAGACAGTTAGCTCCAAGCTGCCTTGGCGTTTCAGACTGTGAGCGCATATTTTGGTCTGAATAATTTATATACAAATCCATTTTTTTACTACCTAAAATATTCGGCCTTTTACAGTAGGATTTAGGTGAGTCGACGATCTAAAAATTTCCGGAAACCACTGGGGCAATTTTGTTGAAACTTGGTTCATATGTTTCTCACTGGGCGATTAAAAACGTTGTAGAGATAAATCAACAAGAAACAGATAGGGCAAAGCCGGATACTCAGTTATCTTTATATATAAAACCCTAGGCGTGCGTAAACCGCATCATCCCCGTCAAACCGAGGGTGTTGGGTGAGCGGTTAGCGCTCTGACCCCGCATTAGGGAGGAGGCCGGTTCGAATCCCCGTCCGGGCATCCAGATTTGGGTTTTCCATGGTTTCCCCAAATCACTCCAGGTGAATGCCGGGATGCTTCCTTCAAAAAGGCAATAGGTGAATTACGTTCCGTTTCTTGTACTCAGTCCCATCCAGCCTCTAATGACCTCGACGTCGACGAGGCGTAAAACCATAAGTACAGAAAAATCACGGTTAAACCACTGGACCAATTCAGGGTATATTCATACGAAGTGTTATTGAGTCGGCGCGAAACTTTTCTTTTTATGTAGGATTCATTCCGATAGGTGGAGCTGAAGTATAATTCCCATATTTACAATTAGATTATGTTGACCGCGATTCCACAGGTAACTCTGTATTTTGAGAAGCATTGTCGACAAAATATTACACTACCTCTGTTTTGTTTTCTAGGTACGAGTTTTTTTTTAAATGTATTAAGTGCTTTAAAATAAAACAGTATACGTTAATTAAACGAAATAAATGTCAGTAATATTTAACTTACATAAACATGACAGTAGTGCTTGCGTGTACGAGTACATAATTTTTGTGTTGCAGGGAACTATGAAGATGTTAATTATCTTTTGTTAGAATTTAACGTGAGAAAGTAAAATTATGGTAAGCAGTTGTTCACTTCAGTTTCACTTTAAGTTAATTGTGTTGTAGCGTGCAGTTCATAGAACAGTATTTTCATTATTTAATAGAATTCGCATAATAAGTATTAATAATTTTTTCAGTAAGTGAAATTCGTTATATTTAGTAAATATTTATGATTTAAAATGAATTTAATATTTTGTTACATGCAAAATAGAAAAATGCCAGCGATCCGACAGTCAAATATTTATTTGACTAGCTATGCCCGGCATGCGTTGCAACGCCTATGTTTATATCTTTAGTGGGTACGCTTATAGAAAAGAGACAAATTAAAATGTACCAAATAACTGAAAGACATTGATTTTTATCCATTAAATTAAAAAGTTTATACTGGTGCTTTGGGTTATACAATATTGTCGGTCTTCAGTCTTCTACAAAAGCAAAGTACTCAGATCAGTAACTTTGTATAAAGACCATTGACAAACGTTAATGGGGTGGAAAGAGTGAGAGGGGTTTAGGTTCTGAAAATAAAGTTTATACAGTATTTCAGTTTGTTTTAATGTATATTTGTGCAAACACCATTGAAATCGCATGAAATCTGTGGGTACGTATAAAGAACTTTTACATAAATAGGGGGTGGGGTGGATAAGGGGAGAGCGGTAGAGTTTGTGGAAACCAAATGTAGACACTATTTTTTTTGGAATACGTATTCAAAGTTCCGTCGATAGTGGATAAAGACTGTAGATATGTGTAAAGAAAATTGACAAAAATTAAGGGGGTGGAAAGGAGGAAAGGGGTTGGGTTTTCTTAAAACAAATGTATAAGTATTTTTTGTTTTGTTTTAAAGTATACGTGTGCAAAGGACAATTGAAATCGGATAAAATCTGTGAATGTGTATAAAATTAAGGGTTGTAAAGTTCCGTTGATAGTGGATAAAAACTGTGGGTATGTATAAAGAACATTGGCAAAAATTATGGGGGTGTAAAGGAGGAGAAGGGTTGCGTTTCTGAAAAACAAATGTTGACAATATTTTTCTGCTTATTTTAAAGAACACGTGTGCAAAGTTCCATGGAAATCGGATAAAAATGTGGGTTCGTATAAAATTAAGGGTTGTAAAGGGGGGAGTAGATTATTATTATTATTATTATCATTTTTTTTAGGAACCTTCCCACGCATGCACACAATAGCTCACCAATGTTTCACGATAATTGGATGGTTGGTATAGGTACGCATAGAAGATGAACATACAAATAAACAATGATTCATTTTTATACTAGCTGACCCGGCAATGCTTCACTATTGCTGGACTTGAGTAGGCACATAGATTAAATTTTAAACTGCTGTTTCATTCATTTTCAGTTGGAAAGGGTGAGAGAGGATGCGCTTTGGAAAACATATGTAGGCAGTATTTTTTCTGTTTGTTTTAAAGTATAAGCGTACAAATTCTTATCTAAATCGGATAAAAAATGTGCTTTGCCTAAATTATGGGGTGAAAACGTAATGGGGTTCGAAAGGGGGAGAGGGGATGAATATTCGGAAACCATACGTAGGCAGTATTTTTCTGTTTGTTTTAAAGTATAAGTGTACAAATTGTTATCTAAATCGGATAAAAAATGTGGTTTGCCTAAATTATGGGGTAAAAATGTAATGGGGGTGGAAAGGGGGAAAGGGGATGAATATTCGGAAACCATACATAGGCAGTATTTTTCTGTTTGTTTTAAATTATAAGTGTACAAATTCTTATCTAAATCGGATAAAAAATGTGGTTTGCCTAAATTATGGGGTGAAAACGTAATGGGGTTGGAAAGGGGGAGAGGGGATGAATATTCGGAAACCATACGTAGGCAATACTTTTCTGTTTGTTTTAAAGTATAAGTGTACAAATTGTTATCTAAATCGGATAAAAAATGTGGTATTGCCTAAATTATGGGGTGAAAAAATTATGGGGGTGGAAAGGGGGCGAGGGGATTAATATTCGGAAACCGTATGTAGGCAGTATTTTTATGTTTGTTTTAAAGTATAAGTGTACAAATTCCTATCTAAATCGGATAAAAAATGTGGTATTGCCTAAATTATAGGGTAAAAACGTAATGGGGTTGGAAAGGGGGAGAGGGGATGAATATTCGGAAACCATACGTAGGCAGTATTTTTCTGTTTGTTTTAAAGTATAAGTGTACAAATTGTTATCTAAATCGGATAAAAAATGTGGTATTGCCTAAATTATGGGGTGAAAAAATTATGGGGGTGGAAAGGGGGCGAGGGGATTAATATTCGGAAACCGTATGTAGGCAGTATTTTTATGTTTGTTTTAAAGTATAAGTGTACAAATTCCTATCTAAATCGGATAAAAAATGTGGTATTGCCTAAATTATGGGGTGAAAAAATTATGGGGGTGGAAAGGGGGCGAGGGGATTAATATTCGGACACCGTATGTAGGCAGTATTTTTATGTTTGTTTTAAAGTATAAGTGTACAAATTCATATCTAAATCGGATAAAAAAATGTGGTTTTGCCTAAATTATGGGGTGTTATGGGGAATAGGGGGTGACTTTTTTGAAATTTTTTTTCACTGGAACCTTCGCAGACGCACACTCGAAAACTCTCCCAAGTTTCATTGGAATCTGATAAGTGGTATAGGAATGCATAGAAGACGAAAAAACCCACAAACATTGATTTTTATGTATAAGATATAGGATGTTCACTTATTAAATTTACTTGCAACTTTTTTTTAATGAACAGAAACCAAATGATCGACATAACAACACAGCGCCTGTTTTTAAACAAAAATTAAAATCTCTCATTTATTTCATCGTTAAGCATCATGTAGTTGATGAAACACGTTGTTATTATTCCGATACGTGGCGCTATAGTCTAACTTTAAATCACTGAGAAATGCTTTTTTTGTTTTTGTTTTGCCTATCCTGTCGGAACAATTTTGCTCATACTCAGAGTAAATATTTGTTGGTCGAAAAGAAATTATTTTAATTTCTTTAGCATCTGGTAGGTAAAGTATATTTCAATTTGATGCGAAGTTGGAAAATTGAGAAATTTAAGATAAAACTTTCCACAAATTAGCAAATATTTTTTGTTGAACGCGATAGTTTCTTTGACCGACTGGAGTTGTGTTAATTGTGACATTTGGTTTAAAATGGATGTCCGTACTTTAACATCCTACATGAACGAAGTTGCTGGCTATATACATAAGTTCTTTGATATATTATCTGTTAATTATCAGCACAAACCACTCATTCCGCGTGGACGCAGGTGCAGTTAGTATTTGATAAGGAAGCACATCTGGGCTAAGTGTTTCGAGAATGGATTTTAATGGAGCCAACTCATTCACAGAAATCTAAGAACATTCATAACTTGTGTGCGAAACGAAACATACGTAAAAATGGAGACTTCTGTGTGAATGATGTTACGGCTGAGGAAAATTTACAAGCTGAGAAGTCTAAAAAAGCTCGGGCCATCAGCGAACCGCTACAACGAAAACGTTAGGGCCGTAAGCTGTGTATCCACTACGCGCGGCAAACCCTCGAACACTGGGTCGCGCGGCGATACCTGGCTTTTTCCAGGAACATTCTGGCTTTTTCCAGGAACATTGGCGCGGTCGAACATGCCGCGCTGCGAGCCATTCTCTGTCGGTCTTTTGGCGCGCGGCAAAGGCCCCCCACTGATTAGCTCGCGAGCAGTTGGGACGGCAGTGTCTTTCTTTGAGTTGGCTCGCGCGGCACAGCGACAGTTTACT
Organism: Vandiemenella viatica; assembly: GCA_031002005.1. Taxonomy (NCBI): domain Eukaryota; kingdom Metazoa; phylum Arthropoda; class Insecta; order Orthoptera; family Morabidae; genus Vandiemenella; species Vandiemenella viatica. Next base: position 53,539,918 of record JARYHS010008074.1, read on the forward strand.
GCCATGAACAACGAAAAGTGTCGGTATCTAATACAGCTGTATGGTGCGAAAGAATTTTTGTGGAATAGTAAATGTGCAGATTACCACAACAAATAGCAGACACTCCTTGTTCATTTAGTTTATATAAATGAGGAGTTCCATAAGTTTCATTGCTAGAAAACAAATTACCACTGCCAACAACATTTTCTTAAATTTCATTTTAACTACTAGACTTATTACAATAGTGTGGAGATGTAATTTGGACAGTAAAGAGAAACATATAAAATTTTTATGTTCCTATCTTGAGTAATTTTCGAGAAAATGTTCCTTAAATTTCAAAAATCTAATTTATAGCAAAGGGCTTTCAACGTATGACAACTACATACACACACTATAGGATGTCGGGTATAAAAAAAAGCAATAATTCTACTTCTAGGACTTTTATAACGCAAAATGAAGGTTTCTCTTGTAGAGGAAAGTTTAAAATAATTTTTGGAACAAAAAACCAAATTTCGATTATTTTTATTTTACCACCTTCGGTTCCGCTTAATAATTAACGTTATAAGTAGTAGTAGGTATATGAGTCTCCAGTTGCTAGAAATCTTAAAGTTATTACTAGTCTCTCGGTAACTGAAATCGCGTGTCGAAACTTAGTGTTCACTTTATTCACACTCGTCCATGGTCGCGAAAACTGACTGTGCCTGCATTGCTTGCCGCGCAACTCTGGCTGGATTGCGCTGCCGCGCGCGGCAGCCGCGCTTGTCAACAGAAACACACGAACATTGGCTCGCGCGGCGATTCCTGGAAAAAGCCAGGTATCGCCGCGCGACCCAGTGTTCGAGGGTTTGCCGCGCGTAGTGGATACACAGCTTAACATTCGGGAGAACATGGGTTCAAATCCTCGTATGACATTCCAGATTCCGGTTTTCCATGCTTCCTTAAATCACTGAAGAAAAATATCGGGATGGTTTATTCAAAAGAAAATGGCCGAATTCCTTTACGTTCCTTGCCCCGCAATCCTCTCCCGCCTCTAATTACCTTGCATGTCAGTTGGAGGTGCTTGACGTTCTGATTTCCTCTGGAAGAGCTGACTGCAGGTGGTAATGGCCTTCGTTAGATTGTTGACCAGAACCGAGAAGGGAGCAAGAGAAAGCAAAACAAAGTTAACTGCTGATGAGACCTAACGAGCCAAATGAGTGCAGTGACTCAGATTGTAGTCTGCATTCCTGACGAGCCACTAGCAAAACTAATACTATACAGGGTGTTACAAAAATGTACGGCCAAACTTTCAGGAAACATTCCTCACACACAAACAAAGAAAATATGTTATGTGGACATGTGTCCGGAAACGCTTACTTTCCATGTTAGAGCTCATATTGTGGACGGCTGAGATACAATACGCCATTCTCCAGGGCTGCATCAGCGCATCAGGGATTCCATGCGACGGAGGGTGGATGCATGTATCCTCGCTAACGGAGGACATTTTGAACATTTCCTGTAACAAAGTGTTTGAAGTCACGCTGGTACGTTCTGTTGCTGTGTGTTTCCATTCCATGTTTAATGTGATTTGAAGAGAAGTAATAAAATGAGCTCTAACATGGAAAATAAGCGTTTCCGGACACATGTCCACATAACATATTTTCTTTGTTTGTGTGTGAGGAATGTTTCCTGAAAGTTTGGCAGTACCTTTTTGTAACACCCTGTATACATGGTGACTCAAAAAGAACTTTACAACTTTGGAATGATACAGAAATTTATTGTGATAACTTACAGAATTGATAGATGTGTCATATTGTATCAAACAACCTCTAACTTCACATAAAAGTGTTAAGTGTCATTTTGGTTCGTTGGGACTACCATTTGTCATTCGTTAAACATCCCACCGGTAATCAATTTCTTCCCACACTCGTTGCAGCAAATCGGACGTAACTGCGTAACGGCAGTGTAAATTCGGACAAATTATTTGGTAGCAGAGAAACATTCACACGATCTTTCATGAAACCCCAGAGAAACAAATACAGTGGTTTTAAGTCTGGGGAACGAGGTGGCCATGTATTGGTCCTTCACGGCCAATCCACCGACCTGGGAAGCAATTATCGATGAAACAAAGTTTTGTGCCAAGAGTAAATTGTAGGCATGCTTGGAGGCTCTTTAGCGTATTCGTTGCGAGATTTACGCCGAACAGTTATTGCAGAGTTCGTTTCGTGAAACCGAAACACACAGCGAGCACGCTTCGAGCCAGTGAAAGTAGCCATTTTAACTGTGCACTACGCTGACGCTCCTGGTGGCGGAGTGGTGTACTGATACACTGCGTGCATCAAACTTGAGGTTGTTTACTACAAAATGACTCATCTACCGATTATGTAAGTTATCTCCGCAAATTTTTATATCATTCCAAAGTTGTAAAGTCCTTTTTAACTTACGCTACGCAATGGTTGTGAGTGTGGAGGTCTCCGTTTCGAATTCCGGTAGTGTTCTGATTTTTTCTGACCCTTATGCCACCCGTCGTTCTGGGAATGCTTTACTGTGTTCACGTGAAGTTCCCTAGTACTTTCCTAGGCTCTGATTCCATGTTAAAAATGTCGGTTCCATATATCGAGCAGATCAACATGTTTAGATCATATGACGACGAAGGTCGAAGACACAGCAAATTGAAGCTGTCAACAAGTCGTGAACATGGTCGTGAAGGCAACATGTTCTCTCTCTCTCTCTTGACTTAATATTTCTACCACACAACGACTCATTTTTGTTTCGCTCTAAGCATTTTGCTGCTTCAGTTGACAAAAATGAAATCTATAAAGTTATAATTTCAATAACAGGAATTTTCATTTAATTGTCTTTTCCGTGGAAGCAATTGGAAATTTGAACTTATTCTACTAAAACTGATTGTACGGAGCTCGGTGAGTGAGCGCTAACGCTAGGGCCCGTATTCCTAAGGATGTGAGTTCGAATCCCCGTTCGGCCGTCCAGATTTCGGTTTTCCATGATTCCCCGAAATCTCAGACGACTGATGACTTTTTTTTCTTCAGAAGTCCCTGGTCCAATTTCTTCCCGTTCCTTTCCTCCAGTTCTTACTGACCTCTAATGACCTTCGACTAGGAGTAAAGCCAAGTTCGTACTAAATTTAAAACTAACGGTATTATAACGAAAAGTTTTGGAAAAACATCGAGCCTGGAAGTGAAAAAATGATAGAAAGTTTATTAGGAGATAAAGAGAAAATTTTCCGTATATAATATTCATGGATCTTAAAAGAAACCTTGCAACCTGCCTTCACTCTACATGTTTTGACTCTTCATTTTTTCCTCAATTTGTAAAAGCTTTTGGCGAAAAACCACAAAAAAAAGATAATCTCCCTGTATTTCCAAAATTACTTGACTGAAAATTCTTTCAAAGTTACCAGACTTATGTTGTCTTCAGAAGTGTAGAGGAAACTTGCAACAATCTTTTGGAGTTTGTGGTTTTCACAAAATCCCTGAATGAATTAATAAAAAAAACAGAAATGTGTTTAAAATATGAATAATATTCTAGGGAAAAACATAAAGCGATGAAAACTTTTATTAATTGCATGAGATGTAAGAGAGAACCCATTTTGATAGGGCTTTTTTTTTGTGAGCCTCATATATGAAATGGTAGTTTTCTTACATTTGACAAAGCTCATTAGATCGATTTACAATTTTAAAAGGATCTCTTATGAATTTCTAAAATTCCAGAAATGGTCAAAAATCAATTTTTCTTTCAAATTCCATGGATAATAAATTATATTCTGAAATTGTTAGTTCAAAATATATTTTTTTCAAAAGTTGCTCGAGAAATTTAGAACATTTATAAACACGGTATTTTTATTCTTTAAATCTCTATTTTTAAACTTTCGGCTTACATGAAAAATAAATAAAAATATGTCACGAGATATTAGACAAATTATTTATTAATAAGTTTCCAATATTACATCCAATTTTTTTATTACACGCTTTATATTAGCTTGACTTGTATGTATGTATGTATGTATGTATGAATGTAACGGAATTTTACAACTCCATTTTGACCCACTTCCCGATGTCCGAGCTGTTTGAAATTTGGCACACATATTAAGAACCGGTGACAATACAATAATTTCATAGCTATATCCTGCTATGCTCATTACTTTGACAGTAACAACAGAAAAATGGTTGAATGTCGTGGAATTTTGCAACATAATTTTAACCCAATTCCAGATGTCCGAGTTGTTTGAAATTTTGCTCATGTATTGATAACTGATTACAATACAATAATTTCATAGCTATGTCTTGATATTCTGATTACGTTGACAGTAAAAACATAAAAATTTTGCACACGTTTTAAGAACCGTTGACAATACAGCAGTCTCTTAGCAACGTCCTGCTATTCTCGTTACTCTGACGGTAACAATAGAAAAATGGTTGCCATGTAATGGAATCTTTCATTTCAGTGTTTACCCGCTTCCTTACGTCCGAATCGTTTTAAATTTTGCACACTTATTAAGAACCGATAAAAATTCAATAATTTCACTCTCACCACGTTGTCAGTGTATCCTATACTTGATGGGATTACTGAGTTAGGCAAATGCAGCCGCGACATTAGTGCACAGGTGCGATTCGAGAAATCTTCGTCATTTGGCGGCCACACCCTTCGGAGATTTCCCACCCAATATAGCCATCATCATCATCATCATCGTTCTCCAGTTTCCCGGGTGTGATTTACGAGCCTTGGTTGCTGTAGACGATCGTCTTCCGCTGTCTCCTATCCAGAAAGGTTTCTCTGTCTGAATTCGCTTAACGTGATGTTGAATAGTAAGTATTCGAAATATTACTTCGTACTATTATAGAAAAGTAGCGTTCCTCGTTTACCGTGCTATTGGATCTCTTGTTGAGTTGACCATTTAATTTTATTTTACTCGTGGGAATAATAATTAATAATGAAACTACAACTCAAAGAAAAAGAGAGATTGGCGAAGAAAAGCCAACAGTAAGAAACATACTTTTTTAAACTATCTGAACTAAAAAGTTAAAAATAAAATTATAGTTTAAAAAACTAAAATCACGCTTTCGTAGTAATGTGAACTAAAAGGTTAAAAATAATCTTTAAATATAAACATTTTGTTTAACAGTGATATGATGTCCCACAATTCAGGATAAATTAATTTTTTTGAATAAGCTTAAAGTATAAAGTCACTGATTACAAAATTAACTTTAATGTTAAAAAAGCGTGGGGTGCGCTCTACATAACTTTTGACAATGACTCTGTCTTTACAAACAGCCAACGACAAAAAATATAAGACAACTGAAATAGCACCCCATGCTTTTTTACATTAAAGTTAATTTTGTAATCAGACTTTATTCTTTAAGCTTATTCAAAAAAATTAATTTATCCTGAAATGTGGGACATCCTATCACTGTTAAACAAAATGTTTATATTTAAAGATTATTTTTAACCTTTTAGTTCACATTACTACGAAAGCGTGATTTTAGTTTTTTAAACTATAATTTTATTTTTTAGTAAAAAATATTTAATTTATCTGATTTTAACAAATACATTTTTTCTAAATAACATTACTTATTTATGAAATCTGCAGAACAACTACTATAAATGTACAACTAAATACCATAAATTCATATTATTATAAAAGTTTTAAGTTCGATTGACTGTTTTTTTTTTATTATTATAATATCATTGAAATACATCTTTATTGTAATGCATAGGAATATAATGCAGAACATAGGGCGAAGATATTATTATTTTCATACTTTTACATTTAACGTTGCTTGGCTAAGTTAGTTTTTTACGATTATGGATGATAAATAATGAGCTACGACATTACTTGATTCAAATAATTAAAAAAAAAAAAAGTATTTATGTAAGAGAATCTAAATATTTTATCGACGGCGGTGGCAAGCGATGTTTGTTAAAAGATTTCTTTAAGACATCTGTTAAATGGGAAAAAACGTGTATCAGCATTGCATAATATGTTCGATGTCTCTAGGATTAGATTAGCATTTTGTGACTCCTGTTACTCATTTGACAAAAAGATGTACTAACTTCCTATGAAGGATACAGCGTTTGAATCATATTTGTGATAAACTAAACAGAACACGAAAATAGTCCAGTATTTAAAAACTGTCTGGTAATGATGAAATAGCGAAGTATGACCGAGGCACGAGTTGGGTAAAAATTAGTTGAACAGTACGAAGATTAAAAAAAATTATTAGAGATGTGTCTTACGGAGCGTTGTTGTGGCCGTAAAAGCTCTGGCTACTAGGGGTTTATCTTTCTGTGGCAGGTCAGACAAATTTGGATCAATTCACAACGGAAATTAGAAGAAATTATCGCATTCAAACATTTTTTGGCCAAACGTATAAAAAAAATTGTCATCCAGGAGACGATGATGTATCCTATTTGTCGTTTGCGAATAATGAGATTGACGTAAAAATTATGGCAGTTAAAGTTAATTTAATTTATTAAATTGCGACGAAGCCTTTGTGAAGTTCCGTATACCCCACCCCCCCTTTTTCTTGTACAACCTACTTTTGTTCTCTACGAATGGTAATTTTACTTTCTTTCGTCGTTTTTGGTAATTATTTACCATTTCTGTTGGTAATTTATTCCAATCCTTAATCCCCTAACCTACGAAAGAAAATTTTCGCATACCGGTACCCTTATGTCTGAAATCGAGTGTCAGCTTTTCTCTTCCATGCAGCTTTCTTAATTCTTTCACCAATATCTTTCCACACCTCATCTCCAATATACGCTTTGTACACTCCCACAACTCTCTTCAACGCCATTCTGTATTCCAATGAATCCCATTCAGCTTATTTATCATATCGGTTACTGATTGTGTTCTGCAGCAATATCCAGAGACAACTCTAGCAGTTTTCCTTTGGACTTTCTCCATTTCCTGTATCAGATACCCAAAATAAGGGTCTCATACCACACTACCATGTTCACGCAATGGTCTGACGGGTTTTGTAAGCCAGTTCCCTCACTTCTTCCCATCTCTCTTTCTCTCCAATAAATAAAGTATTTTATCTAGTCTATTATAAAAAAAAAACATCCTCATTGCAAACGTTCTCGCCTCGCATTCGGGAGGACGGTGGTTCGAATCCCCGTCCGGGCATCCAGATTTGGGTTTCCCATGGTTTCCCCAAATCACTCCAGGCATATGCCGGGATGCTTCCTTCAAAAGGCCATGGCCGAATTCCTTCCCATTCCTTGCCCCCATCCTTGCCCCCCATCCTTTCCCGTCTCTAAAGACCTCGATGTTAAAAAAGACGTAAAGCAGTTTAAAAAAAAAAAAAAAGCTCATTGCAAAATATTTTTCTTTTAGTGCTGTGTTTACTCTTGGTATCACTCATGTTGACCAGCTTTCATTAATTACCAGATTCGTCGAAGAAAATGGATAACTCTTTGAACGATTTTGATGCTTCCTTCTTAACACTGGTCATACACACGTTGAAAGCAGAACTTGACACCTTTGTGGCTTATTATCAGTATTAATAACTACGAAGGTCAATGTTAAGATAATGCCAACAATATGTCTCGAAGCTACGAGGTCTACAAGCAAGAATGAACCTTTGGTCCGAGATCAGACGACAGGACTGCTATCGCAAATATCTACTTATCTGAATTGTAGATTTCTATTTTGAAGCAATTTAATTTAATATCGGAAACGGTGTCAGGCGTACACATTGACCTTGAAGTCTTTGCAAGTCTCTATGAATCATTAATTTTATTTACTGAGAGAAAAGAAATTCTTTCGAAATGTATTAAGAGAGTGGCAAAAGTACATCTCACGTTAATGAATTTAATACCTCTCAAAAACGCTTCATCAAAAGAAAAGTAATAACTGGCACACTAAAATCCACCCCAGTCCCCTGGTTGCACCTGATCAGCAAAATACCACCTCCAGAGATAAGACGCCAAGAAGCAACGGCACGTGAGTGGATAAAACTACACCATCCTGATCATCCACAGGATCTCCCAATCCACGAGGTTCTAAATAACTTACCACCCACTCGTCTTAAATCCAGAAATCCGGTATGGCAAGATGTATTTGACTTTGATGTCATGGAAAAATGGCGACAAAGCTGGAACTCCACATCTGTAAAACATTCAGATATTAAAGATCCAACAACTGGACTTCCAGGATTCCATCTAACAAGAGACCAGTGGGTCAAACTAAATCGCCTAAGAACAGGCCATGCGAAGTGTAACGCCATGCTGTATAAGTGGGGTCTTCAGGATTCTCCTGCATGTGACTGCGGTGCTCCTTCCCAGAGTGTGAAGCATATTATCTACGGAAGTATGATGGACCATATGAAGATGTTTTTGGAGCTACAAGTTCCTTCTTAGAATGGCTGGAAGAATTTGACATCAGCTTGTGAACGCTACCAACGTTCTTGTCATTGTATATATTTATTATTGTATTAGTTCCTTGCCATACGACAAATAAATAAATAAATAAAAGAAAACTTAGTTGTGACGAATCTGGAGAGTAAGAAATGTTATTGGAATCAAATGACCATTTTCGAGTGCACGCATTTCTTCCAATTTGCGTTCAGCTTTTATGCGAGTAATAAAGGCAAAAGATAGCTTATGACAATTTTAATAAAAACTTTTCATTCCTGAAATAGAAAATAGGGAATAGCGTCAAAGATCTGCGAAGGCTCTATCCGGAAGACCTTGCTGACAGTCTGAAAGATGAATGTGCGTTTTTTCCCCAAAAATATATAAAATCGGAAAAAAGTAATTAACAAAGAGCGTGAGACAATTAGCTGTTTTGGGCAGAGAAAACAAGTTGGATAAGGTGTTTTCGTACATTGATATTACGTTACATATGTTCGCCTGTACAGCACTAAAGAATTGCAATGCGAGACAATTAGCTGTTTTGGGCAGAGAAAACAAGTTGGATAAGGTGTTTTCGTACATTGATATTACGTTACATATGTTCGCCTGTACAGCACTAAAGAATTGCAATGCAGATTGCTCATTCTTCGTACTGGAATGAATTAAAAATTAGATACGCTTCAATAACTATTCTTAAGATAGAGATCGATTTGACGACATCATTGAGTTATGGTGACACATACAATCATGGTAAACATTTATTGTAATATGGTGTGTTTAGAAAAATATATTTTTTTCTTGTTTGATGGCTTTTCTCAAAAGTTTACGCCATTTTGATAAAATAATTTCAATATTTCGTAATGGTTTTAAAGTTCTGGAGTAATGAAATCTCAAAATAACGTTTAATGTAAATTTTTCAGATACGGTTTGCAAATGTTAAATACGCATGTTGAAAAATTAAATATGTTTTAGTTCATAGTCGAAGTTTGTAATACCTAATTCCAAAAGTGATAAATAACTATAGAAACAAATTGTATGTTTTATTTGTCAGGTTTTTTTATTTTCATTTTGATTCAGATATTGGGGCAGCCGATCATATTCGCCCACGGCGCAAAATTTAGAAATGCGTCCCTGCTTACATCAATATCTTTCAACGCCTACGGAAGCAGGATTTCCCGGGATTGATATGACGCATGAAACCGCACAACAAAAGGAATATAAGCACTGTTTCAGTACGCAAAGGGACTTAGTTAGTTGTCTTGTGTTGGCGAAAGACTTTTCACTGTCGCATGTGGTGGAATTTGTTGCCTTATGATAATCGCGTGTGTATCAAGTTCTGGTTTAATCGGAAAAACTGATGGAGAAACGAATGCAGCGTTAAAGCAAACGTTCACGCTTTTAGAAACGGTCGAACATTAACTGATAAACTTCTAGGACTCTCAATAAACTTTACTCAAGAGAAACTGTCGAACAGAATTAATACTGCAAGATCTTGGTGAAGCACCAAAGACTTATGTAATTTAGCGACCCTTTCTATGGTAAAATGCCCATTTTTCCAGAACTGAACATGAAAACGTCTGTGGTAGATCCGGAGCCCAACTTTAGTCAAAGCAGAAGCACCATGACAAAGAAGTTAATAAGAACATTTGAAAAGGTTAGATTAGATTTAGTTTATTTCCAGTACCTGTAGTTTATACAGACATGGATACATCACAGCATCAAACATACATGTTTACTCTACAAGCTCTATATATTTTCAACATGCATCATTTATACATCAGAATTCCCTTGCAGAAAAATAACACTTTATGTGATAGACATATTTTTATTTTAGGCCCCTACTATAGGATCTCACCACCACTTCAATTACACACATTATTTGCTACATAACATTCACTTATGTAATATAATAATTCATATGCTAGATCTGGTTTTATTTATGTATGTACTGTATACAGGGTTCATAAAAATTACATTTCCTTTGGAAGATTATCGTAAGATACTACCCCTTTTTTGAACAGATCTTGTTCTGCAAATAGTTTGTTTGTTCTTGCTCCCCAATATGTATCTTGTTTCTTATTCCATAGTTGTGAATGCTTCGGTTGACTACAGTTTTGTGTGGTTTCAAGAAAGAGAGAGTGCCAAAACTGCTTGCACATAGAGAAATGTACTGTGGAGTTTGTTGTCTTTAGAAATTTACTCCTTCTTCATGTTTGTTACTTGTTGCTTTTCTGGAGGTAGCCTATGTCTTTTCTCTATTGGCATGGTTTTATGAAGTTTAGTCATCAATTGATGATCAGGATTCTAGGATTCTTGGAGTAAATTCACAGCTGGAATCTTTGTGACATATTGGGTTAGTAAGTTGATGATCACAGTTTATTAGGAGATTTAGTAAACCAGTGACCAAAACAGAATGGGAAAATAGGTACCATTATAAAAATAAAAAAATCCTAAATTTTAGAACTGAAAAGATATTTCAGGGAAAGGTTCAGCAAATGGTGCAAGTACAGTGGAGGCAAAGTGGGAATTCATGGAGATAATAAAAGATGGTCAGGAAAACAGAAAATAAAGGGAAGTACAGAACCCACATACTGCAATAGGGAGGTGAGGAGGTTAACGAGAACAGAGTTAAGAAACAGCAAGAGAGCACAGAATACTTAAAACAACTAAACAAGCAATTAATAACTGCAAAGAGGGAAGATAAAGGTGGGTTTATAAAGAATAATATTGGTGCAGGAGGATCATTGAACGAAGCATCTAGAAATTTCTATGGTTATGTTAGGAAACTGAGAGGAAGGGACAGTAGATAAGAATGAAGAAGACATCACTGATGATTTGAAAATGGCAGAGATACTGATTGACTAGTTTAATGAGACTGCTACGGACTATAATCCTGGGTTTGAAGAGTACAAATCAGAATAGAGTCTCCATATAAGTAGAAATAAGAAAAATTCAAAATTAGAAATAGATTCTCGGGAAATTGTGAAGAAACTCAGTAAACTAAAAGAAGTGTAAAGGGACTGGTGCAGATAATATTCCTAGTGATGTATTAAAGGTTTTGGGATACAATATTGCACATGACATTTAAATTTATTTAAAATGAGTCTTGCTGCTTAACAGAGAACTGGAAAATAGTGACACTCTTTTAAAATAAATACATTTACACATACAGTACATATGCATGTACAGTTCTGGTATTAGAAGTAAAAATGCTCTTCGCAAGGTTCATAAGTCATCACCCTTTCTTCTTAAAGAGATCAAATATTCAGAGATACAAGGATTATGAGGCATCATTATTTGTATAAAAAGTGGTTGGACATTCAGGGATACCCAACAAATCTTACATGTCTAGCAGGTGATAAAATTAATTTCAAGAAAGAATTAAATGAATTTTTAATTAATAATTATTCTTTAATAATTACGCCAGTACAACTGTTTTTGATAATATTTATGTGATGGACACGTTTCGCCTCTCGTCGAGGTATCTTCAGCGTACAATGTTTTCTGTAATTTGTCATATTTTAAAATAATTGTTTTTTTTTTTAGATATAACGAAATTTTTCTTATATATAGGAAGCATAAAGATGACTTATATTTACACATCAGTTAATAATTATTAATTTAACAAACAACTGAGGAATAAATGGCCTACAATAATTACATATATAGAATTTTTAATTGTCAACTCCTTCTACATAGAAGAATTTTTTCACATGTAGCTATTGAATTATTACCAACGTCTTTTATAAATGTCATTGCTGTGATCACTATATTTATTATTCATTGACAATGTATATTGAAGTGTTACCCTTTTTGCCTTTGGATTATAAAGTTTGCAAACGGCCAGTGGGATTCATCAGAAATATTTGCACACTTAAATTAATAAAGCATTATTCATATTAATAATATTCAAACACATGATGATAGGTTGGGGCTACTATCACCACTACTAATTAGGACCTACAAATTAATGAAAAGTAAAAAATAGTTAATTAATTCCCACAGAATGAAGTATTAACAGTTTATTCAAAATTTAAGACACAATCAGCAACATTAATCATTCAAATCAATAATTTACAAAAATGAAAACAAATTTAACAGGCCAGAATTAAAATCAAGAACAGCAAGGATAGCTCTATGTGATGTTAATCAAAAAATACCATTACAGGGCTAATTACTGCCATTGGTGAACTGTGCTGCAGGTTCCAAATTTTTGTTGTAGGCATGACGGATGAATACATTCACCAGCTGATCAGCAGAAACTTGAGAATTAGGAAGTTGCGACATCAAACACATGAAATGCATTAATCTGACCATTGTAGTAGTCTACAGGTGTGGATAATTGATTTTGACTGTTTTATAATTTAGACACAATGAATCAATCAAAATTGTGTAGTCTTGTTCATCTTCTTTTTGTGTTTCAATGCCTCCCTGACTTCAGTTATGATGAGTCTTAGTGTTAATTTCTTACAACTGTCGTGATCTGTATATTTCACCTCTAATTATAATGACATAGCTATTGCAGATAAAGATGTTATTCAGACTGTCAGTATATAAAAATGGGGATTATTAATTAAAAATCCAACTGCCACTTTTGCTATTCACATTAATGTGCCACCAGTAACGGATCCAAGTAGGGGGGGGGGCTAGATGGCTCACGCCCCCTCCCAAAGAATCTGTGTCTACCCCTGACATCGTAATTTTGAAGATTTGTAATTTATTTTTTTTTTTTTTTTATTTTTTTATTTTTTTTTTTATATATATATATATATATATATATATATATATATATATATATTTTTTTTTTTTTTTTTTTTTTTTTTTTTTTTTTTTTTATAGCTCTAGCGGCAGTACTATAACCTACCATTACCCGACTCAAGGCCCCCCAAACCAAAATCCTGCATCTGCCACTATTTGCCACCATAGTGGAGTGGGCAGGAACAATAGGCATATGTTTAAATAATGCCTGGCATACCGTCCATACTGAATATGTTTTTTATGCAGTTTCACAAAACCTTCTAGGTATTTGTTGGAATGGTCTCCAATCTTCACCTCAAAATTTACATAATGCACAAACAAAGTAACACACGTCATACAAAAAACATGTCTTACACTCTTCACTGACAGATGTTGACATGCTTTCCTATTAAATCTCCTATAAACACGGGCCACTGATGATAGGATTTCACTAGACCTCCCATGCATGGGAGACACCTTACTCAACAGTGGACCATTAAGGCTAAGAAAAATAAATGCAAATACATGAGGGAGTAATAGAAATTTTGTATTTTATAATCTAATGTACTGGAAAGCTTCAATTCCTTTTCCAATCCCTTATTAATTTACGTACCTTCCCATTAGCTCGGGTGATTGCAGCACTGTGATTGTGTCTGGCACCTCAAACAGGGTCAAATTGTTCAGGTCCTGGTGGTTGGTGTGTATGGAGTGAGGGCATACAACACTATTGACTCATCTGTCACATAAAAAATAAAGAAAAATGTAACCACTGTTCAACATTAAAAGTATTGCAGGAGGCTCAGACGGAAATTAATACCGAATGTGAAAACAAAACACTCTTTGCTCCTATTAACAATTAAAAGACAACCACCGATAACCACAAATACCAAACAAAAGAGCGCGTGCAGTAGCGGTAGCAAAAGCGAACGATCTGTCTTCTGGAATCTTAGATGGGAACTAACCAACTAAAAGAGCGACCTAGTTTGCTAAGCAGCTGCAAACTAAACTGAACGCTTCGTAAGTCTAAAGCGATCGAGTGTTTTTGTTGTTCCCGGTAAAACGTAGAATACGACAAACCGCGCGGGTCACGTGACTAACCGGAACCCCGTGAGTCGACAGATATACGTTTTTTAACACCGATTTTATCATTCTGTAGACGATTTTTTTTAAATTTTATTTTATTATTCGGACTTTACGCCTTGTCGACGTCGAAGTCATTAGTGGCGGATCGACGGCGAGAGGACATGTTTTAATAGTTATGAAGATACATATTTCAGTTTATCCTGCCCATATTATAAGAGAAACACTATCCACTTTGTTAAATAATCGTCTATTTTCAAAGAAAAATATGCTAAGAGCCTAAAAACTGTATTGTTACAAAAACATCTTTTAGATGAAAATATTTATTACAATGTTTGTATGACCACAACAGACCAATTAATATAAAAATTATTCGCGGCCCATTGTTTTTAATAATTCAGGCATTGGCAACACTGAACAAAATAAAAAAATCTTCTATAATAAATAAAAGAGGGTGTGCAGCAAGTGGTAGCAAAGCGAGTGAACAATGTTTCTCTGGAATTAGAGGCAGGAACTAACGAACTGAAAGAGCTACCTAGTTCGCTAAGGAACTGCGAACTAAACTGAGTCCTCCCAGTCGCGAACCATCATGCACAAGACTACTTTCGACTGTTATGATCACAGTGGATGGGGGTGAGGTTAACAAAAACAATATGAGTGACAATTTTATGTGTGGGATAGATTTTAATCATAAGAAAATAATAATTGAAATATATTAGTGATGAAAATTATCAAAAATATGTAAAAAATTAATAAAAATAATGAAAAATAGATAAAATCAAAACAGTAATACCAAACAGATACATCAACTATATTTGCAATTGACAGGTTTATCACAATGAGTATTATTTACTAATATTATGAATCTTTTGCAATTTATTTATTATTTTTCACCACTAATATTTCCATTTCCATCACCTTATGATTAATTTCTTAAATGTGCATAACATTTCCACCAACATTGTTCTTGCAACCTTCTCCACCTCTGCTCTGATCATAACAGTTGATATGGTTGGATTGATTACAGATGCTAGTGCAAGCTTTGCTATATGTTTGTGTTTTCACAAGTAAGGGCATAGCCCAAAATTTGCGTTTTTTGTTTTTGTGTAGTTTTGTTTTTGTGGAGTTTTTTTGTGTGTAGTTTTTTTTTGGGGGGGGGGGGGTCACTGTAGCCTTCCTTCCTTCCATCATCTTTGGTGAGTGATATGTTTACTTTATTTCCATTTCAGTGATAATAATGACAGTGAAAATGTTTATTGCTGCCCTCCTAGCTTCGTCCTAATTATGTTTCCTCGTTATTAAATGAAGACACTGTAAGAGAGATGAATTAAACATTTGGATAGGAGAATAACCACTTCTTACCACAGTTGAGGATTGCATTGGTGATGAAATACAAATAGACACACACATTTTTTTAAAATTATATCTCTTCTTCAACAATAGAGTGAGGTAGCTGCATGCTGGCAGTTGGTATACACATATATATATTAGACACTTGGCAAGGAGATCAAAAGCATGGATACAAAGGCCTACCACATGACTGAAGCCACAGATAAACAACGTTTCAAGGTTGGGAATGGCAATTGTGGGAAACGTAGTAGACAATCAATAACTACGGAAATCTGTGAAAATGCCATGCAAAGTAATAAGAAATTACATTAGTGTAATTAATAAGTTTAATTTATTATTCATCCATTACAGCTAATACACTCATTTGATGTAGCTGTTGATATATAGATATTGTCTGTAAAATATAATAGAACTAGTTTTGAAAATATATAATAATATAATGTATTTAATTAAATTGCGATGGAGCGCATGCTCTGGTGGCAATTTCCCTACACACCCATCTTCCCCCTATCCTGCACCCACATACATTTGCCCTCTGCAAATTTTTATAAGGAAGATATGTCCCTGTATTTTAGTTTGATGCATATGAGAAATGTACAGGTGTACATGAATTAAGGAATATAAATAGACAGTAATTTACAGACAGTAATTTACCAACATTCCAGTAATTACCAACATTACATGAAGTTAATGATAAACCAAAATCCCACATGCTTGACTAATTCAACTGTTAGGTTAAATAATGCTAATACCATACATTGAAAAACATTGAGGCTACTAACAGTTTTAGGCTTAGCATTAATTACCTGGAAAGCGGACATTGTGCCAACACACTTTATTTATGATTTAAAAATATGTTAGAATGTGTGTTTGTAGTTATTGGCTACATTGTTTTGTAACAGAACAAGTGTGTTAAGGGATTTTCAAACAGATCAGAAGAGTAGCTTACTAGAGTATTCAGATACTTAACAGTGTTTATGGTAAACTGTCTGTGTATGTAGTGGTCTGACTCATGGGCAGATCCAGGATTTTGGTTTTGGAGGGGCTTGAGTGGATTATGGTTTGGGGGAGGGGAATTGAGTGGACTTTAGTTGGTTTGGGGGGGGGGGGCCATGAGTTGGGCAAGGGTAGTCTTTATAGCCTCCTCGGATTGCTGCCCCCTTAAAAGATCTGGAGATCTAAAAAAAAAGTTGTCCAAACCTAAAATGACTGGGGTAGACCTAGAGACCTAGATACTTTTTTGGGGGGAGGGGGGGCTCGATCCACCCCTGGTATGTCTAATAAGCTTTGGTTACAGTGGCTATTGGAGGGCTAGTCGGTGCTGTGCACCGGGGCCTCCAAGTTCATGAGGCTCACACGCTTAGCTCAGGGGGCCCCAAAGGTCAGCTCAAGGGGGCCCCCAAGGTCAGCTCAAGCCCCAAATCCCAGGGAACCTCAGAAAGCAAACAAACCCCACAACACAATTTGGTAGAGCTAAAAAAAAGTTGTCCAACTGGCCTTAGGGCCCTAATATTATTATTATTATTCCCCCTCCCTCCCTCCTGGGCCTCTTGTTAACCTAGCTACGGTACTTCACATATAGCAGAGTTTGGTAATATTGTCTCAGTTTTCAGTAATACAGAAGATTAATATAATGCTGTCTGGTGACTATAGCTAAGTTATCAAAGTATTTTCTCATGATATTTTGGCGATCAAATTCAATGTTGCCATCTTTACTTCATTAATTTAGCTAGTCACCTGAGAGCATTATTATATACTAAAAAAAGCGTTCTTGTAATTTCAGTAAGTGTTGCATGAGTAGTACTAGTTTAAATGGCCCAAATTAGATCTAGGGAGTTTAAAAGCTGCTCAATTCAGTAATATCCTAGTCCTCAGAGGGAAATATCATGCCTGATATGTGTGGCACCAGTTGCAGGGTTGTGGTGAAAGATTTGGTTTGCAATGAATGTGAAAGTGGTTTCTCTGGGATAAATGTAGTGCAGAGGGTAAGCCTGATGAAAAATTTGTGTGCCCTATGGTTACTGAAAGAGTCATCATGAAGCAGTGATTAAGCATAATCGAGGGATTAGTAAACCAGTGGCCAAAAGTGATGGTGGTTATAGATATGGTTATAGGAAAGCACATGCCACTGCACTGAATGATTGTATTGATAGGTATTGGAGAAGTTAGATTGTTTATCGATGACATAGTGTTACACAAAGAGATTGAAACAGTATTGTGAACAATTTCAAGACGATCTAAACAGGATATCCAGCTGCATAATTAAAACTAGAATAAAAATAAATCCAAAGAAAAGTCAGCGAATTATGTACATGCATAAAAAAGGAAGGAACAGCTTCTTGAAGATCCTAACTGTAAATATCTTAGCATAAAATTTGATTTTAAACTCTGTTGGGCAGGATATATTGGCCAGGTAGTAGGAAAAGTTTTCAAAATCCTTCATTTAATGGAGAGGATGATTGGGGGATATGCCAGGGAAGTGGGAGAGTTGGATTACAACAGGGCAACACGCGGGTGGCATCTCGAGGGGGGGCGGCAAATCGAGTGATTTATTTTGTAGGTAAGTGAGTCAGGGACTGGAATAAATTACCAAGGGAAATAATAGACAGTTTACCAAAAATACAGAACAATTTTAAAGCTGCAATTTGTAAAGGTCAGGTGTAGGTAGGGGTAAAAAATGGGAAGTAAGGAGTTTAGGGACAGTGCCACCAGAACATTTGTGGTCCATCGCAATTGAAATTTAATTAAATTAAAATCTTTAATTTCTTGAACAGCTGTTTACATAAAGTTCTACTGCTAACCCCAAACATAATTCTTATTATTCACTTTTGGGCCCTAAACACTTTATCTCTATGAGTACAATTATGCAATAATATTATTAATGTGACTTTAAGGAATGAAAATAAGCAAAATAAACTAGTATTGATAAATAAATACTGCTGCCAAAGCAACTGAATTTCAGTTTATGTGTTCTCTGAACAAATTTCATTTCTCTTATATAAGCATCTTCAACAGTTACTCCTGATAATTGTTATAATGTGGTTATGTTATTACATTTTTTACATTGAAGTTAACACAAGTTATGATCTACTTACATTTTTCAGTACACTGCTTTATTCACATTCCATTCTCGGCATCATTGATTTTGCTTCCTTTTTGAGTAGTTGGTCATTTTCTGCTTGTTGTTGTGAAACTGCCATTGACCCAACTCATCAGAAGTTCCATGAATAAATAATCAGCCATACTTCCTCTACAACCATTCATAATTATTAATGTGCTGCCAGTTCAGGATGTTGTGCTTGAATTGACCTTTCAACCATATTCCAGATATGTTAAAATAAATTTATATCTAGTGATATGGGTAACCAAATCCATTCACTGGGATTATCCAGAATGTTCCTCAAACCTATTGTGAATAATATTGGCCCTCTGACATGGAAGGTTATGTCGTTGCTTGTGAATGTAAAAGTCATGAATGATGAATGGCTGCAACCGGTCTTCCAGTGGCAGAACATAGCCATTTGAGTTTGAGCAGAAGTCCCAAGTTCATGCTGCTCAAACACTATACCAGGATGGATCCAACATCAGTGTCTTCCATCAGTTGGAATCATGACTCATCACACTATGCAACCTTTTTCCAGTCATCTAGTATTCAACAGATATGTTCATGAGCTCAGGAAAAAGAATTTCAACCAGTGGCATATTGTAAGCACAGGCATTTTTGTCAGTTTTCTGCTGACATATCCCATCAATGCCAAATTTTGTTACGCTTTTGTCATGGATACATCTGTTGTTCATGTTAAATAGAGTGTTTCCTATCTTTCAACTTTCAACGTTGATACCGTGATGCAGACATCACTGATCATGGTCATTAATATATGTGGTCAGCTGCTGCATTGTCAATGGTGGGAGGTAATTAGAGACATTACATATTTATGCCATACTCTTGGCAGTGCATTGGGAAAAATTATAAATGCTAAAGAATTAGTTCAAGCTGATAAAACAGAGATATGATCAAAACCGGCAAGGTTGTAACAGGTTGGGGTGGTTCAAAAGGAGGGGGGTTATTAATTGTTATTAAAAATTAATTATCAAAATTAAAAATCTTTGATTGGCAAGAATCTTCCAACATCGGTCAGGTCTTAAAAGAACTGACATTGATTTTTTATTTAATTGCTATGGCTTCTACATCGCTAGGCCACACTCAAACAAGCAAACAACAAGCCTAGACGTTACAATATGCCGTTATTTCAAGCAAACAATATTTAAATTTATTTTAATGTATGTCATGAATCACCTACTGCAAATTTAAATATCAAAATTAACAAATGATATTGAAAATGAACAACGTTAACAATTGCAACATTATATATTTACAACATTGAATCTCAGGTGCCTTTAATACTTTAATAGTCACAATAAAACTGGTGCTATCACGTTTAACAAATCTTTGCCAGCTAACTCAGGGTTTTGTAAAAGAGCAAGTCTCGTAATCTCAGGACGCTTATGGAATTCAACAGTCTCGTGAACTCGTCATGCCTGGCGGAGTACTTCACAAATTTTCTGACAGCGACTCTGCAAGTTGTGTCACAGCCTATCTGCGTGACATGGCGGTCTACCGTCACTCCAGGATCGCCAGTCTGCGATCTTATAAGATGACTACCAGTACGACATCAGCTCTGTCGAACCATCCTCATCCTCTCCAAAAACGTAACCGTCACTCTCCACTGCCGTAGAAAGAGTCGACCGTTCCTCTCCACTGTCGGGAAAGAGTCCCCGTTCCTCTCCACTGTCGGAGAAAGAGTCCCTTCTTCCTCTCCATAGTCACATGTGGACAGAAAGAAACATACAAAAAAACCCCAATACCACTTCTCATTGGAGGAAATGGGTTTCTTGAAATCACGTGTTCCACCTTGCGCATTCAGATACGTGGATTCGCGCTCACGCGTCTCTTGGCGTGGCGGGAGAAAACTCGCCGACCTTCGCCATTGCCACCCCCAGCATCAGGAGAAAGGTCCGCTGGCCTGTAGGTGACACCATGGTGGGCTCGGTAACGGTACTGTTTCCGCCCCAGGATACTGAGTCTCAGCTGTCCGCTCCTTGCCAGAAATCAACCCTCGCTTATTTTCCGTACACTCCCTGAACAACTTGGCATTCATTACACCACATATAGTCTTTGGCTGGCCCCGAGATTAAAGAATTAAATCAATTTACAGATCTGATTATATAAAAAAAATTAATTAAGAAAAATGTAAAATATAAAATATTAACTATTAAAATTGTAGTAGACGCAGGGCTGGCGCTAGGAATTTCGGGCCTGGGGTAAACAGGTGACCTTTTTTTTAGCTCTACAAACTGGCTGGGTGACAATGGGGCAGATCCTTGGCTTCATGGCCTCAGGGCCCCTACAGTCGGTGAGCGGGGCCCCTCAACAGCCGGCGGGCCCGGGTACATTTGACCCGCTTACCCCTCCCTAACGCCGGCCCTGAGTAGACGTAATAACGTCTTGCTACAAGGTGAAGTTTAACACTGGAAATATTGCAAAGCCATTTATAACACTTTTACTTGTGAACTGTAGGAGTATAATGAGCAAAGTAATATAGTTTAGTAGATTAACAGAGGTATACAAACCAAAAGTAGTTATAGGCAGGGGCAGATCTAGGATTTTGGGTTGAGAGGGGCTTGAGTGGATTTCGGTTTGGGGGGGGGGGGGGCTTGAGTCAGGGAAGGGTAGTCTCTATATTCTCCTCGGATTGCTGCCCCCTTAAAAAAAATACAGAATTTAGGATGTTAAAGAGGCTAGTAAGAAGAGAAAATAACAGACTTAAAAGACAGATGTGCAGTTGGGAACACTAAAAAAAAACAAGAACTAAACAAGAAATTAATAGCATAAAAAAGGAAGCTCAAAACAGGTTTATAAATATTATTAATTTAAATATGTTGGAGCAATTCACATAGTCATGTAATTACCGCTTTTTATTTTTAAAATTATCTTTTATAATATGAGTGTTAAATTCTTCCCATATCTAGTTTTACAATTTATGAATCTTAATTTTAAATTCATTCACCATTCTTGGTAAATTACTCATCACTTCACATGGTAATCTATTCCAATCACTGAGACCCTTGCCCACAAAAGAAAATTTTCCAATTCCCCTATGCATGAAATCGAGTGCCAGCAAGTGGTCATAGTCATATTTTCCCTTCCTTGTACTATTCCTAATTCTTCAACCAATATCCTTCAAAGCTCCATCACCAACATATGCCTTGTACATTTGCAGCACTCTCTTCACCCTCCTCATGTCTTCCAATGATTCCCAATCCAGATCCTTTACCGTATCAGTTACTGTTTGGGTCCTGCGATAATTCCCATAAACAAACTTAGCTTTTCTTCTTTGCACACCATCCAACTCTTGTATTTGGTACCAAAAATGTGGGTCGTAAACTACACAAGCATATTCAACCAATGGTCTGACCAAAGTATTGTAACCCAATTCCTTAATTCTCTGGTACATCCTCTCATCACCCTCTCCAGTAAATGAAGAACATTGTAACATTTTCCTACAACCTGCCCAATGTCCTCTGCCCAGTTGAGTTTATTATCACACGTTATACCAAGATATTTACACTTCAAACCTTCAATAAGCAATTCTGACCCTACTCACGTTGTAAAAAAACTGTTTTTTTCTGACTTGAAAAAAAAAAAACTATGAAAGAAAACCATTTTTTTTTTCTGGGACACGTTTTTTTCGTAACTACTAAATCTCAAATTTTTAAGGCATTTATCCTTTAATATGACTGTTTTAGAGTTTATACTAAATTTTTAAATCTGCTATATTTTTCTGGTTCAATAGAAAAGAAAATTACAAAAATATTGGCAACATTGACTGAAATTTTCTTTTATGAACGGGGACTTCCCAAAGAGGCTAGGTTGCGCAAGAAGGAATCCCCATTCCCCGTTGTTCGGATTGATACTTGCTATTTTAACTAGTGCTGCCAACCCTGCGAATTTATCTGTAGACCTACAGATTTTTTAAAAAATAAATTTATCTACGGATTTTTGCCTCTTTTTATTACTTATTGTGCTATACTTGTTAAACTCTCAGCGTATAGTGATACTGAGGCATTAAATTGTCCGTAATTATGAATCGTTTCCTTGCAACCGTTGGCGTAAACCAACAATTGAAAAAGAAATAAAGCTCCTATTTTATATGATAATAGATTTACATTCAAACTCAAAAGACCTTAATACAGAATTATCGGTGCAGTCTTTTTGCACAGTGTGTGCTTTGCTCACAATTTAAAATTGCAATCTCAAAATCTTTTGCGTACAATACAAGGACAACCAGTAAAAGAAAATGTAATTATTTCTGAAGTTGTGGAGCTAGAGGAGACAGAAGAAGAAACAGAAAACTCCGAAACACACCGAACTAGTGTTGGTAGTACTGATACTAGTGAATGTGGTACTGACATAGAGGATGAATAAAATTATGTTACCTATATAGATACATTTATGAATCATTATTTGAGACATATATGATTCAGTAAGATTTAAAACACACATGAAAAATGTAAGTTCCATAAATAAAACTATAATTTATCAAATTTACTGATTTAGAAAAAAAAAACAGGGTGCTAGGTTTTTTTTCATGTTTTTTTCACAAAGCTGAAAAAATTTTTTTTTTATTTTGCAACCCTACCTTATAATCATAAACAACCTTTCGTTTTTGATCTGTGTAGTAAATAAGCTGACTCTTCTTGGTATTTATCTTCATTCCATGCTAACCCTTTTAGATATTCTATCCAGGTCAACCTGCAGCTGTTCAGTCTTCTCCTGTTTTGATCCTATTATATCTGTAAACAACATAAATTATACAAAAGAACGAAGTTTCTCTTTGCGTTAAGAATTTATAGAATGCTCTCGGATAACTAGCCGAGTTGACGGAGTGTTATCATGTGATATTTCAGCTATCACAATCACTGTCCCCATCTTCTGGTGAAGTACTAGCCGAGTTAACAAAGTTTTATCACGTAACATTTTGGCAATCACATTCAGCGTAACCATCTTCTGGTGAAGTGCATTCAACTTGGCTACCTACCCAAAAGCATTTTATAAGAACCTAAATTATGACTGTAAACCATCAACTCTATCATTCATTAGAATAATGAACAGCAGTGGCCTCAATACATTATTCTGTGCCACACCCATTTCTTGCCCATGCTGCGTGAACCACAATACATCTCATGTACTGACTAAACTAAATTCAATCATACACAGAGTATACCACCAATCATATGTTCATGAGGATGAATGACGTAATATTTTTTATTACATCACTTTTCTGTTCTTTATCTCCATTTCCAGTGATTTTATGTGGGCACAGATTTTTTTTTTATTATTATTTTTACATCAATATATCCCCAACAGTCACTGTCTGTCATTCACATGAATGGACCTAATGTGTGCACGTTCATTGATTTGTCGTGTTTCATCATACTCCTACAACATTAAGGGTTACACCATCTTGTCTTTATATCTCTGGACATCCCACCAGCCATCAACTTTGGTAGGTGATAGGTTTACTTTCCCTATCATTTTCTATTTATATAAATATAATGTCTCTGGCCCTAATATTAAGAACTATCTTTTGCAGATGATGTGAATACCTGCTTTAATAACTACAGATGAGAAAAATCTTGATTAAAAAAATCTTGAGCTTCCAACTGTACCAAAAAATTGCAATTATCTCCTGCTCCATCCTACTCACATATCCAGACCACCTTCATTTATTCTTCCTGAATCTCTCTTCCAGCCTCTAAACCCCCATCTCTTCCTGAAAATCTCATTTCTCTCTTATCATGTTTCTCAAGACCTTTCTCCACCGGTATAGATCTAAAGTCTACTGCTTATGCCAGTATGGGGACATAGTATATCATTGTCTTACTCTTCATTGTGACTTCTTTCCTTCATATCACATTTCATATACACTAATGGAACATTTTATTTTACATTAATTCACTGACTAATAAGCAAAAGCATAAGCAAAACTTTTCATAATGTAAAGGATTCATCCATAAATCTTCCCATCACTCTTCACACTGTATTGCTCTTTCTGAATTTTATCTTATATTCTCAACATTTCTCTCATATTTCCTAACCATCTGCTCCCCATACCATAATATAATCTGCAAATAGCAATAGCATCTTTTATCTGCCACTGTGTGCTTTCTTTGCCTCCTTTTTCTCAGTTTCATTCAAAACTACTTTAAAAATAACAGTAGCATAGTCCACTTTAATTTCTTAATCATTTCATCCTCACCTTTTGGGTCAGGACATTTTGTGTACAATCTCCACCATGTAAGGGAGCGTGCAAAAAACCACATAGCTCCATTTTGGCCTCCTGCGAATCCCCCCACATAGCCCTACGTGGCTTTTGCCTCTACCCCCCCCCCCCCTTCCACGTAGCACGTAGCTTTTTTCCCTATTGATTCCAGAAGGCATTTTGTACCGTTTTCTCTTGTCAGACTAGTGTAAATTACATACGGAGATAATTAACTGAGGGAAATAAATATTCACATGCTGTTGTGAGTTCCGTTCCTTATTTTAACTGTGAAAAATGTTATGAAAGGAAAGCTACGTAGCCTGGCTTGGAATCCCCCCACGTAGCCCAGCGTAGCCTTCCAGCCAACCCCCCCATCCCTGTATTGAGCCACGTAGTTTGTGCATGGTCCCTAATTACTGATTCCTTTTCTTGACATGATTTCTCATTATTCACACTTGGTGTGCTGTCATATGCCTTCTTCAAATCTAAGAACACCATCACTAAGTGCTTCATATAACCCAATCTCTTTTCCATTAGCCAACTTCGTATTAATGTCAGAAGCCATAATTGTACCCATTGTAACAGGCTTTCCTTATTTTATCTGACACTTCTATTATCCTTTTCATTATTTTTGTGCATTATGAGTTTGATTTCTCACATACATTTTCCTTTTCCTTTCACCCATTGGCAATTTTCTTACCTTTCCGTTTATAAGCAGCTTATACAACCACTGCAGAAAAAACTTAAGCTGAAAGTGTTTTCATTTCCACACACTTCTTCTTATTTTTTTTTTTTCATTTCCACTCTCTCATTTGCATTATTTCTCACATAAAAGATTTTTTCAAAGTAGTTTTTCTATCTCTCTGCTATTACTTCATATAAACATGTAAAGCATTGTTTTATCACTGTACATGTAAAGTTACAGTTTACACCTGAATCTCTCCAAACTCATTTTCTTCAACCATCAGATTCTTATATCTCCTTTCAATCCCTTCTTATTTCCTACTCCAATCCATTTTTTCTCCATTCTTGTCATGCTTTCTTCTTCTGTTTTGCCAATTTCATTTACTTCTCATTTCACCGTTGCATCTCCTTTTTCTCCACTCTTCTGCACTGCTTACAAATCAAGATTAGAATTTTGTACATTCTTTTTCCACCCTTCGTATCTCTATTCTTGGACCGAGCATGGTGGTGTAACAGATAGCGTTCTGGCCTCGCATACGGGAGGACGGCGGTTCAAATCCCCGTACGGGCATCCAGATTTGGGTTTTCCATGGTTTCCCAAATCACTCCAGGCAAATGCCGGGATGCTTCCTTCAAAAGGCCATTGCCGAATTCCTTCCCATTCCTTGCCCCCCATCCTTTTCCGTCTCAAAAGACCTCGCTGTTAGAGAGACGTTAAACAGATGAAAAAAAAATCTATTCTATGTTTTATGTCAATATCTCATGAACACTTCTCTGGCCATCTTGGTCTTTAAGTGTTTCCATGCCTTTAATTCCTTCTCTCTAATTTCCTTTATTGCCATTTTTCCCACTTTAACTTTAGCTGCTACTACTCAACAATGATTTTCAAATCCCACTTTTGTTAACACTGTAACATCAACTGTTTGCAACATGTTGTAATTTTTTAATTTTCTTTATACTACATCACATGTTACCCAAATTTTTCTCACAGAAGTCAACCAACATTTTTATCCTCCAACATTTCAATATACAAAATAATCAAATTCTTCTTTCCATTATGTCATTTACCACCTGCAAATGATAATTTACATATCCTCCCCCATCAGTTATACAAGTGCTCTCCCTTATCAGTTTTATCTGAAAGGCATCAGAGATTCTTAAAAATAGATTTGTGAGCTACTGCTGCTAGATCAGCCACTCTCCTTCTCTTCTAGATGTTGCTGATAAATTAAAATATCAAGGTTTCTAACAATTTATATAACTCTGAAGTTATATGAGTCTTTAGTTTTTACTCTGACTTGTGTCTTCATCCTAATGAAAAGGAACAACTGTGGCTCATTTCTAGTTCCATGTCACCTAAAGAACATTACAACTTATGTGCAGTAGAAAATAAATGGGATAAAGTGCTATTATTCTTATTATTACGATAATGGAAACAAAGAAAATACCATTTTGCACTAAAAATAAGATAGGATAGGGAAAAAATATCCTGTCACTTACCACAAATGAAGGCAGGAGAGCGAGATGAACATGTAAAAAAAAAACAAAAATAAATAAAAATTACAATACTTCAGTAAGAAATCTTAGTTACATCCCAACCCGCCACATGATTCATGTAGCAGGTCAGGATGTGATCTCATCTTTCCTCTGCCATATGCCTCAGCTCTCACTTGAGTAAGGTTTCTTATTGAAATATTGTGCAATTTGTGTTTGTTTTTGTGTTTTTTATGTGTTCAGTTCACTCTCCTGCCTTCATCTGTGGTAAGTGATGGATTATTTTCCCCTATTCTATCTTATTATTATTAGTTTAATTGCAATGGAGCACATACTCCAGTGACAATTCCCTTAGTCACCTAATTACCCATTTTATTTTTAATTACCTTATATAATTTGAGTGTTAAAATCCTTCCCAACCACTTTTGCAATTTACAAATTTTAATGTTAAATGCCTTAACCTTTTTTGTTAAATTATTCATCACTTCACTCAGTAATTTATTCCAATCCCTGACCCACTTAACTACAAAAGAAAAATTTTCCACTCCCCGATGCATGAAATTGAATGCCAGCTTCTGGTCATGGTCGCCTGTCCAATTCCATGCACTATTATCAATTCTTTTATCAATATCCCTTCAAACCTCTTCACCAACATATACCTTGTACATTCACAGCACTCCCTTTACCCAGGGCCGGATTAAGACAGCGCGAGGCCCGTAGCAAATGTGAAGAAGAGGCCCTTGATTTTTGCCGTTCGGGGAAATTGTAGAGCTAGAAAGGTTGCCTATCTACCCTAGGTGCCCCCCCCCCCCCAGGAAGCACGAGGCCCCCTAGAAGGCGCGAGGCCCCCTAGAAGGCGCGAGGCCCGTAGCATTTGCTACCTCCTGCTACATGGGTAATCCGGTACTGCCTTTACCCTCCTAGTGAATGACTCCTAAGCCAACCTACTTTTTCATATCATTTACTGACTGGGTCCTGTGATAATTTGCTCAAACAAATCTAGCTGCTCTTCTTTGCACACCCTCCAACTCCTGTATTTGATACTAAAAATATGGTCCCAAACTACACCACCATATTCAACCAATGATCTGACCAAAGTTTTGTAATCCAATTCCCTAACTTCTCTGGTACATCATCTCATCACCCTTTTGTAAACTTTTCCTATCACCTGCCCAATGTGCTCTGCCCAGTATAGTTTATTATCAAACGTTATGCCAAGATATTTACACTTCAAGCCTTCAACTAGCAATTCTGGCCCCGCCCTATAGCCATAAACAAGCTTTAGTGTATTTTATCTGTGTACCTAATAAGCTGACTCTTCTTGGCATTTATCTTCTTTCAATGTTGACCTACCCATTTAGATATTCTAACTAGGTTACCTTGTAGCTGTTCACAATCTTCTCGTGTTTTGATCCTATTATGTACGATTATGTCATCTGCAACCAACCTAAATTATGTCTGTAAGCCATTAGCACAGTCATTCATTAGAATATTGAACTGCAACGGTCCCAAGACGCTACCATGTGGCACTCCTATATTTACTTCCACCTCTTTTGATAATGTATTTTCTACTCTAAAATTTTGCTTCTGGCATTAAGGGATTCCTCTACCCAGAAAGTAACTTGTTCATCCAGTCCAATAGTTTTCAGTTAATTGAATACTATCCTCAGTAACTTCAACTCCATTCTTTTCTACAATGTCTGAATACCTTCTCTTCTCAGTTTTCTAACATAACCGTAGAAGCTTATGTATGCATCGTTCTGTGGTCCTCATGCACCAAAAATATTCTTCATAAACACATCCTTTGCTTCTCTCTTTGCCCTTATTACTTTCTTGTTTAGTTGTTTTAAGTATTGCCTATTGACTTCCTGTCTCTTAACTCTGTAGTGTTCTCGTCTCACTAACCTCTTTAACCTTCCCACCTCTGTATTGTAATATGTAGATTCTATACTTCTCCTTATTTTTTGCTTTGGAATAAACATTTCCTCAACTTTTTTTATTATATCCTTAAACTCCTCACTTTGACTCCACTGTACTTGTGCCATCTTTCCATTTGCTGTACTTTTCCCTATAATATCTCTTCAATTCTTAAGTCTGTGCCTTTTTGTAATTGTTTGTGTGATAGGTTCCTGGTTTAAATCTTGGCCAATTTTAATGACATTAAACTCCTGCAAAGCTTTGCTTTATTCAAGTGGATTATGCCAGAACACTGTGGTCTAGATTCGACATAAACTTGCAAGTCACTTTTAACAATTTGGATTAGTTAAGCCACAACAGAGGTGGAAAAAGTGAAAAAATAAAACTGTTACTTACGCATGTGAACTACACTTCAGAATACGGCAGCTAATAATACATTTTTCTCGCTTTTCTTTAGCACACCTCTGGTGATATTGCGAGTACCTACACCACCTACTTAGCAAGTTTTTCGTCCAAACATATGTATATACTATTCATTATTTTTTAGTACTATGATTTTCCATTCCACTATTAGTATCCTGCACTGGTGTTAGCCCAGTTATTGTGGTATCATATTGCCTTAAGGGCTACCCACATCAATGATTAATATTTCTGTATTTTCTATATTTTATTTATTTATTTATTTATTTATCAATCTTGTTCCATGGATCCCTGCTGAGGAAGTACCTCTGGGATGTGAAACATGTCATTGTTGATACATATACACATAATATGAGTGATATCATAGTAAATATATATATATATATACATATTTTACAAATACAAGAAATAATAATAAACATACATTTTTGCAACTGAGTTTTGCAAACGTCATAATGAGTACAATTAATTATTTTCTTCAAATAATTCTCTAAGTTTTTGTTTGAATACATTTTTATTATCTGAAAGCTGTTTTATATGATTAGGTAGTTTATTAAACAGATGTATCCCAGAATAATTAACTCCTCTTTGTACTAATGACAGAGATGTTTGTGTTTTATGCAAGTTATTTTTGTTTCTTGTATTGAAACTGTGTACCTGTGAATTAGGTGTAAACAGGTTAAAATTTTCTATGACAAAGCTCATGAGAGAATATATATACTGAGAATACATTGTAAGAATATTGAGTTTCTTAAAGAGTTGTCTGCAAGAAGTTCTTGGTTTTACCCTACACAGAAACCTAATAGCTCTTTTCTGTGCTATGAAAACTTTTTTACTTTGTGAAGAGTTTCCCCAAAAAATTATGCCATATGACATTACTGAATGAAAATATGAGGAGTACACCTGTTTCATTAATTCTAGATCTGCTGTTAGAGAAAGTGTTCGTATTGCGAAGGTGGCACTACTTAACTTTGCCAGTAGTGTAGTGATATGATCATGCCAACAGAGTTTCTGATCTATTTTAATACCAAGAAATTTTATACTCTCTGTTTCTAAGATTGTGTTGTTTTTATAGTTTATACATATATCTGGCTGTGCATAGTTTTTTGTTTTAAACCTAATATAATGTGTTTTTTCAAAATTTAATTTTAATGAATTTGCCTTAAACCAATTTGCTACTACTCTAAGTACTTCATTTACATTAAATTCTATAGTACTGTTTGGTGTTTTACGCACAGTCAGGTTAGTGTCATCTGCAAATAAAACACTCTTAACTTTGTCGGATAAATTTCCAGGAAGGTCATTGATGTATAACAGAAAGAGGAGGGGACCTAAGACAGAGCCTTGTGGAATTCCATGTTTTATTTTCTCCCAGTCTGATGAAGCATCTTTACTTATTTTAGAATCAAAAATTGAAACTTTTTGCATTCGGCTTTCAATGTATGATTTAAACCATTTACCTGCGGTCCCAAAAATACCATAGTATTCCATTTTTTTCAAAAGTAATTCATGATTTACACAGTCAAATGCTTTTGCAAGATCACAAAATATTCCTACAGGATTCATTTTATTATTCAGTTCCTCAAATGTGTTATTTAAAAATGAATATATAGCCATTTCTATGGATGATCCTTTTTTGAACCCAAATTGTGAATTAGTTAGGATATTATAGTGTGTAACATGTTTTATTACTCTACTATACATGACTTTTTCAAAAACCTTTGAGAATGTTGAAAGTAATGAAATGGGACGATAGTTGTCTACACATGTTACTTCTCCTTTTTTAAATAATGGTTTTACAACAGCATATTTTAGTCTATCGGGAAAAACACCTTGTATTAAGGATTCATTACAAATGTGAGCAAGTACATGACTGATACAGTCTGAACATCTTTTCAGTAATTTACTTGAAATATTGTCATAGCTGGAAGAATTTTTAGGTTTTAATTGTTTAATGAGTTTATTTATTTCTGAGACTGTTACTGGTGGCAATTTCATCTCCACAAAGCTATTTGGGAAAGCAGTCTCAAGAAGCCTTAGAGCACTATGTGGGGATTCCTTTTCTATGCCTAATTTATCTACTACTGACGTAAAATGTTTGTTAAATATTTCACAAACTTCCCCTACTTCGCTATACACATGTCCATTTTGTTCTATTTTTATGTCTTTAGAGTGATTTACAGTTTTTCCTGTTTCAGTCTTTATTATATTCCATATTGTTCTCATTTTATTGTCTGAATTTTCTATTTTCGCCGATATGTACTTGTTCTTGGCCTTCCTTATTACATTTCTTAGTATTTTAGAATAAAGTTTATAGTGAACTATCAGCGCATAGTTATCTGATTCTCTCATTTTCAAATAAAGGTCCCTCTTTGTTTTACTAGAGATTCTAATACCCTTTGTTATCCATCCCATGCCCAGTTCATTGTTTGGAGTGTTGAGAATTTTCCTTTTTTTGAAACTACCTTCAAAAAGTGTTAGAAATATATTCAGAAAGGAATCAAATTTCGCATTAACACCCTGCGCATTATATACTTCTAACCAGTTTTCATTGTTTAAGGTATCTATGAAGTGTTTTATATTATTTTCACTAATATTTCTTCTATAAACCCTGCTTTTCTTTATCTGTTTAACAGTGTTCCTGGACTCGATACATAATAGCTGGGCATCATGATCTGAGATACTATTTATTACTGGATGTATGCTGTAATTACTGCACTGAGAAATATCCATAAAAAAATTATCAATTGCAGTCCTGCTATTATTTTGTATTCTCGTAGGAAAATTTACAAGTGCTGTTAAGTTAAAAGACAACATCAAGGCTTCCATATCTAAGCTATCATTGCTGTGATTCAGAAAGTCAACACTGAAATCCACATAATACTATTTGTTTGCTATTTGTAAAACTTAGTAGCAAAGACTCTAAATGAGATAAAAACAGTCTGAAATTACCTGAGGGGGCCCTGTAAATTGCTATCACTATCAGCTCTTCCTTATCATATTCTAGTTTAGTAACACAACATTCAAAGTGTTGTTCTATACAATACTTACTTACAACTACACTACTGCATTCAATATTATTTTTAACAAAAATGGCAACTCCCCCTTTCTCCATTTTACATCTGCAGAAATGAGAGCTTAATTTATGATTTGGGATGGACAGCTGAGATATTCCTGTATCAGACAAATGATGCTCAGATATACACAAAACGTCTACATTAAAATTTCTGGAATTTTGAATCTCTTCTAGGCTTAAGGTAATGTCATCAGTTTTACTAAATATTCCTCTTATATTTTGGTGGAAAATACTGGTCTGAACACTTTGACGCAATGACTTTGAATTGTTTATTTTATTATTACATACTGGTATATCAGTTGGAATTTTTAATTTCAACAAATTATGATCATCAGAGACATTAATTTCCTTAAGACATCTTAATAAATCTATTTTATTTACCCTAAAAAAGGCCGCGACGTAACACCATTTATCACAGGAATACCTCTTTCACTCACCTGGCATCCTCTGACCTCATCAGCAATAAGAAGCGAAAGCTTCCTCTTACCTCTGACATTCAGATGGAGTCCATGGCGAGTATAACTGTCCCTACCAATGCAGGCCACATCAATCAAACCAATGTGTGAATTAGCCGGCCGCCAGAGAACCCTTTCCAAGGATGTATTTGTACGCCTGATGTTATGCCACATCCAGGGTTTATCGTAACGCTCAAGCAAACCAACAAATCTCACACTTGTCTGACGTGTGTCTGCAACATCTTCTCCATCCTTATGATAACTGCCCGAATTCCATTCTTTGCATGTCAGCTACATAGTAGAAAGATTACAGGGTTCCTATGGATACTGCTACTTCCCTCAGGACTCGCGACTGGGAACCGGCATACAAAATCTTGTTCAGACACTAGTTTGAGCATGAGTAGGAGAGAGTGTAAAAGAGAACACTTAGATTTGTTTACTGACATTACTATATGACACAAGCTAACACTTGATAAAGGAGTGTTAAAGTTTCCATTTATACGTGAGCCAAGGACCATAATAAACTATCTTGCCAAAACTGTGAAGAAAACGAAAGGGAAAAATTTATGCAACGCAAAAGTAGCTGACAGTACCCGCTCCACCATAATTAATATTTAATTAACAGGTAAAGATTTCCTCACTTTTTGTTAGTACCTTGTATATTTGTTTCATGCATTTCATACTGCTTTACTGATTCCTTACTTTATTAATCTCCTTTATTACTATTCTTTTAATACCTTTCTCCTTCCCGGTAGAGAATTTAGGTTCCGCGATATTGTTCAAACATTATTCTCTTCCTCCCTTCCCCCACATCAGCCTCGTCTTATTATTGGCACCAGTGGCGGATCCAGGATTTTGTGTTTTGAAAGGGTGGGGCCTTGAGCGGATGTTAGTTTGGGGGACCTTGAGTGGATTTCGTTTGGGGGGAGGGGGCTTGAGTCGGGCAAAGATAGGCTTTATAGTCGTGCCACCCTTAAGAGATTAGTAGATCTAAAAAAATAAAATAAAAAAAGAGGTCTCCATAATTATGATGTCAGGGGTGGATCTAGATACTTTTGGGGGGCTTGAGCCCCCTAGCCCCTCACCCCCCTGGTTCCACCACTGATTGGCGCCAATGGTCCTTTTTTCCACTATACTTCAAAACTACCTCCTTCTCCATTCTGTGATTCCCTAAATATATCTCCTATTCAACAACCTGTTTTGTGGGCAGACAGGACAATTAGTACTCAGGAATTGACTTTATTTTGGTTACAATGAAATGTAGACCCTTATTTTATATATGAATATTCTCCCACTAGCAAGCATTTACATCTTTGAAACCACTCCGTTTTCTAGAAATAATGTCATAGGTAAAGATGCAGCTCTAAAAACAAATAATGAGGTAGATGATCATTACCCCAGTAAACTATTAGATTTGCATCTTATGCCTAAAAAAACAAAGATGCATCAAACTGGAACATTTCACATAGGGATTTAGCTTTTCAATCAATTACCCAATAATATAAAAGCAACATCAAAAAGGGAACATTTTGAGAAAATGTTGATGTCATACCTTCCACACCACTCCTTTTACCCTGCAGAAGAATATTTGAAATATATCCTAAATAACTGAAATAATTTAATGGAAATATCTTAATTTATAATTGACATGTCTGATATCATTGTGTATAATGTACATGTACATGATTTAAGGGGCAAATAAAATACTGCTACTACCACTATATATGAAAACCAGGCAATGTGGCTGTAGCGTCAAAACACCAAGGTGCAAGGGGTCCTGATTTGAATCTCGGGACCCAGCGGTGGCCTTAGGGAGTTATCACACACACCTGCAAAAAACCATTTAGCACCAAGTGCTGTAAGGGGGCATCCATAAATTACGTGAGGTCAAATGGGGGAGGGGGGGGGGGGTCCGGCGAAATCTCACCCGGGGGGGGGGGTCTACGGAAATCTCACGTGAAGTTTTGAATTTTTTTTTCACATAGTAGAGCTAAACAAAAAAAGTTACAAATTGCGAGAAAAGCGATTTTAGGGAGGAATTTCGTCGAAAAAACGGATTTTGAAGGGTGAGACCTAAAAAAAATGGGGGTGTTCTCACGGACCAGATCTCACCAGAGGGGGGGGGTTCGGCCATATCTCACAAAACCTCACCAGAGGGGAGGGGGGGGGGGTCCTGAAATCTGGAAAAACACCTCACGTAATTTATGGATGCCCCCTAAGCTTTCGCGGAAGAAAGATGCGAGCAGCATTCAACAAACATTACTTTAATAGATTATAATACATTAGAACTAAATACAAAAAAATTAATCATCACACACTGCTGGATATACGTATGTTCTGTTGACACAAATATAAAAATAGGATTAGAAAAATAGTGAAATAAATTAAGTACTCAAATATTCTGCTAAATTTTTATTTCAATAAATAATTTTACTCAAACACGAAACTGAATTTTTTTAATATTATGCAATAGGTGTGACTGCAACTGGAATCTACAAATAGAACACAAAAAAAACATTCAATTTATTATATTTCTTCTTTTAATTTTTAAGTACCAAGCTACAGGAGCAACCTTTGTTGACTTACACGACACCTACAGATTGGGACTAAGCCAAGTAAAGTAAACTGAAGGCGTGGAAAGAGATGTATACATTTCTAAAAGAAGTAACAGGAAAAAAAAAAAACAATCGAAAGTTGATAAGTTATGCACTTTTTTTTTTTTTTTTGCTTTCGGCAACTAAGCCATTCAGCCAGCCCAATGTGTTTCTCCATCACGTTTTCAGTTCACAAGTATGGACACCACAGGACGGACAGGACATTCACACAGACACACAACACTTAACATGCTGCCCGCGGCCGGATTCGAACCGGCGACCTTCGGCACGCGGAGCTAGCACGCTAGCCCCTGCGCTACCGAGGCCGGCAAGTTATGCACTTATTAGTAATAACAATGTAGAATAGTTTACACAATTTATTTTGTTAATTTGCCACTGCAACGCGCCCTCCGGTCTGACAAAGTATCTTTGGGTTAATACATAAGGTAACCATATTTTCAATCCACCAAATCGGGACACTCCCGAAAAAAAGTCGCTGACAAGTTTTGAGGAGGAATTTTCGATCCTGCGCCAGCTGTAGAGTTAAAGAAAAAAGGTCGCCGGCTTTCTCCAGGGCAGTGATTTATGCTAAATGAAGAAGAACATGCATTGCATCTAATATCCGAATCATGGTTTTCTTAATAAATAGATATTGTTTCTCAAGTTTAGAATTAAATACACACTTTCGTTTCGGTGGTGACATTATTTTCTTCTCACGCTGTTATTAAATCAAACAAACTTAACACAGGCAAAAAATCGCACTGTTTACTGCACGTCTTACCATCACCAAAAAAAAGGTTCAACTAAATGCTAATGTAACGTCTTCAACTTTAATGCCGCATTTACACTCGCGCCTCGCGCCTCGTGCACGAGTGCTGACACGAACTGCCGTTTACACTCTCGCAAGAATTCATTCATGGATGACTAGTGGGAATGACCTTTCGTTATTTTTTTTAAAAAAATTAATTGACTTTTTAATGTTTTTTAATTAGATTTAATGATTGATTTATAAACGTTTCTCGGAAACAAACCGAGTAATATTGTTATTGATGCACAATATTACTCGGTTTGTTTCCCGAGAAACGTTTATAAATAAACAACGCCGATAAAAATTGCATTCATTTATAGATTTAATTATGTTGATTTGCACCTTAAAGGAGCTAATAAAACTTTTATAGGTTACCAAAATGTTCTGTATGTCATTATTTATTAAAAACTTTTAACTACTGCGTTACAATCTATTAAGAAGAAATTTTCAATAGTTTCCTGAATTATTATCTGTAAACGATAATAACTCCAGAGGATATTGACAGATTCAGTACCCACCTCAACTAACTTTAGACATGGAAAAACGATTTGTAGATATTTTGAAATTCGATGTGTATGACTCGATGAAAAATCCTTCTACCGCAAATATTGAAGAAGCTGTTAGAACTTGACAAGAAGAAGGTTAAGAAATCGTATATGACGCAGAAAGCAAACATAAATTCGTTAGTGATGGATATGAAAACCCGGGGCAAAATAATAAAAAAAACACCTGTCATATCAAAATGTATGACAACTGATATTCAGTTTAATGAAACCTTTTCCTTCATATCTCATGTAATCAGGCATTTGTGCTGTTAATCATATTATAACCAAAGAAAGAAACCGAAAGAGGAGACCTATGTTCCTTGCAAAATTGACCAAGATATCCAGTTTTTTATTTTATCAGCATCTGCCTTAGGAATCACATTAATAAATCAAATAATAAAATCTAATTTCACCTAACTTCGTCCTTTTATATACGCAAAGTATAAATAAAAAGACAGATTTAACTACAGTGAGTAGTTTTATAAAGACTTATTGTGCCAAACGTAGCGAAAGTCAGACAAAGTATTTGGAAAATTATTATTATGGGCTTTAACTCACTGTACGTCTGTTTCATAAGGTATACATTGATACAAAACTGGGCGGTAGGTAAAAAGGTTGACTACCTCTGCTGTAAACAATGTGCTCGCGCCTTTGACTCGCGTCAAGAAACCGCCACTGAGGCGAGCGGCACTCGCGAGCTTAGACGAGGCGAGGCGAGACTACGCGAGTGCACCGTTTACACTCTCGCGTTCGCGCTGTCTCGCCTCGCCTCGTCTAAGCTCCCGCGAGAGTGTAAACACGGCATAAAAGCACGTGCAACATAATATAACAAGTAGCCGACAATAATGAATAGGCACGGCGGTAAATGTTAAAAGATACGCCAACCGCAACAATGGATAGAAGTGATGAAATTAATTCATACATTTGCAAAAGAACAGAAAAAAAGAAAAATATTTAAAAGGAAATAATACTTGTGACAGTTAGGAAAGGTTTCCTGAGGATGCAGAAAATAGTCAAGAATGTAAAACGAGGAGGGGGGGAATGCCAGGCCTTGAAAATCGGGACATTTTGCGTCCCGATTTGGATTTTTAAAAATCCGGGACAAAAGCTGAAAAAAAAGGACTGTCCCGGCTAAATCGGGACGTCTGGTCACCTTATTAATACAACAAATAACAGCACAACCAGATTTTATTTATGCTTTACTTTAGTTAAAATTGTAAATCTGGTTGTGCTGTTATTTGTGGTATCAACTCGAAGATACTTTATCAGTATCCAAGGCGCGTGGCCATGGCAAATTAACAAAATAAATTGTGTAAACTATTCTGCATTGTTGTTACTAATAATAAAAAGTATAACTTATCAACTTTCAGTTGTCTTTTTTTCCTTTCACCTCGAAATTGACTTTCAAAAATGTATTTCCACGCCTTTAGTTTTTCTCTTCTGTCTTTGAAATAGTCGGCTGTTTTATCCCACAAGTACGGTTTAATCTCCACCAATTCAGTTAATGTCACAGTATCGTGCGAGTAGCTGCTTATTATTACAAAACTACGAGAAAAATAATTGTTATAACTGAGATTAGATCTATAAACGCACCTCCCCCCCCCTCTCCCCGTCACTGGCACCAGTGTGGATATGTGTGCTTAAAGGGGCATGTACACGAGCATCTTTTTCTGGCAACATTCTGGCATTTATTGACCGGCAACATATCCGGCAATAGATGCTCAATATATGGCCCAGCAATGTGTGGCTCCACTATTGTTGGGCATTTGATGCTCCATATTATTGCTCAACATTCCCCGTTTACACGCATTGTGTGCTCGGCAATCAGTGGTGTCGCGAAAACTGCGCCCAGTGAAATTTGCGGCCAGTGAAATCTGCGGCCAGAATTCTCAACAATGCTGTAGCGGTATGTTTATTATAGAATAGGATCAAACTGGTTGTATTGTTAAAAGCCGCCCCACCGGCAATCTGAGCGGATTGCTACGTTTGTAGCCAATGTTTCTAAACAGCAGGTTGACACTACAGATGTTTTATAGTTTATAACTGTTATTGAAATACAAGTTTTATTCTTGCTTAAAAGACTTAGAAAAGAATTGTAATAACGAGGCAGATACTTACAGAATCGTAGTAGATTTCAGGCAAAATCTCCGTTTGCCTCACATTACTAGTGCAGGAGGCCTCCCATTCGGGAGGACGGCGGTTCGAATCCCCGTCCGGGCATCCAGATTTGGGTTTTCCATGTTTTCCCAAATCACTCCAGGCAAATTCCGGGATGCTTCCTTCAAAAGGCCATGGCCGAATTCCTTCCCATTCCTTGCCCCCCATCCTTTCCCGTCTCTAAAGACCTCGCTGTTAGAGAGACGTTAAGCAGATAAGAAACTAGTGTGGAAAAAATATTCTACCATCAGCAGTTGCGGGTTAACGTCATCCACATCAGATTTCCCGCATATGTGAAAACTGCGACCAGTGAAATTTGCGGCCAACCTAAAATCTGCGAAATCTGCGGCCAATACCTCTTCTCTTTGTGTCATGCCGCGCCGTCCTAATCACTCTAAACGCCCCTTTAGACCACCCGACCTGGTTTCACTAAATCGTGGCCTGGAAGTTTTTACG
This sequence comes from Vandiemenella viatica, assembly GCA_031002005.1. Taxonomy (NCBI): domain Eukaryota; kingdom Metazoa; phylum Arthropoda; class Insecta; order Orthoptera; family Morabidae; genus Vandiemenella; species Vandiemenella viatica. Next base: position 53,579,348 of record JARYHS010008074.1, read on the forward strand.
TGAACAAATCATTTTACATTACACGCCCGAAACAGCCAAGTTAATTTCTATTTTTTTTTTTTTTTATAGACACGCAAATGTTTCATAGGTTAAGTATTCTTTCTTAGACTTTTTTCGCACTCGTTACTGAAAGCTGAATTTTGTGCAGATCTGCAACACTTCGGAAAATCCAGTGCGGTACTAACTAGATCGGAGTGGCCGAGGTCGTCTAGAGGCGGCCATACACGATCGCTCCATCCGTCCAAATGGAGCGATGTCACTCCATTATCGCGTCGTCTGCGGGGAAATTTGATGTGGATGACGTTAACCCACAACTGCTGATGGTAGAATATTTTTTCCTACACTAGTTTCTTATCTGCTTAACGTCTCTCTAACAGCGAGGTCTTTAGAGACGGGAAAGGATGGGGGGCAAGGAATGGGAAGGAATTCGGCCATGGCCTTTTGAAGGAAGCATCCCGGAATTTGCCTGCAGTGATTTGGGAAACCATGGAAAACCCAAATCTGGATTCCCGGACAGGGATTCGAACCACCGTCCTCCCGAATGGGAGGCCTCCTCCACTAGTAATGTGAGGGAAAGGGAGATTTTGCCTGAAATCTACTACGATTCTGTAAGTATCTGCCTCGTTATTACAATTCTTTTCTAAGTCTTTTAAGCAAGAATAAAACTTGTATTGTAATAACAGTTATAAACTATAAAACATCTGTAGTGTCGACCTGCTGTTTAGAAACATTGGCTACAAACGTAGCAATCCGCTCAGAGCGCCGGCGGGGCGGCTTTTAACAATACAACTAGTTTGATCCTATTCTATCTATAATAAACATACCGCTACAGCATTGTTGAGAATTTTGGCCGCAGATTTCACTGGCCGCAAATTTCACTGGCCGCAAATTTCACTGGGCGCAGTTTTCGCGACACCCTTTGGGCCCCAGTATGAGTCACCGCAACAATCCAATTGGCTGCTTTGTTCTTCGCTCTCGTCGTTGCTATGCTCTCCGCTCCAGTATGTCTTCTCCTTAACACACACCTAAAGCGACGCAGGCTTCGGTAAAACTCAAGTTATAACGGGGGTTGTCAGTTATTTTGGATTTATATTGGAATATTCCCATTTTTTCCTAGACAATTTAATTGATCCTCTTTATTATCAATCGACCCCCTTTCGACCCCCGTGTATTAATCGACCCCTGGAGAACTCTTATCGACCCCCAGGGGGCAATACCGACCACTTTGGGGACCCCTGGCTTAGATCATTAGGCCTCTATCGAACTGTAAATTTCCCAACTAGAATACAAAATGATAGTAGCACCATTATTGATAACATTTTTGTAGAGGACAATAAATTAGAAATATATGTAACATTTCCAGTTGGTCAAAAAAGAGTAAACAAGAACTGGGTAACAGTTGTTATTAAAACATCTTACAGGCCTAAAAGGAAGCTAGGAATACTGATAATATACTTCTCAGGCAGCATTACAAAACTTACTGTAGAATTTTAACCAAAGTAATTAGAGAAGCTAAGCATTTGGATATAAACAATGAGAGTAGCAGTTCAGATAAAAAGTGTTTGGAACATAATTAAAAGAGAAAAAATTGTATCATATCCTGAAAATAAACCTATATCTTTAAACATTAACAATAAACTTGTAAATGACACCTCTTATGTAGGAAATGCTTTTAATAACTAATTCTTAGCAGTTGCGGAAAAAATAAGAGGAAAATATATTGGTAATGCGAGTGCTATAAATATACTTAAATCCTTGTCACTAAAAAAGCATCTATGTCTCTATTCCCCACCAATGAAATTGAAAAAACTATTAAATCCCTCAAAAACAAAAACTCATTTGTTTATGATCAGGTGTCAACCCATATACTGAAAAAATGTAGCACCAGCATTAGTAGAGTTAATGGTCATATTTGTAATAGTTCGTTTAAAGATGGTATCTTCCCTGACTCACTCAATAAGTCAATAATCAAACCACTTTATAAAATGGGCGGGTCCTCAAAGACTGAGAATTACAGACCCATACCACAGAATGGTGTATGCACATCTACAAATGAGTGACCTACTCAGTAAAGTACAGTTTGGTTTTAGGCAAGGTGTTTTGACAGATTCAGCAATTTTTACTTTTGTAAACAGCATATTGGAAACAATGGATAAAAAAATAAATTCCCTTGCTATATTCTGTGATCTTGCAAAAGCCTTTGACTGTGTTTATCATGGGATTCTCCTAGATAAATTAGAACACTATGGAGTTAGTGGTACGCCAGGACTTTGGTTTAAATCACACCTCGAAAATAGAAAGAAATGTGTATCATTGAAGGATGTTAATACAGGAGAGGTTATAAACTCAGAATTGGGTCTGCCTCAAGGTTCAATTCTTGGCCCTCTGCTATTCTTAATTTATATAAATGATCTCCCACATATACTAGGTGATAATCAATACGTGGTGCTCTTTGCAGATGATACTAGCATATCGTTGAAAGACCAATCAGTACAAAACCTAGAAAACACAGCAAATGATGCTATAAAGAAAATAAACAGGTGGTTTAATGCTAACAAACTAATGCTTAATGTAGAAAAGACACAGTTACTTCAGTTTGTTACAAAAATAAAACAACGAACAGCTATAATGTGATATCGGAAGGGAAAGCAATCAATGAAAGGAGTTTCACAAAATTCCTGGGTGTATATATATAGATAATATATTCAACTGGAAGCAACATATTCAACAACTTCTTAAAAAACTGAATTCTACAACATTTTCACTGAGGGTAATATCTAGACTAGCTAATATAGAAACAAGAAAATTAGTATATTTTGCATATTTTCACTCCCTGCTCACTTATGGCATCTCACTCTGGGGAAACTCTTCACAAGCACAGAGAATTTTTAAATCACAAAAGCGTGCTGTAAGAATTATTTGTGGAGCAAGCCTGCATCGTGGAGAAATCTATTTAGAAATCTAGGTTTGCTTACTATGCCAGCACAGTATGTATACTCCTTGCTATAATTTGTAGTGGAAAATCCTGAACACTTCAATCTTAATGCTGACATACATAGCCATAATACTAGGAATAAATATAATATTCACAAGGATTACAAGTCACTTTCAATTGTACAGAAAGGGATAACATGTACTGGAGCTTCCTTTTAAATGTCTTACCAAAAGAAATAAAATGTTATCTATGATAACCTAACGACTTTAAGTACAAATTGAATGTGTTCTTGCTTTAGAACCCATTTTACTCTGTGAAAGAATTTTCTTCTTGGAACTTGGTAACTAAGAATGGCTGAGAAAATACTATATATTTGGTGTATGGAAGGGTAAGATGACAAAGCTATCCACAATTACTAAAATGATATATTAGTTTTTCTTTATTTTATAACTGTTGACCAACGAAGTAATTACACTGTTTGCAAAATTCACTCATATATAGTAACTAACATGGGATAATATGTATTTACAAATTACAGTGAAAAATTGTCATACTAACAGGTTTTTAAGTAATTGACTGGTTATTAGTTGTTGATAATATTATTGATATTGTTAATAATTGTATGTATTGTTCCACATATAGCACCTAACATGATATAATATGTAGTTGCAGATTACAGTGGAAACTTATTATGCTAATGGGTCTGTAAGAAACTAACAGGTTATTAGATTCTGGTAACAAGTGTATACACTGTTCAACATATGTATTAACTGTCATGGAAAATTACAGTGTATACTGATTATACTAATCGGTTGTTAAGCATCTAACTTGTTATCAATTGCTGGTAATGTAATTGATATTATTGAAAGTGTACTGTTCAACATCCCCGACACTGTTCTCACATGGGATCGAAGCGAACATCTATCTATCTGTCTATAATGTGGAAATAAGTAAATGCAAGTATTTATTAATGAAAGGTATTTTATTTTGAAGAGTAGTAATAAATATCACTTTTACTGTAAAAAGTCGTTATCATTAAATAATGAATGCTTAATTGTAAAACATTTAAAAAAGTAAATGTTTAAAAAGTATTGGCTTTGGCAGATGTCCTATTTCATTCTTCTTTGCTTTACAAAACTTCTTTGAAAACAATATTAGCAGTTATAATGTGATCATCGTCGACTTTTTAACACAAAAGTAAATATTAATGAATCTACAAACTCTTGAAAAAGCCGCGTACGGGTGTACATACGAAAAAAACAGGTTCTGATAAGTACAATCCTGCCTTTTGAAGCGTCTGTCCTTGTGCTATATTTATGTTCATAATGAAGGTTACTTTTTGGGAATTGTTTTCTTATCATTTGGTAAGACACGGTTGATCAGAAGATGTGAGATTACTGCGAGGTATGAGCACAGTTTTATCGGAGTGAATGAATTTAGCACGGATGACGTACTCGTCTAAATGAATTGTGGCAGTTCTATCATTACCATGGCGCCACAATCTGATGATAAATTCTTATAGAACTCGACGAAACAAATCGAAAATAAAGAATAATTTGTTTTGATATCACGCTTGGTTTTTGAGATATAGCATGTCAAAAATCGGTTATAGGTATAGTGCCTTGTGCTTTTCAGTTTGTCTCGTCGAGTTACATAAGAATCCATCATGAAATTGCGGCGCCAGTGTTTTCGTAGAATCCCCTAAATTACCACTAATCTTGCACCATTAATTAATCCCTGAATAACATTAAGATTTTTATGTAACATGATAAAAGCATTTTTCCATCATAAAATTGCGGCGCCGGGGTTATCGTAGAATCCCCTTAATTACCACAAATCTTGCACTATTAATTAATCCCTGACTAGCGTTAAGATCTGTATTTAACATAATAATAGCATTTTTCTTTAAAATCAATTTATGAGGTGGTAAATCGGACGATCTTGGAAATGGATCCAGCGATTTGGATGAAATATCATATGTATATAATGCTTTGCTTTTCAAGATGGTAACGCGATATTATATTTAAAAAGAAGGAGCAATTGTTGTATTTGGTTTCTCGGAAACGGCTCTAACCTCATCTCAGAGAATTTTCAGGTACCAGTAGTCTCACTGATGTTCGTTAAGCTTCTCTTTGGTTAAAACTAAGAACTGTGCACCTCAAAATGCCTAGGAAGCCTTTAAGGATTTTACATTAATCAAACTTTACTCAAAATCTTGTAGAGTGAACAGAAATCGAAAGATGCTGAGTGAAGATGGGTCACCCAGGTACTAAAAAATAAGCAGGTATGGCATTGTTGGTAGGGACATCTCGAAAGGGCTGTTCGGCCGCCTGCGAGACAGAGTTTCAATTTGCCGCGCATTCCGCCTCTGTCGTGGCTGTGCCTACCGTTTAACACAGAATCCGAGTCAGTGAACATCCTCGCTTGGCTCATATGATCAAAAACAACTTTTACAATATCCTGACTCCACAGAGATTTGCAAGCAAGCGCCTAAGGGGCCACCTATAAATTACGTCACACGAATTTTATGATTTTTGGAGGCGACCTTCCTTTTCACAAGTGGTCACATTTGTGTGACCGCCTTTCCCCTGGTGTGACGTCACATATTCCAAATTATTAAATTAAAACATCACTTCCAAATTTATTTATATACTAGCTGGTGGCCACGACTTCGTTCGTGTTTGTAAATAATTTTGATTGACAGCTACCGATATGTAACCACCATAGTGCACGATACGAGACTCAAGGGTAACACCAGTGATCTGCGCAGGGTATTTACGGCTGCCAAGTAAAATATAGGGACACACATGTCTTTGGTCGAAATATGAAAATGCTCGTTCTCGATTTGGATAATATTAGGTACATTCGATGTGTCAACATCTTCTTCACGATCTTGATCCAACCATATAACTTTATCATCGTCTATCAAACAAAGAACTTCCTGTTTCCTATCACGTCTAGTTGGAATTCATGAGGGCAAATCTTAGTGATGGGCCTCTTGTTTAAGGTGACCAGACGTCCCGATTTAGCCGGGACAGTCGTTTTTTTTTTCAGCTTTTGTCCCGGATTTTTTAAAATCCAAATCGGGACGCAAAATGTCCCGATTTTCAAGGCCTGGCATTCCCCCCTTCCTCGTTTTACATTCTTGACTATTTTCTGCATCCTCAGGAAACCTTTCCTAACTGTCACAAGTATTATTTCCTTTTAAATATTTTTCTGTTCTTTTGCAAATGCATGAATTCATTTCATCACTTCTATCCATTGTTGCGGCTGGCGTATCTTTTAACATTTACCGCAGTGCCTATTCATTATTGTCGGCTACTTGTTATAATATTATGTTGCACGTGCTTTTAAAGTAGTTTAGGGGTGTCCACTTAGGAAATACATCGATGTTTTCATTCGATGTAATACATCGGAGTCATGCATCGATGTTTTTCGATGCATCGCTTAGAAACACCGATGTTTTTTCAACATCGAATACTTTTATGTTTTTCAAAATTCAACAAATAAAAACCAACAATATTCGTCGGCAAATGTCGTTTCATTTATCTATTACCTGTTCCTTTAAAATCCCCAAGAGAAAATGTGACAAATAGTTTGATATTCACCATTTCCAGTTGAAGCAGATAGTTAGCTGTCTTTCGTTCGGTCCGTGTGATCACACATTAACACTATACCAGCAGTGTAGTGCTCTAGCTGTGTTTAATTTTGTGCTTTTTTTGTTTATGGCTTCACGCCTCGACGACGTCGACGTCATTAGAGGCGGGAAAGGACTGGGGGCAAGGAACGGGAAGGAATTCGGCCAATGCCTTTTGAAGGAAACATCATGACAATCGCCTGGAGTGGTTTGGGGAAACCATGGAAAACCCAAATCTGGATGCCCGGATGGAGATTCGAACCCGCGTCCTCCCGAATGCGAGGCCAGAACGTTACTGTTCTTCCAACATTAAAAAAATTAATTTTATGATAACGTGTGTTGGTTGAGTAGTATTGTATGAGTGAGGGATAGCTTTGTGAGTCAAACAGAAAATACAGATTAACCCGGTTTATATCTAAATATTGAGTAGCATCACGTAACAGTTGTTTTTAGAGCAAGATTGCCCAACCAATTTTGGAGATGGGCTACAATTTCGATTCTAAATTAGCCTGCGGGCCATATAATACTTGTCTATAGTTACAGAGGATATTTTTATATAACAAAGATATAAGTAACACAGTTTAATTACAATCAAGAAGTAAAAACCATCAATGAGACCTTTGCAGAGGTTAAGACTTTTGCAGAGGTTTTTGAGCCCGCTGCTGTTGGCGGGCAAATTGAAATGCACTGGCGGGGCACGGGTGGGGTTGGACACCACTTGTTTTAGAATAATATCATCTTATTTCGATTCATAGCAAACAGCGGCAAACAGTAGGACTGTACCTTTATATATATATATATATATATATATATAAAAAATCTGTTCAATCACTCATGAGGACAAGATACTCAACCAAAAAAAAAGATTTTTTTTAAAAAATTCTTCTTCACCGTCGTTATGTCCCGCTAGTTGCTCACAGGTGTCACCACCTGTTAATGACGGCTACTTCAAATTGAAATTATTTAATTTAATCTCGAATAAATCTAGCAATCTTAACATTTATTGCTATTGTTTTTGCCATTATTAGCAAGAGTTATTTTTTTTATTGATTCGATGTTTTTATAAAAAAAAAATCGATGCATCGAATAGAAAAATTCTTTGTCAAAACATCGAATCCATCCGATGTATCGTATGGTAAACATCGAATGGATACGATGCATCGATGTTTAGTGAATATCCCTAATTTAGTTGAACCTTTTTTTTTGTGATGGAAGACGTGCAGTAAACAGTGCGATGTTTTGCCTGTGTTAAGTTTATTTGATTTAATAACAGCGTGAGAGGAAAATAATGTCACCACCGAAACGAAAGTGTGTATTTAATTGTAAACTTGAGAAAGAATATCTATTTATTAAGAAAACCATCACTGATTCGGATATTCGATGCAATGCATGTTCTTTTTCATTTAGCATAAGTCACGGGGGATGGTCTGATATTACGCATCATTTAGCTAATGAAAAACATAGAAATGCAGTGCGTGTAATGACAGATGCCTCAAATCATAAGGATATTAAAATATTTCCTTTACGGGTGAGGTATTTTCTTCCTGCTGAGGGAATTAGTGTTAAATTGTTAGAACTTAATTCACTGCCTGGAGAAAGCCGGCGATCTTTTTTTTTTTTTTTTTTTTTTTTTTAAGCTCTACAGCTGGCCCAGGATCGAAAGTTCCGCCTAGACTTGTTTTTAGCTCTACTGGACTGTGGTGCGGGCTCCCTTGGTTTTTTTTTTTTTTTTTTGGAAGTGTCCCGGTTTGGTGGATTGAAAATATGGTCACCTTACACTTGTTGCCTCTTATTACGTGATTGCTTGTGTAGGTTAGTGGTTTTGTATGATGAAAAATATAGACCACAGATGCCAAACGATCGTTTGATAAGTTTGTAGAGTCAAAGGCGGTGTGTGTGGCCTTTCGGCATATGTCAAAGGCGGCTGACGTGCGATACCTGCTACGGCCTCGTATATCCGCTTGAGCACGCTCAGGCGAAAGAGCCGCTCATTCTTTTGAGCGTGCTGAAGAAAAAGGATATTTTGGTCCAACGAGCCTGCTGCCGGTGCTCAGAAAACTCTCGGTTTTTGATGTGTTGTCACGTGTGCGTGCGGCAGCTGCGGCCTTTATTATCCATAAGATATCAAAGACGAAAAGTACCAACGTGGTGGATTAGAAAAAGTTATCGTCAGCAAAGAAATTATCTTAGAAATTAAAATTAGCGAATTGACTTTCGAAGGAAACAGTCAGCATTTTCAAAACTTTACGAGAGAGTCAAGATAGATTTCGAACATTAACTGCGTTTAGTTGAATCTCATATTAAAAAGCACTGTAGGACTATGCGTGAGGCGACCACACCTGGAAATAAATTAATGATAACTTTAAGATCCCTGCGGGGTGTAAGGGTTTGGGAGAGACTATACTAGCCTTTTCAAACAAAATGTCAACCTCTCCTTCACGTGGTGCACCCTGTCTGCACGGACGAAGCTCTGGCGACTGAAAGATTCCCGGTACAAGGAATCACCCACTGCTTGCCAACGGCCTCCGAAAGGAGGGCGGAAGAGCGGGGAGCGGTTCAGGGCACCCTCTTTCCCTTGGGTTGGAAACGGCCCCTAAAGGCGGATGAATCAGAAATGATCAACGGCATGGGGATGCAGAAGGCAAAGGGAAACCACTGCATTAAAGACCCAAAGGGTATCCCGAGGACATGTAATCCTCTCAAATTACATACATTATGATGACTTCTTCCTGGGTAAAATCTTCCGGAGGTAAAATAGTCCCCCAATCGGATCTCCGGGTGGGGACTGCTCAGGGACGAGCCATCAGAATGGATAGAAACATTCTACGAGTCGCAGCGTTAGAAGTTTGAATAGGGCAGGTAGGTTAGAGAACTTAAAAAGGGAGATGGAACAACTTAAGTTAGATGTTGTTGGGATTAGTGGAAGGACGCACAGGATTTCTGGTCTGGGGAACACAGGATAATTAGCACACAAGCTGTGAATGGAGTCACTGGTGTAGGATTTGTAATGAACAAGAAAGTAGGGAAACGGGTGAGTTATTATGAACAGTTTAGTGACAGGATTATTTTGATGAGATTAGAAACTAAGCCTCTCCCAACCACATTAGTACAAGTATACATGCCAACGTCACAGGAACATGACGAAGAAATAGAGAAAATATACGCTGAAATTGAAGAATTAATCCAATATGTGAAGGGGGAGGAAAATCTAATAATCATGGGTGATTGGAATGCAATAGTGGGAGAACGAAAAGAGGGGAATACTGTAGGAAGTTTTGGTCTAGGAGAAAGAAATGAGCGAGGAAGCAGGTTGCTAGAATTTTGTGAAAGATATAAGCTAGTAGTGGAAAACACACTGTTTAAGAACCATGCAAGAAGAATATACACCTGGAAACGTCCTGGGGATACAGGCAGATATCAGCTAGATTATATCATGGTCAAACAGAGATTCAGGAATCAAGTTCTACACTGTAAAGCGTACCCAGGAGGAGACATAGACTCTGACCATAATTTGATAGTAATGAAGTGCAGGCTGAAATTCAAGCGAATAAGGAAGCAGCATAGGCAGAACAACCTGGAAATGAATAAACTGAAACAATCTAGCACGAGAGAAAAATGTGTAGAAATGGTAGACCTAGGTCTAAGAAGTACCTGTGAAAGGAGCTCAACCGAGGACAAATGGAATGCATTAAAGACCGAAATAATGAAAGCTGGTAAAGAAACATTAGGCTTTAGGGAACAAGCTTCCCGAAAATCTTGGATCACAGAAGAAATTTTGGAACTGGTGGATCAGAGGAGAAGGTACAAAAATGCCCAAGATGAAGCAGGAAGAGAGCAATACAGGCAATTTAGAAATCAAATAAACAGAAAATGCAAAAGAAAAATGGCTACAAGAAAAGTGTGAAGAAGTAGAAAAGGAAATGGTCGTAGAAAAAGTAGATGATCCATATAGAAAGATCAAACAGAATTTTGGAGAAATGAAGAAAAGAGGTATGAACATTAAAACTGCCGATGTAAAACCTCTTTTAAGCTCAGAAGATAGAGCTAACCGATGGAAGGAATACATTGAGAAACTGTATGTTGGGGGCGACTTAAACATTAGTGTATTGGAAAAGGAAGGCGATGTCGACATTGATGACTTGGGAGATCCTGTTTTGAGGACAGAATTTAATAAAGCTCTGAATGACTTGAAAGCAAATAAGGCAGTTGGAATTGATGAGATCCCTGCATAACTTCTTAAATCCCTAGGAGAGGAAGGAATCGAAAGATTATTCAAGCTGATATCAAAAAGTTATGAAACGGGAGAAATTCCAACTTATTTTAATAAAAATATCATCTTCACACTTCCAAAGAAAGCACAAGCCGACAAATGTGAGAATTATCTAACATCACATGCTTCAAAATTACTTACCAGAATAATATACAGAAGGATGGAAAGGGTAGTAGATGAGATAGTAGGTGAAGATCAGTTTGGGTTTAGGAAAAACCGCGGTACAAGGGAAGCAATTCTGTCTTTAAGATTAATACTTGAAGGGCGGATCAAGAAAAACAAAGATACTTTTATGGCATTTGTTGATTTAGAAAAAGCTTTTGATAAAGTTAGGTGGGACAAGATGTTGAAAATTTTAAAGACGTCAGGCCCAAAGTATCGAGATAGAAGAATCCTCTATAAACTATAAAAGAATCAAGTGGCTGTAATAAAAGTAGAGAATCACGAGAGACATGCATCAGTTAAAAAGGGCGTGAGACAAGGTTGTAGTCTATCCCCGTTTATATTGTATGTAGATGAAGCAATGAAGAAAGTCAAAGAAAAATTTGTGGCATAAGTTTTCAGGGAGAAAAAATAAGTATGCTACGATTTGCTGATAACATTGTCTTGTTAGCAGAGAGGACTGAGGATATTGAGAAGTTATTGAATGGCATGAACAAAATACTGAAGGAAGACTTTGGACTGAATAAAAATCAAAGTAAGACAAAAGTGATGAAATGTAGCAGAAATGATACCCATACTAGCAGATTAAATATAAAAATAGGATCGGATGCAATAGCAGAAGTGAGTGAGTTCTGTTACTTGGGAAGCAAAATTACAACCGATGGCCGAAGCAGGAATGATGTTAAAAGCAGAATAGCAACAAGCAAAAAGAGCCTTCATGAAAAAGAGAAACCTTTTAGTTTCAAATATTGATCTAGGAATTAGAAAGAACTTTTTAAAACTCTATGTGTGGAGCACAGCACTTTACGGTAGCGAAACATGGACTTTAGGAATTCCAGAATGATAGAAACTTGAAGCATTTGAAATGTGGTGCTACAGAAGAATGCTGAAAATTAGGTGGACAGACAAAGTTAGTAATAAACGAGTTTTGGAAATGATGGGTGAGAAGAGAAGTTTGTGGAAGAAGCTTACAGGAAGAAGAGACAGGCTGGTATGTCATATTTTGAGACATGCTGAATTGGTTAATTTGTTAGTGGAGGGAACAGTCGAAGGTAAGAACTGTAGAGGAAGACAGGGATCAGGGATTAGAATATATGAAGCAGATAATTGAGGACGTGGGTTGTAAGGGGTATGTAGAAATGAAGAGGTTAGCACAGGATAGGAAGGGATGGAGGATTGCATCAAACCAGTCTAAAAAAAAAAAAAAAAAAAAAAAAAAAAAGATCCCTGCCTTCAGGAGAGTCCTATACAAACCTGCAGCATGTGTCCTAAGTACCCTATAGCATCAGCCGTTTTGTACGTACTGGTACTCTGTGACAATATTTTTCAGTCTCTCCAAAGTTATATTTAGTTTGGTACCTATTTGTAATTTTTATAGACTTTTAATACCTATATATATTCAAAGATTGTTTTATGTTTTTTTAATTTTTTGTGTGATCGTGTGATCAATACCGTACCTCGCTGATTTCACGCCATGCAGCCTCTCATTTACTTAGATTATAAATACTGCTCATATGAGCTATCCCATAGTAACTTCTTTGATGCGTAGCGATTAATTGTTGTCAAGCAAGTGTCGTTGTCCCGCATGCTCGCGCTCATTAAAACCGCCAAACCACCATCCACACTGAGCGCCGAACGCACACTGGCTCGTCTTTGAGCTAGGGATGGCGATCTGGAATCGATCTTTTGTACAAAAAAAATCGATTTTTTTTAAATCGATTCATAGTTCTGAACAGTACCGGTCTAAGGGGGAACAAACCGGGGCTCTTGCTCCGGGCGACAACTTCAGGGGGCGCCAAAATCGTGTGTTGGTGGCATCTTTTTATAAGCGCCAGGGCGAAATATTCATGTGCTGCCGACCCTTTTTTTTTTAGGAAAAGCGCCGTGGTACACTGTCCGCGGCGGCAACTTGAAAGGACGGACAGAGCGGCCTTAAAACAAAGCTCTGTTCACGGAATGGAATTCATTACGTCATTGTTAGCGGGAACTCCCGATATTCTTGGATTTCTAAATTTTGCCATCTGATGTTCGCATTCTTGCAGCTGCATTCGAGTGATTAGCCCAATTTTATTTTAATTTCTACTTTATTTCTACTTTATTACTTGAAACCGACCATTAATAGGTAAGGAAGAATCTATCGTTATCAAATATCTCAGCGTTTTTCATCCTTTGTCAATCCGAGGACCTGTAAAATGTCAAAAAAACTTCTGATCATTAACTTATATGGGCCTTATTTCTTACCTCTGTATATATTATGAACCAAACCTATTAATTGTTATTAGCATATACCGCCGTTTCTCAAGACATATACCTACATAAATCACTCATCAAACGTCGCTCTCCGAAAACGTATTTAGGGAATAGGGTGTTAAGCAGCCATATACTGAAAATACCAGATTTTTGATGGTAGTTGAAATATTAATTGTTTTTGGAAAGTTTGGATTACTAGCTTATTCTCGCTTACATTATTATGCAGGACGAGACGATACCCATTTTTATTATTATTATTATTATTATTATTATTATTATTTTTTTTTTTTTTTTTTTTTTTTTTGTTAGTTTGTTTGGACTTGTACAAAAACTTTATTACTTCTTCGTTGGATCCACTACACGGTAGGAAATAATGAAATAAATGTACAAAAACCAAATTAAAAGCTAGTAGCCAGACAAGATTGACGGCGAAACACCTTGCTGTTACAGCCCTATTGAATAATTTACCTGAATTTAAAGCACTGGAGGAAATTGAAGAATCTTCTCTGGCTGTAGTGTAGAGCCTGAGTATGAATCCGCTCATCTCTTACATGATGTATTGGATTTTAAATTTATCCTCAAATTAACAATTTAAGCTAACCTTCTTCGAGAAATTAATAGAGTAAACGTGGAATTACTTAAGACGGACATAATCCATTCGCGTTCTGTGTCACTAATGAAAGGGCTTATTAAGATATTGCAAGTAATGAGACTAAAGCCGATAGAATGTTGGATCAAAGAAGCTACATCTGTAGCACCAAAATTGGGAATAGTTCTGATACTCAAAAGTAAACGACTTTCCAAGCGAAAGCGGTAACACGACGAAATCTGCGAGGACGAATCAAGAGCATTAGACGCCACACAGATGTTTTCCAATTATATAAAAGTTGTATTTGGCAAAATTTTAACAGAAATAGGAATAAGGGTAGAAAGTGCAATAAAACTAAATGAAAACTTTGCCTTCCTTGGTGGCCACACGTTAGTTAATAAGTCCACAGAAGATCTCTCAAAAAAATATGGAGCCGTTCTAGCAAACATACACTCCAAGGACTTAAACGGAATTGATTTCTGCCAGGAACTTGCCGTGTTTAAACAACAAGATCTATTTTTAATTAGAATCGATTAAACAACTAGTCTATTCCAATTGTCGCAACACATGTGTAAAAATTACTTGCAGGAAGCCTTTCCTAATATTTGTATAGCTCTGAGAATATACTGCACGTTACCAACGACGTCAGCAAGCTGCGAGTAGACTAAAAATCATAAAAATCTACCTGCGATCAACAATGAGCCAGAAACGTCTTTCTAGCCTCGCGATCTTATCAATCGAAAATAGAACAGCTTATGAGACGAATTTTGATGAAGTTATAGACTCTTTCGCGGAATTGAAAGCTCGACGAGTGAAGTTGTAGGAATATTTAGCGCAAATTTTTCTAGGGCCTAAGGACTGCAATTGTGAGTACAGTCTGGCTCGTGCGTTATGTATTCTGATTGTGTGTATTATATATAATGCAAGCAATAAAAGAACTCATTTCCTATTATGTCTTTTGTATTTTTTATCACGTTAGTTTAATAGTACCCAACTGAGTGTGGTGTTTTCTTTAGGAGGAGGGGGGTGGGGGGGGGGGGCGCCAGCGTGATGCTTTGCCCCGGTTCGGAAAAATCCTAGATCCGCCACTGGTACTAAATCGATCCAGTGAAGCGACATTTCACCCGTGATAAGTGATGAGCGGAACCGCTTGTATCCTGTTAGACTGGACAGACTGTTGTTCCTGAAAAGCTTAGACATTAAGCACTGGGAACTGTAAACCATATCTTTTCATAACTGATTTATGTAACCAACAAATTTGTGAAATAAATGTCTTTTGTATACCAGAGACTTTGATTTAGTTGTAAAAAAACTGTTAAAAATTGATAAAAGATCGATTATTGTGGTGTCATTTTTGTTTTCCATGATTGGAGTTATATTAAAAATACGAACACGAAAAGCAAATCGAAAAAAGATCGATTTTTAGAAAATCGATCTTTTAGATATCGATTTTTTTGTGAATCGATTTATCAAATTTCGATTGGAATTGATTAAAAAATCGATATTTTTCAGAAAGAATCGCATACCTACTTTGAGCATTCTAAAATATACCGACACACGATCGGCTCGACCCGAGCGCGTTCTCCGTCGTTCGTTGCGAAGGTGCTCAGGCGTCCACACTAGATCTGCTCGCTTCACCACTCTTCACATGGCGATATAGTTATTTATTACTCAATTAGTCCAAGGCTGATAACACTCCTCAACTGTTTAGTTAAACTTATACTAATGGTATAAGGCTGACACACCACCTCATAGGAAAGAAGCCTAAACGCAAATTGTTTGAGTTTAAGGTTGGCCATTCGGGGGACGCGCATTCACGCGTAAAATGTCCGCGCGAATACGCCTGTATACGCCCGAACAGATCTCTCTAATTCAAACACAGGGAATGTAATGACTCCGTCCATTGTAAGCGCTTGAGTCGCGCAAACATACGCGTCACGCGAGTGCGATGAGATACGAAATTGTTTGGTTTTCGTCGGGCGAACACGCGCTTGCTTCACGCGATGGATATTGAGAATGTAAAGGCGCCGACAGACCTTTCTTGAGCTCCAACAATCACGGAAACGACACAAATCGAACAAAATCAATTAAAACTACTTGAAATCATTAGGAAATGTTTTTAAGTGAAAATTGAATGTATATACAAGCACTTAACAGCATATTTACGAAACCAAACATTTCTAAAAAAAAAAAAATCTCATTCAAAACATTATGGTCCACATAACATTTGCAAAGCAACGACTCAGAATAAGTGATCTACTTACAAAAAGAAATTAGATCCTACAAGAAACAATTCTTGTAAAATTGAGGCCATCCATGTGTCGTGGTTCTTCGGTTACAAAAAATTATCAGATCTGAGCCAAGTCTATACAGTGTGTCACTTGCTGAAACAGCACGGTTTTTCTTAGTAAAATGGATAGTTGACATAAGGAAAAAAGACTGGTAACTTCTATGTTTTATCAAATTAGACAGTAAAACTTATACAAATATTTTAATTATGTTTCTTTTATTAATCTTACAAATACTCAAAAACCACGATTTCCGTCACACATATTTCACATTTAATTTAAATTAATTAAATTGCGATGGAGCACACGATCCGGAGGCAATTAGCCTACAGATCCATTATTCCTCCTTTCCTGTAATTTCATGCTTTTGCCCTCTACAAATTTCAACTTTAAATTCTTTCATCGTTTTTGGTGATTTATTCATCAGTTCTCTGGATAACTTATTGCAATCCATGACCCCCTTACCCACGCAAGAAAATCTGAAATCAAGCGCCAGCTTGTGGTCGTGGTCATCTTTTCCCTTCCATGCATTACTTTTAATTGTTACACCAATATCTTTCCACGCCTCATCACCAATATACGCATTGTACAGTCCAATGACTCTCTTTTCTCTTCTCCTGTCTTCCAACGAATCCCATTCCAGCTCCTTTATCATTTCGGTTACTGAATATGTTATGCGGTAATTTCCAGAGACAAATCTAGCAGCCTTTCATTGCACCCCCTGCAACTCAGGTTTGCAGGTCTTAGAATAAATGATACACATTATACCTTCCATTTCAGTAAAAAGTATGACGTACATAGTGGTCAGGTTATTATACTTTTATTTTATTTTAAATCAACAACCCTTAACCCCTAAAGAAATCATGCTGTTTCAGAAAGTAAAGTAAAATAAAAACATACTATATAGTATAAACTTGGTATGGGATAAGATTTTTGACACTGAGCAGTCACAAGAATTTTTGGCACGATTTTTACAAGAATTTTGTTTTGTAGGATATACATATAATGCAAGCACGACTTCTATAAAAGAGTAGCTATTAAAAAAGTGTATATTCTAATCTGTAAAAAAAATTTGTTTTTCATCTTTGACATCAGTGAATGAACTGCTCGTATAGTAATCCTTTTTTTTTCTCTCTCTCTCTTGACAACAACATTCAGAACAACTGAAATTAATCCAGTCAAAACGATACATTAAGCTAATTATTGGTGGGAAACAGAATCGAGAGGTGACTCCTCTATAAGAACCGTTTTCTGAATCGATTCAGTTAAAAGAATCACAGAGAGAAGTGGGGATTGATCCGTTTTTGTTGGACAATAACATACTGATTAGTTCAGATTCTGGCTCGACTGTGTGTCATTAACTCGTCAACGTTTACGACTCTCTCACTCTCCGCTCATCTACGATTTTTTGGCTCTTTTTCAATTTCTATTCTTCTCAATATTTGTTCTTCGTGATTCGATTCTTGAGCCTTGTTCCCATTGCGTAAGGCGTGGTTAACCTCAAGTCGTTCGAGATTTGTACTTATGGACTTGTGGTTGTTTGAATCCGGAGGTTCGCACCGTTTCCATTTGCGTTAAGTTTTGGGATGTGAACTGACTTCGTTTTCTGTCATTAATTGTCTGGCTTCCGAAAATATCCGTTCACATGATATGGACGTTCTTGTAGTGCATAGTCGTTTTAGTACTAATTTGTACGTATTTGGAAATATTCTCTTTCATTCGTCCCATCACACAAGATGGTTCAAGTTTCTCGTGGAAAATGTTTCATTAAATATTTATCTTCCTCTACAACAGCCAAACCCTTGGCATCGGGAACTTGAAGTACTCGAGTCTGCTGACAGACTCATCGAACTCGTTAAATACAGCGATTTTATGTGCCATCATTACACATTACTTTGATAACAACACGAATTTGAAATCAGCCCTTTTAGATTGTAGTGAATTACCAGATAATCATAGGATTGACCATATAGCTAATTGGGTAAAATGGGTATCTGATCGATATGAAATAAGTTTTAAAGTGTGTGATGTGGCAACTAACAATGTGGCAAACATAAAAGTGGCAGATGCTTCTTTTAACCTGAAGCACATAACATGTTTTAGTCATTCGATTAATTTGGCCCTTCATTCTGCAGTTAACAGTTCGACAAAGTAAAATCAACGATCCAAATTTTTTAAGTGAAGCAGCCATGAAACTGCAACATTGTGTAAAAAAAAAAAAAAAAAAAAAAAAAAACTGTGAAACAGGACGTTCCTACTAGGTGGAACTCCACAAACGCTATGTTAAATACTTGTAGATTTTTAAATCTTAAAGCAAATAATTGTAGTATTAAAACTTGCCCACTCTCATTTAACATTTACAAAGCCTGGATGGAATATTATTAAGCAGGTCGTAAATATGTTTGGAGTATTTTTTGAAGTGACAGAGGAGGTCACTGCTTCCAAAATGGTCTCCCCCTCAAAGATAAGGATATTGGATCGTGGCCTGAGAAAAACAGTAAAATTACATCTCGGAAACAAACAACTCTTGGCAGATGTTAAGGGAATTGGGCGAGAGTTCGTTGAAGAAGATGACAAAATGATTCGGTAGAATAGAATGTGTAGAACTGGTTGTCCAAGGTTCAAGAAGCAAGGATCTGAGGCTGTCAGTCGGTTTTTATAACGGTAAAGGGACTAAATTTAGCGCATAGCCAGACATTTACTTTGAAGAGTCTGAAGAAGAAGCTCGTTACATAAACCCTCACCAACACAAAGTTTTTTTATTTGGAAAGAGTTCGATGTACTGTCAGCCAACTGGTCTTCAAGTTACAGATTTCAAATCTTCTCTATTATAGAAATGAATAAATATTTAGTTGAACTTCTTCTACCGAAAAACTTGATCCCTCTTTTGTGGTGGGATTAAAGAAAGAGAATAATTCCAAACTTCTAGAAATTACTACTACAGAGGCTATGCATTTCAGCAACATTTGTACCATGTAAACGAATTATTGTAAGTTGATTCACATCTTAAAAATTACCTCAAATGGTATTAAATTGTTATAATCTTCTTTTGTAAATTACGTCATTGTTACTGTGAATTTAGTGCACTGATTTGTTTAAATAATAAAATAAATTACAATTTAAAAACCAAATACAAACCATTATTTTAATTATTACTGGTTAGTAAAATCCTCCTCATCAGTTAATAAACACGTCATCAATGATCGATCTTCAGAATACCGTGTGAAAAGAATCGGAGAGCCGTTGAAAAGACTCGGTTCCCATCAAGAAGTGAATCGACACCAAACGATTCATCAAAAAGAATCGATCTTCTCATTGCTAAAGCTGAATGACACGCAATAAAATTCACAGAGAAGTCAACACACACACACGCCCAGGCATGTTAGCATGACAACAATAAGGACCATGTCTCGTTAGCATGCAGTACATACCTACACACAATTACCTGCGTCGTTATTAAAATTAAAACGATTAATAAATATACTTGCGTGATTTTATAATACCATAATATTTTTTATATCATAGATGGCCATCCGCCAGAGACGATAGGGAGTCCACTCCAAAACACAAAAGGATGCTTCCTGCCGTCGCGTAGGATCCGCCGCACTGGGCGATCGCTCCCTGCGCCCTTAGGAGAATCTGTCATTGACAAAGGCTCATCCGAATCTGATGAAAAATATGGATTTGTGTAATGAATATTGGCAATAATTAAGGGGTTAAAAGCGAAAAAGGGTTAGGGTTTTGTGAACCTAATATAGAAAATATTTTTCTGTTTGTTTTAAAGTATACATGTGCAGAGTTCCTTAATAATAGGATAAAAACTGTTGATTTTTTATAAAGAACATTGACAAAAATTAAAGGGATTTACAGGAGGAGATCGGTTTAGTCTTTATAAACTATTTGTCTCTTTGTTTTAAGGTACGGTACACATGTTCAAAGTTTCATCGAAATCAGACAAAACTTTGGGTTTGTATAAATACCATTTGCAAAAATTAGGGGGTATAAACGTGGTGAGGGCATAAATTTTTATTTTATTTAATTTTTTGTCAGAAACCATTGCAGCCGCGCGCATAACGACTCACCAAAGTTTCAACATAATTGGATTAATGTTATAGGATTTTTTTTTATTTTTTTTATTTACCCTTCATTTATACAGGCTAATATCTTAGTGACTAAATTAGGCCCTACGTATTAATTTTTACATTGTTGATTACATAGTGTTTTGAGATTTGTACAAAATATTTACATGCAAGGAATTTGGCATAAATTCCGTTACACTTTGACTTACTGTCTAATTAATTCTATAATATTACATTTGGTCTTGCTTACAGTAATAACAGTTACAGCTGCTATTGCAAATTTTAATGTTATATTGAATCACAAATATCACTTATTGTTGTTATAGTGATAGTGGTTTTTATTGAAATATTCCAGTTATTCTTAGAGTATCCCATTATTCAGTTAGTTGCAGTTAATCCAGTTTGTACATATCTTTCTGTAATTTATCATTTAGTTATACCGGATTACTGGGTAATAATTGCTTATAAGTAACATTCACTTAATTATATGTTCTCAGCCACTACAGTCCTGAGCCAGTTCAAATTTGCAGCATCCTGGCTTACCATTAATATGGAAATTAACTCCCAAATATTGTTATGATTCATCGTGTATTTGTGCAAAAGTCAATGATCATTCCCTCTACATTACAAACAAGACTGTTTTGGCCGTGGTAGAAGCGCTTTGTTTGCTGTAAGTGGTATGCTGACGTTTCCTCATTCTGCCACGCCATCGTTCTGACTCAGGCCAGTAGTATGCGTTTTAACAATAGTAGTATTACTTAATTTAATAGTTATACATTTGATTTTTTTTTTTAAATAGGAATGCTAGAAGACGGACAAACAAACATCCATTTTTACATATTAGATTTGACCTAAATCACAGCATTCTGTAAATGGAGATTTTCCCGGCGTATTGATTCAGTGAATTCTGGACACCCGTGAAGAATTCACTGAATCACAGCATTATTTTAATTTTTTTGTTTTATAACCGACGAACTAAATTTGTTGTAAATTTTCATGGTGATTCTTTTCACGTCAACACCAAAACTTTTCAATAAATATTTATCAGAATTATTTATTACATGTGAATAACAGTTGGCATGGAAACGTGCTTGTGTTTCCGCTTTATACGGAATTATGTATGCTCAGGATCGATCGGCCTGGAAAGAACTACAGCAACACTATGTAGAATTAAATTCTAATATATAGCTCATTAGGCTTAAAGAGGCTACATCCTGAAAAAAGGATCGATATAGCTGCAATAATCTTATATTATATCTTTAAACGAGCAATTCTTGTATATAAATATATATATTTCGGATTTCGGAAACGGCTGTGACGATTTGGATGAAATTTGGTATTTAGATAATGTTTTGACTTTTAAGATTACCTGAATAGTTGTCTTCCCTACTAACAAGCGAGTTTACAAAATACGAACAATTTTGTCACTCCGTATACCGAAAACGGCACTAGCGCCATCTCGTAGACAATTCAGGTACCAGAAAGCCTACAAATAGATTTTCTTTGATTCCAAAGAATAAGTAAACGAACAGTTCTTGTATACTGGCTGACCCGTGGAAATATTAGCACTGCAAGTTCAATTGTAAAACATTTAAAAAGAAAGATAATTAAAAATTTATCAATGGTTTTATCAGAGGTGATAACTTTACAGAAACTTCTTTGAAATTAATATTACCGGTACCAGTTATAAAGTAATCATCGTTTACTTTTTGACTATAAATAGTGGTTGTTAGTTAGCCATTAAATACTACCACCTTAATTATAAAACATCTTTCGATTTCTGTTCAATATACAAGATTTCGAGTAGATTTTGATAATAAAGTGCATAATTAAATATTAATACATCTACAAATTCCTGAAAAGCTGCGTGCGAGTGCACATACGAAAAAACGGGTTCTGATAAATAGAATCTTGCCTTTTGAATCGTCTGACCTTGTGCTTTATTGTTTATAACGAAGGTTACTTCATATGGGAATTGTTTTATTATCATTTTGAAATGCTGATCAGAAGATGTGAGATTACTGCGAGGTATGAGCATAGCTTTATCGGAGTGAATAAATATAGCACAGATGATGTTCTATTGACGTCACAACCTGATGATGAATTCTCATATATAATAATAAATAATAAATTTTCTTGGTTTTCGAGATATAGCATGTCAAAAATCAATTATAGGTATAGTTCCTTGTGCTTTTGGCGACGTTTCTTTTGGTCCAGGCCGTATTTCAACCTAACAAAAACCACTAGGTACAAAATAAAACATTGAAAGTACATTTCCACCATATAGACATAGTGCTTTTGGTGGATTTTTTTCTGGTCCAGGACGGATCTAATCCTAACCTCTTCACTTTTGAGATATAATATCCCCAGAACTAAGTGAGATATCAGAAAAATAAATTCCTTATTTTCGATTTGTCTCGACGAGTTTCATACGAATTCATCAAACTTGGCTATGACGAAATTTGTCTTCTGGTTCAGGTCGCATTTCAACCAACCACGTCAATTTTGAGATACGATATATCGAGAACTAAGCGAAATATTTAAAAAAATATATTTTTTACCTTCAATTTTTCTCGTCGAGTTACATAAGAATCCATCATCAAGGGTTATCGTAGAATCCTTTGAATTACCACAAATCTCGCACCATTAATTAATACCAAACTGGCATTAAAATTTCTGTTTAACATATTAATAGATTTTTTTTAAAGCAATTTGTGAGGCCGTCTCGCAAATGGATCTAGCGATTTGGATGAAATTTCACATGTAGATAACGTTTTGATTTTCAAGTTTTTAACACGATTTAAAAAAAAAAAAAAAAAAAAAGGAGCAACTTTTGTATTTGGTTTCTCGAAAACGGCTCTAACCTCATTACGTAGAAGGTTCAGGTACCAGTAAGCCTACTGATGTTAGTTAAACTTCTCTTTGGTTAACTGTGCACCTCAAAACGCCTAGGAAGCCTTCAAGCCTTATACTTTAATCAAACTTTACTCGAAATCTTGGATACTGAACAGAAATCGAGATACCGAGCGAAGATCGGTCACCCAGGTACTATATATATAATAATAATAATAATAATAATAATTTGTAGAAGCATTGTCTGCACTGTAAGCACTTATATTATTAATGCTGAGGTTGGCATCTTCAGTGTTTTGCTTTTAATGCTTTCATATATATCAAGGGATGTTTCATAGGCGTTTTTGTAAAAGTTCAATAATTTTTGGCAATGAAAAAATTAAACGGCATATGGAAATGTTTTTGTATTACCAACGTTCGATGTATCTCAGCCTACTGAAAAATAATGAGAATCTTTCAAATCCATCAAATGGGAACTAAAACACTGCGTGCAAGCATTAGTACGCCAATGTGTCAGTTTTACAATTACGGCTATCGAAATAATTTTGTGTACCTATATTTTTTTCAAAGCAGTTTAAACTGTTGTAACTCAAACCATGTTTTACATTATGATAAATTAATGCTATTTACGCATTTATCAGCAAAATTTCTACCTTTGTATCTTTTTTTATGAAAAAGTTGTCTGAACATTTTGGGGCTTTCTTGGCTGTCACCATCTTTTTAGGCTTATTAGTATTGGTATGAGTCTGTAACAATTCAGTACAAATGACGATACCATTCTTGAGATAATGTCTACAAAACAATAAACATACTTAAATACCTTGGTACCTTTACATGCTTATTAATATTTATTTCATCCATCCACGCTACAACTCCATGGACTCTCATTTAAACTAAAATAAATAGGTAATTACTGTCAACGCGCGGCGACTTTCATAGTCAATTGCAATATCTGAGTTACATGTTATACAAACTGCAGTTTTTTCTATCCAGTCTTTAAAATCAGGATCATTTGACCACTTGTCATTAATACCTATGAATCTCTTTTTGCTCGTTAATAGCAACGATGATGGTTCTATGACAATGAATGTTTTATCGCAAACGTCCACTCTAAACCGAAACGAAACAAGCACGATACGAGTAAACCCATGGCACTCAATTCAGTGTTCGAGTCGACAAAGCCTTCTCAAGTGTAAGAAAAGTGAAAGCAGGAGTTCCCCAAGGCTCAGTTCTGGTTCCGACTTTCTACTCATCATATACTGCTGATGTTCCCACATCTAATGGAGTTTTGGTCGCAACATACGCTGACGATACAGCTTACCTCGCAGCCAGCCGCAGCAAAATTTTAGCCACTCGCCGTCTTCAGGAAGTCCTCCAAGTAACGGAGGCCTGGGCCCGGAGATGGAGGATTGACATTAACCCAGCCAAGACTCAGGCAATAATGATCAGTAAAAGACTTGGGCCCCGTCGACCACGTCAACCGGACCCCGTTCTTCACCTTCACGGTAAAGACATGCCCTGGTCAGCTACTGCCCGCTACCTAGGAGTGCTGCTAGACAGGAGACTAACCTGGCAAGCTCATATAAATGACATCCAAACGCGAGGCTTCACAGTCTCTACTCGCTTCTTAACAAAGACAATAATTTAGCCCCAAGCACTGGCATTAAGATCTACACGACCCTAGTAAGACCGATTATAGAGTACGCCTGTCCAGTGTGGGCATACGCTGCTGACAGCTATATACTCAGACTACAAACTATACAAAACAGGGCATTGAAAAGAGACCTGCATCTTCCAGCCAGATTTCCTACCTGTGCACTCCATGAAGCCACTGGAGTTCCATATCTCCATGATAGGTTTAAACAACTAGCTGAAGTTTTCTACAAGAGTTCAAATAGAAGCAAAAACCCCGAAGTCTACAATCGGTCGCTATGACACAACCATTGACCGTCATAAGAGGCCTTTAAATCTAATCAACTAATATACACCACCGAGAAGCCACACCAACAGAGAAGTTTTGCATCACCCAAATACTTCTGGAGGCAATGTCCAAAGACAATATCCTCCACCCCCACCTGCCTACAAAGATATAGGCAGAGACGGTGCTGTGCTGATACGAGTAAACCCAGTCAAGGGAGTGAAGGAGGGAACGGACGCTACGTTGTCGGTAAGGTGGAATGCGGGGTGCTAGCGGCCAGCCGTTCGGCCCGGCGCACCGCTACCCGAGCTCCTCAACCTCCCGCATCGAGCGAGGCATGCTTTGCTTGGCCTCTTGACCACCGCGGTGTTTTAAGTTTGAGAAAAACTAGAATACGGTAATTCCGGGACAGTAACGCATAATTACGGGCCACGGGACCAGACAGAAAATTGCGGGACATCTGGCAACTTTATCTGTACTGCATTTGGAAATGGTCTCCCACATAGCTTCAGACAATTTACTATCAGTTAAGCACTCCTTAGCCATCCCACTTTAATGTGGATTACAAGCAGAAGAAAAAGTACAGCTCCTCTCCACACCCCCATAGTCTCTCGACTGCTAGATGCAATCCTCCATGTCTTCTCATCTTGCCCTAAGTTCTTCATCTCAACATACCCCTTGCAAGTTACAACCTACTCCCCTAACTTATCTACATCCTATATTATAATCTCTATCTTCCTCTATGGTTCTTACCTTCGACTGTTCTCTCCAATAACAATGTAAATATCTTTACCATTAAACAAGCAATTCTTGTATATATTTCCAATCTCGGAAACGGCTCTAACGATTTTAATGGAATTTCATATTTGCATGAAGTTTTGTTTTTTAAGATTACCTAAATACTTCCCCGCAAAAAAGCAATTTTTCGAAATACGAGCAATTTTTGCACTTGTTGTCTCGAAAACGGCTCTAACGCCATCTCGTAGACGATTCAGGTACCAGAAACCTCCTAATAGTTTCTATATGGTTTCAACAAGAAACTCTTGTATATTTAAACGAACAGTTCTTTGATACTAGCTCATCCGTGGGAATACTAGCACTACATATTTAACTGGAAGTAATACTTTACCTTACCAAACTTCTCTGAAAATAATACCAGCAACTATAATGTAATCATCGTTTACTTTTTGACCGTACGTTGTGTCTTTAACACAAACGTCAAAATTACTGACTTGTAAAAAGTGATTATCATTAAATACCTCCAGGTTAATTCAAAAATATTTAAAAAGTAGCTATTTAAAAATTAGATACTGTCTCTGTCGGATGCGATTTTTCAAACTTCTTCACCATACAAAACTTCTTTGAAAACAATATTAACATAGTAGCAGCATTTTTAGCATTGAAACGGTTGTCGTAGAAGTTTCTGGTAATGCCTACTGATGTTATTTAAGTTTCTCATTGATTCGAGCAAGGAAATGTACACTTTAAACCGTTAAGAAAAACTTTAATCTACCTCCAAATAATAATAATAACAACATACGTGACATCAATGAAAAAATACAAGCTTACACAAAAAAATTTCTAACATCACACAATCTCGTAGAATTTTGAGGCACCAGTGAGCCTACTGTTTTATTTTTGGTTTTATTAAGCAACTGTGAGCTTCGAAATATATAGGAAGCCGTTAAGATTTTTTTTTTAACTACAATCAAACTTCACGCAGTCAAGACTCATCTCAAGAAAACCTAAAAGAAAATCATTTCAACCAAGTTACTCGAACTTCGTCCAGTGAAGACTCAGATCAAGAAAATCCTGATGAAATTCGGCAAAGCAGTTTTCTATTAATGAAACGCTGCCATTAAAATAAAATGTCGAACAATTACTCACGATTTTTACGCTGATGAACCAAAGAAACTGGTATAGGCAAGTGTCTGCAACCACACAGATATGTAAACACTCAGAGTGCGGCGCTGCGGTCTACAACGCGTATGTAAGACAACAGGTGTCTGGCGCAGGCGTTAGATCGGTTACTGCTGCTACAATGGCAGATTATCACGATGTAAGTGAGTTAGAACGTGGTGTTATAGTCGGCGCACGAGAGATGAGACACGGCGTCTGCGAGGTAGCGATGAGTCGGGGATTTTCCCGTACGACCATTTCACGAGCGCACCGTGAATATCGGGAATTCGGTAAAACATCAAATCTCCGACTTCGCTGAGGTGGAAAAAGATCCTACAAGAACGGGACCAACGAAGACTGAAGAGAATCGTTCAATATGACAGAAGTGCAAATTTTCTGCAAACTGCTGCGGATTTCAATGCTGGGCCATCAACAAATGTCAGCGGGCGAGCCATTCAACGAAACATCACCGATAAGGGCTTTTGGACCCAGAGGCCCACTCGTGTACCCTTGCTAAGTGCTCGACACAAAACTTTACGCCTCGCCTGGGCCCGTCAACACCGACATTGGACTGTTGATGATTGAAAACATGTTGCCTGGTATGGCGAGTCTTGTTTACAATTGTATCGAGCGGATGGACGTACGAGTATGGAGACAACCTCATGAACCTCCGCCAAACACTTTTAGTGAATCGCGGAGTAATTGTAATAGTAGTAACCCGCATGTCAACAGCGGATTGTTGAAGCGGTGGAGGTTCTGTAATGGTGTGGGGCGTGTGCAGTTGGACCCCTGATACGACTAGATATTACTCCGACAGGTGACACGTACGTACGCATCCGGGCTAATCACCTGCAATCATTTATTTCCATTGTGCATTCCGATGGATTTGGGCAATTCCAGCAGGACAATGCGACACCCCACACATCCAGAATTGATACAGAATGGCTCCAGGAACA
>JARYHS010008074.1:53608183-53670097 GCA_031002005.1 Vandiemenella viatica
AAAAATCTAAAATCTTATCCCATACCAAGTTTATACTCTATAGTATGTTTTTATTTTTATTTACTTTCTGAAACAGCATGATTTCTCTCGAGGTTAAGGGTTTTTGATTTAAAATAAAATAAAAGTATAATAACCTGACCACTATGCACGTCATACTTTTTACTGAAATGGAAAGTATAATGTGTATCATTTATTCTAAGACCTGCAAACCTGAGTTGCAGGGGGTGCAATGAAAGGCTTCTAGATTTGTCTCTGGAAATTACCGCATAACACATTCAGTAACCGAAATGATAAAGGAGCTGGAATAGGATTCGTTGGAAGACAGGAGAAGAGAAAAGAGAGTCATTGGAGTATATGTACAATGCGTATGTAGGTGATGAGGCGGGGAAAGATATAGGTGTAACAATTAAAAATAATACATGGAAGGGAAAAGATGACCACGACCACAAGCTGGCGCTTGATTTCAGATTTTCTTGCGTGGGTAAGGTGGTCATGGATTGCAATAAGTTACTGAGAGAACTGATGAATAAATTACCAATAATGATGAAAGAATTTAAAGTTGAAATTTGTAGAGGGCAAAAGCATGAGATTACAGGAAAGGAGGAATAATGGATCTGTAGGCTAATTGCCTCCGGATCGTGTGCTCCATCGCAATTTAATTAATTTAAATTAAATCTGAAAGATGTGTGACGGAAATCGTGGTTTTTGAGTATTTGTAAGATTAATAAAAGAAACATAATTAAAATATTTGTATAAGTTTTACTGTCTAATTTGATAAAACATAGAAGTTACCAGTCTTTTTTCCTTATGTCAACTATCCATTTTACTAAGAAAAACCGTGCTGTTTCAGCAAGTGACATACTGTATAGACTTGGCTCAGATCTGATAACTTTTTGTAACCGAAGAACCACGAAACATGGATGGCCTCAATTTTACAAGAATTGTTTCTTGTAGGATCTAATTTCTTTTTGTAAGTTGATCACTTATTCTGAGTCGTTGCTTTGCAAATGTTATGTGAACCATAATGTTTTGAATGAGATTTTAATTTTTTTAGAAATGTTTGGTTTCGTAAATATGCTGCTAAGTGCTTGTATATACATTCTATTTTCACTTAAAAACGTTTCCTAATGATTTCAAATAGTTTTAATTGATTTTGTTCGATTTGTATCGTTTCCGTGATCGTTGGAGCTCAAAAAAGGTTTGTCGGCGTCTTTACATTCTTAATATCCATCGCGTGAAGCAAGCGCGTGTTCGCCTGAGGCTGGCCGTCCAGTGGATGCGTATTCTCGCGAAAAATGTTCGCGCGAACACACGCGAATACGCCTATATTCGCGCGAACTGTGTTGGCGCGAAGACACCCCGTCCACTGAAAGCAGATTCGCGCGATTCTGTCTCCAGTGCCCCAAAAAAAAAAAAAAAAACAAAAAAAAAAAAAAAAAAAAAACTATTAGCAAGAAGATGAACTGCAAAAAGGAGAGAGGAATGGATGAGTAATATTTTTGCCAAAAGAAAGGAGTTTTCCATTTGGTTGAAATAGGGCCACTGTTTTAGACTTTTCCACCTTTTCCTGATTTTTCTTCAAATATTTTCTTAACTCTCTTCTAAACTTATCCCTCAACCCTTTCATTTTAATCTGGTATTTAAATTTATATTAAAATATACTTATAAACTTAAAAATAATTTCGTCTGAAGAGAAAAATAATTATTTCAAAATGGGACACAAAAAAGTAATTTGATGTGGCGCGGGCGTCTCAAAGCTAAACTAGATGAATTGAACTACGCCGCAAATAATCGTTATAAATTGAGGGTGGTTTGTTTCGTAATAATATGCGTAATGTTGAGTAATTTTATTAAAAACGATAACAAACATAACAAATACTATACGTACTGTTACGTACCAAAGGTTATTCACCAATAATTACAATCCGCGTAATTAATTGAATTTTTGTTTACGAGAAAAACAAAATGATTGATTGTAAATCTATAAGAGTATTCCATCAATGTGTTTTAATGGATGAAATTGGTTTAAATTAACTGAATGACTGTTGTATTAAAAGCAGTACAGTGCAATAAATATTGGTTATGAATGAGATTTTGAATGTTTGAAAGCGTTTAATTGGTAAATATGCTGCTGAATGCTTGTTTATCTATTTTCAATTAAAACGTTTACTGACGATTTCCAGTAATTTTTGTTTTTATGTGATTTGTATTGTTTCCGTAATTGTTATCAGGAAGATTCTATTTAATCATCAAATACTTATCACTTCAAACCAGTAGAGAAACTAATGACAGCAAATGAAAATAAAAGATATATAATATTGCATTTTGTTTAGATAAATGAATAAATAATAGAATAATGTACCTGGTAAATTCATGTTTTTTTTCTGGGACATGTTTTTTTTCATAACTACTACATTTCAAATTTTTAAGGCATTTATCATTTAATATGACTGTTTTAGAGTTTATACTAAGTACTTATCTTACTTTTAAATCTACTATATCTTTCTGGTTCAGTAGAAAAAAAATTACAAAATATTGGTAATATTGACTGAAGTTTTCTTTTACGAATGGGGACTTCCCCAAAAGGCTAGGTTGCGTGAGAAGGAATCCCCTTCGGCCGTTCCCCATTGTTTGGATTGATACTCGCTATTTGATCTGGTGCTGCCAGGCCCTACAAATTTATCTCTAGACCTACGAATCTTTTCAAAAAATTAGGAAATTTAAGTACGTTTTTTTGCCTCTTTTTATTACTTGTTGTGCTTTCCTTATATTCGTATACTTGTTAAACTCGCAGCGTATAGTGATACTGAGTCATTGTCAGTAATTATGAATAATTTCCTTGCAACCGTTGGCGTAAACCAAAGAATGAAAACAAATAAAGCTCCTATTTTGTATGATAATAGATTTAAATTCAAACTTAAAAGACCGTAATACAGAACTATCGGCGCAGTCTTCATTCATAGTGTTGTACTTTGCTCACAATTTAAAATTGCAATCTCAAAAGCTTTTGCATGCAATACAACCAGTAAAAAAAATTAACTATTTCTGAAGTTATGGTCTAGAGGGGACAGAAGAAGAAACAGAAAATTCCAACTCCGACCGAACTAGTGTTGGTAGTGCTGATACTAGTGAATGTGGTACCGACATAGAAGATGAATAAAAAATTATGTTACCTATATAGATACATTTATGAATCATTATGTAAGATATTATGTGATTTATTAAGGTTTAAAACACACATGTAAAATGTAAGTTCCATAAATAAAACTATAATTTATCAAATATATTGTTTTCTGAAAAAAAAACCAAATTTAAAAAAAAAACGAGGGTGCTAGGTTTTTTTTCATGTTTTTTTTCACAAATCTGAAAAAAAAATGTTTTTTTTTTTTCAGATTTGCAACACTGGGTATGCGATTATTTCTGAAAAAGATTGATTTTTTAATCAATTCGAATCGAAATTTGATAAATCGATTCACAAAAAAATCGATATCTAAAAGATCGATTTTCTAAAAATCGATCTTTCTTCGATTTGCTTTTCGTGTTCGTATTTTTAATATAACTCCAATCATGGAAAACAAAAATGACACCACAATAATCGATCTTTTATCAATTTTTAAACTAATTAAAGTTTTTTTACAACTAAATCAAAGCCTCAGGTATACAAAAGACATTTATTTCACAAATTTGTTGGTTACTTAAATCAGTTATGAAAAGATATGGTTTACAGTTCCTAGTGCTTAGTGTCCAAGCTTTTCAGGAACAACAGTCTGTCCAGTCTAACAGGATACAAGCGGTTCCGCTCATCACTTTTCACTGGATCGATTCAGTACCAGTGGCGGATCTAAGATTTTTCCGAACGGGGGCAAAAGCATCACGCTGGCGCCCCCCCTCCCCCCCCTCCTCCTAAAGAAAACACCACACTCAGTTGGGTACTATTAAACTAACGTGATAAAAAAGACAAAAGACATTTTATTGCTTGCATTATATACAGGGCGTTCGCCGGGAAACGCAACCCACTGTTAGCGCTACAAGGAAGAAACTGCTCCCGGCGAGCGAGCGCTCAGTTTCCGGCATTGTTCGACCGTCGGCCGCGGACTATTTCATAATAATTACGCTTCATAAACTTCATAAACTTGTGTGCTAAGCATTTAAATGTGGCGTAATTCATTAGCTTACCTTATAAAAGATGCTGGAAGTGTTGACCCTCTTGTGTAATGCACATTTCACATCTTCTGAACATATTTCGAGACACACGCTGCCCTAACTGACTTAATGATTTTTTGGGTGACTGTTCTAGTCGAAAAGCGATATCGTTAATTTTCTCCTCTGTGAGAATACGGTTGACCGACAGTCTCTTTTTGTTAAAAAATGAACCCGTTTCTCTTACTTTTTTAACCAGACGCAGAATTGTTGATTTAGCTGGCAGTAAAGCGCCAGGAAATTCGCGACGAAATTTACTGCGACACTTTTTAAACGACTTCTTCTTCACATATGTATCGTAGAGAAATATTCTTTGTTGCAAACTGTAACGTACCATAATTATACTCACACTCAAACACGGTACAGATTAATAAGAGTATGAAGCCCCAAACCAGCCAAACCGCAAAGAAACGTTTATTCACAACACTGATTAATAAGAGACTGAAGTAACAAACTATCTACAATGCAAAGAAACCGTTCTTAACAATGTAAGGGTCACTGCAATGCACTGTTGGGGCAGCGGAGGTGTTAAACAGTGCGGTGATTCACGGTGGCGGTTGGCGGAAACTGCTGGCTCCACTGACCGAGCAAGTTGCCGACGGCAACAGACTGGGAGGGTAGCGTTTTCCGGCGAACGCCCTGTATAATACACATGATCATAATACATAACGCACGAGCCAGACTGTACTCACAATTATTGCAGTCCTTAGGCCCTAGGAAAATTTGCGCTAAATGTTCCTACAACTTCACTCCTCGAGCTTTCAATTCCGCGAAAGAGTCTTTAACTTCATTAAAATTCGTCTCATAGCTGTTCTATTTTCGATTGATAAGATCGCGAGGCTAGAAAGACGTTTCTGGCTCATTGTTGATCGCAGGTAGATTTTTATGATTTTTAGTCTACTCGCAGCTTGCTGACGTCATTGGTAGCGTACAGTATATTCTCAGAGCTATACAAATATTAGGAAAGGCTTCCTGTAAGTCATTTTTACACATGTGTTGCGACAATTGGAATAGACTAGTTGTTCATCGATTCCAATTAAAAATGGATCTTGTTGTTTAAACACGGCAAGTTCCTGGCAGAAATCAATTCCGTTTAAGTCCTTGGAGTGTCTGCTTGCTAGAACGGCTCCATATTTTTTGGAGATCTTCTGTGGACTTATTTACTAACGTATGGCCACCAAGGAAGGCAAAGTTTTCATTTAGTTTTATTGCACTTTCTACCCTTATTCCTATTTCTGTTAAAATTTTGTCAAATACAACTTTTATATATTTGGAAAACAGCTGTGTGGCGTCTAATGCTCTTGATTCGTCCTCACAGATTTCGTCGTGTTGCCGCTTTCGCTCGGAAATTCGTTTACTTTTGAGTATCAGAACGATTCCCAATTTTGGTGCTACAGATGTAGCTTCTTTTATCCATCATTGTATCTGCTTTAGTCTCATTTCTTGCAATATCTTAATAAGCCCTTTCATTAGTGACACAGAACGCGAAAGGATTATGTTCTCCTCAAGTAATTCCACGTTTACTCTATTAATTTATCGAAGAAGGTTAGCTTAAATTGTTAATTTGAGGATAAATTTAAAATCCAATACATCATGTAAGAGATGAGCGGATTCATACTTAGACTACAGCCAGAGAAGATTCTTCAATTTCCTCCAGTGCTTTGATAAATTCAGGTAAATTATTCAATAGGGCTGTAACAGCAAGGTGTTTGGCCATCAATCTTGTCTGGCTACTACCTTTTAATTTGGTTTTTGTACATTTTTTTCATTATTTCCTACCGTGTGGTGGATCCAACGAAGAAGCAATAAAGTTTTTGTACAAGTCCAAACAGACTAACAAAAAATAATAATAATAATAATGGGTATCGTCTCGTCCTGCATAATACTGTAAGCGAGAATAAGCAAGTAATCCAAACTTTCTAAAAACAATTAATATTTCAACTACCATAAAAAATCTGGTATTTTCAGGATATGGCTGCTTAACAGCCTATTCCCTAAATACGTTTTCGGAGAGCGACGTTTGATGAGTGCTTTATTGTAGGTATATGTCTTGAGAAACGGCGGTATATGCTAATAACAATTAATAGGTTTGGTAATTGGTTCATAATATATACAGAAGTAAGAAATAAGGCCCATATAAGTTAATGATCAGAAGTTTTTTTGACATTTTACAGGTCCTCGGATTGACAAAAGATGAAAAACGCTGAGATATTTGGTAACGATAGATTCTTCCTTACCTATTAATGGTCGGTTTCAAGTAATAAATATTTAAAGTCATTCAGCACAGAAGTAGAAATTAAAATAAAACTGGGCTAATCACTCGAATGCAGCTGCAAGAATGCGAACATCAGAGGGCAAAATTTATAAATCCAAGAATATCGGGAGTTCCCGCTAACAATGACGTAATGAATTCCATTCCGTGAACAGAGCTTTGTTTTAAGGCCGCTCTGTCCGTCCTTTCAAGTTGCCGCCGCGGACAGTGTACCACGGCGCTTTTCCTAAAAAAAAAAAAGGGTGGCAGCACATGAAAATTTCACCCTGGCGCTTATAAAAAGATGCCACCAACACATGATTTTGGCGCCCCCATGAAGTTGTCGCCCGGAGCAAGAGCCCCTGTTTGTTCCCCCTTAGACCGGCACTGCTCAGTACTATAAATCGATTTAAAAAAATCGATTTTTTTGTACAAAAGATCGATTCCAGATCGCCATCCCTAGCTCAAAGGCGAGCCAGTGTGCGTTCGGCGCTCAGTGTGGATGGTGGTTTGGCGGTTTTAATGAGCGCGAGCATGCGGGACAACGACACTTGCTTGACAACAATTAATCGCTACGCATCAAAGAAGTTACTATGGGAAAGCTCATATGAGCAGTATTTATAATCTAAGTAAATGAGAGGCTGCATGGCGTGAAATCAGCGAGGTACGGTATTGATCACACAAAAAATTAAAAAAAAACATAAAACAATCTTTGAATATATATAGGTAGTAAAAGTCTATAAAAATTGCAAATAGGTACGAAACTAAATATAATTTTGGAGCGACTGAACAATATTGTCACAGAGTACCAGTACAAAACGGCTGATGCTATAGGATACTTATGACACATGCTGCAGGTTTGTATAGGAAACTCCCTAAGGCAGGGATTTTTTTTTTTTTTTTGCTGTCTTTAGACTGGTTTCATGCAATCTTCCATCCCTTCCTATCCTGTGGTAACCTCTTCATTTCTACATACCCCTTACAACCCACATCCTCAATTATCTGCTTCATATGTTATAATCCCTGTCTTCCTCTACAGTTTTACGTTCGACTGTTCACTCCACTAACAAATTAACCAATTCAGCATGTCTCAAAATATGACCTACCAGCCTGTTTCTTCTTTCCGTAAGCTTCTTCCACAGACTTCTTTTCTCACCCATCATTTCCAAAACTCATTTATTGCTTACTTTGTCTGTCCACCTAATTTTCAGCATTCTTCTGTAGCACCACATTTCAAATGCTTCAAGTTTCTTTCTTTCTGGTATTCCTAAAGTCCATGTTTCGCTACCGTAAAGTGCTGTGCTCCACACATAGAGTTTTAAAAAGTTCTTTCTTATTCCTAGTTCAATATTTCAATCTAAAAGGTTTCTCTTTTTCATGAAGGCTCTTTTTGCTAGTGCTATTCTGCTTTTAACATCATTCCTGCTTCGGCCATCGGTTGTAATTTTGCTTCCCAAGTAACAGAACTCACTCACTTCTCCTATAAAATCCGATCCTATTTTTATATTTAATCTGCTAGTATTGGTATCATTTCTGCTACATTTCATCACTTTTGTCTTACTTTGATTTATATTCAGTCCAAAACCTTCCTTGAGTATTTTGTTCATGCCATTCAATAACTTCTCAATATCCTCAGCCCTCTCTGCTAACAAGACAATGTCATCAGCTGATCGTAGCATACTGATTTTATCTCCCTGAAAACTTATGCCACATGGAAATTTTTCTTTGACTTTCTTCATTGCTTCTTCTACATACAAGTTGAATATTAACGGGGATAGAATACAACCTTGTCTCACGCCCGTTTTAACTGATGCATGTCTCTCGTGATTCTCTACTTTTATTACAGCCACTTGATTCTTTTATAGTTTATAGAGTAGTCTTCTATCTCGATACTTCAGACCTGACTTCTTTAAAATTTTGAACATCTTGTCCCACCTAACATTATCAAAACCTTTTTCTAAATCAACAAATGCCATAAAAGTATCTTTGTTTTTCTTGGTCCGCGCTTCAAGTATTAATCTTAAAGACAGAATTGCTTCCCTTGTACCGCGATTTTTCCTAAACCCAAACTGATCTTCACCTACTATCTCTTTTACTTCCCTTTCCATCCTTCTGTATATTATTCTGGTAAGTAATTTTGAAGCATGTGATGTTAGACTAATGGTGCGATAATTCTCACATTTATCGCCTTGTGCTTTCTTTGGAAGTGTGAAGATGATATTTTTATTTAAAAAAATAATTGTTTAAAAAACATAAAAACCGCCTTCAAAAAAGGGCACTAAAAATTTTAAAATAACTTTATATCTTGCTTAGTAGAAAGTAAATCTAAATGGACAATATTTTACATTACTGTTATTGAAATTTTTACATTAATTAGTTATTTTTGGACTCGGTGCCAGCTGTCAGATCACGCAGATCGTATTACTGAACTTTATTTGGTGTTCGAAGCGAACCGAGAGTACGAACAAAAATTCCAAATATTTTAGAGCATGTCGTGAGGAAGATAGTTTTATTGCGGGAGATAGCTTAGGGAAACAAATTAACGATATGTTATCTGTGGCTCTGCCTCATTGGTCATCCAGGCATATCTCTGGCGCTATAGTGTCAGTTGTTAGGCTGTATCATGCAGTAAACACTTTATAGTTAGTATAATATCGGTGTATCATCTATATGTTTCAGTTTTGTTGAAAAATGTTTCTAGAATTAATTGTAGGTAAGTAGTAACATAATTTTTATGTATTATTGTTATTTATTATTGTTTTTATATTTTTGTTTTTCTTGTTTTGGCTGGCACCGTCTCCAAAAATAACTAATTAATGTAAAAAATTTATATAACAGTAATGTAAAATATTGTCCATTTAGATTTACTTTCTACTAAGCAAGATATAAAGTTATTTTAAAATTTTTAGTGCCCTTTTTTGAAGGCGATTTTTATGTTTTTTAAACAATTATTTTATTTTTAAATTTTCAGTGGTATTATTGTTAATTTGTATTTAAATATGCCGCAGAAGTTCTCATTTTACGAACTTCCTGGTAGCTCAGTGGTTAAAACGAATGTTTTTTTTTTTTAAAAGCTAACTTTATATACCCTAACAACTTTCAGAATGGGGTGAATTGGATGCTGTGTTAAGTAATGTCAGTTTACATTTTGGTCCAGGCTCTGTTTCGATCTAATCATAACATCGGTTTGCATTCAATGCAATGTCATCTCGTGATGTTACCGGTGAAGCGATGGACAGTCAAGATAGCCAGAACAATGCCAACCGAATGACTGAGGTGTCAGTTGATCAAGATTCAATTGAGACTATATAAAACAATAAATCTATTGCTATCGTATCTCTTCTATTTTATTTTTACTGGTTTCGAATAAGGAAGTTACGGTGATTAGCGAATATTCTTTCACACTGCTAGAATCAGTGGCGTAGCTAGGTCAACAAGGGCCCCGGTGCAAAAAATTTATTTTGGGCCCTCAGGCCAGACGGGCGACCTTTTTTTGTGCTTTGTGTTGCTGGTAAGGGCCCCCTGAGCTGAGGATGGGGCACTTAAGTTGCGCTTAGGGGCCCCCTGAGTAGTTGTTGGGGCCCCCGTGCAGTGAGAGGCTTTATGTGTCTCAGGGGCCCCCCTTAGACGACTGTAGAGCTAAAAGCTAAAAAAAAGGTCGCCAGTTTGCCATAAAGGCTCGCTGGCCTCTGAACTGCGCTTGTGGTCCCCCAGAGGTGCACTTTGGGGCCTCCAGAGGTGCGCTTTGGGCCCCCAGAGGTATGCTTGGGGTCTCCCTGAGCGTAGGGGCCCCGGTGCACTGCACCGCCTAGCCCCATAGTAGCTACGCCCCTGGCTAGAATACTACTGAAGTTTCATTATTTTTTTAAAAATCATTTGCATGTTAAATTGTGTTTACATATATGTTTAGCACAGCTCACTTCAGTTGTTATATACGTGTAATCACGTAAAATCAGTAAAAGCCTTTTACTTCCTTCAAATGTACAATTGAAATAAATGACAAAAATATAGGCACTTCGGATACCAAATTAGGGTAAAATGCTTCTCATTCAGAAGAGATAATGAGTCTGCCTGTCTCTTCGCTCATACCTGTATAAAAGCCTTAAATTATAGTCAGTTAAATAAAAAACTGAGTCATATAGTAGGCAGATTAAGTTGTTTTCTCAGACTGATTCCCTTTTCTTTCTTCTTTCATTTTGCAAGATAACATAGGCAGCAGCCACAATTATTTCGTCCTCAGCCATAATGTTGACTGCCGAACACACAATGCGTGTAAACTGGAAATGTTGAGCAATAATATGGAGCATCAAATGCCCAGCAATAGTGGAGCCACACATTGCTGGGCCATAATATATTATATTGAGCATCTATTGCCGGTCAATAAATGCCAGAATGTTTCCAGAAAAAGATGCTCGTGTACATGCCCCTTTAAGCACACATATCCACACTGGTGCCAGTGACGGGGAGAGGGGGGGGGGTGCGTTTATAGATCTAATCTCAGTTATAACAATTATTTTCCTCGTAGTTTTGTAATAATAAGTAGCTACTCGCACGATACCGTGACATTAACTGAATTGGTGCAGATTAAACCGTATTTGTGGGATAAAACAGCCGACTATTTCAAAGACAGAAGAGAAAGCTAAAGGCGTGGAAAAAGATGTATACATTTTTGAAAGACGATTTCGAAGTGAAAGGAAAAAAAGACAACTGAAAGTTGATAAGTTATACTTTTATTATTAGTAATAACAATGCAGAATAGTTTACACAATTTATTTTGTTACTGTAATTTGCCACGGCCACGCGCCTTGGATACTGATAAAGTATCTTCGAGTTGATACCACAAATAATAGCACAACCAGATTTACAATTTTAAGTAAAGTAAAGCATAAATAAAATCTGGTTGTGCTGTTATTTGTTGTACAGGGTGCGGCAGCATAACTTTCTTTTTTAAAATGCGAGCCATTCAGTCGGTTGATATCGTAGCGCAGCGCTAGTGGTCTCATTCGAGAGGCGTGACTATAAAGTTTTGTCCCGACACAGTTCAGTCACCATCATGCGTTGGAACAGTGAGGAACGTGCGTTTGCCGTTGAGGCCTACTTTTCGAGCGGATGTTCTGTGATCGCAACCCAACACGCTTTTCGGAATCGCTTTAATTTAGCCCGTTGGCCCCTGTCCCGGACCGGAAATCAATTGTTACGTGGGTCACCACGTTCAGGCAAACTGCAAGTGCGACAAGACGAAGATATGGAGGCCCATCAGATCACCTGAGAACATAGAGGCAGTGAGAGCTTCAATGTTGCAATCACCACGACGTTTCTGCGCGCAAACATGCGTCTGCCCTTGGAATTTCCGATCGTTTTGTGACGAGAATTCTTGATGATAATCATCATTTCCATCGATACAAGATGGCGGTTGTGCACGAACTTTCTGAACGTGACTTCAATTCTCAGAGGGACGAGTGTGAGGTTCTTCTGGAAGACGTTCCTGAGGACGCTATTGTTTTTTGGGTGATGAAGGTCCATTTTCATTTGTGTGGATCTGTCAACAAACAAAACATTCGCTACTGGGCTGACACCAATCCTCGACAATTGCGTCAAAGGCCTTTGCATTCATCTAAAGCAGTGTTTTTCAATCTGTGGGTCGCGACCCCTAAGGGGGTCGCGAAGCTTTACTCGGGGGGTCGCGGGCTGAATGTAAAATTCAAGGTTCTACCACTACAATCAAAACACAATTTTAGTGAGAAGGATGGGCTTGTTTATTTTTCAAAAGTTTATCAAATCGTCGTGATATTTTGGAAACGTTAATAATCAAATCATTTTCTAATTGCAGTCTATTTCTCTTTTTAGTTTTAATGTCTACCATTGCAGAAAATGTTAGTTCACACAAGTATGAAGTGGCGAATGGCACTAATAATTTTAGAGCTTCCCTTGCCAGCTCTGAGTATTCATGTTTTCTTTTCATCCAAAATACGTCGATACTTTGCGAATTAAATTCCATTTTAAGTATGCCATCAGCAGCTAAATCTATAAGACATTCTTTCATATTTGTGGTGACATCAGCCAGATCTATTGACTTGTCTAAAAAAGGGTTTAAAATCCATCTACGCCCATTGTCAGCTTCAGAATGCCAGTCTGGAAAGTACCTATGTCATATGTTTCTGTTGTAAATTATGCAAGCTCTGTATCATGCAAGGAATGTGAGCCCTTACTATGAGACTTTGGTCTGATGCGTCATCTTCAACAATCTTCTGAATACACGGAGAAGACTCGAATAAACTGTTTTGCAGAGAGGTTAACCACAAACGAAGTTTTGCGTGAAATGCTTTGACTTTATCTTTAGCTGTTAAAACATTTTCTTCTTTACCTTGGAGGTTCTTGTTCAAATTATTAAGGTGGCTAAAAAGATCTGCCAAAAATCCTAATTTCAAGAGCCAAATAGGGTCAGAAAAACGATTAGCATATTCAGATCTTGTATCATGTAAGAACATTAACAATTCAGCTCTCAGTTCTAGAACTCTTGTCAATACCTTTCATTTGGATAGC
Organism: Vandiemenella viatica; assembly: GCA_031002005.1. Lineage (NCBI taxonomy): Eukaryota > Metazoa > Arthropoda > Insecta > Orthoptera > Morabidae > Vandiemenella > Vandiemenella viatica. Next base: position 53,621,178 of record JARYHS010008074.1, read on the forward strand.
CACCTGACTTCTGTGTGATAAAGGAGATTTTGATGAAGCGAGCCCATATTCACAAACGATTCTGAATATCCTGGTTTGAAAGGCTTTACCTTTGATAGAATTCACAATATTTATTACCTCCTTGAGCACATAATTTAAATCAGAAGATACTACCTTAGCAGCTAGAGCCTGTCGATGAAGAAAACAGTGTGTCCAGGATATGTTTGGCATTATCGATTTTAATTTCGCAATGAGTCCGCTATTTTTTCCAGTCATAGCTTTAGCGCCATCGCTACAAATAGCGATACATTTTTTCCAATCAATATCGTAGTCGCAAGTCGTACAAACACTGGCCTTAAGTGTTTGCAGGAAGTTGGAACAGCCCTCTTACCTGAATTTTGAATAGTATTGTACTGTATGAAGTATTTGTAGTGAGCTAAAGTTTGCTTGAATATGATCTGGTATGTTTGTTTAGTAATTTCTTGTAAATCAGTGTATATAGACTTTGTTTTATGTAAGAAAATTATTTAAAGTCCATTTAATATGTTTAAGAACCGAATGGTGCAAGAGAATTTCTTAAATGTTTGTAATTCCATGTATTAATGTAAGTTACGATGTCTACAGGACAATTTTCTACAGTTTGAAAGGATTTCTGCAAATAATTTTGTATTTAAGTATCTCTAATTACCATTTCTGATCATTTTGTAATGTTGTTAAATAATTTTGTATTAATTCCGATTGTTTTTAATATGTTTGAGTGATTGTTAATGATCGAGAAATATCGGGCGGATGCCTTTGAAGAATTCTCGTAATTTCGATAGAGACTATATAAACAGATCGGCTGGACAGAGCAGTGAGTTGACATCGTTGATTCAGTATTCAGTGTTACAGAGAGTTTCATTCATTCATCCAGTTAGTTTTTCCAAGTTGAGGTCACAGAGATTATCCTTGCGACTGTTCAGAAGTGCATCTCTGTATTGTATCTATGCATGTGAATATCGCTGACTTTGTTTTGGAAACAATAAACAACTCTTCAACATAACCTTTTTGGTGGACTTTTTAATTAATCAATATAGTAATTAAACCACCGAAGAACCTAATAAAGTGCTTTGCAAAATAAGAATTCTTCCTTGTTTTTGTCACCTGCTTCAAAGCGCACAAATACTACAAACTGAGCACAATCGGAAACATCTGTAGATTCGTCAAACTGCAAAGCAAAATGTTGGCTGTTCTTTAATTTTTCGATTACTTGTTCTTGAATATCATTGGCCATATCGTTTATTCTGCGTGAAATAGCATTATCAGAAAGTGGTATGTTTTTTAACTTGTTTGCCTCCTGTTTACTGACCATAATTTCAACCATATCAAGAGCTGCTGGCAAAATAAGATTTTCGGCAATTGTATGTGATTTCCCTGCTTTAGCAACTCGATATGCGACTTTATAGCTAGCTAATAATGCTGACTCATTGACACTGGATGCTGAAAATAAACCAGACAATATAAAAGTGAGTGTGAAATAGTCAATAAAAATTAATCATGCGAAACCTTTGCAAACCAAAATTAATTATAATGAAATTTGTATGCAAACAGCAAAGAAATAAACATAATAAGACATCAACAGTAGAGATTGCAACAATTACAATAAACTCGACTTGATTCGGTTATCCATGCTAAAATTAAATTAATAAAACGATTTTATTACCTGAATTATAGTATTTTGCTGCTGACTAAGAGCTTTCAACTTTCGTTCAAAGAAATCCAAAGGCTTATCGGTTTCTTTTTGATGCTTGGTTGTGAGATGCCGCATAAGCTGTGACGGTTTCATACTCTCACGTGATAAAACATCGCCACAAATTACACATTGAGGTTTATTATTTATGACTGTGAACCCGTATTTCAAATAACTGTCATCGTAATGTCTATTTTTTTTTCGGGTTTGATTCACCACTACCGCTATTGACACTCGTACCACATGTTGAAGGCTGCGATCTTTTGAGAAACTTATCCATTTTACAAACGCGCGGAGCAAGGGAAAAAAACCAAAGAATGGCGTCCTTACTTGTTGACTGCACTTAATTGAATTGAGTGAGCTGAGAGTTGAAACAAAAGAACATTGCGGTGTGGCAACGAGTATGGAAATCAGAGTCGAATTTTACCATAAAATATACAGATGGTTGCTGCCATGCGGCAGATTTGAAGACCTGCACCGAGCACTTAGAGACCCGGCATTCTCTAAACTCGCGATACCAAGACGCGAAGAGGGGGTAGAACCAGAAGAAGAACTAGCCTGGACTAAGAAGGTTTCTCTACCGCTCGTCTTCACCGAGAAATTCCGCGAGAATGAGTATCTGGAGAAACTGCAGAGTAACTTCACACCACCACCAACGCCAGTCTCAGTTTCAACAGCACCCTCAACGCCAAGCACAACAATAGAAGGGTCATCCCATAGACTGGATATGGAAGCAGCCCCTTCTGCAACGAAGGACCTCAGATGCATCTTAGTGACAACACCATGTACAGAGACGGTGAAGTCGACCCGTTCGCATACAAGCATGGAGGAAGAACCCCCACCGAAGAGGAAGGAGGCAAATGGGACCACCTCTACATACGCCGATGTGACATGGAGGCGGCCATCAGGGTGCTTCAGGACGGAGGCATCCTGTACCAGAAGCAACAGCCGCCAACAAAACCAGTCGACCAGGTGGGCCAAGATCATCAGCCAGCACCCAGAAAAAGTGAGCGCCAAGAAAACAAACAGTGAAAAGAAGGACCAGAGGCAATAAGTAGACTTTCACGAGTGTACACCAATGCTACAGGTGCCAGAAATTTTGGCACAACGCCGCAGACTGCCGCTCTACCGAGCGTTGTATCCGCTGTGGCGGAAGCCACAATGTCAAGGACTGTGGACGCTCGACGACAGACACCCCAACATGTGCCAACTGCCAAGGGCTTCATTCCGCTGCATATGAAGGCTTTCCTGTGAAGCGCAACCTGCAAGCTTACGGAAGGCGAGAAACCAACAATGCCAAGACTGAAGAACTTCCAGCCAAGCGGAACAAGAACCGACGAGAAGAGTTACTCTTTCACCAAGGGGAGAAAGAGAGAAGCTCCAAGCAACAGGCAGACAGAAGACCAACTATCTCCCTACATCACTCAACGCAACAACACGCACGAAACCCGTCAACAAGGAGCGATAACGCCTGCCAAGAGAAGGGGTGTTGCCGACACCAAGATTGGACGGAAGGGAGTCAACGAGAACAGCTGACCAAGCTGCTCCAAATGATGACAGAACTACTATCAGTCATGATCCCCCTGAGGAATCAATGAAAATCAAGGACCTAGTGTACACAGAAATACCCAAATACATTTGTAACACATGATGAGTCAAATAAAGGTTAAAACCCAAAAAACTGCACATTCCCGATGGCTGATAAGAGCAATAGCCCTCAGCCAAAGGAATGAAAGGTAAAAAAAAAAAAAAAAAAAAAAAAAAAAAAAAAAAAAAAAAAAAAAAACAACGTCGCCGTCTCCTTACCAACTTACCTCGTACTTACTTTCAAAAGTCTCGCGGCTTCTTGCAGAGTGTAGATCTGGATAATATTAAAATGTTCCAAAATAGAAAAAAAAAACTTTTACGTAGTAATTTAATTTAATTATTTCTTTGTCTTCTATGATGTGTCGCGGTCGAGGGGGGGGGGGGGGCGCCAGAAATTTTCAACTTGTAAAGGGGTCGCGAAATCAAAAAGAATGAAAAACACTGATCTAAAGTCACAGTGTGGTGTGCAATTTCCTCAGGTGGAATTATTGGTCCCTGGTTCTCTGAGGAAAATGAAGTCACAGTGAAAGTGAATTCGGACCGGTATGTAAATATGTTAAAGGAATTCCCCCCCCCCCCCCCACGGCTAGATGAGTTGGACTTATGGGACACTTTGTTCCAACAAGATGGTGAAACGGCACACACTTCAAGAGCATCGATGGCTGTTTTGAGGGAACACTTCCCAGAGCTCCTCATCTCAATTAGGTGCGATTTGGAGTGGAACTTGTGATTTTTTTTCTATGGTTTTTTTTTTAAATCCCGTGTTTATGTGAACCATTCAAGGACCCTACAAGATTTGAAGACCAGCATCCAGGAAGAAATTGGCAACATAACGCCTGCTATGCTGGCGGGAGTCATGATATACACCAGAAATTGGTTTACTGGGTGTGTGCAGAATGGGGGACGTCACCTACCTGATTTGATCTTCAAAACTAAGTGAAATGAAACTTTATGTATGTGCCTACATTATAAAAAACAAATAAAAAATTTCTGATTCATACAATGGGGTTTTATTAAGTTTTGAAAAAAGGAAGTTATGCTGCCGCACCCTGTATTAACCCAAAGATACTTTGTCAGATCGGAGGGCGCGTTGCAGCGGCAAATTAACAAAATAAATTGTGTAAACTATTCTGCATTGTTATTACTAATAATAAGTGCATAACTTGCCGGCCTGGGTAGCGTAGGAGCTAGAGTGCTAGCTCTCCGCGTGCCGAAGGTCGCCGGTTCGAATCCGGCCGCGGACATGGATGTTAAGTGTTGCGTGTCTGTGTGTCTATGTGAATGTCCTGTCCGTCCTGTGGTGTCCATACTTAGGAACTGAAAACGTGATGGAGAAATTAATTCACTGGAAGAGATATCATAAACACATTGGGCTGGCTAAATGGCTTAGTCGCCGAAAGCAAAAAAAAAAAAAAATAGTGCATAACTTATCAACTTTCGATTGTTCTTTTTTCCTGTTACTTCGAAATCTGCTTTTAGAAATGTATACATCTCTTTCCACGCCTTCAGTTTACTTTACTTGGCTTAGTCCCAATTTGTAGGTGTCGTGTAAGTCAACATAGGTTGCTCCTGTAGCTTGGTACTTAAAAATCAAAAGAAGAAATATAATAAATTGAATGTTTTTTTTGTGTTCTATTTGTAGATTCCAGTTGCAGTCATACCTATTGCATAATATTAAAAAAAATCAGTTTCGTGTTTGAGTAAAATTATTTATTGAAATAAAAATTTAGCAGAATATTTGAGTACTTAATTTATTTCACTATTTTTCTATTCCTATTTTTATATTTGAGTCAACAGAACATACGTATATCCAGCACTGTGTGATAATTTTTTTTTTTGTATTTAGTTCTAATGTATTATAATCTATTAAAGTAATGTTTGTTGAATGCTGCTCGCATCTTTCTTCCGTGAAACCTTACAGCACTTGGTGCTAAATGGTTGGCACCGGCTCCGGTTTTGCAGGTGTGTGTGAAAACGCCCTAAGGCCACCGCTGGGTCCCGAGATTCGAATCAGGACCCCTTGCACCTTGGTGTTTTGACGCTACAGTCACATTGCCTGGTTTTCATATGTAGTAGTAGTAGCAGTATTTTATTTGCCCCTTAAATCATGTACATGTACATTATACACAATGATATCAGACATGTCAATTATGAATTAAGATATTTCCATTAAATTATTTCAGTTATTTAGGGTATATTTCAAATATTCTTCTGCAGGGGAAAAGGAGTGGTGTGGAAGGTATGACATCAACAATTTCTCAAAATGTTCCCTTTTTGATATTGCTTTTATATTATTGGGTAATTGATTGAAAAGCTAAATCCCTACGTGAAATGTTCCAGTTTGATGCATCTTTGTTTTTTTAGGCATAAGATGCAAATCTAATAGTTTACTGGGGTAATGATCATCTACCTCGTTATTTGTTTTTAGAGCTGCATCTTTACCTATGACATTATTTCTAAGAAACGGAGTGGTTTCAAAGATGTAAATGCTTGCTAGTGAGAGAATATTCATATATAAAATCAGGGTCTACACTTCATTGTAACCAAAATAAAGTCAATTCGTGAGTACTAATTGTCCTGTCTGCCCACAAAACAGGTTGTTGAATAGGAGATATATTTAGGGAATTACAGAATGGAGAAGGAGGTAGTTTTGAAGTATAGTGGAAAAAAGACCATTGGCACCAATCAGTGGTGGATCCAGCATCCAGGGGGGGGGGGGAGGGGGTAGGGGGCTCAAGCCCCACAAAAGTATCTAGATCCACCCCCGGCATCATAATTATGGAGACCTCTTTTTTTTTTTTTAGATCTACTAATCTCTTAAGGGTGGCACGACTATAAAGCCTATCCTTGCCCGACTCAAGGACCCCCCCCCCCAAACGAAATCCGCTCAAGGCCCAAGGCCCCCCAAACCAAAATCCACTCAAGCCCCCCCCCCCATTTCAAAAAACAAAATCCTTGATCCGCCACTGGTGCCAATAATAAGACGAGGGTGATGTGTGGGAAGGGAGGAAGAGAATAATGTTTGAAAAAAAATCACGGAACTTAAATTCTCTAACGGGAAGGAAAAAGGTATTAAGAGAATAGTAATAGAGGAGTTTAATAAAGTAAGGAATCAGTAAAGCAGTATCAAATGCATGAAACAAATATACGAGGTACTAACAAAAAGTGAGGAAATCTTTACCTGTTAATAAAATATTAATTATGGTGGAGCAGATACTGGCAGGTACTTTTGCGTTGCATAAATTTATCCCTTTCGTTTTCTTCACAGTTTTGTCAAGATAGTTTATTATGATCCCTGGCTCACGTATAAATGGAAACTTTAACACTCCTTTATCAAGTGCTAGCTTGTGTTATATAGTAATTTCAGTAAACAAATCTAAGTGTTCTCTTTTTCACTCTCTCCTACTCATACTCAAACTAGTGTCTGAACAAGATTTTGTATACCGGTTCACAGTCGCGAGTCCTGAGGGAAGTAGCAGTATCCATAGGAACCCTGTAATCTTTCTACTATTTAGCTGACATGCAAAGAATGGAATTCGGGCAGTTGTAATGAGGATGGAGAAGATGTTGCAGACAATATAGAAAATACAGAAATATTAATCATTGATGTGGGTAGCCCTTAAGGGAATATGATACCACAATAACTGGGCTAACACCAGTGCAGGATACTAATAGTGGAATGGAAAATCATAGTACTAAAAAATAATGAATAGTATATACATATGTTTGGACGAAAAACTTGCTAAGTAGGTGGTGTAGGTACTCGCAATATCACCGGAGGTGTGCTAAAGAAAAGCGAGAAAAATGTATATCATTATTAGCTGCCATATTCTGAAGTGTAGTTCACATGCGTAAGTAACAGTTTTATTTTTTTCAGTTTTTCCACCTCTGTTGTAGCTTAATTAAGCCAATAATCCAAATTGCTAAAAGTGATTTGCAAGTTTATGTCGAATCTAGACCACAGTGTTCTGGCATAAGCCACTTGAATAAAGCAAAGCTTTGCAGGAGTTTAATGTCATTAAAGTTGGCCAAGACTCGGATTTAAACCAGGAACCTATCACACAAACAATTATAAAAAGGCACAGACTTAAGAATTGAAGAGATATTATAGGGAAAAGTACAGCAAATGGAAAGATAGCACAAGTACAGTGGAGTCAAAGTGAGGAGTTTAAGGAGATAATAAAAAAAGTTGAGGAAATGTTTATTCCAAAGCAAAAAATAAAGAGAAGTATAGAATCTACATATTACAGTACAGAGGTGGGAAGGTTAAAGAGGTTAGTGAGACGAGAAGACTACAGAGTTAAGAGACAGGAAGTCAATAGGCAATACTTAAAACAACTAAACAAGAAAGTAATAAGAGCAAAGAGAGAAGCAAAGGATGCGTTTATGATGAATATTATTGGTGCAGGAGGACCACTGAACAATGCATGTAGAAACTTCTACGGTTATGTTAGAAAACAGAGAAGAGAAGCAGTGGCGTAGCTAGGTCAACAAGGGCCCCGGTGCAAAAAATTTATTTTGGAACCTCAGGCCAGACGGTCGACCTTTTTTTTTGCTTCGTTTGCTGGTATAGGCCCCCTGAGCTGAGGATGGGTGCCCTTGAGTTGTCCTTAAAAAAAAAAAAGGTTGCTAGTTTGCCGAGAAGGCTCGTGGGCCCTCTAAACCGCGCTTGGGGCCCCCCAGAGATGCGCTTGAGGTATGCTTTGGGGCCCCCTAAGCGTAGGGGCCCCGGTGCACTGCACCGCCTAGCCCCATAGTAGCTACACCCCTGAAGAGAAGGTATTCACACAATTGTAGATAAGAATGGAGTTGAAGTCAATGAGGATGGTATTCAATTAACTGAAAACTATTGTTGGACTGGATGAAAAAGTTACTTGCTCGGTAGAGGAATCCTTTAATGCTAGAAAACAAAATTTTGAGTAGAAAATACATTATCAAAAGAGGTGGAAGTAAATATAGGAGTGCCACAGGGTAGCACGCTGCGACCGCTGCTGTTCATTATTCTAATTAATGATTGTGCTAATGGTTTACAGACATAATTTAGGTTGGTTGCAGATGACATAATCGTACATAATAGGATCAAAACACGAGAAGATTGTAAACAGGTGCAAGGTAACCTAGTAAGAATATCTAAATGGGTAGGTCAGCATTGAAAGAAGATAAATGCCAAGAAAAGTCAGCTTATTAAGTACACAGATAAAAAACACTTAAGATTGTGTATGGCTATAGGGTGGGGTCAGAATGGCTAGTTGAAGGCTTGAAATGTAAATATCTTGGCATAACGCTTGATAATAAACTCTACTGGGCAGGTGATAGGAAAAGGTTACAAAAGTGTGATGAGATGATGTACCAGAGAAGTTAGGGAATTGGATTACAAAACTTTGGTCAGACCATTGGCTGAATATGGTGGTGTAGTTTGGGACCATATTTTTAGTATCAAATACAGGAGTTGGAGGGTGTGCAAAGAAGAGCAGCTAGATTTGTTTGTGCAAATTATCACAGGACCCAGTCAGAAACTGATATGAAAAAGTAGGTTGGTTTAGGAGTCACTCACGAGAAGGGTAAAGGGAGCGCTGGGAATGTACAAGGTATATGTTGGTGAAGAGGGTTGAAGGGATATTGATAAAAGAATTGGTAATAGTACATGGAATTGGATAGGCGACTATGACTAGAAGCTGGCATTCAATTTCATGCATCGGGGAGTGGAAAAATTTTCTTTTGTAGGTAAGTGGGTCAGGGATTGGAATAAATTACTGAGTGAAGTGATGAATAATTTAACAAAAAAGGTTAAGGCATTTAAAATTATAATTTGTAAATTGCAAAAGTAGTTGGGAAGGATGTTAACACTCCAATTATATAAGGTAATTAAAAAATAAAGTTGGTATTTAGGTGACTAAGGGAATTGCCACTGGAGCATGTGCTCCATTGCAATTAAACTAATAATAATAAGATAGAATAGGGGAAAATAACCCGTCACTTACAACAGATGAAGGCAGGAGGGTAAACTGAACACATAAAAAACACAAAAACAAACACAAATTGCACAATATTTCAATAAGAAACCTTACTCACGTGAGAGGCGAGGCATATGGCAGAGGAAAGATGAGATCACATCCTGACCCTCCACATGAATCATGTGGCGGGTTGGGATGTGACTAAGATTCCTCACTGAAGTATTGCAATTTTTGTTTGTTTTTGTGTTTTTTACATGTTCATCTCGCCCTCCTGCCTTCATTTGTGGTAAGTGACACGATATTTTTTCCCTATCCTATCTTATTTTTAGTGTAAAATGGTATTTTCTTTGTTTCAATTATCCTAATAATAAGAATAATAGCACTTTAATCCATTTATTTTCTACTGTACATAAGTTGTAATGTTCTTTAGGTGACATGGAACTAGAAAGGAGCCACAGTTGTTCCTTTTCATTAGGATGAAGACACAAGTCAGAGTAAAAACTGTAGACTCATATAACTTCAGAGTTATATAAATTGTTAGAAACCTTGATATTTTAATTTATCAGCAACATCTGGAAGGGAAGGAGAGTGGCTGATCTAGCAGCAGTAGCTCACAAATCTATTTTTAAGAATCTCTGATGTCTTTCAGATAAAATTGATAAGGGAGAGCACTTGTATAACTGATGAGGGAGGATATAGAAATTATCATTTGCAGGTGGTAAATGACATAATGGAAAGAAGAATTTGAATATTTTCTATATTGAAATGTTGGAGGATAAAAATGTTGGCTGACTTCTGTGAGAAAAATTTGGGTAACATGTGATGTAGTATAAAGAATATTAAAAAATTACAACATGTTGCAAACAGTTGATGTTACAGTGTTAACAAAAGTGGGATTTGAAAATCATTGTTGAGAAGTAGCAGCTAAAGTTAAAGTGGGAAAAATGGCAGTAAAGGAAATTAGAGAGAAGGAATTAAAGGCATGGAAACACTTAAAGACCAAGATGGCCAGAGAAGTGTTCATGAGATATTGACATAAAACCTAGAATAGATTTTTTTTTTCATCTGCTTAACGTCTCTCTAACAGCGAGGTCTTTTGAGACAGAAAAGGATGGAGGGGCAAGGAATGGGCAGGAATTAGGCCATGGTCTTTTGAAGGAAGCATCTGGGCATTTGCCTGGAGTAATTTGGGAAACCATGGAAAACCCAAATCTGGAAGCCCGGACGGGGATTTGAACCGCCGTCCTCCCGTATGCGAGGCCAGAAAGCTATTTGTTACACCACCATGCTCGGTCCAAGAATAGAGATAAGAAGGGTGGAAAAAGAATGGACAAAATTCTAATCTTGATTTGTAAGCAGTGCAGAAGAGTGGAGAAAAAGGAGAGGCAATGGTGAAATGAGAAGTGGAAGAAATTGGCAAAACAGAAGAAGAAAGCATGACAAGAATGGAGAAAATAAGAAGGGATTAAAAAGAGATATAGAATCTGATGGTTGAAGAAAATGAGTTGGGAGAGATTCAGGTGTAAACTGTAACTTTACATGCACAGTGATAAAAGATGCTTTAGTGTTTATATGAAGTAATAGCAGAGAGATAGAAAAACTACTTTGAAAAATGCTTTATGTGAGAAATAATGCAAATGAGAGAGTGGAAATGAAAAAAAAAAAAAAGAAAAAGTGTGTGAAAATGAAAACACTTTCAGATTAAGTTTTTTTCAGTGGTGTTATAGGCTGCTTATAAACGGAAAGGTAAGAAAATTGTTCCAATGGGAGAAGTAAAATGTATGTGAGAAATCAAACTCACAATGCACAAAAATAATGAAAAGGATAATAGAAGTGTCAGATAAAATAAGGAAAGCCTGTTACAATGGGTACAATTATGGCTTCTGACATTAAGTTGGCTAATGGAAAAGAGATTGGATTATAGGAAGCACTTAGTGATGGTATTCTTAGATTTGAAAAATGCATATGACAGCACACCAAGAGTGAATAATGAGAAATCATGTTAAGAAAAAGAATCAGTAATTAGGGAGCGTGCACAAACTACGTGGCTCGGTCCAGTGGCGTAGCTAGGTCAACAAGGGCCCTGGTGCAAAAAATTTATTTTGGGCCCTCAGGCCAGACGGGCGACCTTTTTTTTGCTTTGTGTGCTGGTAGGGGCCCCCTGAACTGAGGATTGGGGCCCTTGAATTGTTCTTTAGGGGCTCCTGAGCAGTGGTTGGGGCCCCCCTGAGCAGCGAGGGCCCTTAGTGAGGGGCTCCTGTGTTCTCAGGGGCCCCTTAGACGATGGTAGAGCTAAAAAAAAGGTCGCCAGTTTGCCGTGAAGGCTCGTGGGACCTCTAAACTGTGCTTGAGGGCCCCTAGAAGTGCGCTTAAGGGCCCCTTGAGGTATGCTTGGGGTCCCCCTGAGCGGGAGGGCCCCGGTGCACTGCACCGCCTAGCCCCATAGTAGCTACGCCTCTGCTCCCAACCCAAAATCCTATATTTGCCCCTGCCTATAACTACTTTTGGTTTGCATACCTCTGTTAAGCTACTAAACTTTATTACTTTGCTCATTATACTCCTACAAGTCACAAGTAAAAGTGTTATAAATGGCTTTGCAATATTTCCAATGTTAAACTCCACCTTGCCAGTTTTGATCATATCTCTGTTTTATCAGCTTGAACTAATTCTTTAGCATTTATAATTTTTCCCAATGCACTGCCAAGAGTATGGCATAAATATGTAATGTCTCTAATCACCTCCCGCCATTGACAATGCAGCAGCTGACGACGTATATTAATGACCAAGATCAGTGATGTCTGCATCACAGTATCAACGTTGAAAGATAGGAAACACTCTATGTAACATGAACAACAGATGTATCCATGACAAAAGTGTAACAAAATTTGGCATTGATGGGATATGTCAGCAGAAAACTGACACAAATGCCTGTGCTTACAAAATGCCGCTGGCTGAAATTCTTTCTCCTCAGCTCATGAACATATCTGTTGAATACTAGATGACTGGAAAAATGGTGCATAGTCAGATAAGTCACAATTCCAACTGATTAGAGCTGATGGAACCCAGCCTGTCTGGAAGGCACTGATGTTGGATCCATCCTGGTACAGTGTTTGAATAGCATGAACTTGGGACTTCTGCTCAAACTGAAATGGTTATGTTCTGCTACTGGGATACCAGTTGCAGCCATTCATGACTTATACATTCACAAGCAACTACGTAGCCTTCCATGTCAGAGAGCCAATATCATTCACAATAGGTTTGAGGAACATTCTGGATAATCCCAGTGAATGGATTTGGTTACCCATATTGCTAGATATAAATTTATTTGAACATATCTGGAATATGGTTGAGAGGTCAATTCAAGCACAACATCCTGAACTGGCAGCACATTAATAATTATGAATGGTTGTAGAGGAAGTATGACTGATTATTTATTCATGGAACTTCTGATGAGTTGTTGAGTCAATGCCAATTTCACAACAACAAGCAGAAAATGACAGACTACTCAAAAAGGTAGCAAAATCAATGATGCCGAGAATGGAATGTGAATAAAGCAATGTACTGAAAAATGTAAGTAGATCATAACTTGTGTAATAACTTCAATGTAAAAAATGTAATAACATAACCACATTATAACAATTATCAGGAGTAACTGTTGAAGATGCTTATATAAGAGAAATGAAATTTGTTCAGAGAACACATAAACTGAAATTCAGTTGCTTTGGCAGCAGTATTTATTTATCAATACTGGTTTATTTTGCTTATTTTCATTCCTTAAAGTCACATTAATAATATTATTGCATAATTGTACTCATAGAGATAAAGTATTTAGGACCCAAAAGTGAATAATAAGAATTATGTTTGGGGTTAGCAGTAGAACTTTATGTAAACAGCTGTTCAAGAAATAAAAGATTTTAATTTAATTAAATTTCAATTGCGATGGAGCACAAATGCTCTTGTGGCACTGTCCCTAATCTCCTTCCTTCCCATTTCTTGATTTTTTACCCCTACCTACGCCTGACCTTTACAAATTGTAGCTTTAAACTCGTTCAGTATTTTTGGTAAACTGTCTACTATTTCCCTTGGTAATTTATTCGAGTCCCTGACTCACTTACCTATAAAAGAAAATTTTCCCCCTCCCCTTTGTGTTAATTAAAGTGCCAGATTACGATTATGGTCGTCTACCAATATCCATCCATTCATTATCGCTGTTATAAGCCTTCAACAAACCAAACAATCTTTTCAGCCGTATCTCGTTTTCAATGACTCCCAACCCAGCTCCCTCAACATATCAGTAACTGATTACATTCTATGGTAATTTTTGCAACCTACTCTCTTTGGAAGCATCAATAAACCACATAGCTCCATTTTGGGCTCCTTTGAACCCCTCTCCCACCCCCACCCCCCCACATAGCCCTATGTGAATTTTGCTTCTACCCCCCCCCCCCCCCCACAATAGCTTTTTTTCCCTTTTGATTCCAGAAGACATTTTGTACTGTTTTCTCCAGTCAGACTATTGTAAATTACATATGGAGCTAATTAAATGATGGAAGTAATTATTCACACGCTGTTGTGTGTTCTGTTCCTCATTTTAACTGTGAAAAATGTTATGAAAGGAAAGCTACATGGCCTGGCTCAGAAACCCCCCTCCCCCCACTTAGCTCAGTGTAGCCTTCCAGTAAACCCCTTCCCCCCGCCGCACAGTGGGCCAGAATCGCAAAAAGCTGGCCAAAATATAAAGAGTTGTTCAATTTGCACCAAATTTAGTATGTAAACGTTATCGAAGTTGCTGATTAAGAATAAGTTATCAAAACGTGAAAAAAGAAAATGGCGGATCCAAGATGGCGGTCATATATTGAAAAAGTCATATTATTGATATAAAAGTAATTTTTTGGGGAATTATTGAGATTGCTGATGAAGATTATGACTTAAAAACATTTTAAAAAAGGTTGGATACAAGATGGCGGTCAAAAATGGATAAAAATCATTTTATTTTCATATAAGTCAATAATGGTTAGAAATATAAGTTCAAAAAATTGAAAGATCGAAAAAAGGACCAATTAGAGGATGGAAGATGATGTAAAATATTACAGTTATTCATTTAGTAAATGGTAACTATAATTAGAAATTTTCTTCTTCATTTTAATCTTCATCATCCTCTTCTTTTTCTTCTTCTGCTTCTTCAACTGAATCTTTATCATCTTCAAAAACTCTTTCGTCATCATCTGCATCGGAATCTTCATAATCTTCCACTACAGGAACTAAGAGGCCAACGGCTTCTGACGACAAACTCTTCAGTTTCTTTGGTGATGATCTGCGTAGAGAAGAAATGTAGGAGTCTGTGTTTGCTAACAATCTCCTGAACACGTCTTCCATAGTTTTAACTCTGGAAAACTTTCGAGAAAAATTCATACGATATTTCTTTATCAACTTATTGGTTGATTCTTGAGCATCCTCCAACAGTTGACCGATGGGTAAAATGGCCGAAGAAATAATGTCTGGTCCGTGGATCAACAATCTATGGACTGCTGTAGGCATGTTGTACCAAGGGTATTCTTTGACGTAGTGTCTGGCAGTTGCTGTCGCGTAAGCTCGAAACTTTTCAACGTCGATTTGACGTCCGCTTGAAATAGTCTGCAAAATAATGTGAAAACGGTGGATTAGTTCTTCGGAAACTCCAGTTATCAACGCTGATTTGGAGTGTTTTCAAAGAAACGTCGAGCGGTGTTTCCGTCGTTCGTGCTGCCGAACCCTTGTTTTGTCATGTCGATTAAAATTCCTAGATGTTCTTTGAAATCTTTTTGAATCTTGGCTTTCAGAATTGCTTTTTCCTTTTTATCTTCTTCTTTACGCGCTTGCCACTTTTTTGTTTTCATTTTGTATGCCAAATGAATACAGCATTCAAAACATCGAATCCAGGCGTGAAGAGTTGACAGTCCGTACTTCAGGTAATCGGCGGTTACACGTCTTTTCAAAACTTCATCAATGTTATTAAATTGGGTGGACGTTGCTTGGCAGAGATAGCATCGTTGCGTAGATTTTGTGTTGGTGATAGCATTACACACTTTACCATCTATCATGGTCATA
The DNA here is from genome assembly GCA_031002005.1 of Vandiemenella viatica. Taxonomy (NCBI): domain Eukaryota; kingdom Metazoa; phylum Arthropoda; class Insecta; order Orthoptera; family Morabidae; genus Vandiemenella; species Vandiemenella viatica. The sequence goes on from JARYHS010008074.1 coordinate 53,636,514, forward strand.
CTTAAATTGTACTGAATGAAAATTTCTTTCCCATTAATGACTGTTCTGAATGGCTGGAGTTGTTCATTCTGTTTATCATAATATGCTTTCTCATTTACAGAAGTTTGTTCGGTTTCCTTTATAAACTGTAATTTAACTGGTCTGCAAAAGAGGGTTGAAGACGGCTTTGGATTACTCCATAAGATATTTTCTTCTTTCGTTTCTTGACTTACACCTGTAAGTTTCAGTGGAACAAGCGAAGTAAAAAGCAAACTTTCATCTGAAACATTCGGATTTGCAAACTTCATTTTATAAATACTTTGTCCGGAAGTTCCATCGAATCCCCACTTACAAATAAAAGCTATATTCGACAATTCTGAATCACTCTTACATATAATATCACCTCGTTTCAGCAGTAAAACACGTTGAACGGTGTGATCTAACAAAGCTTGCAACTGTACCTCAGCTTTTGATTCGGTAAAAATGAGGGTTTCGTCTGGAGGGTAGCAAGCTTTTTTTGCTGCCAGTACATCCGAGTACAGTGGATACAGTGTCTTTAATCCTTTTACTTTTGCCCCATTTCTCAAATGCTGGTACGATTCTTTTGATAATTTCAAGTCTAACAGAAGTGCTAGAGCTTCATTTTCATCATACGAGGCTGGCGATGATGATGATAATCGCAAGCCTTCCTTGTATTTTATTGCTTTTGATGGACTTGACAATGTAACGTCTTTCACAATCTTCGCAGCGTCTGAGTTCCCCGAAGATCGAAGACTCATTTGCGCCGCGAATGATAATTCGGCAGGACTGAACTTCGTTCGAATCTCCTCAGTTCTCCTTCTTTTGGACCTATCAGATGATGTTTCAAAATTTCCGGCAGGTCGACCAGTTGATTTATTTACAGTTGCAGGTTTCGCATCTGTCGGAAAATATACTATTCTATTTAACCAGCTGTCGTTCCTCTTGAAAAAATAATCTTGTCGTTGAGCTGCTTCCTTATACTTGCTTCTTAACTTTGTCATCAAAGTCGAAATGGTAGGTCTCATATCATCGGGAATTGTGATTGCATGTCCACTCGTTTCTGTCAATGACTTTTCCAAATTTCTATGACCACTTGCAAATCGTTTGACAAATATTCTTTTGTTATTAGAAAAATCTCTTTCCTCGAAAATCCGTTCACGAAATGCAGGGTATCAGGTGAACCTAAAACTAAAAAATTCTATGTTATACTTATTTATTTGTTTATGATTTATGTCTTTATTTAGTATTTATTTACTTGATATTTATTTAGGTTACAAAATTTATTTATATACGAAATTTTTAATTTTACTAATTAATTCATACATTATTTATTTATTTATTATTTCATTTATTTAATATTTATTTCTTCACACGTGTTTAAAAGCGTTAAAAAGCATCTCCACAAAGTATATACAATATTTGTGTTTCCATGAACCTGTACATTTTATAATTAGTAATGAAAAAAGTTACTTAACGTTAATAACCTCATTAAAAAAAGAACAAAAAATTTTGCAAGCGTCGCTTAAAACGTGGCTCAAAGCCGGAGTTGGTACTAGTAGGTGGATTTGAAGGTTAATTTACAAAGGTAATAATATATTCTTACAGACACTGTGAAAAAGAAAGTGGAATATCGTGGAATTCGTAACTTATCTCTATTTTTTTAAGCACATTTTAAAATTTTCTCGTGCATTTTCCGATATTAAGTTTATTTAAAAAAAACATGTATAATTAATGATTTGATAATGATTTAAATGTATTTTAATTAGTACATACCTCCTGGAACACCTTCCATATTGAAAATATTCACTTCACTTACACAGAATAGAAATATTTATTTTTAAAGACAATACTCTTTCGTAGCCTGGCCGGGTGCACGCACCGCTAACAATGAAGTGCCGACTTTGACATGAAATAGAAAGGAGGAAATGAACAATTGATCGTCCAAACAATCGGTATTCAGTAGTTCGAACATTACTGTAGCCAACCTGATAGTCCAAAATTCCCATCTAGAAACTTTTTTTTTTTCCTTTTTGGCCAGCTTTTTCCGATTCTGGCCCACTGTGCGCCGGACCGAACCACGTAGTTTGTGCACACTGCCTTTTCAACTGCTTCCAGTTCCTGAATTTGACGCCCATAATGTGGGTTACACACCACTCCACCATATTCAAGCAGTGACCTGACCAAGGTTTAGCAATGCAGTTCTCCCACTTCCCTGGCACATCGCCCTATCATCCTCTCCATTAAACAAAGGACTTTGAAAACCTTTTTTACCACCTGGCCAATGTATCCCGCCCAACAGAGTTTAAAATCAGATGTTATGCTAAGATATTTACAGTTAGGATCTTCAAGAAGCTGTTCCTTCCTTTTTAATGCATGTATGTAATTCGCTGACTTTTCTTTGGATTTATTTTTATTCTAGTTTTAATTACGCAGCTGGATATCCTGTTTAGATCCTCTTGAAATTGTTCACAATACTGTTTTAATCTCTTTGTGTAACACTATGTCATCGATAAAACTATCTAACTTCTCCAATACCTATCAATACAATCATTCAGTGCAGTGGCATGTGCTTTCCTATAACCATATCTATAACCACCATCACTTTTGGTCACTGGTTTACTAATCCCTCGATTATGCTTAATCACTGCTTCATGATGACTCTTTCAGTAACCATAGGTCACACAAAATTGTCATAAGGTTACCCTCTGCATTAAATTTATCCCAGAGAAACCACTTTCACACTTATTGCAGACCAAACCTTTCGCCACAAGCCTGTAACTGGTGCCACCCATATCAGGTATGATATTTCCCTCTGAGGACTAGGATATTATTGAACTGAGCAGCTTTTAAACTTCCTGGATTTAATTTGGGTCATTTAAACTACAGTAGAGTCTCGCTAATCCGAACTAATTGGGACTGGGCCTTGTTTGGATTAGCTGATTTGTTCGGATTAGCCGGAGTTACAGTGACTAATTTCTACAATGAAGTATACCAAGCATATAAGTAGGTACAGCATGGTAACAATTGGGAACAACTGGGTGAACAATGGCTCACTCTCACTCACTCCCTTTATTGTTGAGATGTTTGAAGTGTTCGTGGTCAGTGCACTCTCAGACGGCTCGCGAACTGCTGAGTTAATCTTAGCAATCGATCGCTAACACACTTACAAAATTCGTGTATACTAGCGTGTTATCGCCATGAGTAAACGGAAACATACGACGTTAACGCTCAGAGAAAAACTGGATGCTTTGAAGCGATTGGACAGTGGTGAGAATGTATCTAAGCTGGCGACGGAACTAGGTGTTGGTAAGGCAACCATTTGTGATTGGAAGAAGAACTGAGTGAAGCTTGAACAGTGCTGCGCAACGTCTTCGGGAAAAACACTCGAGATTCGGCAGACTCTGAAACAGTCCCAGTACGATAAAGTGGATGAAGCTCTTTTCTTTTGGTTTACACAGGAAAGAGAAAGGGGAACTCCTCTGAGTGGACCAATGGTTCAGGAAAAGGCTGTTCACCTAAACAAATTAATGAATGGTGATGAGTCTTTCAATGCGAGTACGGGTTGGTTGGACAGATTTAAAAAACGTCATGGGATTCGGCAGCTAACAATTACTGGAGAGAAGCTTTCTTCTGACCATGATGCAGCGAAGGAATAAGTGCATGAATTTAATAAACTGATAAGAGAGGGAAATTATTCTCCCCAACAAATTTATAATGCTGACGAGACAGGCCTTAATTTTAGGGCATTGCCAACAAAAAGCCTGGCATCAAAAGCAGAAGTCCAAGCTCCTGGCTTTAAAATGAGCAAAGATCGTGTGACTTTACTAGTGTGCAGCAACGCTGCTGGTAATCACAAGCTCCCTTTAATGATGATCGGAAAAATCTGTTAGCCCCAGAGCTTTCAAAAACTGCAACATGAAATCCCTACCTGTATACTATCGCAACCAGAAAAAAGCATGGATGGATGGTAAGCTGTTCAAAGAATGGTTTCACGACCAGTTTGTTCCCTCTGTCCGGCGGTTTTCCAAGGAAAATAATTTGCCTCCCCGTGCTATCCTTTTGATTGATAACGCACCATCTCACCCCAGCACTGAGGAATTATGTGATGGAGAAATCGTGGCGAAGTTTTTGCCGCCGAATGCTACACCACTTCTACAGCCGATGTACCAGGGCGTACTACAAACATTAAAACTGATTTACAGAAAACAATTCTTAAGAATGCTGATCCAAGATGATAACATTCCTTTAGTTGAAAAAATAAAAAAAATAAAAATCTGAAGGATGTTGTTTATTGGGCTGCTGAGGCATGGCAGAAAATTTCAGAAAACACTTTGAGAAAATCTTGGAGAAAATTATGGACATCTCTTGAATTTCAGGACATACCAGCTGAAAATGAAGAGGAGAGTTTCCTAAAAATGGTACAGACAATCCCTGGATGTGAAGCAGACGTAGATGAATGGATGGCAGCGGATGATTCAATACTGGAGCATCTTACTGACGTTGATTTAGTGGCTACTGTGACTCAAGACCAGGTAGAAGTGGAATGTTACGACGAAAGTGACAATGAGACGGAATATGACAAAGGAGAGTTGGTGTCACACACTGACGCGGCAGAAGCCTTTGATCTCGCGCTACGCTATATGGAGCAACAGACCACTGCTACACCAGCTGATTTAATGTTTATCAGACGATAGCGCAACTTTGCGTCATATAATAGACTGTCTTCATGACGCAAAAAAACAATTACTGAGTTTCTGTGCTCTAAAAAGTAGGGATGAAACGTGTGTTTCTAACTGTTGTAACTACTATCGTAAGTTTGACAGTTTTTCTTTCAGTGTTACGCACTTTTTAAATTTAATCTTTCTAGCTAATTTTTCTGTATAAATTAAAATTGTGTACATGTACAGTAGTAAACCACACAATTATATAGCGTATGAACTGTATTTTCAGGGTGTTTTAATTCATTTACCATTTTTTATATTAAGACTATGTAATGCTTTGCCATGTTCGGATTAACCGGATGTTCGGATTACTGGGGTTCGGATTAGCGGGACTCTACTGTAGTACTACTCATGTAACGCTTACTGTAGTCATAAGAACATTTTTTTTTTTTTTAATAATGCTCTCAGGTGACTAGCTAAATTAATGAATTGAAGATGGTGACACTGAATTTGATCACCAAAATATCATGAGAAAACTCTTTGTTAACTTGGCTATAGTCACCCGAGAGCATTATATTAATCTTCTGTATTACTGAAAATTGAGACAAACTAGTATACTATTATCTTGAAACAATATTACTAAACTCTGCTATATGTGAAGTCAGGGCCAGCACTAGGAATTTCGGGTCCGGGGTAAAATGGGCGACCTTTTTTTCTTTTTAGCTCTACAAAAATCTACAAACAAGCAGGGCGACAATGGGCGGATTCTTGGCTTCGAGGCCTGGGGGCCCCTGCAGTCAGTGATTGGGGCCCCCCATCAGCCGGTGGGCCCGGGTACATTTGACCCGCTTACCCCCCCCCCCTAATGCCGGCCCCAGGGGCGGGCTAGGGGCTCAAGCCCCCCCAAAAGTATTCTGGGTGGCCCTGACATTGTAATTTTGAGACCAAAATCCACTGAAGGCAAGCCCTCTGAACCAAAAGTCACTCAAGCCAAGCCATCCCCCAAACCAAAGTCCACTCAAGCCCCCCCCCCCCAAATCAAAATCCTGGATCCGCCCCTGGCCGGCCCTGTGTGAAGTAACTAAACAGTACCATAGCTAGGTTAACAAGAGGCCCAGGGAATAAATAATAATATTAGGGCCCTCAGGCCAGATGGGTGACTTTTTTTTAGCTCTACCAAATCGTGTTGTGAGATTTGTGTGCTGGCAGGGGCTCCCTGGCTTTGGGCCCTGTCCCTCCTTGAGCTGACATTGGGGGTTCCCTGAGCTAAGCCTCATGAACCTAGCCCTCTGATAGCTATGCCACTGTAACCAAAGCGGATCTAGGGAGGGGGCAGGGGGTTCAAACCAGCACCCCCCAAAGGTTTTTGTTGACCCCTGACATCTTGGAGACCTTTTTTTTAGATTTCCTAATCTTTTAAGGGGGCAGAGGGGGTAGCAATCCGAGAAGACTACCCTTGCCTGACTCAAGGCCCCCCCCCAAAACCAAAGTATACTCAAGCCCCGCCCCCCCTCAAACCCAAATCCATTCAAGTGCCTCCAAAACCAAAAACCTGGATCTGCCCATGAGTCAAACCACTACACTATATAGCCTAAACAGTCAGTTTACCATAAACACTGATAAGTATCTGAATACTTTAGTAAGCCACTGTTCTGATCTGTTTACAAAGCCCTTAACACACTTGTTCTGTTACAAAACAGTGCAGCCAATAACTACAAACACACATTCTAACATACTGTTAAATCATAAATACCCTCTTTTGTTAATAAAGTGTGTTGGAACAATGTCCGCTTTCCAGGTAATTAATGCTAAGCCTAAAACTGTTAGTAGCCTCAATGTTTATCAATGTACGGTATTAGCATTATTTAACCTAACAGTTGAATTAGTCAAGCATGTGGGATTTTGATTTATCACTAACTTCATGTAATGGTGGTAATTACTGGAATGTTGGTAAATTACTGTCTATTTAAATTCCTTGATTCATGTACACCTATACATTTCTCATATGCATCAAACTAAAATACAGGGACATATCTTCCTTATATAAAATTTGCAGAGGGCAAATGTAGGTGGGTGCAGGAAAGGGGGAAGATGGGTGTGTAGGGGAATTGCCACCAGAGCATGCGCTCCATCGCAATTTAATTAAATACATTATATTATTATATATTTTCAAATCTAGATCTATTATACTTTACGGACAATATCTATATATCAACAGCTACATCAGATGAGTGTATTAGCTCTAATGGATGAATAATAAATGAAACTTATTAATTACATTAATGTAATTTCTTATTACTTTGCATGGCATTTTCACAGATTTCTGTAGTTATTGATTGTCTACTACATTTCCCACAATTGCCATTCCCAACCTTTAAATGTTGTTTATCTGTGGCTTCAGTCATGTGGTAGGCCTTTGTATCCATGCTTTTGATCTCCTTCAGCAGCCACAGCCAATTAATGCTCCGTTGAGCAGAGTAGGGTGGAGTGTGTTGTCGCTAGACATTTACTCCAGCTTCATTTTGATGGGGCATTTCTTCTCTGTTGGTTTGTCGTCGCTTTTGGCTGTCGATGTTTTCTTGAACTGAGTGGGTGCAACCGCGACCTTCTTCCTCAGAAGTGGTTGGCCGCATTTTGTGTCGTTCCATTAGTGCTGCCTCAAGGGGGCAGAGGTGTCTTCTTTTGATGTGAGGTCATTTACAAGCCTTGTGAGAAGGGTGATGAGTGAATCCAACCTTTCTTCTCTTTGGTCGGATGATTGGCCGGTGGTGTGGTCGCATGATTCTCCGCCGGTGATCTTCTACCTGGGTTGACTCTTTGGTGGCCGCCGTCTGGTGTAATCCGCGTGATGTCTAGTCGTTTCCGCTGGCATGGCCCTGTTCTGTTGTCGTCCTGTTAGCGGGAAGCCGTGCAACTTCCGGCGCTCCTCGGGCCGTGTGGTAGCAGTAGGGCAGACACCGCTCACTTGCCGGCTTGTTGCGGGCTGCGTATGTGACCTGCTACTCGGATGAGGATTCTTCCTGCTGCGTTACTGCTTCCAAGCTCGGCAACCGCGATAGGAAGCAGCGTGTGAAGAACCGCAGTTGCAGCAAACGGCGTCCTCGCGACGCTGGTTGCATTCTGCGACATAATGACCACCTACACAATGAACGCATCTTGCTGGCTTTGTACATTCGCTGGCAAGATGCCGGAATTTTTGGCACCTGTAGCACTGCACGAGCTTGCGTGGCTGCAATTTTTCTGCTGATTTCTGCGTAGAAGTGCCGGCCTTCTTCGTCCTGGGGCGGGAGAGTGTGACTTCATATGATATGGAGTCCTGCTGCAACATCTGGATGGCTGCTTCAAAGTCCTCAGGGCTTGACAGCACGATCTTCAATCCCAGGTGGTCTGGCCAGCTGAATACAGGAAGCTTCATGGCACTCTGCATCTGAGCCAGTAAAATGCAGTAGTTCCCTGCATAGCTGACAGTGATCGATGGTACTGGGCCTACTTGTGCGGCAGGGAAGATTACTGGTGCTGGTGAGTCAGGCGACAGTGATGCTGGCTCACCATTTTGAGAAGGCGATGGAGTTGGTGTGGAGGGTGGTGTGGGCCTTATCGGCGTCGTCTTGAAGTTGCGGTTCATCTTTGGGTCGTAGCTGAAGGACTGGAACCTTCTTTTGGTGTCTTCAACGTATTCCTCCCAGACGAAGTCGCTGGCCAGTGGGGTTGGAAACACAAGTGCCTCCGGCCACGCCTCGACTCCTCCAGCAGGACGATACTTAGTGACCAGGTGTCTGTGGTCGCGGCTAGTCAGGGCCTTCTTGAAAGTGGCGGCGTCGCAGGTGGGAACCCGCCAGCTGAACTGAAGGCCGTCAAGGATAACTGAGATTGCGAAACTCCATTTCTCAGGGTTGCCTCGTGCAAGGCGTCTTTTCCATACTTTAAAGGACCAGTCTTCTGGTCTGACTTCTTCCACAACACGTTCAGTGGCCCCTGGTGGAAGGTGGGAGGCCTCCGCCAGGAAACCAACTTCCCGCGGGAAGGCGCCAGGTGGTATGAATTTCTTCCTCCATTTTGCCTTCTTGGTTGCGACAAGCTTCACTAAGGCAGACACTGCAGCTTCTACTAGAGCCCCTGAAGAGGGAGTAAATGTCTAATGACAACAAACTCAACAGTACATTTCTCTATGTGCAAGCAGTTTTGGCACTCTCTCTTTCTTGAAACCACACAAAACTGTAGTCAACTGAAGCATTCACAACTATGGAATAAGAAACAGGATAGATATTGGGGAGTAAGAACAAACAAACTATTTGCAGAACAAGATCTGTTCAAAAAAGGGGTAATATCTTACGATAATCTTCCCAATGAAATGTAATTGTTATGAACCCTGTATACAGTACATAAACTAAAACCAGATCTAGCATATGAATTATTATATTACATAAGTGAATGTTATGTAGCAAATAATGTGTGTAATTGAAGTGGTGGTGAGATCTTATAGTAGGGGCCTAAAATAAAAATATGTCTATCACATAAAGTGTTATTTTTCAGCAAGGGAATTCTGATGTAGAAATGATGCATGTTGAAAATATACAGAGCTTGTAGAGTAAAAATGTATGTTTGATGCTGTGATGTATCTATGTCTGTATAAATTTAGTACTGGAAATAAACTAAATCTAATCTAACCTTTTCAAATGTTCTTATTAACTTCTTTGTCATGGTGCTTCTGCTTTGACTAAAGTTGGGCTCCAGATCTACCACAGACGTTTTAATGTTCAGTTCTGGAAAAATGGGCATTTTACCACAGAAAGGGTCGCTAAATTACAGAAGTCTTTGGTGGTTCACTAAGATCTTCCAGTATTAATTCTGTTCGACACTTTCTCTTGCGTAAAGTTTATTGAGAGTCCTAGAAGTTTATCAGTTAATGTTCGACCGTTTCTAAAAGCGTGAACGTTTGCTTTAACGCTGCATTCGTTTCTCCATCAGTTTTTCCGATTAAACCAGAACTTGATACACACGCGATTATCATAAGGCAACATATTCCACCACATACGACACTGAAAAGTCTTTCGCCAACACAAGACAACTAACTAAGTCCTTTTGCGTAGTGAAACAGTGCTTATATTCCTTTTGTTGTGCGGTTTCATGTTTCATATCAATCCCGGGAAATCCTGCTTCCGTAGGCGTTGAAAGATATTGATGTAAGCAGGGACGCATTTCTAAATTTTGCGCCGTAGGCGAATATGATCGGCCGCCCCAATATCTGAATCAAAATGAAAATAAAAACCTGACAAATAAAACATATAATTTGTTTCTATAGTTATTTATCACTTTTGGAATTAGGTATTACAAACTTCGACTATGAACTAAAACATATTTAATTTTTCAACATGCGTATTTAACATTTGCAAACAATATCTGAAAAATTAACATTAAACGTTATTTTGAGATTTCATTACTCCAGAACTTTAAAACCATAACGAAATATTGAAATTATTTTATCAAAATGGCGTAACTTTTGAGAAAAGCCATCAAACAAGAAAAAAAAGTATATTTTTCTAAACACATCATATTACAATAAATGTTTACCATGATTGTGTGTGTCACCATAACTCAATGATGTCGTCAAATCGATCTCTATCTTAAGAATAGAAGTTATTTAAGCGTATCTGATTTTTAATTCATTCCAGTACGAAGAATGAGCAATCTGCATTGCAGGTCTTTAGTGCTGTTCAGGCGAACATATGTAACGTAATATCAATGTACGAAAACACCTTATCCAACTTGTTTTCTCTGTCCAAAACAGCTAATTGTCTCACGCTCTTTGTTAATTACTTTTTTTCCGATTTTATATATTTTTTGGGGGAAAAAACGCACATTCATCTTGCAGACTGTCAGCAAGGTCTTCCGGATAGAGCCTTTGCAGTTCATTGACGCTATTCCCTATTTTCTCTTTCAGGAATGAAAAGTTTTTATTAAAATTGTCATAAGCTATCTTTTGCCTTTATTACTCGCGTAAAAGCTGAACGCAAATTGGAAGAAATGCGTGCACTCGAAAATGGTCATTTGATTCCAATAACATTTCTTACTCTCCAGATTCGTCACAACTAAGTTTTCTTTTATTTATTTATTTATTTGTCGTATGGCAAGCAACTAATACAATAATAAATATATACAATGACAAGAACGTTGGTAGCGTTCACAAGCTGATGTCCAATTCTTCCAGCCATTCTAAGAAGGAACTTGTAGCTCCAAAAACATCTTCATATGGTCCATCATACTTCCGTAGAGGGCATTCCCTGATAATATGCTCCACACTCTGGGAAGGAGCACCGCAGTCACATGCAGGAGAATCCTGAAGACCCCACTCAGACAACATGGCGTTGCATTTCGCATGGCCTGTTCTTAGGCGATTTAGTTTGACCCACTGGTCTCTATTTAGATGGAATCCTGGAAGTCCAATTGTGCGATCTTTAATATCTGGATGTTTTACAGATGCGGAGTTCCAGCTTTGTCGCCATTTTTCCATGACATCAAAGTCAAATACATCTTGCCATACCGGATTTCTGGATTTAAGACGAGGGGGTGGTAAGTTATTTAGAACCTCGTGGATTGGGAGATCCTGTGGATGATCAGGATGGTGTAGTTTTATCCACTCACGTGCCGTTGCTTCTTGGCGTCTTATCTCTGGAGGTGGTATTTAGCTGACCAGGTGCAACCAGGGGACTGGGGTGGATTTTAGGGTGCCAGTTATTACTTTTCTTTTGATGAAGCGTTTTTGAGAGGTATTAAATTCATTAACGTGAGATGTACTTTTGCCACTCTCTTTATACATTTCGAAAGAATTTATTTTCTCTCAGTAAATAATGTTAATGATTCATAGAGGCTTGCAAAGACTTCTAGGTCAATATGTACGCCTGACACCGTTTCCGATACTAAATTAAATTGCTTCAAAATAGAAATCTACAATTCAGATAAGTAGATATTTGCGATAGCAGTCCGGTCGTCTGATCTCGGACTAAAGGTTCATCCCTGCTTGTAGACAACGTAGCTTCCAGACATATTGTTGGCATTATCTTAACATTGACCTTCGTAGTTATTAATACTGATAATAAGTCACAAAGGTGTCAAGTTCTGCTTTCAACGTGTGTATGACCAGTGTTAAGAAGGAAGCATCAAAACCGTTCAAAAAGTTATCCATTTTCTTCGACGAATCTGGTAATTAATGAAAGCTGGTCAACATGAGTGATATCAAGAGGAAACACAACACTAAAAAAATATTTTGCAATGAGGATGTTTTTTTATGATAGACTAGATAAAATACTTCATTTATTGGAGAGAAAGAGAGATGGGAAGAAGTGAGGGAACTGGCTTACAAAACCCGTCAGACCATTGCGTGACATGGTAGTGTAGTATGCGACCCTTATTTTGGGTATCAGATACAGGAGTTAAAGAAAGTCCAAAGGAAAACTGTCTCTGGATATTACTGCAGAACACGATCAGTAACCGATATGATAAAGAAGCTGAATGGGATTCATTGGAAGACAGAATGGCGTTGAAGAGAGTTGTGGGAGTGTACAAAGCGTTTATTGGTGATGAGGTGTGGAAAGATATTGGTGAAAGAATTAAGAAAGGTGCATGGAAGGGAAAAGCTGACACTCGATTTCAGACATAAGGGTATGCGAAAAATTTCTTTCGTAGGTTAGGGGATTATGGATTGGAATAAATTACCAACAGAAATGGTAAATAATTACCAAAAACGACGAAAGAAAGTAAAATTATCATTCGTAGAGAACAAAAGTAGGCTGTACAAGAAAAAGGGGGGGGGTATACGGAAATTCACAAAGGCTCCGTCGCAATTAAATAAATTAAATTAACTTTAACTGCCATAATTTTTACGTCATTCTCATTATTCGCAAACGACAATCATCGTCTCCTGGATGACAAATTTTTCTATACGTTTGGCCAAAAAATGTTTGAATGCGATAATTTCTTCTAATTTCCGTTGTGAATTAATCCAAATCTGTCTGACCTGCCCCAGAAAGATAAACCCCTAGTACCCAGAGCTTTTACGGCCACAACAACGCTCTGTACTGTTCAACTAATTTTTACCCAACTCGTGCCTCGGTCGTACTTCGCTATTTCATCATTACCAGACAGGTTTTTAAGTACTGGACTATTTTCGTGTGCTGTTTAGTCTATTACAAATATGATTCAAGCGCTGTATCCTTCATAGGAAGCTAGTACATCTTTTTGTCAAATAAGTAACAGGAGTCACAAAATGCTAATCTAATCCTAGAGACACCGAACATATTATGCAATGCTGATACACGTTTTTTCCATTTAACAGATGTCTTAAAGAAATCTTTTAACAAACATCGCTTGCCACCGCCGTCGATAAAATATTTAGATTCTTTTACATAAATACTTTTTTTAAATTATTTGAATCAAGTAATGTCGTAGCTCATTATTTATCATCCATAATTGCAAAAAACTAACTTAGCCAAGCAACGTTAAATGTAAAAGTATGAAAATAATAATATCTTCGCCCTATGTTCTGCATTATATTCCTATGCATTACAAGAAAGTTGTATTTTAATGATATCATAATAATAAAAAAAAAACAGTCAATCGAACTTAAAACTTTTATAATAATATGAATTTATGGTACTTAATTGCATATTTATAGTAGTTGTTCTGCAGATTTCATAAATAAGTAATATTATTTAGAAAATATATATATGTTAAAATCAAATGAATTAAATATTTTTTACTAAAAATGGGATATAGCATTGGAAATATATTAATAAATAATTTTTCTCATATCTCCTGACATATTTTTGTTTATTTTTCATGCAAGCCGAAAGTTTAAAAATAGAGATTTAAAGGATAAAAGTACCGTGTTCATAAATGTTCTAAATTTCTCGAGCAACCTTTGCAAAAATTATATTATGAACCAACAATTTCAGAATATAATTTATTATACATAGAATTTACAAAAAAAATAGATTTTTTGACCATTTCTGGAATTTTAGAACTTCTTAAGAGATCTGTTAAAACTTTTCAATCGCTCTAAAACTTGGTGAGCTTTTGTCAAATGTAAAAAAAAAACTAACATTTCATACATGAGGCTCACAAAAAAAGCCCTTCCTCTCTTGCTTCTCGTGTAATTAAAGAAAATTTTCATCGCTTTATGTTGTTCCCTAGAATATTATTTATACTTTAAACACATTTCTTTCTTTTTAATTTTTTTTTAATACAACACTGCTTATGTATCAAAATATTATAAAAATTTATTCATCCAGGGATTTTGTGAACACCACAAACTCCAAAAGATTGTTGCAAGTTTCCTCTAAACTTCTGAAGACAACATAAGTCTGATAACTATGAAAGAATTTTCAGTCCAGTAATTTCTGAAATAAAGGGAGATTATCTTTTTTGTGTTTTTTTTTTTTTTTTTTTTTTTTTTTTTTTTTTTTTTTTTTTGCCAAAAACTTTTAGAAATTGAGGAAAAAATGAAGAGTGCAAACATTTAGAGTATAGGCAGGTTGCAAGCTTTTATTTTAGATCCATGAAGATTATGTATAGAAAAATTTCCCTTTAGCACCTAATAAACTTTCTATATTTTTTTTTCTCTCCCAGGGTCGATGATTTTTCAAAACTTTTCGTTAGTGTTAAATTTAGTACGAACTCGATATTTTTTATTTTGGCTTTACTCCTAGTCGATGTTCATTAGAGGTCAGATAGGACTGGAGGAAAGGAACGGTAAGAAATTGGGCCAGCGGCTTCTGAAGAAAAAAAGTCGTCATTCGCCTGGAGAGATTTCGGGGAATCATGGAAAACCGAAATCTGGACGGCCGAACGGGGATTCGAACTCACATCCTTCGGAATACGGGCCCTAGCGTTAGCGCTCACTCACCGAGCTCCGTACAATCAGTTTTAGTAGAATAAGTTCAGATTTCCAATTGCTTCTTCGGAAAAGACAATTAAATGAAAATTCCTGTCATTGAAATTATAACTTAATAAATTTCATTTTTGTCAACTGAAGCAGTAAAATGCTTAGGGCGAAACAAAGAGTCTTTGTGTGATACAAGAGAGAGAGAGAGAACATGTTGCCTTCACGACCTGGTGACAACTTCCATTTGCTGTGCCTTCTACCTTCGTCGTGATCTGATCTAAACATGTTGGTCTGCTCGATATATGGGACCGACATTTTTTAAATGGAATCAGAGCCTAGGGAAGTCCTAGGGTGTACGCGAACACAGGAATGCATTCCCAGAACGACGGGCGGCATTAGGGCCAGAAAAATTCAGAACACTACCGGAATTCGAAACGGAGACCTCCACACCCACAACCATTGCGTAGCGTAAGTTAAAAATGACTTTACAACTTTGGAATGATATAAAAATTTGCGGAGATAACTTACAGAATCGGTAGACGAGTCAGTTTGTAGCAAACAACCTCAAGTTTGATGCACGCAGTGCATCAGTACACCACTCCGCCACCAGGAGCGCCAGCGTAGTGCACAGATAAAATGGCTGCTTTCACTGGTGCGAAGTGTGCTTGCTGTGTGTTTCGGTTTCACGAAACGAACTCTGCAATAACTGTTCGGCGTAAATCTCGCAACGAATACGCTAAAGAGCCTCCAAGCAGGCTTACAATTTACTATTGGCACAAAAACTGTTTCCTGGATAATCGATTCCCAGGTCGGCGGATTGCCGTGAAGGATCAACACATGGCCACCTCGTTCCCCAGACTTGATACACCGGATTTCTTTCTCTGGGATTTGATTAAAGATCGAGTGAATGTCCCTCTTCTATCAAACAATTTGGACGACCTGAAAAATCGAATCTACACTGCCGTTACGCAGTTACACCCGGTTTGCTGCAAGTGTGGGAAGAAATTGACTACCGGTGGGATGTTTAACTAATGACAAAGGGTAGCCACATCGAACCAAAATTTCACTTTTATGTGAAACTAGAGGTTGTTTGCTACAAAATGACACATGTACCGATTCTGTAAGTTATCTCAATAAATTTCTATATCATTCCAAGGTTGTAAAGTTCTTTTTGACTCACCCTGTATAATAGTATTAGTTTTGCTAGTGGCTCGTCAGGAATTCAGACAATAATCTGAGTCACTGCACTCATTTGGCTCGTTAGGTCTCATCAGCAGTTAACTTTGTTTTTGCTTTCTCTTGCTCCCTTCTCGGTTCTGGTCAACAATCTAACGAAGGCCATTACCACCTGCAGTCAGCTCTTCCAGAGGAAATCAGAACGTCAAGCACCTCCAACTGACATGCAAGGTAATTAGAGGCGGGAGAGGATTGGGGGGCAAGGAACGTAAAGGAATTCGGCCATTTTCTTTTGAATAAACCATCCCGATATTTTTCTTCAGTGATTTAAGGAACCATGGAAAACCGGAATCTGGAATGTCATACGAGGATTTGAACCCATGTTCTCCCGAATGTTAGGCCCTAACGTTTTCGTTGTAGCGATTCGCTGATGGCCCGAGCTTTTTAGACTTCTCAGCTGTAAAATTTCCTCAACTGTAACATCATTCACACAGAAGTCTCCATTTTTACGTCTGTTTCGTTTCGCACACAAGTTATGAATGTTCTTAGATTTCTGTGAATGAGTTGGCTCCATTAAAATCTATTCTCGAAACACTTAGCCCAGATGTGCTTCCTTATCAAATACTAACTGCACCTGCGTCCACGCGGAATGAGTGTTTTTTTGCTGATAATTAACAGATAATATATCAAAGAACTTATGTATATAGCCAGCAACTTCGTTCATGTAGGATGTTAAAGTACAGACATCCATTTTAAACCAAATGTCACAATTAACACAACTCCAGTCGGTTAAAGAAACTATCGCGTTCAACAAAAAATATTTGCTAATTTGTGGAAAGTTTTATCTTTAATTTCTCAATTTTCCAACTTCGCATCAAATTGAAACATACTCTACTTTACCTAATAATTTCTTTTCTACCAACAAACATTTACTCTGATTATGAGCAAAAAAAAAAAAAAGCAATACACAGTGATATAATATAGAAGTTAGACTATAGTGCCACGTATCGGAGTAATAACAACGTGTTTCATCAAGTACATGATGCTTAGCGATGAAATAGAGAGATTTTAATTTTTGTTTAAAAACAGGTGCTGTGTTGTTATGTCGATCATTTGATTTCTGTTCATTAAACTAAAGTCGCAAGTAAATTTAATAAGTGACCATGTTAAATCCTATATATAAAAAAGAATCTTTGTTTGTTTGTATGTTCGTCTTCTATTCGTTCCTATACCATGGAGGAAAGAAATAGAGTGGGGGGGGGGGGGCGTGGCCGCCATATTACCTATCCATAGATACCCGGAGAATATGTACAAAAACCTCAAGGGAACTCTAGGATAAACGTGACACCGCAATCTGGTGATGGATTATTATGTAACTCGATGGGACAAATAAAAAAATTAAGAATAAAATTTTTTGATATCCTGCTTAGTTTTCGAGATATTATGTCTCAAATGTGAGATGTTTTTGGTTGAAGTTCAGAAGAAAAAATTGGTCAAAGTCAAATTTTATGATGGATTCTTATTTAAAAAGACGAGACAAATAATAAATAATGAATAAAAATTTTCTATATCTCGCCTAGTTCTCGAGATATACTGTCTCAAAAGTGAGGTGTCTTGAGTTGAAATACAGAAGAAAATTTTTGCAAAAGTCAAATTTGAAGATGGGATCTTATGTGACACACGTGTATTTGAATCGCAAACTGCATTTGGGGTAACAACATCGTTTGCTTCATCAAGATTCCTAGATTGCATAGCATAATTTAACACATTTAATTTCATCATACACTGTCAGTATAAACTTCAACATGACGAAAGAAAGCGCAATACTAAATTCACATAATCGCGATGTAAAAATCACCCCTTTAAATCTCATTTTCAATAATCGTTAAAAAGTAATGCTAGTCTATTATGTGCAAGGTATGCTGATTTTATACACTACACCAACAAAAATTCCTATTGAGAGCTATGACTAAATATTTATAGACAGGAACCAAACTTGCCAATACCTACTGCACACTTCAAGAACAATAATTAGAATGCAACTTCCTTATGAAATGATATTCCAGGTTCTTTACTATCTGGTCTATTTGTGCAACCGTATGCAGCACAAGATGGCATTATAAAAAACTTAGACACATTAAAAAATGAAATAATCAAACAAAATGTGAACTTAGCAATTGTACGGATACGTAATATGGCCGCCGCCGCCGAGCATGGGCAGTATCAGCCAAGAGTTTAGTGGCGACGTCACAGAGTAAGCGGTATTTCGTCTCCATATATTTATTTCCTCCATGTCCTATACCAACCATCCAATTATCATGAAACTTTGGGGAGCTCTTGTGCGCACGCGTGCGAAAGTTTCTGACAAAAAAAAAAAAAAAAAAAAAAAAAAAAAAAAAAAAAAAAAAAAAAAAATCATCCACTCCCCCTTTACAACCCTTAATTTTATACAAACCCACATTTTTATCTGATATCGATAGAACTTTACACACGTATTCTTTAAAATAAACAGAAAAATACTGTCAATATTTGGTTTTCAGAAACGCAACCCTTCTCCCCCTTTACACCCCCATAATTTTTGCCAACGTTCTTTATAGATACCCACAGCTTTTATCCACTATCAATGGAACTTTACAAACCTTAATATTAAACACAGACACAGATTTTATCCGATTTCAATTGTCCTTCACACACGTATACTTTAAAATAAAAATAAAAATACTCTTTACATTGGATTTACCAAAATCCAATCCCCCTCCTACTTTCCACCCATAAATTTTTGTCAATGTTCTTTATACACACCCACAGTTTTTATACACTATCGACTGAACTTTCCACATGTATACTTTAAAACCAAAAAAAGTCTACATTTGGTTTTTAGAAATCCTACCCTTCTCTCCCTATCCACCCTCTGCCCCTCTATTTGTGAACGTTCTTTATACATACCCACAGATTTCATGCGATTCCAATGGGCCTTTGCACACTTTAAACAAATTAACATTAAAAAAACATAAAAATACTGTATAAATTTGATTTTCAGAAACAAAAAACTGTCACTCTTTCCATCCCATTAATTTTTGCCGATGTTCTTTATACAAAGTTACTGATACTGGGTACTCTGCTTTTGCAGAAGAAGGAAGACCGAAAATATTGTATAACCCAAAGTACCAGAATAAACTTTTTCAATTTTATTTAATGGATAAAAATTAATGTCTTTCAATTATTTGGTTAATGTTAATGTGTCTGTTTTCTATATGCGTACCCACTTAAGAAATAAAAATAGGCAGTGCAACGCATGCCGGCCAAAGCTAGTCAAGTATATATTTGAACGTTGGGTCACTAGGATTTTCCTATTTTGTATGTAACATAATATTACATTCATACTAAATCATAAATATTTACTAAATGTAATGAATTTCACTAGCGGAAAAATTTATTAATACATATTATGCCAATTCTATCGAAAAATGAAAATACTGTTTTATGAACTGCATGTTACAACATAATTAACTTAAAGGTAACTCAAGCGAGCACCTGCTTACCTTAATTTTACTTTATCACGTTAAATTCGAACCAAAGATAATTAACATCTATGCTGCATAGTTCCTTGCAACACAAAAATTATGTACCCGCACGCGTAAGCACTACTGTCATGTTTAAGTATGTTAAATATTGCTGACACTTATTACGTTAAATTAACGTATACTCTTTTATTTTAAAGCATCTTCTACATTAAAAAAAAAAAAAAACAATTAAGAAATAAATAGCCGTACTCAGAAAACAAACCAGAACCAAAATAGAGTGTAATCTTTTGTGAGCAATGCTTCTGAAATACAGAGTTATCTGTGGAATCGCGGTTGTAAATATAGGAATTAAACTTCAGCTCCACTTATCAGAATGAATTATAAATTTATATATAAAAATTCGCGACGCCTCAATAACATTTCGTGTGAATATAGAGGTTTGACTGTGATTATGCAATTTCGCACACCTGCGATTTTATATACAGGGTGTTACAAAAAGGTACGGCCAAACTTTCAGGAAACATTCCTCACACACAAACAAAGAAAATATGTTATCTGGAGATGTGTCCGGAAACGCTTACTTTCCATGTTAGAGCTCATATTGTGGACGGCTGTGATACAATACGCCATTCTCCAGGGCTGCATCAGCGCATCAGGGATTCCATGCGACGGAGGGTGGATGCATGTATCCTCGCTAACGGAGGACATTTTGAACATTTCCTGTAACAAAGTGATTGACGCTGGTACGTTCTGTTGCTGTGTGTTTCCATTCCATGTTTAATGTGATTTGAAGAGAAGTAATAAAATGAGCTCTAACAAGGAAAATAAGCGTTTCGGGACACATGTCCACATAACATATTTTCTTTGTTTGTGTGTGAGGAATGTTTCCTGAAAGTTTGGCCGTACCTTTTTTGTAACACCCTGTATAAAGTTAGCTGCGTATCCGGCTTTGCCCTATCTGTTTCTTGTTAATTTATCTTTGTAGTGTTTTAGTCACCCAATGAGAAACATACCCACCAAGTTTCAACAAAATCGCCGAGGCCGTTTCCGGAATGTTACAGACCGTTGTCTCACCTTAACCCTACTGTAAAAGGCCGAATATTTTAGGTAATTGAAAAATGGATTTCTGTATAAATTATTCAGTCCATCAAATGTGCTGAGAGTTTGCTCGGTAGCCGAGTGTAAAGAATGTTTTTGTCGGATGGCCGTTGTGTATAGCCTTTACTGGCTAAACTGGTTTCTTCATGTTTACTAAGACTTGCGACGCACCTCTTCTTCTGCCCGACTGTTATTCTTTTCCAATATATGAAACTTAAATAAATTGTGAGCTTCAATGGGATTGGAGAATCATACGGGATTTATACTCTAGTCGAATAAAATACTGAAGTCACTATACTCGATGTTTATTGCAACATACTAAGCGATTCTGTTACAAGCGAAATGCATTTGCGAACTCCACGTGCCGTAATTAAGGATTGCAATCACGCAGTGTTTTCAATACCGCGGGATTTTTGCGGGAATGGCGCCAACAGTTTTTTAACGCATATATTTAAAATATAGTAAATTAAGGCGTTAATAAATTAAATAATAAACGTCTATTAATTAAATTAATAAATCAATTTTAATGTTAAATTATAAAAATTAACAGTTAACAATATTTTAATTGGCAAAATGACTAAAATTTTTTAGCATGTCTTAAGTATATTTCGAGGTTTTATATATTTGCTTTTAAATCTAAATCAATTTTAAAATAAATAATCAAAAATGGAAAATATTCAGTCTTCTGTGCCTTATAATACATCACATCAGTTTAAAAATGTGGTATGTATAATGGCCACGTCACCAGAGATTTTTTATTCCAAATAAACGTTCTATAACACCGAGAGGGGTGTAAGGGTTTGGGAGAGACTATACTAGTCTTTTCCAACCAAATGTCAACCTCTCCTTCACGTGGTGCACCCTGTTTGCACGGACGAGGCTCTGGCGACTGAAAGATTCCCGGTATAAGGAGTCACCCACTGCTTGCCAACGGCCTCCGAAAGGAGGGCGGAAGAGCGGGGAGCGGTTCAGGGCACCCTCTTGCCCTTGGGGTTGGAAACGGCCCCTAAAGGCGGATGAATCAGAAATGATCAACGGCATGGGGATGCAGAAGGCAACGGGAAACCACTGCATTAAAGACCCAAAGGGTATCCCGAGGACATGTAATCCTCTCAAATTACATATATCATGATGGCTTCTTCCTGGGTAAAATATTCCGGAGGTAAAATAGTCCCCCAATCGGATCTCCGGGTGGGGACTGCTCAGGGAGGAGTCATCAGAATGGATAGAAACATTCTACGAGTCGGAGCGTGGAATGTTAGAAGTCTGAATAGGGCAGGTAGGTTAGAAAACTTAAAAAGGGAGATGGAACAACTTAAGTTAGATGTTGTTGGGATTAGTGAGATTAAATGGAAGGACGCACAGGATTTCTGGTCTGGGGAACACAGGATAATTAGCACACAAGCTGTCAATGGAGTCACTGGTGTAGGATTTGTAATGAACAAGAAAGTAGGGAAACGGGTGAGTTATTATGAACAATTTAGTGACAGGATTATTTTGATGAGGTTAGAAACTAAGCCCGTCCCAACCACATTAGTACAAGTATATATGCCAACGTCACAGGAAGATGACGAAGAAATAGAAAAAATATACGCTGAAATTGAAGAATTAATCCAATATGTGAAAGGGGAGGAAAATCTAATAATCATGGGTGATTGGAATGCAATAGTGGGAGAAGGAAAAGAGGGGAATACTGTAGGAAGTTTTGGTCTAGGAGAAAGAAATGAGCGAGGAAGCAGGTTGCTAGAATTTTGTGAAAGATATAAGCTAGTAGTGGCGAACACACTGTTTAAGAACCATGCAAGAAGAATATACACCTGGAAACGTCCTGGGGATACAGGCAGATATCAGCTAGATTATATCATGGTCAAACAGAGATTCAGGAATCAAGTTCTAGACTGTAAAGCGTACCCAGGAGCAGACATAGACTCGGACCATAATTTGATAGTAATGAAGTGCAGGCTGAAATTCAAGCGAATAAGGAAGCAGTATAAGCAGAACAGACTGGAAGTGAATAAACTGAAACAATCTAGCACAAGAGAAAAATTTGCAGAAATGGTAGACTTAGGTCTAAGAATTAACTGTGAAAGGAGCTCAACCGAGGACGAATGGAATGCATTAAAGACCGAAATAATGAAAGCTGGCAAAGAAACCTTAGGCTTTAGGGAACAAGCTGCCCGAAAACCTTGGATCACAGAAGAAATTTTGCAGCTGATGGATCAGAGGAGAAGGTACAAAAATGCTCAGGATGAAGCAGGAAGAGAGCAGTACAGGCAATTTAGAAATCAAATAAATAGGAAATGCAAAATAGCAAAAGAAAAATGGCTACAAGAAAAGTGTGAAGAAGTAGAAAAGGAAATGGTCGTAGGAAAAGTAGATGTTGCATATAGAAAGATCAAACAGAATTTTGGAGAAATGAAGAAAAGAGGTATGAACATTAAAGCTGCCGATGGGAAACCTCTTTTAAGCTCAGAAGATAGAGCTAACCGATGGAAGGAATACATTGAGAAACTGTATGATGGGGACGACTTGAACAATAGTGTATTGGAAAAGGAAGGCGATGTCGACATTGATGACTTAGGAGATCCTGTTTTGAGGACAGAATTTAATAAAGCTCTGAATGACTTGAAAGCAAATAAGGCAGTTGGAATTGATGAGATCCCTGCAGAACTTCTTAAATCTCTAGGAGAGGAAGGAATCGAAAGATTATTCAAGCTGATATCAAAAAGTTATGAAACAGGAGAAATTCCAACTGATTTTAATAAAAATATCATCTTCACACTTCCAAAGAAAGCACAAGCCGACAAATGTGAGAATTATCGCACCATTAGTCTAACATCACATGCTTCAAAATTACTGACCAGAATAATATACAGAAGGATGGAAAGGGTAGTAGAAGAGATAGTAGGTGAAGATCAGTTTGGGTTTAGGAAAAATCGCGGTACAAGGGAAGCAATTCTGTCTTTAAGATTAATACTTGAAGGGCGGATCAAGAAAAACAAAGATACTTTTATGGCATTTGTTGATTTAGAAAAAGCTTTTGATAATGTTAGGTGGGACAAGATGTTCAAAATTTTAAAGAAGTCAGGTCTAAAGTATCGAGATAGAAGAATACTCTATAAACTATATAAGAATCAAGTGGCTGTAATAAAAGTAGAGAATCACGAGAGACATGCATCAGTTAAAAAGGGTGTGAGACAAGGTTGTAGTCTATCCCCGTTAATATTCAACTTGTATGTAGAAGAAGCAATGAAGAAAGTCAAAGAAAAATTTCCATGTGGCATAAGTTTTCAGGGAGAAAAAATCAGTATGCTACGATTTGCTGACGACATTGTCTTATTAGCAGAGAGGGCTGAGGATATTGAGAAGTTATTGAATGGCATGAACAAAATACTGAAGGAAGATTTTGGACTGAATATAAATCAAAGTAAAACAAAAGTGATGAAATGTAGCAGAAATGATACCAATACTAGCAGATTAAATATAAAAATAGGATCTGATGCAATAGGAGAAGTGAGTGAGTTCTGTTACTTGGGAAGCAAAATTACAACCGATGGCCGAAGCAGGAATGATGTTAAAAGCAGAATAGCACTAGCAAAAAGAGCCTTCATGAAAAAGAGAAACCTTTTAGTTTCAAATATTGATCTAGGAATTAGAAAGAACTTCTTAAAACTCTATGTGTGGAGCACAGCACTTTACGGTAGCGAAACATGGACTTTAGGAATACCGGAAAGAAAGAAACTTGAAGCATTTGAAATGTGGTGCTACAGAAGAATGCTGAAAATTAGGTGGACAGACAAAGTAAGAAATGAACGAGTTTTGGAAATGATGGGTGAGAAAAGAAGTTTATGGAAGAAGCTTACAGGAAGAAGAGACAGGCTGGTAGGTCATATTTTGAGACATGCTGGATTGGTTAATTTGTTAGTGGAGGGAACAGTTGAAGGTAAGAACTGTAGAGGTAGACAGAGATTAGAATATATGAAGCAGATAATTGAGGACGTGGGTTGTAAGGGGTATGTAGAAATGAAGAGGTTAGCACAGGATAGGAAGGGATGGAGGATTGCATCAAACCAGTCTAAAGACTGACGACAGCAAAAAAAATAAATCACTGCCTCTACGGCAATCATCAATACTAATAAACTGCGACGTTTGTCGTCATATCTATGACGCTGGCGTGACGCGGTCAGCCTGAGTTGGCGTGCTAAAACGACCAGAGATGTTACTACCAAATCGATGTTACGCCCGTTACTTTAGTACAATTTTGTTAATTAAGCTGCTGCAATGAATTCATTTGATGGAACACTTAAATTAACATATTAATTATTAAATACTGTTGCTTTATTTATTTAGTTCGGTGTGATATTTTCGTTATATCTCTTATTGGTGTGTAGTAATCTTTGAAACCTGAATCACGTCTGTGTCGCATTACGGTGAATGTATTAATGCGCGGGCGATTGAAGCATTCATTTTTGAAAGAAATACTACTGTAGCTTTAGTCATTACAGCAGAGAAAATTAGTTATTCAAGGTTTTTTTAAGAAATAATTTAAACTGCTTTCATGAGCGCCGTTTTATTGAAATCATTATTTCCTTTGATTGAAAATAGTCCATAGTGATCGCGATCTATGCGGCCTTGACCCTATTAAAACTAGTATTACGCGGTTTAGGAAAGTGTTTAGATTAATTTTAATTTCCTTTGCTTTCACTGCACCTTATGCTGAGATCATATTTTATAGGAACATAAATATTTCCAGCTGTGTTATTTATTCAAACGTTATAATATAGATGTGAATCACGGGTAGCAAAAAAAATGCAACAAGCCGTCAAGATTTTGGGTCAAGTTTATATAGCTATGCATAAAGTCACAAACATATGGAACTGTAAATATATAATGCCCATGTGATTGAAGTTCGATTTTTGACCTGAAATATTGGCATTGTTTATGGTTACGCTGTAATGCAGCCTTCACAAGGATGAGAACTGAAAATTAATTACAATATAAGGCATGAATTACATTTTTTTCATCTGTTTTGATCGGAGAAGGGAGGAGGGGATGGGGCACGGTGGGAGGGGAAAAGTAATGATACCCGGTTGTACTTATCCATTGGAGGAAAATTTGTGTTGCTATCTGTTGCTAAACTTGTAACATTGTGTGTCTGTATGATTAAAAATAAAGTGTTTTGAAACGTTTAGTTATGAGGTGGTAATTGGGGAGCTCCCAGCATTCGCCTAGGATGATTGCCGGAAACAGTCTAAACGTTGCTGTCAGGACGACCCGAAAGTGTTGGCCTAGGGTCGTACCCGGTCCCGTTGTAACATTCAGATCTATTGTGCTGCACCTTATACACACTGACGGGTTTGCCATTACCTTTATTTTATAAGAATTCTCATTAGTTTAGCAACCATAAAACTCTGTTCTATTCGGCGGCATTTTTTACTGGGTTAAAAACTAGTCTTTCAATAATTTACCAAAAACTTTAAAAATTATTTAAATTAAAATTTGTAAAAAGAAGTAGGCGAGACCAAGAAACGGAAGAAATCGTTTTGTAGGGAAACTGCCACCGTTATCTGTAGTAGAGGCTTTGATGTAGCACCCATTTTTTTAATTAGTTTCCTGTTCCGAGTTGGAATTCAACCTGGGTCCTATAACGGAGAATGTGATGCCTTAGGTTTATTCAATTAGGATAAGGAATAAAATAAAATTTGTTGTGTATAATGACCATTTTAGTAATAATATTCAGTATTTATAGTTTAAATGGCTTTTCAACTGTTATACACTCAGGAATTTTTAATTCCCATTTTTCATGCTCTGATTTCTCATAAACGAATACTTACCAGGACGAACCACACTATCGTGAGGTACCTGAGGTGCCGTATTATTTCCATGTCTCCGTCGAAGAAAGAAACGG
Source organism: Vandiemenella viatica (assembly GCA_031002005.1). NCBI lineage: Eukaryota > Metazoa > Arthropoda > Insecta > Orthoptera > Morabidae > Vandiemenella > Vandiemenella viatica. The sequence goes on from JARYHS010008074.1 coordinate 53,662,761, forward strand.
AATATGAATTAAATATTTTAAGTTAAACTTATCATTTGTTGCTGTGGCTGAAGGTCGTGTGGACTCATATATATGTGTGTGTGTGTGTGTGTGTGTGTGTGTGCTGCATCAAGTGCAATGTTTGTGTAGTGCCGCCACCTCAGAGGCTCTATTACTACGGTTTGTAGTGTTTGGGATTTGGGTTCTCTTTTTATTTACACGTTAAGGACGCAATGACGTCCTTATAATTTAAAGGCCACTGTTGGGTTCATATGAGGTGTTTCTGTATTGTTGATACCAACTGCGTGAGCTGTTGTATAATTTGTCCAATTTGCTCTTTCCTTTGGATTTAACATCTTCGATAAGGGTGGCTGTAGTATCCCCTTCGTCGGGAGTGCCCGTCGTGTCGACTAGTAGTAGGATCACGTAGCAGCTTGGCGTTGCAGGCCATACTGGTGGCTGCGGATGGGATTGTTGGCTGGTTCAGCTGGTTGATGTTCTCGCCGTCCTGTGTCCGCTGTTGGGCGGGCGCAGTCACTCCTGGTCTGCTCCTGTCGGCGGTGGCTTGAAGCATCCTTTTCAAGGTACAGCCCCAGTAGCTGGCGTAATCAGCGCTGCAGTTTGCACACGGTGACGTGGCTTCACGCGGGCATGTGCAAACCAAGATGTTGTGGTTGTCCGCACATCGAACAAAGCCGTACTTGTAACACTGGAGATCTTCTCGGCGTCGAATATGAATAAAATGATCTCGGGTAACTAGCCGAACTAGTCCACTGATAAAACACGACGTTTCGGCAGTCACAGCCTCTGCAGCCATGTCAAGTGATGGCGGCCTTGGTTGTGACCGACGAAACGTCGTATTTTATCAGTGGACTAACTTGGCTAGTTACCCAAGATGAGTTTATTCAACGCCGTTACTTGGTTGCGGCAGTCATTAGCCCGATGCCGGAAGCGTTTACATCGGAAGTATTGATCTGTGGCTGCCGTTGTTACCTTGTTCTTCTGGGGCTTGATCTTGGTGTTTCAGTTTTTTGCCTCGCGAGACTGCGGCCTACGTGTCTAAAGTGTGCGCCGTCTGAGTCACCGGTGACGAGGGGCTTCCACCTAGGATGACCTCCAAACTCCGACTGGTTGCCTCCTCTGTTGGTGCTGCTTTTGGTACACAGTCCTCTTTAGGGAACCAACTGCTTTTTGCAGCCTCAAATCGAACTGAATGTTGCGGCCCTCAAGAAAGTTCTTAACTACAGCGATCAGAGGGGCTCGTGCAGGCAACGACCAAATGAGGACGTAACGCACATTTTAAGTCTGGCAGTAAGCTTTCAAACTGTGAGAAACCCAACGGAAATCCGTTAGAAGTTTTGCGGGATACACGCTCTTCTGCAGATTTAAATATATACAAATTTGATGGCACTCAAGTCTCGGAAGTACATCAGATGCACCACCATGGCACAGAGGAGCGCCTACCTCTGTTCATCTTCCAGCCCGTGGTACGTGTCCCACGGGAACAGCGGATGAGGACGATCCTAGGACGCAAGGTCCGGCTTGAAACAAGAAGAAACCACCACTCGCCCTGGCCCAGTGTTTTCGTTGCCAGGGACATGATCATCTGGCACGCAACTGAACGCCAGGAGCGCTGCGTGAAGTGTTTTGGCAGCCACAAAGTAGCCGATTGTAGCTTCCTGCGAGACGGGTGCCAATCTGCTGCAATTGCAACAGGCCACTACAGTGGCTGCCCAGCGAAAAGACACCTACGCGCCCAACAAGACGGCGCCCAGCTCTAAAAAGCCGAGACAACCCGACCGACGACAAGCAGCGACCGGTACTGAGCTACCTGTGTCGGCGAATAGACAGTTCACAAAACTCTATCTACCGAACAGACAGCCTCAGCGTCATTATTCATGTGGTGCAACAGCAATCCATGCTATTGACGGAGGTCATAGCAAATTATACAACCACCACGAGAAGGACACGCCCGATGACGACATCTAAGTAATGACAACCGACAATTAATATGGAAGGAGATGCGGCATACCCGCAAGAACTTCCCCGCACTATGGGGATAATGTCATCCCAGAAGATTTAGTGGCAAGGAATTTTGAGCAGTAGTTGGTTACGTAATAGTGAGTGCTCGTGCAGGTGGAGCAGGTTCCCGCAGGCGGTGGTTATTCCGAGCTGGCTCCTCGGAACAATGCGCACGCCTGGCGCGCCCCGCCTGAATAATACGGCGCGGCGAGGTGCCTGCCGGCCCGCTGTGCAAACACACAGCGCCTTCCACTCCGCTGGACGTCCATTTGGCACCGGCTCAGCGCCCCGCCGCAGGCGCTCCGATCGATCCCGCAGCGTCTGCAGCCCCACGTCTCCTCCACATCACGGACCAGTAACTTCGTCACGTCCCACACTCTAATATCATATTTTCTATTTATTTGCTTTTTGCCTCTTACAGACAGCTTGAAATCTATGATTATAACGAAGTACTTGTTTCGTCTCTTGCAGGAATTTCTCCGTGTGTAAGCTGAAGGCCTGCTCTATGTATATCACATCACTCAGTTGGGTTGTAGTTTCAGTTCGAGGACAGAAAATTTTAGTTTCTTTTGTTGTTAATAAGATTTTCTGTGGTACTGATTCTTTTCATATGCCATCTTGTTTGCTTTAACCATTTTAGGCTGTTTTTAATTTTTTTTAAAAATCAAATATTTTCTTGTTCAACTAACAGCTGTGTACACTGTAAAGTTTTCATAAAATTCTAGTCTATTTTTAATTTTATTTAATTTTCTCGGTGTTCTTGTATACATTTTCCTCATTCTCCAAAAACTATCTTTGTTATTTAGTGACTTAAAATTTCTTACTTATTGATATAAATTCTTACTAAACTCAATAAATATTAATCTTACTCCCCTATTGTTTGACTTTATTTACATCCGATAAAAATTCTTCACTTCTGCTGGATAAGTTCTGCCATACACGAAGTATCGCCGGTGACGGAGTAGTAACTTCAGCTACCATTCCACCTGATGAAGACAGCGGATTTAGCTGTCGAAACGTCGTGTATAGCAGAAACCGTGAACGATTTTTATGAGCTGCATGGCGGGAGAGACTCAATTCTCACATTTATTTATATCCTTCAGTAGTCGTAATGCTGATGATAGTTTCACCGAAGAGATTGAAACTATTTAGTGCTTCCTTGATGCTACCAAAAAGTACCTACACAAACTGAACTACGAAAGCTTGAGTCTACGTTTTGCAGTTCAATTAAGTAACTAAGCATTTTAATTTTCCCGCTTTGACACAGTTCCAATATTTATAGAACCCATAGAATGTTTCTTTCGTTTTTCCGAAATAGCTTCTAACGGTCCTTAAGGCATCTCTAAGTAGCTCCATTTATTTTTTAGCTGGCCTTTTGACTGTTAGCTACTCCTTATCTACTTAAAACTACACGTAAATCACCGTTGTCAACAGTTGCTCGCTATTTTTACTATTACCTGTAGTTCTTTTTTCAATTGTCTTTATTATCTTACCGAATTCTGCACCATCCTAACTTTTGATGGCTCCCGTTCAGTTTTTTTTTTATTTTATTTTTTTTACGAATAATGTCTGTAAAGAATCAATATACTTCAGCTTTCTCGCTTCTGCTGTATAAAAAGTCGAAAAATTTTCATTTTCTGTCAGGTTGCTACACTGTGGGTTCTTCTATTATGGTATGTTATGAATTCCTTTTTAATCATAGCATTATGACTTAGCAACCATACTTTCTTTCCGCTGCAACATGTTTGTACATTCAGTTTTGTCACCGAAACTCAAAATGTAAACCTAAACCCAAGCCATTTAACATTTTACTAAATATGAACAAATCTGTACAGACGTTCGAATAAAGGTTAAACATACTATTTGCGTTACAGAAGGTAGAACTGCCACCTCAGTAACTTTACCAACAAGCTATGGCTAACTTGTTTTGTTATCTGTGGTATTTATGTAGCTTTGATTCCAATTGTCAAAAAATTGCGAAGTTCGTCCTCATTTTGCGGCTGTTTTTTCCCCTGCGCTTGGACACATTTTTTTCTCCTTTAATTCTAAAAGTTGGCTGTCTTTATTGACTATCAATACACTTTTAATTAAACCGGGGCCATGCGTTATCCTTTGTCGGGAACATGTGCTCGTCCGGGCGGTTGTACTCGCCTTAATAACTGGCGCTGCTGTTCAGTTCCTGTTATCTCGTATATTAGTCTCCATTTTGTCCAAACTGTGCTGTTAGTATCCATCAATAAATCCGGGGTGGAAAAATATGTAAACGAAGGCTTTGCCGGCGTGTCGCTGAAACATTGAAAATGGCTCCGTCAATACACACACGGGACAACACAACAAACGAAGGCATAATGAGGCTCCGCCGTGGGAAAATAAACCCCAGCAAACAGCTAACAGCGGAGGGATTATTAATTCACCTAGCAGGCATTCGGCACCTGCGCAGAGGAAACTGATGTGAGCGCCATAGTGCACGAGTGCGACGACGAATAAGCGTCTGCGCTTGAAATACCTTCTCCCCCCTCCCCCTCCCCTTGTGGCTTCATACGCTGGCAAGGAACGGGAAGGAATTCGGCCAAGGCCTTTTGAAGTGAAAACTTTTATAGGCGCGTTAACCGACATTTCGACGGGGATAAATCTATGAATTTGCAACTTCCCGTCACCGACATGCTATGACATGCCGTCACCGTCACGCTATGACGTGTTGGGCGTACGATATGCACGTTGGATGCTATATACATAGGTAAAATTTTATGAGTTCGCATCGCCAACATGCTAATGCTAACAGCATATCTGTAACTATAGGTATGACTTGGAGAGCCATGAAAGTGTAGTTTATACTCGCATCTAATATATAAAAATCAATATTTGTATGTTTATTACAATGTTCTTTACATAAACACACAGTTTTTATCCGATTCTCATGTAACTTTGCATACTTGTAGTTTAAAACAAACAGAAAAATACTGCGAACGTTTGATTTACAAAAATCTAAACCCTCTCCTCCTTTCCCTTCACAATTAATTTCTGTCGACTGTTCATAGAGTAGTTTCTCCTTCCGGTCGCGGGCTCAAAACCTGTGGTGAGCGGTAACTTTTGGAGTTGTATTTGATTATATGAGCTACGCCGGAACGTTACGTGGTTCTGATTCCACGTTAATCTGTAGGCCTCTGAGGAAAGGAACTGACCTTCCCGCCTCTGACACAACAGCTTAGTTCATCTCGTTCGGAAGATCTTAATCTAAAATCTTATGTTCCCGTCACCGACATGCTAGTGTTAACGGTATGACGGTAGCGGTTTGGTGGCTCAGTGGTTAAGGTGTTTGACTGGGGAACGAAAGGTCCCCGGTTCGAATCCCTGTCTCGGAAAGGATTTTCATATATCGCTAATCCAACCTTTCCCGCTGGTACAGCTTGGCGTGTAATGCGAAGCACGCCAGAACACTCCCGTGTATCGATTCCACGTTAAACTGTTAATCCCGTGTGCCTGATGACACTACCCAGTTAGGTTAAGGGGCGGAATTCGCAACCCATCGAAACCCTGTAACAAGTTCATTATTACCACAAGTAATTATTATTACGTAGTATATTTGTAGCTATAAGTATGACGCATTGCGTGTATGAATTCATAGTTTTTACTCTTGACTTTTGTCGGCAGTCCTCAATCACTGCAAACAGTGTGTTTCTTTATTTTTTATCTTTTTTTTTTTTTTTGCTTGTGGTTTTAGGCCATTTCGATGGAAATAGAGGCGGGAGAGGACTGGAGAAAAGGAACGGAAGGAATTTGGCCATATTTGGAAGGAACGATTCCGGCATTCGCCTGGAGTGATTTGGGAAAACCCAAAACTGATTGCCGGATGGGTATTCGAACCCACGCCCTCCCGAATGTAAGGCCAGAACTTAAGCCTTTAGCCACCACGCTCCGTCGAAATCCGTGATAACAGCATTGCAGTCCTGAATTTTTAGTTCGCGGAGAGGACGTTAGGTTGACGACAATACATGCCGTTGAAAGCAGCAATATCTATCTAGTAGCGAATCCGTGAAGATCATATTCCTCGAATAAATTGTTGCCACATGTTGCATTTCGACCTGAAATGCTGAATGACTATTTTATATTTAATACATTCTTGTAATACCAATAATTACCAGAAACAAACTGCAGGTTCAGTTGTTGTTAAACTCAGTTTATAATTAGCCACATGTCTGGCCTATGCCATTAAGCAATTATTATATGAAAACGACTTAACTGTCATAATTATATGTACTTGAAAGATTATTTGTTAAAATACCACCCATTAACGAACCAATCTCAGGTAACTTCAATAAGCAACCCGTTTTCTTTATTCTACTTTGATTTTATTAGTTAAAGCGAGGATAAATGAAAGTTAAAGAAGTAAAACTTGAACTTCGCTCGACTTCAATGAGTGCGTCTCCGAGACTCAATGCTGATTCTCTATAGCATTTTATCTCTAAGTCAATACGCTTTTGGTGTCTCGTTTAATTATTTCACTGACCGTAACATATGGAGACGGTTTTGGATGGATTAGGGTTGAAAGAAGCCCCTTCTAAACCGGAGTTAACTTTTTTTTATTGTTAGGTACCCTGATGCTCGAATCTAGAATGCCCGAAAGCAAATAGACAGACGGTATAAGGAAGAAGCTCGCGGCTTGCGACGGGATCAAACAGTGCAGAGAAGTCAGCTGGAGCAGGGAGTGCCCATATGAGACGCCTACAGGGCAAGGAGTGACGAAATAAAGGTAGATGTAGAGCGCGGAAGAACGAGGGTAATTACGGTCGTAAACGTAGTAGTTGGAAAATACTATTAGCAGTTGGTGTAGGGAGAGTTAAGAGATTGAAGAGAGCTTCCCTGAAACCGTTTGTTATTAATTTAGTTGATTTGTTGAAGAGATTAGTGGAAAGGTTGAAAACAGAAATGAAAGGAATTCATCAACAAAAATATTTATGGAGAGTTATAATATCATCAGTAAAAATGCATTCAATATGTTAACCTATCTAGACTCGCCCAGACTGACCGTCAAGACCAGTCATGTCCTAGACATTGACCTGCCCTCCTACCTTCAACTAAGGAGATATTTATTTCTTTATTGGTCTACGAACATCTAACGCCATCAAAAATGATAGGTGAACAAAGAGTTCTTCAGTTCATTATTTTTTTATTCTCGAATCTCACCATCAAACACAGTTAAAACATTGTGCAATTAACAACTTTAAACACATTTCGCCCAGTACTTCGCAACTTCGAGTCCATTCGATGCTGCTCGAACAGACATTTTTGTTGCAGGATGATGGGCACATAGGGCACTCGAACATATGGTTCATTGT
>JARYHS010008074.1:53671097-53843597 GCA_031002005.1 Vandiemenella viatica
CTCATGTGGTTGATACACAATTTCTAAAATTTATTTGAGGATTTTGACTAACTTCTCCAATTTTCAAAATTCGCACCCAAAAATTATAAATTTCATCAGAAAATCAGAACAAATTTAAACCCCTCAAATTTCCTCACATTTATTCCAGACACGTTATTCTGCCATTTCCAATTTTGATAACTGATATGTCAAAGTAGATTAAACCTTTTTTTTCTCTGCATTAAGTTATTTGGATGGTGAAATAGATACATAATTTGAGGAGGAGGGAGTGTGGTCATGAAAATGTCTCATGTGAAAAAAGGGGGGGGGGGGAGTCGAGGTAGTAAACAAAACAATTAGTGGGTAGATTTTCCCTGAAGATGGGAGGATTTTACACAGGCCTGTGCAAGAGACTTGTCTTTTGCAACGATAAATTGTGCAGTTCCCTCCACTAATCATACAGTTGGCACAGTCCTGTCGTAGCTAGTCACCTCAACCTGTTGCCATCATGACTTCTGTGAAAAAAGGGTGTTTTTTGTTTTTATTGAAAGCTGTAGGAATCTTCCTGAATTTTGGATGTAGAATGTGCTTCATATTCTAATAGTGTACAAAAAGCAGCTGTGTATGATGTTTTATTTTTTTTTAAAGTTCTGGAACATATGATATGAATCTTGTAGTGTGATGGAGATAATAAATGACCTTAGATCTGCTTTATGTAAGAATTAAATAAGGTTAATGATTTAGAGAACAGAAGTGGGTGGGGGATGTGGTTTGTTTCGAACATCCAGTATTTCAATGAACTGATGGATTTGGTCGACCAGGAAACTATGGATTCACGTGAATAGACAATTACAGTGAATAATGAAAGCAACAAGGTTTTGGTAAGGGGACATCAATAAATTATGTGAGGTGTTTTTCTGGAATTCCAGACCCTCCCCCTCCCCTTTTTCTGGTGAGATCTGGTCGGACACCCCCAAGATGACGTGAGATTTTCATGGGACCCCTCCCCCTGCTAATCGACCTCATAGTTTTTTTTAGCTCTCATGCTTCCGATGGCGGTAATACCTCCACACCCCCAAGTCGGTTTTCATGTCAAAGTCAATATCTGTGTCGTTTGCAGACTTTTAGCTCTACTGTCCTTCACCAATTTCAAATCTCACGACCCCTTGGACTGAGCATGGTGGTGTAACTGTTAGCGTTCTGGCCTCTCATTCGGGAGGACGTTGGTTCGAATCCCCATCTGGGTATCCAGATTTGGGTTTTCCATGGTTTCCCAAATCGCTCGAGGCAAATGCCGGGATGCTTCCTTCAAAAGACCATGGCCGAATTCCTTCCCATTCCTTGCCCTCATCCTTTCCCGTCTCTAAAGACCTCGCTGTTGAGAGACGTTAAGCAGTTAAATAAAAAAAAGGTCCCCTTGGTGAGTTTTTCGCCAGATCCCCCCCCCCCTCCCCATTTTACCCCACATAATTAATGGATGCCCGCTAAGGGGACCTTGCAACAATAAAATTATAACACTATTATTTTTATATTTCTTTTTATTTTATGTTACATATAGTGACAGTCAATACTTTCTGGTCACTTATTTCCTAATACTCTAAAATTAATGCTAGGATAATAAACAGGTTTTCACAGAATTAAAATCAAACGTAATTAACAAACGGTATTAGTTTGATAAGATTTATTTTTGAATATAGACACTTGGGGTATGAGTGATTTAGTTGGTTCAAAAGTTACTTCTACCAACATATTTCCAATCACACAAACTGCAGCTCTCTTTCTGTAGCCTATTGCCACTCTTCATAACTACATGTAACGTAGATACCTTCAGTTCAGATAATTGTATAGATTTTGACTCTGTTATTTAGGACAGATAATTGAACAATTAAACTGAAGCTGTGTAGGCCCCTTAATTTTTGCATCAGGGGGTGTGGTGTATTTTTTCTGGTCTTTGTGTTGTATTTTATTGTTTGATTGGAATTTTGGAACAGATGAATAGTATACTTTTCTGAAAATTGACTAATGTGTTTAAGGAAACTGTTTTTATTAGAATTTGTCATTATAATTTTTGCAATTTTTTTTTAATTTTCTTTGAGAGTGCTAAAATTTTGAATCATTAACTTCATTCATGCAGCTGTGTCACCTGCTAAACAGATTTTCACCAGGTAAAAATCTTCAGCATTTACCATTACTATTTAAATTTAAGCACCAGTATAAGTGATATACCAGTTTCTGCAGGTAAATGTTCTTAAATGCTGTCTTATTCTCTTTACATTCACATTAAGATTTTCAAACTTTTTCCAGGGCAGGTAATAGGGATTTTAAAACCTTTCCCTGGTCAAGTACTGGGAAAAGGTTTCAAAATACTTCACTTGCTGGAGAGTGATGTACCAAGAAGTAAGGGAATTGGTTTAAAAAACTAATTGCTTGTGTATGGTGGTGTTATGTGGCCCACATATTTCATATCAGATACAGTACGAGGGCGGTATGATAAGTACTTAGCCTACAAAAGAAAAAACGAAAATTTTGGAAAAGTGGCGATTTATTTCTCAACAGTCTCCATTTAGCTTGATACACTTGACCCAGCGATGCTGCAACTTCTTTAACCCGTCTAAAAATACGTTTTCTGGAGATCAGCAAAGTCGGCCTCCGTGGCGGCGATAACCTCCTCATTTGGCTCAAATTTCTGCCCGGAGAGTGTCGTCTTTAAGTTTTGAAACAATAAGAAGTTGCACAGGGCCAAATCTAGAGAATATAGTGGATGGGGCTGCAGTTCGTAGACCAATTTGGTCGTGGCGACTGCGGAGGTGTGAGCCGGTGTGTTGTCATGGTGGGAAAGCACTTTTTTTCTTCGCCAAATGGGGCTGTTTTTTCTGCAATTTGGTGTCAAATTAGCCCAATAATTCGGCACAGTAAAGCCCTGTGATCATTTTGCCCTTCTCCAGGTAGTCGGTGTAGATCACACTTTGTGAATCCCAGTATCGGTGGCCATCACCTTTCTGGCCGATTGGACAATCTTCGCCTTTTTCAGAGCATGTTCGCCGGGTAAAGTCCACTGTTTTAATTGCTTCTTGGTTTCATGTGTACCAGTGGATCCATGTTTCGTCGACGGTCATGTAACAACGCAGAAACTCCTTCGGATTGTGCTTAAACAGCGTCAAACACTGCTGTGAGATGGTCTCACGGTTGTGCTTGTTGTCTGGAGTGAGCAAATGTGGCACCCATCACGCTGACAGCTTTCTCAAGTCCAAAATTTCATGCAAGATATGACCCACGTGGTCTTTTGAGATGCCTACTGTCCCAGCAATCTAGTACATGTTCAATCGGCAGTTTGCTAGTACGAGATTGTGGATTTTTGTCACATTATCCTCCACGGCAACCGTTTTTGGGGCACCTAGGTGTGGCTCATCAAAAACAGACGTGCGACCACGTTGAAACTCGTTAAACCAATTTTTGAGTCTCCATCAAAGGAGAAGAGTCACCATACACAGCATCCAAGTGCTCTTTGATTTTGTTGCGCAATTTTACTTCCAAAAACAAGAATTGAATCACCAACCGATATTGCTCTTTTTTCCATTTTTCTAAAATCCGCAGACATACCCGCTTTCACACGCAATCAAAACAAAACTACGAGTCTGATTAGGCTGAAATTTTAACAATAGCCGTCTAAGATATGAACTGCACGATAATAAATTTCTCTGGACACAGTGGCGCCATCGGGAAGAGGGACTTATCGGACCTACGTCGTAGTTGGAGGTTGTGCAAGGAAAGGCTGCTGTCTCTGGAACTTACCGCAGAACACAATGAACTGATATAAAGGAAATCTAATGAGATCCGTCAGAAGAGAGGATCGTGAAGTGTTGTAAGAGTGTTTATGGTATGTATATTGATGATGAAGCATGCAAAGATATTGGTAGAATAATTGAGAACTGCATGTAAGAAGAAAGATGAGCATGACCACAATGTGGTACTTGATTGCAGGCATATGGGTATGGGAAAATTGTTTTGTATGTAAGGGAGTTGGGAATTGGGTAAAACTAAGTGAATTGATAAATACTTTACCAAGTAATACTGCAAGAATTTTAAGTTGAAATTTGTAGAGGGTGAACTGGATAATAAATAGGTTGTAAAAATACTGTTAAAAATTTCCAACATGCCGAAGATTTTATCATCTGATATTTTTTGTTTGAATTACATGTATCATTTAAGAATGTTTAAAGAACTCTGTTAAAAAAAAAATTATTTGAATGTTTAAATTTTTTGGGTGGGAGTGTAGTAGAATAAATTTAAAATGAAATTTGCATACATAATCCTTAGAGTGACTGTACCTCCCACTTGACAACACTAGTTTTCTTTATAAAACCACATTTTTCCTATACATTCTAAACTTCAGAATGCTGTTTGACATTAAAAAAAAAAATGTTTTTACCTGAAATAAAACCTCCATACTTTGATTTTAATCCATTATATCACAAAATTCTTAAAATTGCTTGAAGAAAAGAACATGATGATATCATGATTAAGGTTCAGTCAATTTTTTTCTGCCTTCTCTTTGAGCTGTAACACTGACTCAACATTTCTGATTGCATTTAAATGTATTTTATATAGCATATATGTGCAAATTCAGGCCATATTCCCAGTTTCGCTCATATTACAATAATATTTATGGTCACATTTTTAGAAATCTTGTTATTTTTTAATAGTACTGGGAATTCACTTGAAGTTTTAGATGAGAAGAAATTGAGATAATTATTTAGAAAACTACTGCTATTATAAATTGTGGAAAAACAAAACTAATTGTAAATGAACTGATCAGAATTCACCAGTCGAGAATTAAAGTTATACATTATTGTCATTCTCTAAACATTAAATGTTCTGCCTTATTTTTAATCTCAATAATGCAGCCTGTCTCATTATCACCAACTACTTTTGAAAATATTCCTTAGACAGTGTTAAGTGTGCAAGTTGATCACCGAGTACTGCCATGCCGAAAATAATTTTTTTTTGTGAAGTTACAGAGTTATGTACAGAGGGAAGAGTTATTTTCTGTAAATTATGTGAAATTAAAGTAACTTCAACTAAACGATTTAAAATGTAATTTCCCAGTGGTGCAGTAAGTGCACGGAAGCAAATTATGCTCTCTATATGAAAGTGACACTACTAATAAAGCGAATGATGTATAATTGAGCACGTTTTGATTTAAATTTAAATGTTGGTCATATTTTCTTATTTTAAGGTCATATTTGCATGCATATATATATATATATATATATTCATAAAGATCCCAACACTAATCACGATTAATCAGTTAATGGGACAGTTGTCCCCAAATTATGGAAGAAATATGAACATGTTTTCTGAAATATTATAATTTGGATTGCTTGCATAAATGAACAATTTATAAAAATTGGGGAAGGGAATGGAGACTGCTTGAGTTTATGATTTTTTTTAAGGTTTTTTTGGCGACATTAGTGTAGACTAGGTTGCAAGCTACAGGCTGTACCGATCGGATTATTTTTAGTTAATATAAGAGGAAGGGACAGTAAGGTGAGAAGTCATGTTACAGGATTGCAGATATTTTAAAAAGCGAGAAATAAAAATGAGAGGTAGTAATTTAACACCTGATGGGGAAAATGAGACGTGGTGTGGGATTTAATTTGCAGTGACATTAACGATTATTTTCACTGATTTGCTCGTTTATAAATATAATTTGAAGTTTTAAATGCAGTGAAGACAACTAACTATAATAATGAGATGAGAACCTGTATGAATATTGTGCTCTGATAAGTTTATCTTGAAGTACTGTAGTTAAAAATTTCAGTAGGTAAATTTACTGAATGCAATAATTTTACTTGAAGCATTGCTGTTAAATAATAATAAAAACTGTAGAGTGCTCATGAGGGGAGGATACCTCACTCAGAATGAAGAGATTTTGGAACTATGAAAAGATTATAAACTTAATATACAGAGTTTCTTCAATATCATATCAGAGGAAAAATGCAGGTGATGTGACCTCTGCCATGTTCCCGTTCTTGGGCTCCTATAGCTAAAATTGCAAAATTTTTCGTCTCTCGCTCGCTCCATCTGTATATCACAGCCTTATAATTTTGCCAACATGGCACCAATTGTGTCGTACTTTTGCAGTGTGGTGTCCCTCCCCTGTAATTTTTTGACAACATGACTGAAAAAATATTAAAAAATTCAATGGAATGCAATGTTGTGGTATTCCTTTGACTGTGAAAAAGAAATTGGAGCTCCTCTCACACTATTTTATACCATAACGCAGGGTGTGATAGTGTTGAATAGGTATTCAAAAATACATGGTGGTGGTACCGAACATTTTTGTATTTAGTTTGGAATATATGAGCATGTTTCTCTAGATTGATTTATGACTCAATTGAATTGCTAATTGCAGAAAGGGAACATGTCCATTTCTAGGCAAAAACTTTTTCTGAAAAGGCATCTTTCAACTTATCCCTTTCGTTCTCTGCGGAAATCCATTTAAAAAAATTTAAATAATAATATGCTTCTCACTCCAAATAACCACAAAATGTGATACTGATTAGTCTACCGTACGAACGTAATATACTTTTTTGTCATGTCCCTAAAACTTTACAAACTGGACATGTTCCCTTTCTGCATTTAGCGATTCAATTATAAGTTCTTTGTTTAGTTGATTGTTTACAGTAATCTTCACATATTTCTTAGCGAATTCACATTACTTTTACTTTCATTTTTCTTACTTCAATACTTATTGCATTGTTTACCCATTACTCTGCATTTCTCACAGTTCAACAGTACAAAACGCAACATATGCTATGTGTTGCAAAGGTGCTATACTACACACTAGAGATACTAACCCAACCATGGTTGGCTACTTCATCAAAGACTCTGTGAATACTACATATTTCAGGAATGTGTAATATATGAGGCAGACATCCGTCGCAGCATTCACCGGATGATTGTGGAAAATCGCAATCATACAGCTGGTACATAGATCCTGAGCTCATACCTCCTCAGTCTATTGTGCAGCACCTTAGCAGATTATACAGCACTATTATATGTATTTATTAACCTGGCAAGAGTAGGGCTGCCCTCTTATCAATTACACCATATTGGTCATATATCAAAATATGTTAAGTTATACTAGCAGCAACATTTGTTAAATATAATCTGTGTTCCATGTACAATGTACATCTACAATATTATCTATGCTATGCTTGTGCTTCTATGATCTCTGTTATTAAATAAAGTCAGTCGTTCTTAAAACACGAAAACGTGCACTACAGTTTATTTAAAACTTACAGGTTATGGGCCCAGAGCGCCTGATAGGCTTAGCAGATTATCTCGCGAAAGTTTAAATAAGTTATTTTATTCGCAGTAGGAGAAGTAATCAGTAGCTAGCTTAGATATTGTGTAGTAGTGCATGAACTGTTCTTGTGTTTGGTTGCCGCTGGTTTAAATTCAAAAAATGGCGACAACGAACTATATTGTAAATGTGCCTAAGTTACGTGGTAGAGAGAACTACGACCAGTGGGTGTTCGCCGCAGAGAACTTTTTAATACTTGAAGGCATGATGAAATGTATCAAGCCCGAAAGAAACGAAAGTGGTGCTGAAATTACAGTGTCGGCTGTTGATGACGCCAAGACAAAGGCGAAATTGATTCTTACAATAGACTCATCACTATATGTCCACATAAAAACTGTCAAGACTACAAAAGAGCTATGGGAAAAACTCAAATCGCTCTTTGACGATTCCGGTTTTACAAGAAGGATAAGTCTTTTACGGCATTTGATATCCATTCGATTGGAGAGTAGCAGTTCAATGACCTCGTATGTTACGCAGATAATTGAGACGGCTCAAAAGCTAAATGGAACAGGATTTGCGATAAATGATGAATGGATTGGTTCGTTGTTGCTAGCTGGACTACCTGAAAAATATGAGCCAATGATTATGGCCATCGAGCACTCAGGGATTCAAGTGACATCGGACGCTATTAAAAGCAAACTTTTAGACATGGTGACCGGAAAAGAAAGTAGTCATAATGATGAGGTGCATTCGTTGTGTCGAAGAATAGCCAACATAAAAGGAAACAATTATATGGCAACAAAGATGTCAGTTCAAATAAGTCAAGTAGTACCAACATAAAGACTGTCAATGTCAAATGCTATAAGTGCAAACAGCTTGGTCACTACAGAACGCAATGCCCAAACAACATGAAAACAAATGCATTCTCAGCAGTGTTTTTGAGTGGAAGTTTCAATAAAAGAGACTGGTATATTGATTCTGGTGCTAGTGTTCATCTAACGGCTAATCAGGACTGGATCACCAGTAAATATCGTGAAGTGCAACAAGAAATAATGGTAGCAAATCAGGAAACTGTTTCAATTACGTGTGTTGGCGATGTGAAGATAGTAACCTCAGTTAAAGGCAGTGCAATCGATATAAACATCGAAGATGTGTTTTGTGTTCCAAACTTAACAACAAATCTCATCTCAGTTAGCAAGTTAATTCAGAAAGGCAACAAAGTGATTTTCACAGAAAATGGTTGTGACGTCTACAATAAATGTGGAGAATTAGTTGCTACTGCTTCTTTGACGAATGGTGTTTATAAATTAAACCTGCAAGAAAGGATGGTTGCAGCTGTGATAACTACAGGTCTCACTTGGCATCGCAGACTAGGTCACGTGAACAGTGATTGCTTAATGAAAACTAAGAAGGCAGTAGAAGGAATGAAGTTTGATGATAAAGTCAATGTAAACAAATCATCTTGTAAGACTTGTTGTGAAGGAAAGCAATGTCGGCTACCTTTTGCAAGTAGTGGTACAAGAGGTACTGAATTATTACAAATCGTTCACAGTGATCTGTGTGGACCGATGGAGCAGCAATCACTAGGAGGTTCATCCTACTTTCTATTATTTGTAGATGACTTCAGTCGGATGACATTTATCTATTTTTTGAAAATACAAATGAAGCATTAAAATACTTTAAAGAATTTAAGGCATTAGCTGAAAATCAAATTAATAGAAAAGTGAAAGTCTTCAGAAGTGATAATGGGAGAGAATTCTGCAATTCAGATTTTGATAATTACTTAAAGGAGTTTGGAATAATACACCAGACGACAAATCCATATACACCGCAACAAAATGGGTTATGTGAGCGAATGAATAGGACGATTATTGAGAAGGCAAAATGTATGCTGTATGATGCTGACTTAAGTAAGAAGTTTTGGGCTGAGGCATGTAACACAGCTGTATACTTACATAATCGTACTGTATCGTCAGTTCTGGATGGTAAAACACCATATGAGCTATGGATGGGAATTAAGCCAGATTTAAGTAATTTGAGAATTTTTGGATCTCCTGTTATGGTTCATATCAATAAAGAAAAAAGATCTAAGTGGGATAAAAAGTCAGTTGAGTGTATACTTCTTGGATTTCCTGATAATATCAAAGGATACAGAGTATATGATCCGATAAAAAGACAAATATTTACAAGCAGAGATGTGATCATTATGGAAAAGCCATCAGAAATGGTAGACATTGTATCTGCAGATAGTGAAAAGGAATGTATAACTGAAGAGAACATGACAGAAAATAAGACATTACAAGATTCAGTGGGGGACATCACAGACTTGACATTAACTGAAGAGTCACTGAAAGCTTCATCAGATTCTGATTATGTTCCAACAGACTATGAAGATGCTCAGGGTACAGGTGATGAACCACATAGGCCTGTCAGAGAAAGACGTGCACCAGACAGATATGGGTTTGGTGGTATTTGTTATACAGAGAGTAATTTAGACAATGTGACTGAACTTACATTTAAACAGGCATTGGAAGGACCTGAGAAAAATCAGTGGTTACAGGCGATACAGGAGGAGTTAAAAAACTTTGAAGAAAATGATGCTTGGGAGATAGTAGAGCCTCCATGTAACTCTACTATAGTGCAGTGTAAGTGGGTGCTTAAGAAAAAGATTGAGTGCGACAATAAAGTGCGTTTTCGAGCAAGGTTAGTAGCTAAAGGTTTTACTCAACAACCTGGCATAGACTATAACGAAACATTTTCGCCTGTGGTAAGACATAGTACTTTACGATTACTATTTGCTTTGTCTGTGAAGCTTGGATTTGATACTATGCATATAGATGTAGTTACTGCATTCTTGAATGGCGATCTTAACGAGAATATTTACATGCAAATTCCTGAAGGATTTAACTGTTCAAATCCTGGTAAAGTTCTAAAACTAAGGAAAGCCATTTATGGGCTAAAACAGTCATCAAGAATGTGGTATGATAAGGTAAATACTTGTTTAATTAATATTGGATATTCAAAGTCCAAATATGAACCTTGTTTATATATTAAGAATAATGGTAAAAGTATAACCATAATTGCATTGTATGTTGATGATTTTTTTGTTTTTTCAAACAATTGTACTGAAACAGATAAGCTAAAATCTTCATTAGGATCTCAATTTAAAATTAAGGATCTGGGGCAAATCAAGCAGTGTCTTGGTATGTCTGTCTGTTATGATAAACAGAAAGGAATTTTAACTTTGGATCTAAGTAATTATATTGATCAGTTGTTACTAAAATTTAATTTAGTTAATTGTAAGTCTGTTGACACGCCAATGGAACCTGGATTGAAATTAGCTAAAGATGAGAATTGTGATAAAAAATTGCCTTATCAACAATTAATTGGCTGTCTAATGTATCTAGCAATACTTACCCGTCCAGATATTTCATTCGCAGTTGGGTACTTGAGTCAATTTAATAATTGTTATAATAAAGAGCACTGGACTCATGCTAAGCGTATATTAAGATATCTCAAAGGAACCAAAAACTATTGTATTAAATATTGTGGGACAGATGTTAACAAAGAGATAGTTGGTCATGTAGATGCAGACTGGGCTAATGACATATTAGATAGGAAGTCCTACACAGGATTCTGTTTTAGTCTCTCAGGTGGTGTGATATCTTGGGGGAGTAAAAAGCAAAACAATATTACATTATCAAGCACTGAAGCTGAATATGTAGGAATATCAGAATGTTGTAGGGAGGCCATTTATCTGAGAAATTTAAATAAGGAAATAACTGGTGATTTACAGTGTATTGTAATCTTTAATGACAATCAGACTGCTCATAAGTTACTGTATAATCCTGTATTTCACAATAGATCAAAACATATTGACATAAAATACCATTTTGGTCGAGAATGTATTGATAAGAATATTGTTAAAGTAGAATACTTAGAAACAGCAAGTATGCCTGCAGACATACTCACAAAGTCTTTATGTCATGTAAGGCATTGTAAACTTTTAAAACTATTGGGAATACAAGAAAAGTAAAGTTGTTAGTTTATTTTGATATAGTGGGGGTATTGGTCATATATCAAAATATGTTAAGTTATACTAGCAGCAACATTTGTTAAATATAATCTGTGTTCCATGTACAATGTACATCTACAATATTATCTATGCTATGCTTGTGCTTCTATGATCTCTGTTATTAAATAAAGTCAGTCGTTCTTAAAACACGAAAACGTGCACTACAGTTTATTTAAAACTTACACACCAGATGTTTACAATATATATTTTCGAACTTACATAAATTAATAGCTTACAATAATATGCAGAGGAATTAGTTTACGTTACTTATTTTACATCTACCTTAAATTGATAACTAAAATACTAACTAGCTTCTAGTACTAATGAAATGGCAAAAATTAACACTGCGGGAAAAAATCAAAGAAATCTAGAAGAGAAAGGGCAACAAGTGCTGGGATAGTAATATTTTCTAAAATTATTTCTGAGTGTACTGAGTCTTTTCAGTAGTTCTTATATTTAGTGGAAGATTATTCCACAATCTATTCACTGAACTGAAGAAGCAATTGGCAAGAACTTTAGAAACAGCCTTTGGGTTGGCAATTATTGGGAAGAATGTGATTCACTAGAAGATAGTGTTCGGGGTGTATAAGGCATTTGGTGAGGAGGTGTGGAAAGATATTGGTGTAAGAATTAAAAGCAATGCACCACAATCTTGGCACTTGATTTCAGGCTCAAGGGAAGATTTTCTTTCGTATGTAAGGGTATTGGGAAAATTTGCCCAGAGAATTGATGAATAATTTACAAAAACACTGAAACAATTTAAAGTTGAAATTTGAAGAGGGAAAAGTAAGTGGGTACAGGGAACAGGGGAAAATGGGTGAGTAGGAAAATTGCCAGCAGAGCGTGCACTTCATCGCAATTAAATGACGAGGCTGGTGGGTGTCTGTAAGGTAAACTTTGGCGATGCACTAGGAATAGTAAGTGGAAGGAAATGAAGGACCTTGAACATAAACTAATACTTCATTTCAGCCTTAAGGGAGTTTTAAAGTTTTCATTTGTAGGTAAGGGAAAAAGTTATTACAGGAATAGTATACCTAGAACAATGAAAAATTATTTTAAAAAAAAACTGGTAGTTGTGTTGTGAAAATTGTCATAGGTACGTAAGTTTTATTGTAATAATGATTAAATACAATGCATAATTCTATAGTCTTTTATTCAGTTATTTAGAGATTCATTAATAGAAATATTAAAACAAAGTCTTGTTCTAATTAAAATAGAAAGTTTCTTAAGAGTTAGTTCTAAAGAGATTTTTTTATGCCTGCAGTAAACAGATATTTTTGGAAGTATGATTAAATTAATCTTGTTTTCACTATCATCTATATAGAGTTGATTAATGCGTGGAAGTAATACTTGCATATTTAACAATAACGGAATAATTCTATTTCAACAGCAAAACATTTTGTTATAATTTAGAGCATTTAAAACAAATTTACACCCAAGAGAAATTTGGTTTTTAAGTGTTTATTCTTGGCAATGAGAATTGTTAATCAAGTGTAATTTTATTCTGAATCTCTCTTTATGGTTTTTAATAAATTTGGCGTTGTGTTAACATTGCGTCATGCTTCGTCTGATATGATATTAGTCTTACGAGTTTGTTTACTTATATGTTCAAGTTTTCCACTTTGTGTATTTGCTTTTATTTGTTAGCTGCAATTCATTGGATTATTTAGCTCTTCATTGACAATATTAACGCTTTCAGTGACCTATTTTTGTTCGTAAGGAGACAGGCCGAGGAATAAATTACCGAGGAAAGTGATGAATAATTATAAAAAATGCCGAAAGAGATTAAAATTCGTAAAGGGCAAAAGTAGCGGGTAGGAGAAAGGTGAATACTGAGTGTGCTGGGAAATTGCCACCAGAGTGTGAACTCCATTACAATTAGTATCTAGAGCTGTGCATTATTTGAAATACAAAATTTTCATTTTGTATTTAAAATACTTTGATACAAAAGCATTTTGTATTTTATTTGAAATACTTTTTCAGACATATTTTCCTACTGATGGTATTGCATATATCAAGAATACGAGTGGTGTGGTAGCTCAATCGGTTAAGGTTCTTGTTTTCAAAAGCTCATGGTCCGGTCCCAGTTTCATATCCCAGTGAGGCCTGGAATATTAAAGAGTGGTGTTTGATCATACGAGCTATGCAGTGGCGGCCCTAGGGCGGTGCGACCGCACCGGGCGCCGTTATATGGGGGGCGCCGAAAATGCAGCGAGAGATCGTCTGCGCAAAAAATGAAAAATGAATTCTATAATAATTAATATATTATTTTAACACACATCATCTAGAAGATTTTATAAAAATAAGAGTTTCAGCTTAATGCATAGTCGTATGGTATCATAGAATAGAGTTAATTAGAGTTGCTACTCGAGTCAGTTCGAGTTATTCAAATCATGAAAATCACAACTCGTTCCAAAGTTAGCACCCTCCCTTGCCGCGTTGCGCTCTCCCGCACCTGTTTCATGCCTTCTCGGCTGTAGTCTGGGAAGTTCATGCATGGGGCGAGATTCAACCTATTTCTACCATATTAAACCTTAGGTGATCACAATTATCGTTGGTATTATAAATATTTACAAAGCTTATCTGTCTTTTACAGACAGGACATGTCGCTAAAGTATTAAAAAAACAAAAAAAAACTGTATGGCGCACAATACTTAAAAGAAAACAAAATCAAGACGAAATTGAGAAGGCTTCAAAATGGCTGGATTTTTTTTTTTAAGTCTCCTGAATCGTCGTCACCAAAACTAGTTCAACACGAGACGGAAGAAAATTTTTAATAGAAGTTATTCAAATGAGGCTTATGTTGAAGATCAGCATGTGCGAGAAGATATATCTATGGCTAGAACATCGTCTGCTGTTCAAAAGATTACAAATGGGTATACAAGACATGCCACCACAGTCGCCTTTTCAAAGTACAAATTATGACGATATTTCAAAATTGTCGCCCATTGACTCTGCTGACAGAGATGAAATAATTATTGAAGCAACGAAAAAATCCAATAAAAAAAAATCATGGACGTCGTTTGCCAAATACGTATATTCAAAAACACCAAATGAAGAAACTTATAATAGTAGATAGTTCCTTTATTCTAAATCTGCGGATAAAGTTCATATGTTGTTTATTCAACAGAAGGTCTCATTTTTATTTGGGAAAGGAGGATTGTATTGATGGATTTACTTATCAGAGCGTCTCAAAACTCACGAAACTTCATCAGATCACAATCACACAATGCTCAGTTGAATAGAAGCGTTAATTCCATTAAATAACTAGACAAGCATTTGTATATACAGACTGAAGACGAAAAATCACAGTGGGTTGCAATCCTCTAATTAATGATATCTTGTTCAGAGGAAGCTTTGGATCTGAAATAGTAAATAATTCTAATGATGGTAACTTCCTGGGTATATTGCAACTGCTAGGAAAATATTACCCTGTGGTGATGGAACATCTCCGCCGTATTGCTAATAACGAGAATAATATCTTATTAGATTGGTAAAAGTATTCAAAACGAATGAAGTTCGTAATAAAATTTTGACTATGGTTAGGTCATCTAAATATTTTCCATCATACTGAATTGATCTCTTGATGTAAGTCACGTCGAACAATTATCTTTGACTTTGATTTTTGCTGACGCTAATGAAGACGAAGTATTACGCTGTGCTTGCAATCCAGAAAGTGACTCTTTGGGAGACTGTCCTGTTTAGCATTGATACTTAACAAAAGTTCGATTTGAATATGAACGATTATCGAGGCCAAAGATATGACAGTCGATCCAATTTGGTATGAGGAACAAATGTGGCAAAAGCAAAATTCTGATCCAGTATCTTCAAGCATATTTTAATTAAAGTAACTGTCATTAAATTTGGTAATAGCTAGTGCCGTCAAAATATCAGTTAAATCGGTTTCCTTGTCCGGATTTCTTTGAAGAATATTTGTGTTATTCTCTCTATCAAAAAAGCTATGGGAAGTGGCATTCAAGCACTCAGGATTACCGCCAAAAAATTTGCGACACTCGTTTCAAGAACAGAGTTTCTAGCATCCCTATAGTTCGTTATCACTACTCTTCAGTTCGTGAAGCCATTCTGAACGAATTATTCAGTTGCAGCTACGGATACCTTGTCACTTAGCTAGATCATGGAGCAATTTGAGTTAATAATTACATTGGTGACTTGGTATAATACATTGTTTCAAAGGCTATGCAGACGAAAGTGGATTTATGAAAATCTTCACATTTGTTGAAAAACAGCTCGGGGGTGGAAGAGGATATTCTCTACCGCCCCGAAACTGTTACTGACCTTTTGAAATTTGTTTTTACAGCTTCTTCGTTATAATGTCCTCTTCACGTTTTCCTTCCTCCTTTCTCCGAAAAGTCGCCACGAATTAAATTAAAAATGCCGAAATGTGAGAGTGAAGCGCAGCTATTAGATGCCTCAGGCGCTCAAAAACAATGACAAAAATTTGAAATGATGGTTAAAACTTTGTTGTAATATTTTATTGCCGTTTTAGCTACATTTCGTTGTTAAAAGCCGCACGATATTAACAGATAGAAAATTTTTATCCGAGATGCAGTACAACAAGGCTCGCCATCTTAGAATCGATACAAGCGATGAGAGATAATCGATTGCTTCCGTTGTAAACAAATGCGTCGTTCCTGATATAGATGCCGCAGAAAGGATTTCCCGTAAACTTTTTACTCTTGGTCCGAATTTCAACCTAACCACGATCACTATAACAGAACTAACCTGTTTAGGTTGATATGATCCCTGTACCAATAACTCTTTGTGCCATTTTTGCATTGTTGCTACCATTTCGCGGTTGTGTATCGTCTCACATTTCAGCATTTTTATTTTAATTCGCGGCTACTTTTCAGAGAAAGGAGAGTTCAAAACGTGAAGATGCCATTATAACTAAGCAGTTAAAACAAATTTCAACAGGTCAGTATCAGTTTTGGGGCGGTGGATAATATCCCCTTCCACCCCAGCTCGGAATTTGAGCTCTGATAACTGGCAGCTGGAGAAGTTGATTCTCAGACTGTGAAATTTCCTATTATTAACCCAGTCTGATGCCGAGAAAGTAAAGATTTTTTGTGTATTAGCTATAAATGAAATAGCAACAGATCCAGAAGAATTGTTTACAATGAACATGTTTTTGCGTATCATCGATAGAATAGATAATGCGTTGGTCACTCTATTAGCATAACTTTCCAAGGGCGTAGCATAATTAGCTTCAGAGTGGGGCAAAAACAATGAAAAATACTTGTTGAAAATGGTTTTACCTGGGGGGGGGGGGGGAGGGAAGGAATAAATGCATTTAACCTTTTTAAGAATTAGTTCGCGAGTGTTCTGGGAAAATTTTGGTAAAGTTTATTTTTCGGTATTAAGAGTGGGAATTTTTATTTTCATATATTTTCTATTTTTAAAAAATATAAAAAACTGCGAATTTGACTTTTAAGTGAAGTGAGCATTGTGTTCGCCACAGTAGCTCAAATAAACCTTTTCAAACATATAGTATTTCTTTTTACTGTTGTTTCTCATTCATACCGCTGCTATCCTATACTAATATTTTTAGGTTTGAGTTATTATCATATATAAAGAGTATCTTTTGCCCGCGGCTTTGCTCATTCATAAAGAATTTATATACATATTCGTATCCGAATCACACGGGAACTGCTATTTGGTATAAAAGTAGATGGCCAATACATTACTCCAAATTTATCCTAAGCAGTTAAGTATTTTCAACGTGAAATAGAAAAATATCCGAACTAACAAACTTTTACATTTATTACATTAGTAGGATATAAAAACTGAATGTTATCTTCAATCTATCTATATTCTATATGGACAACTTAATCACAAATAAGAGATTGCTCATTTGGGGCGCCACATTGAGATCTCGCACCACATGAAAAACTTGCTAGGGCCGCCTCTGGAAGCTATGCAAGGTCATTTCTTGGTTAGGTTCCAGGGAACTGGCCTGTCTTACCTCTGACACACTGACTTAGTATACCTCCTTTACGATGATCCAGACAACCTTCAGGTTGTGGACTAATTTAATATTATATCATGAATATTGATTTACTAGCTCATTCAAACTATTGGCAACATTACCAAACACATATCAATGAATTTGACAATTCTGACACATCCAACGATGCCGCCGCTGACTTGCATGTTGTAATTATTTTTTAAATTATTTTTATGCCAGTTTGGTTTTTCTTGATGGATGCAAGTTATTCCAATGTAAGTAAAACAACAAAAAAATAAGTTTTTATTTACTACTGCACATAATACAATACATATCTCGCTTGTTCCTAACTTAAAATTAAATTGCCACTTCATTCACCTCTATTGTGTGATGTTGGGTTAATTCTTGCGGATTCGTTAGATTACAGTTTGTAAAATGCTTCTTAAAAGTTTTCACTGTGGAAAAAAAATAGGAAAATTTTCTTTGTCTGAGGCTTATAACATTCTGTTTATATTGAAGCATTGTTTATAGATATCAAAAATGTCTGTTTGCAAGATATGTCCAAAATTCTTAATGGAAACTTTTTGAACCATATAATAATAATAATAATTCAGTTTATTTGTTATTCTTGTTTTATAGTACCAGTACCAAAAGTTACTGCGATCTAAGATAAAAGTGCCCAGGACCGGCACTTGAATTCTTGGGCCCCGGGTAAGCGTTCTTAGCAGTGACGTAATCGGTTGGGGCCCCGGCATACATTTTCCCTGCTTACCCCCACACACACATATCCCCTAACGCCACCCCTGCATGTGCCTCAAGTACCTACTTATACATATTTTTGTTTGTTTTTAATGTAGTTGTGCTGGTAATGCAAGAAGTAACTTGATAAATAAATCCTGATTCAAGTTTTGGCACAAGTATTGAAGTATGAACGTAGCTCAAAAAAGTATGTATTTATTTTTGGAGAAAAGATGATGGTGAACTTTTAGAGAAACCTCAAAATACAAACAAGAGGAATTGTGTTGTTTATCGAATTCAATTAATTTTGACAAGTTAAGTGAATTTTATAGTTGTCACTCTGTCACCAATATTGACTATAGAAAATGATCCTTTAGGGTTCCAATTGCATAATTATTCAGTAAATATAAAACCCACAAAAATGTATGTGCTGTGACACTTGCAATAATAAAATTGCTGAAGAATTTATGGAATACAAGGTAAACACAACATTAGCTTTAAAAGCGATTGATTGTGTACGCACCACGGCAGATATTTGGCCTTCATCCAAGCTATATGGGTACGATGGGTTGTTGCATTGATCGTAACATATGGTCTGGTTTTTAAGACGTTATTAAAATTTATAAAAAGTAATGAGATGCATTAATTAATAAGTTAATTTACAAAATTAATCCTGGGTAGGCGCCAAGAATGGAAGTGTTCTCTATCTGAGAGAAGCAACATTACAATTCTGAAATTCTTTTTATCAAAGCAATTGTACTTTTGAAATTACCATTAAAAACCCCTATCTTCATCTATTCAAATGATATACTGATTCATTGGAAAGGAAGTTATTGAAAGCAGGGTTTACAACACCTATTATTTTCTTTTAATATAAAATTGATTGATTTATTGAATAGAACTGAATATTGAAGGAGACTGCAACATTAAGCGTTTATTGAGCATTTCAGAGCATGATTCAAATCTCAGAGCATTGCCTAGGGTTGAATGACACAAGAGTGTCTATACATCGCCGGAGTTCTTTACCGTAGCAGATGAGGTGCGGATAAAACAGTCTCACGGACTCTGTTTATCAGCTGGGCGCGAGGCCGGTGATGGCTGCCTCAGGTAGAAGCGGCTGGTCCCTCGAGAATTCGGCCCGGCGGGCTGCGTCCCCAGTCGAGGTCAACCCACTTTTCCGAACCAGAAAAGTCTCCCGTGGTGGGCCGCTGCGGTTTGTTGGCCGGCCAGAAACAGAAAGTCTTCGTCCTTGCTTGTCGGCCCCGTCGAAGGCTTCCAGGCTCTGGTGTTTTAGCTGGCCTGTGAAATTCCAGCCGATGGGAGTGTTTGGCGGGCGCCTCGATCTCCATTGGCACTCCTCATGCAACATAAAACTTATGGTTTATAAAATTTCGTAACACACTGTCTGATTAGCTGGTTCCCAACAGAGGTGTTTCGCAACCTGACTTTTTCTCGGACGTATTGTTTCTCTAGTTTCTACTTTACCAGGAAACCTTCTTTCGTCACAGGTCTTATACTGTCCTTTGAATTTCCTTGAATGGGTAATGCTTTCAACTTTACAGCCTGCCATAAATCGTTCGGCCTTTCAGCGCAGGCTATCACCTGGCCCTAGCTGATGACAAAGAAGCGTGGAATGTTTCGGCTCGTACCGAAACTGGCTAATTCACACGCACAAATTTCCCGTCACCAAGGGATTACACATCTAAATAATGAAAGATATACTACCCATACATTACATTTAATTGCTTCACGAGTTACAGACAAGGCAACTCATACAAGAAACTTCATGATATGGCAATTGTAAAATGTCAAGCACTTTGAAATCTGAGTTCAAGGTGCCCAAAAGCATGTGAAACAAACTTAGTCCACTGGCTAAATCCCCTACTTCCCTATGGCCAACATGATGTCCGGCGTGTGCTCTCCATTTTAATTACATGGATGCAATTCGTATTATTATAATATTCAAGATCTTTGCACTGTAAAAGAGATCCTGACTGAAACATTAAGAAAACTATATTTGGTAGCTTTTAATAAAACTGAAATTCATTTTTCTTAATGAATAAATAATCATAAAAAAAATTGTTGTTGAAGACATCTGAAGTTTAGAGGGGTATAAAGATATCATCTATGGATGTTTACCACCAGATGAATGAGAGTGCAATGGATGCTAAGCAGTTTGCAAATGGATAATCCTACACAATGTGATGGATTGGTATATACAATAAAAATAAGCCTTAGAAGGTGTTTTGTGAGACTCTACCAATTAGAAGAAACCAAGGCAAAGGATAGCAAATTAGCATCTGTATGTAATTCTTTTTTAAAACTCAAATGGTTGCCAAAGGTAAACACAGAATACATAAAAGGATAATTTGTTGCTTAGGTACTGACTATGAAAGAAGATGCTGTTCAAAATATATATATAATCCAACTGGGATTAAAGTAAAAGACTGAATCTTATTATGTATTTGTAGAGGGATCAGATTCTTCTGCAGCCAGTGACAATGCAAGCTCTGCCATAGACCTAAAAATACTGCAATATTTAAGGGATAATAATTTAGATTGCTTGAATAAAAAGCCAACATTAAAAAAAAGTGTTCAAAAAAAATAGTTGTTTTTAGAGTTCCGCTCCAGTAGAAATTTATAATGATGTCTCGTATCTAATCACGAAGGATGACTTGTATGAACAAGTAGTAGTGTTAAATTCCATTAATTTAGTAAAATAAATAACATACATAATAAGTGAACAAAAAGTATTTTATTTTACAAATACCTATTTTGTATTTAAATGCTTTTTTATAAACTATTTTGTACATCTCTGTTAGTATCTGTTCACCTTATACGATATCAACATAATTGTTCCATTCATAGTGCAGTATCACATAGATTATTAGAATTATCCGAACAAACCCTTTTTTTGCGAATTGCGCACTATTTACAGAAGCGTCAACTTTGTTTCTATTTACAGTACAGGACAAGCTTGCTCTTGTTTTGTTCGGAAATTGTGCTAACAAAGAAATGGGTACAATGAGTTTCATACCTTGCGTTTGTATTGTAATATCGCCGCAATATCCTCGTGACCAACGGCACATTGGCTTTGATGCTGAATGTTTGTTGTCACCGCGATGCGACAAAAATTCTTTCAGTGTGGCGGTAGTTTCGAGATTTATTTTAGAAAACTGTAACCTGCCGTGATCGTCCTGCGGCTTTGTTTTGATTTGTTGTGTTGATGGGATCTTCGGGTATTAGTATCTTCTGCCCAGGGCAGGCGTTAGGATTCTCGGGCCCCGGGTAAGCGATCTTATGCCCCCTGCATCTCCCCCCCCCCCCCGAAGATATTTTTACTTTACACTTTGGTTTTTTTTTTTTTTTTTTATATATATATATATATATATATAAATTCAGAACATTTGAATACAAAAATGTTCAAAATTATTAGTGCAGATTTTAAAATTTGTGTTTGATTTCTATTTATTTAGGCACCCAGGTTAGCGGGCACCCCTTTGGTGGCCCGGGCTCCGGATACTTTTGCCCCGCTTAATCCCCCCTAACGCCGGCCCTGCTTCTGCCTATAATGGCATCATGTTTATCTTTAAAGTTATAGTATATTTAATGTAATTTTTCAAAGGCAAAATAATAACTATACAAATCGAAAATCCGAACAAATTGATAATCAGATCCACCCTAGGTCCCAGTTAGTTCAGATTATCCACGCTCTACTGTATATCTTTTGATACTAAACATCAGCAAGTGTGGTCCTAAAATGTGAGGTGATTTAAAACCTTAGCATAACTCTCTACAAATGATGAATATTGCCAGAAATTTACTCTGAAATGTAACAATTGAGACTGCAGGTAGGAGCTCGAGATACCACTCATCCAAAAGGTTTACCTTCAAAACGCGTTTCATCTAGCGCCCCACCGGAAGGGACAGTGTTGTCATCGGAGGTACCCAGAATTTCTTATGGCCCCATATTACGTTCACCTTAGAACTGTTGTTTGCAAGTCTTCCCTCACTGTCGGACGAACTCCTACCGCACATCTCGTGCTACTGGTAAAGCTCGTTACTCACACCAGCAGCTTTAAGGGTAAAAGCCATGCTGTCTGCCGAGGACTTGTCTGGGATTCCAGGACCCGGTAAGTCCTGACACCTCAAGCTACTGCTCTACAGGACGGTCCATAAGTGCTCATGCCCCCCAATGTAATGATGCTCTCTTGTTCTCCCTAACCGCACATCTGTGCATACCGACAAGCATCCTTCGCCCAATATTTGGGATTGAGTAGCTCACCGATAGCTTTAAGGGTAGACCCCGTGCGGTCTGTCGGGAGCTAGTCTCGGATACTAGAGCTGCGTGCGCTCTGACAACCCTCCAACGACTGTTCTTGCACGCACAATGACGAAGCCAACAATATGTACATGAAAATGTATCTTATGGTGAGTTAACCAAATAAATAAAAAACAGGGGCCGGGTTGTTGCCCATTCATACCTAGTCTCTCTACTGTGCTGATGAATGAAAGCGGTTTAAACCCTTTATCGAGCCGCAAATTTACCCGAATCATGTGTTGTTTATCCCTAACCGAACCGTCGGTGAAAGGCAGAACTTGGCACGAGCACCCGCGCGATTTCTTAACGAAGGAATGGTAGACAAAGCTAATTACTAGGTCTCCCGATAATTCATGAGACCGAAACTTGGGTCGAGAGTAGACAGCTGCAAGTACGGTTGCCAACCATGCTTTATTAAAAAGTATCATACTTTATATTCGTATGTTATACTTTAACCATAAATTATGCTAAAATACTTTATTTCTGGTAAAATATACAATTTATGGAACAGAATGCCCTTGTTAATTAATTTATGATTTGGTATCATCTAAAACATTTTTAAAGAAAACTAAAAATTAATAACTAGTTTCATAAGCACGAAAAAAATATGGATTTAATGCAAAAAACACCTGAATTTAAATACATTATTCTTTTCTACTTTTAATTTTTATTTATTTTCTTCCAAATGAGTTGGCAACACTAGCGACAAGCGAAGTTTCGTCCCTTGAGAGGTCGTATTTCGGAAACAATTACGTCCGCTGTCAAGGGGACTCGCTGACGAATCACAACCATGGAGGAAGGAATTATTCCTTCCTCCATGATCACAACCATGGAGGAAGGAATTATTCCTTCCTCCATGATCACAACCATCCATTCAGTGTGGGAGACGCCAGTTAAACGACAAGCAACCAATCTGGACAACAGTGCGGTAATTTTGAATTCGGCGGATAATGCACAATTTGACACCCAGATACACTTGCATCTCTACCGATACAATCACAGTTCAGTATTTTTTTTTTTTTTTACACCGGTTACAATATATCCTACAAAAATAATTCCTGTAAAAATAGTGATAAGTCTCGTTGTATAGAGAAAAAATTGTAAGATCTTGTACGGAACCAAGTCTACAGGCGAAGCGAATTCGCACTGTAGAGTGTAGACATAGCTCAGAACAAGATCTCATAACTTTTTATCACAGCAACCAAGAGACTTGGCCCTATTTTTACGGTGGTCGAGCCGACTTGCCCGTGTCCTGTGCACTATATGCGACCGGTTGATTAAGAAATATTAAAAATTCACCCCTTCTATAAGCATTTCTTGAACTGGTTTCTCAGATGTGTAGGAAGTAAACACAGAGATATATCAAACAAATAAATTGCCCCTAGTCTAATCAGCTTTGTCTAATAAATAATGATATTTTCTGTAAGCTGCATATTTACGGTTCTGAACGCAAGAAGTTTTCACTGAGAGTAAGAACGCATGGATTTGATTTGAGTAGTACAAGTGGTGGGAATGGAATGTAGGGTTGGGGATCCGTTGTTTTGTAGTTTAGAGCGTCCAGTTTCAGTAGCAATGGCACAGTGGTCCGTGCAGCATCGCGTTTTCGCTGTTTAAATTTTTTTTCAAAAGTAATGAATCTGTTATCACAGTTCAACGTCTTTTCCGAACACAGTTCAATGTTCCGCGAAATGGTTTGGTTCCTGATCGCAACACAATAATTCGTTGGGTTAACTCTTTTCGGAAAACTGGAAGTGTCATGAAGCTGAAGTCGTCTGGTCGTCCTCGTACGGTGCGAACCCCAGAAAATGTCGGCAGAGTAAGAGCGTCTGTTCTTCAAAGTCCTCGCCGCTCCACTAGGCGGCGCGCTCCAACTCGTCGCTCGCTGCAGCGTATCCTGCAGGATGAGTTAAAATTTCATCCTTACAAAATTATGATCGTGCAGGAGATTCACGAACGTGATCATGAGCAAAGGAGACTGTTTTGTGAGAGAATGCTTGATGTTCTTGGTAATTTCTGTCTGATATATTCAGTAAATCATTAGAAGAGCGAAAAGTACCTTCAGACTGGAAAATCGCGCAAGTAACTCCAATTTTCAAAAAAGGTGATCGAAGTGCTCCTTGAAACTATCATCCCATATCTATAACATCTGTTTGTAGTAGAGTTATGGAGCATATTATATGCTCGAACATTATGAATTTTCTAGATTATAATAATTTGCTTACAACAAATCAACACGGATTTCGGAAGAAAAGATCATGTGAAATACAGCTGGCCCTATTTACACACGACGTAATGAAAGTTATCGATGCAGGTTCACAAGTTGATGCAATCTTTTTAGATTTCCAGAAAGCCTTTGACTCTGTGCCACACAACCGCCTTTTAGCGAAGCTTCGAGCGTAGGGTACATCGGATCAGCTTTGTGAATGGATAAAGGATTTTCTAACTGGTCAGTCGCAGTATGTTGTCGTTGAAGGATAAAGTACTTCTAATCTAGATGTTACATCGGGTGTACCTCAAGGAAGTGTAATAGGACCACTTATTTTCTTAATTTTTATAAACGATCTCGGAGACAAAGTGAAAAGCCTATTTAGATTGTTTGCTGATAATGCGGTTATTTATAGGGAAGTAAGAAATTTGGCCGATTGCTTAGAAATTCAGCGCGATCTGCATGTTATTTTGGCTTGGTGGCAACTTACTATAAATTGTAAAAAGTGCAAGACAATGAGCATAACTAATAAAAAGAATCCAAATGTTCTGAAATACGAGTTAAACAATACAGTTATTGATATGGTCGATTCTATGAAATATTTGGGAGTAACAGTACAAAGGAACATGAAATGGGACATACACATTAATTCGTTAGTAGGTAGAGCAAATTCTAGGATGCGATTCATAGGTCGAATCTTGAAAAATTGTAATGAACAAACAAAGGAGATAGCGTACAAATCTCTTGTGCGTCCACATTTGGATTATTGTTGTGCCATTTGGGACCCGCTTCGTAAGGGGTTGATCGAAAGTATAGAGAAAGTACAGAGAAGAGCCGCTCGATTCGTTACCGCTTGCTACAGTCCTTATGAAAGCGTCACAGAACTGATTAGTAGATTAGGTTGGGAGTCTCTGGTAGATAGACGACACACGTTTCGTTTAAACCTATTGGTAAACATGCGTACTCCCACTTTCACTTTTGAGTGTAGTGAAATACTTCTTCCACCAACCTATTTGAGTCGGAAGGACAGGAAAGATAAAATTAGAGAAATAAGGTGCCGGACTGCTTCTTATATGAATTCTTTTTTCCCTCGTACCATTAGGGATTGGAATGCACAACAAAGAGATTAGCTTTGGTGCTGAGCACCCTCTGCCACCCACAATTTTGTGAATTGCAGAGTATATATGTAGATGTAGATGAATGATGATGTTTTGTTTACGATGAGCGATGAAGCTCACTTCCATTTAGACGGTTATGTAAATAAACAAAACTGTCGGTATTGGGCAGCAGACAACCCACGAGAACTGCATCAAACACCTCTGCACAATTCAAAAGTGACCGTTTGGTGTGGAGTTTCAAAAGTGGGAATCGTTGGGCCCCTATTTTTTTGATGAGGGTGGTGTTGGTGTAACAGTGAATTCTGAATGTTATGTTGCAATGCTACGCAATTTTTTTTTTTTGCGGCCACAACTTTACACTTTAGGGATCAACATGGCAGAGATGTGGTTCCAACAGGATGGAGCCACCGCCCACACGGCGAATGATTCCATGGCAATTGTCCGAGAAATGTTTCCACAACACGTGATCTCACGTTTCGGCGATGTCCACTGGTCTGCACACTCGCCAGATTTGTCGCTTTGTGGGGTTACTTAAAAAGTAAGTTTACTGCAACAAACCTCATACACTCAATGAACTGAAAGTTGCAGTAGGTGAAGAAATCGCTGCTGTTCCACATGACACTTTGAAGAAAGCAATGGATAACTTCGAAGAAAGACTTTTAATGTGTATACCGGAAGAAGGCTGTCATCCGTCTGAAATTATCTTTAAGTGTTAAGTGCAATTCATAAACTGGATAAATTACATATTGTATTGATGTGAGTACATTTTCTGTGTGACCAAAATAAAGCCAGTTTGAAATTCAAGCGTTCTTTTTGCACCATGCTGTATAATTTGCGGTTACATTCGTCTTGAAGTATTGCGTTTATAGATGGTAATCGCTCTTGCTTTTACCCAGCAACAATAGAATTTACAAGTGAGTATATTTAAAGTCCCTAATCGTCGATTTGAATAGCTGTTATTAATTATTTAAATATAGTAACTAACACAATTTATATAGTGTTAATATATCACTAGCGGCCTGGTTACTCAGTTAGGGCGTCTTACTGGAGATCGAAAGGTTCCCGGTTCGAATCCCTGTCTCGGCGGGGATATTCATAAGCCTTTAACCCGACTTTCACATCTGGCATAGCTTGTTGTAAAATGTGAAGTACGCCAGAACGCTTCCGTGGTTCAAATTCCACGATAAACTGGCCTTCTAGGGTTAACAACCCTAGTTGTAATACGGATGTACATGCATCCAAAAGCAAATTCAAGCCAAACGAAGGATTAACTTGCCCCTTGTTGGCCCAAATGAACATATATTAACACTGTAATTTATTGTAAAAAACTGCTTAATTTTATCTTGGACTATTTCTTGATGTAAAATGCCAGATTGTGCCCGTCTCTTTTTTCAGGTTGTTGAGGCGGCATCACGGGTTTCGGCGACTACCATGAGGTTCTTTTTCTAGTCATGGTGGTCGAAGAAATGTTTAATCATCTGCAGGATAGGAGAGGTGATGCACAATTCCTGATAACTAGATTGTGGGCCAGACCACTTGGTTTAAATCCTAAATCTCTCTACAGTTTGTATGGAGAGTAGGCGTATGACGTTGTTGATTGTGATTCGTCCGGCGGATGGGCTCGTTATACTTGTAGGCTCCTCGTATCTTACAGAAGAGAATTCATGAATCAGCCGACACCGGATTTCAACCTTTCCCTTCTCTCATCTTCATATACATGCATCACGTAGAACAATATATTACACGTAACAACAATCGCTAAAAGTTATCAACACGTTCATGGCCCTAGCCTTAAATTTCATGAGCAAAATCTAACTTTAATATACAGTGTAGAGATCGCATATTTAACAGACAGATGTCTACACCTACTAATAATTCCACATGTCCCTCTAGCCACAACTTCTGCGACTAACCAGCATCCAAAGCAAATTCAAGGCAAATGAAAGGTTTACGTGATGCTAGTTGCCCCAACGAACATACATACAAAACTGAACCCTGAAAGCGGTAAAAACAATATGAAGCTGATATTAAAATATCATAATATATCCATCCGAAGTATTTCCATAACAAAATCGACTGGGCAGGTAGTAAGTAGGAAATGGTTTCAAAATCCTTCATTTTCTGGAGAGTGGATATACCATAGAAGTAAGAGAATTGGGTTACAAAACTTTAGTTCGACCATTTCTTGAATATGGTGATGTATTTTGGGACCTACATCTTTGATATCAAACACAGAAAGGCGTGCAAAAGAGAGCAGATAGAGTTGTTTGTGGAAATTATCGCATGACCCAGTCAGTAACTGGTATGGTAAAGGAGCTGGATTGGGAGACATTGGAATACAGGGGGAGGGTGAAGAGAGTGCTGGGAATGTCCAAAGTTATGAGGCTTGGAAAGATGTTGGTCGAAGAGCAGTAGATGAAGGGAAAAGGTGACCAATACCACAAACTAGCACTCAGTTTAACGCATAAGGCAGAGGAAAATTTTTCTTTTGTGGAATAGGGTATCAAAGAGTGGAATAAATTACGAAGGGACGTGATGAACCAACTATCAAAACAGTTGAAGGAATTTAATACTAAAATTTGCAAATGACAAAAGTAGACAACTGGAGGAATTTCCACTCAGTGTATATCAGATAATAATAATAAAATACAGTAAATAGATGACTAGGGAATTGCCACTAGATTATGCGCTCGATGGCTATTAAAAAAAAATCATTTACAATTGCTCCTCGTCAATCACTAAAATTTATGGTTTAGAGCAGCGGTTCCCAACCTTTATTGGTACACGACCCACTTTTAAGTAAAAAAAAAATTCGCGACCCACCTAGTATGAGAGTCTATCTAATATCAGAATGGGAACCTCGATACGCTATCGACTATCCTATCCTACGAAAAGGCAAATTTTCATACAAAGGATATACTGTCAACAAAAAGAAGAACTGATAATACATAAAACAACAAACATATCATAGACCGGGAGGCGACTGCACAGGCCTTATCAAGTTGACTGCTGAACTTCCACGATTAGAAGTAACTCGAGCAGCATGCTAAAATGCAGCTGGTCTGCCAAGTCACTTTTTAGTGGAAACCACCTGCAAAAAAAAAAAAAAAAAAAAAAAAATCAATTTTAGTGGTTAATTGGTAGGTTTATCATTGTGTTTTACTTCACCCAAATGTATGAAAACATGGAAGACTGGGAGCCGGAAAACACAATGGTAAACTTACCAATCAACCATTAAAATGGGATTTGTCGGTTCAGATATGACTTGGCACATCAGTCGCATTTTCCTGCTTTGCTATTAACAAGGATAATTGGTAAGACGCTATCGTAGACTGTTGGCCTGACACTGACTTTTCTATTGTAGATTTGGTCGAAAGATAATGTCTTTTTTTATTTTGAAAGAGTTCAAGAAGCTTATCTTTGTACTCAGGATGCTTGGTTGACAAATGGCTTGCTAGTTTTGATGGCTTCATGTTTTCATTGGACAAATGTTCACAAAAAATCACGCAATTAGCTCCTCTTCAGTACCCAAAAACACAAATCTATATTTCAAATAATCCGGATTATACTTTCGCAGATACGTCTTTTGCTTTTTCTTGCTGCCTGCATTGAAATTACAGATACTTGATTGGATACTCTCTTTTACGGCACGATCCAGTCCTCAACAAACTTTCCATAATCACATTAAATCTACTCTCAATCAAAACAAAACGGAAACTACTCACCCTCACAAGCAGAGAAAGACGGTTTGCATCAAAGACTTTGGTTTCGATTCAAGCATAAACAAGAAAATGACAATCAGAGATGTAAAACTGTCGATGGTTTGCACTCACATCTCCGCCTTATGAGCGGGGCGGGAGAGAAGGTGTTCAGGGGTTGCCATAAGGATTGCGCGATTACTGCCGCTGCTGTATCTCACAACGTGTTATTGCAATAATACCGGCTGACTGTAAGAAAACTTTTTTTTTCTCACACAGTTTTAATTTAAGCTAATAGCTTTCATGATTACTGCACTTGTAAAACAACGAGTTATGCGATTTTTTAAATAGATGAAATAAAAGATATATTTTTGGGACAAAAACGTCGATTGTTCCGCGACCGACCAAAACACCCGTCGCGACCCACCAGTGGGTCGCGACCCATAGGTTGGGAACCGCTGGTTTAGAGTGAGCTTCGATTGACGTCAAATACAAACTAAAAGAGTTACAAAAATTATTTCATAAAATTGAACAATTTTATCTGCGAAAATTTTATTCAGAAGTAAGGTAATATGTCGTTTAGCAAAGTTATTGTTAAATATTTTTTGTTCAAATACTGACGTGCTAACATATGTTTGGAATATATAAACTGATGT
Source organism: Vandiemenella viatica (assembly GCA_031002005.1). NCBI lineage: Eukaryota > Metazoa > Arthropoda > Insecta > Orthoptera > Morabidae > Vandiemenella > Vandiemenella viatica. Next base: position 53,701,163 of record JARYHS010008074.1, read on the forward strand.
CACCTCCTGGGATCGATTAACCATTTCTTGGCGGTGGATTTAGTATTCCGCTCTTTTTTGATGTTATGATAATATTTAAATTATGATCTCTTTTTTTTTCATGGTTCCTCTTCAAAATAAACTTTTTCAGAAGCTGCTCTCATTGAGATTACGGGAAATAATTTCTATACAATTAAAATATTTACAAATGATTATATTTCTCCGCCTTGAACTGAGGCAATCAATTCGATGGCAATTTCCAGCTACAGCGTGGAGAGCGATCTTTGTTTGCGATGTGCATTTGTTTTCAATGTGTTTAAATAGAGGCTTTGTAAACAGCCAAAGCTGGTAAGGTTATCCAGAATATAGAAATGAACTCAACGAGATATGTCATCAGGAGAGTGCAGTGCAAAACAAGTATGCAAGAAACAGTCTGGAGTAAAATAAATCTACTCACTGAAAGTACGAGTAAATTAGGTAAGATAATGTACTTTCTTCTTAAAATTGCAAATCATTTAGGAAAAGAACGAAATGTAGTTAGTGATTGATACAGCAGAGGTAACAGTTCCGTCGGATAATATCATCGTATTTTAATCTTTAAGCAACTGATTTTGTTTACCATTGTCGATGTCGCGAAAGCAGAAACATCTTGTTACAATAAGTCCTGTATATAAATTCTTCTCGGGTTTGCCGCCGAATCTTCAGACACAACAGACCTGATGATGGCGGCAGTGAAAGTCGCCGAAAGCTCGACAGTAGAAAATGTGATTCGGCGGCAAACCCGAGAAGAATTTATATCGAAGATACGAAGAGAAAGACTTATATCTCATATAAGACCTGTATAGTTCTGTCAGATTATTATTATTTTTTGGTCCAGAGCGTAGGCGATAGCAAAACACTTCATGCTTTTTGAGTCTTTACAATGATATTAATTTCAAATGTCGTATGCTAATTTTTTAAGAGGGATCTATGACACAAATTTTTTAAATCATCAATGGTTTAAGAGAAATAAGTGTATTGATTGAGTTTTCTGTGGGCTTTTTATGACACCCTTGGCGCTGCAATTTGATGATGGATTCTTATGTAACTCGATGAGACAAATCGAAAGTGAAGAATATATTTTTTCGCTAGGAAGAAACACCCAATGTGCATATCCAGCCTGTAGTTCCTTGTGGCTTTGGGGGGGGGGGGGGGGAAATACCTGGTAAAGACCGTGTTTCCACCTAACCACTTTCAATTTTGAGATACAATATCTCGAGAACTAAGCGAGATGCCAAAAAATTTTACTCTTCACTTTCGAATTCCCTCCATTACACAGCTTCTTTCACCAAACATTTTCTTATACTGTGTTCAACGCATTTCATCATTCTGATGTTGATTTGGCTAATATTATTCTATCTTCAACCATTCTTCTCAATTACTAGCCGTTGCGCTTTATAACATTTCAGTCTACCCATTCTTCTTCATATCCCTGCCTCTAGAGAAATGTATCTTTATAGTCTATCTGTACATAAGTGAACAAAGCTTCTGTTTCTTATCTCTACGCCTGTAATCAAAGCAAGGAAGGACTCTCAGGTGATGGAACTTTATGAAATGATAGAAGGTAGTTGGAAGACCGATATTGAGCAGGTTCTTTGTACTTTCTTCCTCATATTACATAAAAAATTAATAACATTAATTCAGCAATGAATAATAAAATGGGTACTGCTCAAAAACACGTCATGCCATATGCAAGGTTTGTCGCGTAGCTTTTTCGCAGGTCAATTTATTATTGTTAACACAGTTAAAACTCAAAAAATGTATTGGTAATAAGAAGTAACAGCAGTGAAACAGAGAAATAATATCCATATTTTTAACTTCGTAATACAAGCAGTTTTATATTATTCTATTTATCCATTTGATTATTAATTACTGGTGTTTACATTTCTGTTTGACGTAACATTAGTTACGGGTATAAGCCAAAAAATATTTCAGTACATTAACTGACCTAAACTTGGACACAAATATCCCATATAAAGCAAGGCTATTTCATTGTTAAATAGAATTTCAACAACGAAAGCCGTACGAATAGATTCTCCGACCATATCCTATTAGTACTGAAGTTATTTTGAAATTCAGGAGAATTAAAAAGAAACATGGTCAAAACAGGCTAGAAGCGAGATTAAATGCACATATGAGGAATATCTAAAAAAGAATACATTGCACTGAATAGAGAATTAGTCAAAGCTGTAAAAGAAACATTTTGCATACGTAAGATAACCTTTGACGCCAGGAGAAATTTTTGAATTGATGGCTCAGAGGAGAAAATACTCCAAATAAAGCAGGAAGAAGAGAGAGCAAATAATTTAGAAATCAAATAAGTCAAATAAAAATTGTGAAAACTTAATGGATTTAGATAGAGTAAGTATAAAATGTGAGAAATCGACACAGAATTTTGGAAAAAATTAATAAATGTTGAAAGGATTGTCGGAAAGATTATTTTAACCTTTCATTTAGAGGAAAGCTAGCGATTGGAAGGAATACACAGTCTAGCCGAAAGACGAGAATATCCTAATTACCACTGTGCTGGAAACAGAAGAAGATGATACTCGTGATCTAAACGGTCTTCTTTTATGAAAACAATTTTATAGAAGTTTGAAAGATTTGAACTCAAATAAGGCAATACGTATTGATGAGACTGGCACAGAATTTTTAAAGTAGTAAAGAAAAAGAAAGGTATATTAGAAAACAAAAGATCAGTACTGCAAGAACGAATCAAAAAAAAAAAATCACTTGATGCCTTTAAAAGATATCTATGACACAATCAGGTCAGACTGAAGTATTTTTAAATCTATGGATTTAATAAAATAAATCTATGGCTTTAAAAAATCTAACCAAAGCAGAATTTTTATGATTTCTGCCAGCAGATCAACATATCAGTTGATAAAAATAGGTCGATGCCCAAAAAAATATTGTCGCCTTTGAAGACCTACAGACAGCTGAGAGTTATCAAACTTTCAGATATTTGTATCATCAACTTATAAGACACTGTGAGAATGTCCTCTACATTCTGTAATAGATTTACCACCTAACCTCATTGCACAGAAATTAATGTTGCTGAACCTGTGCTCCAGGAGCGCGGTCATTTCATTTAGGGGAACTCCCGTTTGTGGCATCCAAGTTCTTTTAACTGGAAGTAGGGTTGCCAACCGTCCGGTAACGCGATTTGTCCGTGTTCGGTTCACTACAAGCGACCGGACATGAAATGTCCGGTTATAAAGAAATTTTAAAAATTATGGGTTGAAGGTTTCTGAGATGTGTAGGAAGTAAACAAGGTCGTAACGTATCGCTCCTTATTCCCCCATTCGCTGAATGTAATTCATCTTCTTCGCTCTGTGTTCAAACGCTTAGGACAGTTAGTGGTGAAGCGTTTGGTTTATTGTTTCTTACCACCACTATGTCGAAGACGGAACGTCGTACTAGATTTGTTCACGGAGAAGTAAAGAACGTTTAATGTTATTAATTTGTACGTTGCAAATACATAATGAGTGAGTTACCAAAGAAAAACCAGAAACCTTATTGCCGCTGTAGAGATTAGCGGTTGTCAAATAACGGGTTTAAATCTTGGCTACGTAAGGAAAACGATTGCACAGCATATTGTGAAATGTGTAAAATTACTTTTACTGTAAAATTTGATGGCATAAGGGACGTGAAACAACGGTTTGTTATGCAGCGGGTTTTGCTAGTTTTTAGTTCGCGATTGTGAAAAGAATTATTTGTAAAAATAAAAAAAACGAATTGTCCTATAAATTTTGCTTTTTATTACATACACCCCTCTTTTTTCACTCCCTCGCTGGTAAATGTCCGGTCCCGGTTATCTGAAATGTCGGTATTTGTCCGGACGTGGAAATCTGAAAAGTTGGCAACCCTCACTGGATGTTAAACTCATTTTGCATGGCTTGAACCGCTCCGTTTTGCGTAGCATATCAAATTCAATCTGGTGAGCTGTAATAGTACAGGCAGCTCCTTGTGACAGAACAGAAATATTTGCATATGAAAATTATATTTTTGATCTCTGAGAGTAGGCCTAGATAAAAAAAAAACTAATAATATATATACTCTTAGAGAGAAAAGCAATGAGTAAGTTGCTATGGAGATTAGGACTTGTGAGATGATAGTTATCAGAGTAGACTAGTAGATTGAATGCTCGAGAAAAACATTGCCTAAAAACGAACCTGCATCTTCTGAGAATAACCAATTCCATTGTAATTCCTAGTAGACCCGAATGATATAAAATAAACGATATATTTTGGATCTAAAGAATTGAGTTATTCATAATTATAATCAATCAAATCAACGACAAACGATGCTAAGCGTTACACCCTGCCTACCCGACTTTTATCCCGGTGTCCGCTTGCAGGTTTGTTAGAGCTATCTGCCTACCAGAATCAATTACCATCCGGGAATTGACTCCTGTTCACAAGGTTTAGTATTGAAATAATAAGCGTGATTTTGGGGACTCAGTAACGTTAATTGACTCACTCCTTAGGGGGAATTTCCTTAGTGCTACGCCATTGGTTGACCTTTGATTCTGGAAGGGGCAATACCATGAGTTTGTCTTCTGGCGGGAGTAATCAGTCCAATTACCATTCTGGATAATAGGGGTTTGGGGTCCTAACACGCAAGAGAAGGATCCGTTAGTTCTGGACATTAAGGCCTGGTGATTGAGTGAACTGGTTACATAGTTTTGGAGAGACGAAGACACATGACATATCTTTGAGAAGCTAGACACTCTTTGCAATCAGACTTAGCACTGAGCTGTAATGCTCACAATTTTGCCCTTATTGTTCTATAAAGTGTTTCGAGTCTACTGTACGTCCTCAGTTAAACACAACATGTGATGATATCCGGAAGTTCTTATTTCGCCGAAAGGCAGGGGTGAATTCGAATCTGTACATATAAATGCACAATTAATTATCTTTGCCTCACTGACTGGCGCTGTCAACGCTGCCAGAAGAAATCGGGTACGAACCGAGTACCTTCTCACGAGGTAGGAACACTATTCTTTGCCAGGGTTAAGTTACCGAGAGAATGATGTTTCTTGCATTGACTGTGTAACTCAAAATGATATTCGGTGCTGAAAAAATGTGTTTGATAGAATATTGAAACCTATTCATCGACAGATAGCGACACACATGATCCACCCTTAACAGATAAGGAACGTCCATAAACCATGTAGTTCCATTTTGGCCTCTTGTGAACCCCCCTCCCTCCCACGTAGCCCTGGGGGACATCCATTAATAACGTGAGGTGAAATAGCGGGGGGGGGGGGTCCGGCGAAATCCCACCAGATCTCACCAGGGAGGAGGGGGGGGGGGTTTACGGAAATCTCACTTGAGATTTTGCGAAAAATTTGGGGACAGTAAAAAAAAAAGGTCTACAAAAGTTTCCAGGGCGGTTTCTAGGGGGGGTTCTCACGGACCAGATCTCACCAGAAGGGGGGGGGGGGGTCCGGCCAGATCTCACGAAACCAGGGGGAGGGGGTCCAGAAATCCGGAAAAACACCTCACGTAATTTGTGGATGCCCCTCTACGTGGCTTTTACCTCTACCCCCCTCCCCCCCCTGTAGCTTTTTCCGCTATTGATTCCAGAAGACATTTTCTACTATTTTCTCTTGTCAGACTATATTAAATAACGGAAATAAATATTCACATGCTGTTGTATGTTTTATACCTCATTTTAACTGTGAAAAATAATATGAATGGAAAGCTACGTGGCCTGGCTCGGTAAACCCCCCCCCCCCCCCACGTAGTCTAGCGTAGTTTTCCAGCCTACCCCCCCCCCCCCCAAACCGAGTCACATAGTTTTTGGACGCTCCCTAAGTAACCAGAGAAGGCAAAGAGGAAAACACTATGATTTCATGCCAGAAAATACCGTTCGGAAACTGGACGTTGAGATCAAATCACCTTGTATAGCACAAAAATATGAATTACCGGAATCACTCTGGATAAACTATTAATGTCTGGAAGGAACTTTATTTTAGGCCGTTGACGATTTCCATGCAGCTCGTTGTCTAATGTCCATGCCTGGCTTTTATGAGTTGTCTGGAGGCTCAGTAGCTAAGGCGTCTGACTGGAGATCGCAAGGTCCCCGACTATAATCCCTGTCTCTGCTGGGATTTTCAAATGCCTTTCATTAACCCGACCTTCACCTCTGATGTAGTTTACTGTGTAATTTGAAGTACGCCTGAATGCTTCCGTAGTTCGGATTCCACGTTAATAGTATGATTGCCGGGTTAACTTGGGTATCCACGATAAGAGGCGCATGCGTAGCAAATCAAAAACTCTGTAAGATAGGGGCCCACAAAGCCTAAATGCGGCCCTGCCTTGCGGGTTAAGCAAAGAACTTGCCACAAGCGCCAGCTCCAGTACCCGCCATTCTGGACAATCCCAGAAAAGGAAGAAATCAATTTGTTCCAGGCTGAGCAATCAGCAGCCTTAAGTATTGTAGTTGTTTTGGGGACGGTACGATTTTCTCCACCTATCCGAAAATGGTACTAACTTGTTGAAATTTCAATTAACTGCATCGTCATTATAATGTCCTCTTCACGTTTTGCATTCTCATTTTTCGAAAAAGTTGCCAGAAATTAAATTAAAAATTACGAAATATAAGACGCTGCGCAACCGTAAAATGCTACCAGCACTGGAGAAATGACACAAAAAATTATCGGTACAGGGATCATAGCAACCTAAACTGTTTCGTTTTGTCACAGTGGTCATGGTTAAGTTGAAAGAGAAAAAAATACGAAAATTACGGCATCCATCTCGAAAATGGTGTATTTGTTTAAAACGGAAACAGTTGACTGTCTCCTATTCCTTGTATCGATATAACATGGCGAGCATTGATCTACACCCCGGACAAAAATTTTCTATTTGTTAATTTCGTGGCACTTTTTACAACCGAGGGAAACTAAAACGGCATTTAACCAACATTTCAAGAGATTGCCATTATTTTGCAGCTGAACATTATAACGAAGCAGTTAACCAAATTTCAACATCTTAGTACCAGTGGTGAAAGTGATACCGTCCCGTCATTTTTACACCAAAATTCAAATGTATTGACGAAATCCTGAAAAAACAAAGTCATGACTAAAATAATAAAAATGTAAAGCAGTATCAGCCTTTATCTTCCCCCGGAGATAAACATCAATGGAAGTAAAATAGCATGGAATCCAAATGATCAATCTATTAAATACCTTGGAGTCGATCTTGACAGACGGTTAATATGGAACATACACATTAGCAGTAAACTAAACCAAGCCTATGCCAAATTACACAAATTGTACCCTGTGTTAAACAAACAATCATCATTAAAAACAGAGTGCTGCCTGTTAATTTACAAAATGATATTACGGCCACTAATAACATATGCATGTCCTATATTTGGATATACTACCCATAACAAATTACACAGCAATACAAATATTTCAAAACAAACTACTCAAATTAGCAGTGAACGCACCATGGTATGTAAGAAATAGTCAGCTACACAGAGAGTTAAATGTTGCTTACATTTAACGCCTTCCTCAAGATATTTTTCTATCAGGCAGTGATTCCGAAGAAGAAGTGAACCAGCAAATAAATTAAATACCGTGTGGCCTGTCATCTTCTATTTGATATCTCGTTTCTTAAGTATAGAACAGATTTTTGTCCGCGCTCGAAACCAAATGTATATATAATTATAAAAAGTGTAATTATTTTAAACCAATTTCATTTTAACTGTTTTGATTTCTGTTCTAATTCTGATAACTGTTTTTAATACTGATATTCCTATTGTTGCTAACATTGTATAAAAAAGTTTAAACATTGTCCTGTATAGCAATATTTGCTGAACGGATAATAAATTCATAAAAACAAAAAAAAGCCTTAATCTCTTTGAGGAGAGTCTCAACAAAGGAAAGGTAAGATGGTTTCCATAGTTTCAGGCAGCATGAGAGTCGTTGTGGTCGGCCTCCCTGACCATCGGGGGGCCAGAAACCTCCATCCCGATAGCTGACAACCGCATCATCCCATTCCTCTTCACAGTTTTCACAATATAACAGGTACGTTGGTCTCCCCTGCGATCAAATACAGGTTTATAAACTGTCTAAATCCTAAGGTCTTACTACCCAAGTTTAAACACACTGAAGACTTTCATTAATCCAGATTAGGCAGTTCTAGCATTACCGTGGTGATGAATTCTTGTAGAACTCGACGAAACAAATCGAAAATAAAGAATAAAATTTATTGATATCTGCCTTAGTTTTCGAGATATAGCATGTCAAAAATCAGTTATAGGTATAGTTCTCTGTGCTTTTAGTGAAGTTTCTTGTGGTCCAGGCCATATTTCAACCTAACAACAACCACTAGGAAGAAAATAAAACGCCTATAATGCATTTTCACCGTGTAGTGGTTTTGATGATTTTTTTTTTTCTGGTCTAACCTCCTCACTTTTTAGATACAATATCTCGTGAATATATATATATATATATATATATATATATATATATATATATATCTTTTATTTTCGATTTGTCTCGTCGAGTTACATACGAATCCATCATCAAATTTGGCTATAGCGAAATTTTTCTTCTGGTACAGGCCGCATTTCAACCTAACCACGTCAATTTTGAGATACGATATCTCGAGAACTAAGTAAGATATAATATATAATAATTCGTTACTTTCAATTTGTCTCGTCGAGTTACATAAGAATCTATCTTCAAATTACGGCGTCATGGTTATCGCAGAATCCCCCTAGATTAATTTCCAATATTTCGTTCGTATTACATAATTGTTAATTTTATGAATTATGAGATTACGTTGTCCAGAAGGTAAGTTCCGTTTACGACTATCGGTGCAGTGGTAACTTCGTGCCTGCGTACCAGTTCCGTTGACTTTTTGGGAGGAGACTCGTCATTTCGAGAAGGCTGAATACTGTGTTCATTTCTTGTTGAGTGTTAATAATGCGTTAAAAAACTGAAAATCTTGCCTTATATGAGATGAGGTCAGTCATTCATTCTTTGAATGCAAGGACCTTAAATTCATCGTCGAATATCGAAGTATTATCGAGAAAGTAAAATGAGTGATTTATTCGTGGATTGATAGATACCACACTTTGATGGAGGAAGTGCAGATGTCCACGATGGACGACGGAGAGTGCACACATCCTTGTTTAATGATTATTCGGGTATAGATTGTTCACTCCGAATTGGCGGTTCAATGTCACATTCCCTGTACCCTTGTGTTGACCTAGTACGTTTAATGTATTTTATGTATCTTCCCTATTTAGGACCGTCAATGAAGTATTACTTAGGTTGGGCACCTATGAAATATAATTACAAATCATATAATTTATAATATTGAATTAAAATAATTATTGTTAAAGATAAAAATAATAAAAGAAATATCAGGGATAAAAGCGAATAAAATACCAATCTGACACGGACTGCTAATACATAACAAGGCTCTATTAAGATTTTCTACAAACAATTAAATTAACAGTGAAAATTAAATTCGTGTGGTCTATCGACCTGGCGACATACTTTCAATTTGCGCGCATTCTGCTTCTGTTGTGGCTGGAATTAGTTTAACGTCGAATCCGAAACACTGACGTTCTGGCGCAGCACAACTTTAGGCCCTACCGGGATTTGAACCCTGGATCTGAACTTTGAAAACAAGGTAGAAGATGAACTGTTTATAGACATAGACAAATCACTCTTGGCAGATCACAAGTGAACGGGATTTAAATATTGATCAAGAGAATAAAATGTCGGAGTAGTTAGGTTTTTTTTTTTTTTTTTGTAACAGTTTAACGTCCCTTTTTAACAACGTGGTCTTTAGATACGAGAAAGGATGGGGGCAAGGAATGGGAAGGAATTCGGCCATGGCCTTTTGAAGGAAGCATCCCGGCATTCACCTGGAATGATTTTGGGAAACCATGGAAAACCCAAATCTGGATGCCCGGACGGGGATTCGAACCGCCGTCCTCCCGAATGCGAGGCCAGAACGCTATCCGTTACACCACCACGCTCGGTGTCGGAGTAGTAAAAGGGGTTTCAGTCAGATGAGGCAAACCTTTTTTATTGACGGTTTGTTACCGCCTGAAGATAATAGTCGATCGGCGGAGTCCGTGGAAAGTAAAGTTAAGGAAGACCAGCGGATGGGCAGTCTAACAGTCATTTAGTACGAGATTAAATGTGACGCTACCAAATACAACCTCGGTACGTAGTTTATTCAGGTTCGAAGGGGGCGGGGGGGAGATGTTTTTCAAAATTACGTACCCCCACTCCTGCAGTGAGATCTGGTTGGACCCCCCCCCCTCCTTATGATGACGTGGGTTCTTGAAGGGACCCCTCCCCTCTCGCCTGCTGACCAAGCTCGTAGTTTTTTGAGAACCTTTTTTTTTTACCTCTCCTGCTTCCTAGGGCGGTTACACCCCTCCTAAAGTCGGATTCGGCGTCGTTTGTAAACCTTTTTTTTAGCGCTACTGTTCATCAGGGAATTAAAAAAAATGACGTAAGGTTTCCGTCCACACCCCTTCCCCTTGGTGAGATTTCGCCGGACTTCCTTCCCTCACCCTATTTCAGCTCACGTAAGTAATGGACACCCCCTAATATCTTCTTCTTAATTTTTTTTTTTTTTACAGAAAATGAATGAATAGAAATTTTTACTTGGCAAATTTCAAAAGACTTAATAACTTCAGGGAAGATTAAACTACGTGGCTGCTCCATCTAGAGCAGGGGTGGTCAACCCAAATGATCTTGCGGGCCACTTTGGAGATGTATCATAACTCCGCCGGCCGCATATATAATTATATATCCCCATATTAGATTTAGACCCACTATATACATTTTTTGAAGCGAAAAATTGAAATGTAATGGTTATTTTTATTGTGTTTACTATTATTCTTATATGTAAACATAGATAATACAATAATAATGATACTAAACGCACATACATAACACTAAAAATGGTATTCACATTATAAAATAAATGTATTTTGTAAAAGTGTGATGAACCTCGCGGGCCGGAAAAATGTTCCAAGTTGGGCCACGGGTCTGCCACCCTTCATCTAGAGTAAGGAACGAGGTTTTTAATATTTAAAATGACGATATTCATGTTCCAACAATAGAGCGCAATCCTCCACTTGTATGTAATGACACCCATCAACATTTATCATCGAATAACTAAGACTTAATAAAAAAAAAACTCACAAAACGAGGTTACCCTGATTAGTTGTCTCTCTGAAAGTATTGTCATAACAGTTCTTTCTCAGTAAATCCAGATAAAACTTTAGAAAAGTAAATCCAAATAAAACTTTAGACAAGAAAATATATTGCACTCACTGATGTGACTGAATGAGGCTGTTCAAAAGGTATCAGACATCAGTTTTCCCATGAAAACAAACACGGTACCGGTACGCCACGGTGATTTGTGGGAACTGAAAGGCACACTCTGAAGGCTTCATTCGTTTGAAGTCTGTGAGCAACTGAGTTTACTGAATGCACTTCGGATTTTCATTTTCCAATCTGATGCAGACTTTTTTTTATCGCTGAACATGTTACTCCCCCTGCTTCGTTCAACCCGTATATTTGAACATTTAGCTGTTTGCTACACTTCGGCTGTCTCCCAATCTGAAAACGACCGTGGCAGTTCCTCGATTTGATTCTAGCTAAAGTTTTTAAAAGTGCTCCCAGCAGTGCTAGAACTTCTAGGAGAAGTATGAGTATTCCCCAACGTAACTACTTTGAGAACCAGTACTTATTTTAATTTTGACTGCAAAATTGCCTGTATTAAGTAGATTTTTAACAACCATTGAAGTATTGTTCACTATTCACTAGCTCTAACTTGGGGCGATTTATCCACCGTTTCCATCTTCGGTTCACGTTTTTGCAATACTGAAAAGCCTATATATCTTGTGATTATTTTTTTGTGCATTATTAATGTGCGAAATGATCTGCCCTGCAGGAAGACTCAAGGGTGGCCGTGAATCTGGATGTGACCTTACACCGGCGGCCTGGCATAAAGTCAGCCAGTCCGCTCGTCTTGGAGGTGGAATTTCAACGGCGACCCTGCGACAAGTAAGCACTCACTTTGTATCACACAGGTTTAGTGATTAAAGCTAAGCAGCTTGTAAAGATAGTCGCCTTTCGTTGATTGTTGCCTACACGCATCAGGAGCATCACTCAACGTGCTTTCACTCCGGCGCACAGTGGTTCAGAATTGGAGTATAGTGGACACTCGAACTTACTTATAATATCGATCCAATTGTTTTAGGTAGCATTTGCTGTGCTGATCAAAAATTGGTATGTTCAATTTTATGATAAAAATGAGTCCTTCACACTTAAAATTAATAAATTAAAAAAAATGTATGGGTGGAAATGTATTTTTTTTTCACGGCCCTATATCAAAGTGTCAAAGTCAAACCTTATGCAATCGTAAGTACCTATCCTACTTAATAAAACAACATGAAAATTTCTTGCGTATCCTTGCCGCTTTGACAACAGGGTGCAAGTGATTTTCGGGTTAAAATATGGCGGACATTCGAACTACAGTCATAATATCGATAAAAAAAAAATGCTTTAGGTATCATTTGCTGTGCTGATCAAAAATTATTATGTTCAAATTTTTTTGTTGATCAATATTATGATTTTTGTATGTCCACTATATTTTAACCATGAAATTCACTTGCGCCCTGTAGTCAAAGCGGCAAGGATACGCAAGAAATTTTTATGTTGCAATATTATGTAGGATAGGTACTTACGATTGCATAAGGTTTGACTTTGACACTTTGATATAGGGTCGTGAAAAAATAAATAGATTTCCACCCATACATTTTTTTAAATTTATTTATTTTAAGTGTGAACGACTCATTTTTGTCAAAAATTGAACATAACCGCAAATGCTACCTAAACAGTTTTTTTGGATCGATATTATGACGTAAGGTCGAATGCCCACTATATTCCAATTCTGAACCACTGTGCGGCGGGGCAGTCAACTCTGTACACAAGAACCACCTGGTAAGTCATCATCATCATCATTATCGTTGGGGACCATCTCCAGTTTCCCGGGTGTGGTTTACGAGCCTTGGTTGTTGTATACGATTGTTTTCCACTGTCTCTTATCCAGAAAAGTTTCTTGATGCGTGATATATTCCCAGTTCCATCCTCTTCTCTCTCTCAGCTGGTCTGTCTATCTTCTTCTTGGTCTTCCCACTGGTCTTTTGCACACTATCCTTTTTTCCAAATAAGTTTTTGGTAGTCTTGTACCAGTCATTCTCTTGCCCAAACCACTTAAGTCTTGATGACCTAAGTCTCTCTTCCATGGATTCCCTTAGGTCTAGGTTTGATCTAATCTCGTCATTCTTTAAGTGGTCAAGTTTAGTTTTCTGGGGGGCCGTTCGAAGAAACTTCATCTCACATGCTTGAAACTTGCTAAGGTCCCTTGATGTTAGTGCGCATTTTTCCAAAACATATGTGAGAACAGGTATGAGATATGATTTGTACAAGACAATTTTTGTTCTTCTGGTAACCTTCATGTCCCATAGTAAGCCCCGCACGGTACTGTAGAAGTTGGCACCTGGGAAGTATCGGGGATGTTTCCTAAGTTTCCTAAGTAAGGAATGTCCCTCCAAACCTTCAGGTATTATCAAAAAACCTTGGGCGCATAGACAGCGCCGGAGACATTGCAATCAATAATATACAGAATAAGATCGACTCGGGGTGATCCGCAATAACATCAAATGGTAGTTAATTAGCTTCACAGATTTAATGTGTCAGTTAATAAATCGAGAAAAAGCATGTCGAAAGCATACTCATCCTTCGTTACAATGCAGCCTTCGCGAAGACAGACAGCGTCAGGAAACCTTCTTCGCTTTCCAGTAATCGTTATCTCCAATGTGGCGCCCTCAAGTCAATGTGTTGCTCCAGAACAGCGCGCTCCACTTGATAGTTGGCCCAGGTTTGCAAGATGTGATCGAATGTTTCCGATTCTATCGTATAGTGTCCGCTTCAGACCGTGACCCGTAAAAAGACACGTAACTGAGTATGGCAGGCAGATCGTTTTCCACCTTCCAGTACTCCTAGAGCTTGCCGTTGGGGTCCAATGGAAAGTATGCCTTCCGTTTCGCTGTTTACTCTTCTGCGATGCCATTCTTCTCTGATGGTGTGGTTGATAAAACCCCTTTTACCAGAATTCCTTTTCGGTACCGCCTGGGCCAGGTGGGTGGTGTTTTGCTGCTACATAGGTCCCTATATACTCCACTTGTCCTCCATTGGTGTAAAAGAGGAAGGATTTTCTAAAAACATTAATGTCCAGCGGCGGACAACCAGCTAGTACTTGTACAAATTTTATATTAGCAGCAGCTAATTTTATCTGCGGTGGTCTAATTGCATGTTGTTTGCCATACAGAAACAATGCCTGGGTTTAGCCGACGATGGTTCCATATTTCTGAACCCAGCTGTTTATTTTATCCAGTTCTTCCAGCCATCCAACACTGAAAATGACGGCAATATCGTGCGCGTATGCTACGACATTCCAAGGTTTCCCTTCTTGTTGTTTCATTAACTCATCTAGGGCAGTATCCCAATAGATTGGGCTGCTCGCCGAGCCTTGTGGGCAGCTTTTAGTTACCCTTTTCCGTATGGTTCGTGAATCTGTTGCGTTCAGGCGTGGTGGGCTGTACGCGCCTTTCATCTTTTACCGCCTGGCGGTGGGTCGAGGCGCGCCGGCCCTGCTAGCATATGCGGCAAAGATGAATGGCGTTCCCTTCCACGCGCCGATGGACGCGTCGTGGGAACGGAGCTTGAAGGTAGCTGCAGACTGTGTTATAAAGGGAAGAGTCACCGGTAGACTAATATGAGGTAACTGCCGAGACATCTGGTGCTAGATCCCTCCCGAAACGTACACGAATGGCACGCCGAACCGCTGCTGTATTGTGTTCTATAGTTGGACTAATATGCTATTAAGCCGATGATCATAATTTTTTGATTCATCAGTGTACAGGGTGTCCCAGAATTATCTTTACAACTTTAACATTGAATAAATTATGTTTGGAACGAGATATCACAATGGAGTTTTTTGCATGTTACAGAGTGTCTCTCAAAGTTTTTTTCTGTTTCATTTCAGGTGCGGTTTGCTGACAAGTAGGTAGTTACATCACATTTATTGAAAATGTACACCCCGCAGGAAAAAGCTCAGTGTGTTTCCGACAGTCATCTTCCAGCAGGATGGTGCACCTCCGCATTGGGCCCATGCTGTCCGTGATTTTCTAGATAAACAATTTCCTGGTCGGTGGATAGGAAGAGGGGGTCCAATTGACTGGCCGCCTCGTTCACCTGACATAACCCCCTTGGATTTATTTCTTTGGGGATACGTAAAAGACATCGTGTATCAAACCCCGGTTAGAAATTTGGCTAATCTCAGGCAGAGGATTTCTGCAGCAATTACGACAGTTGATCAAGGGATGCTCAAAAGAACTTGGCAAGAAATTGGATATTGCTATGATATTGTACGGGCAACAAATGGTGCACACGTTGAAATGTTCTAGAGACAGAAACAAAACTTTGAGAGATACTCTTCAAAGTGCAAAAACCTGCATTGTGATATCTCATTCTAAACATAGTTTATTCAATGTCAAAGTTGTAAAGATAATTCTTGGACACCCTGTATTTTGTGTTTCTGATGGATCCACTAAGAAAGTATGATTTGATATTACATCGGAATGTTTTATTCTACCAGTTATCGTATAAATAAAAACAAAATAATTATTTCTATTATTAATTGCATTCTGTTTATCTGTTATGTGAAATTCAGATATGATGCTGAAATTCAGACATGTGAGCGCCCTCAGACTCAGAAAAGTACAAGCTAAAGTATTTCTGACTTCACTATCAGGCGCGTTCCCGCGACGCGCTGCGGGCAGTACGCGCCTTTCATCTTTTACCGCCTGGCGGTGGGTTGAGGCGCGCCGTTCCTGCTAGAATATGCGGCAAAGATGAATGGCGTTGCCTACCACGCGCCGAGTGACGCGCCGCGGGAACGGAGCTAGATTACCTAGTAGTACCTAGATTAAAATCAATGTATTGTGTTGGCTAGTTTCAGGTGCTGTTGCGGAGATTGCAAATGCTGGTGCTGGCTGCTACTGTGGGTTCTGGCAGGTCTATTCCTGATGTACCTCGCTTTCACCTTTGGAGCAGTTGTCGCAGTGAATATGTGCCGCAGCAACAACAATTTTATTGGAGGATTCCTCAACTGGTTCATCTCGTGCTTTGTACAGATCCATTACGTAGAACCCGTAAGATGGTGACAACACATGGATGAAGCTATCTATTATACATGATATACCTTTTTTGTAATGAAGTTTGTAAAACACTTTTTTTCATAAATATTTTTATTTGCGGTATTTATGTCTTAGTTATTGACTTTGGTAGTCATTCGCGATGGCTTCTTGACTTTCCGCAAGGTGCCGCATTGATTCTTTGAAAACCTCACGTTTCTGCAACATAACTGTACCTTTTACCAGAGAACTCAATACATCAACGCGGCTCCAACCGAATCGAAAATATTTGTAACAGAATGAAACGTAATGTAGCCCTCAGATGACATGGGCTTAACCTTTCCCCTGCTGCATTTCACTCTATATTAAAAACGTTTCTTCTTTCTGAGAAAACATTTATTCATGTGAACATAAGCTAATATATCTACTATGTAATTTCCTAAGCTCACTCATTCACCTCTATAGCTATTGGCTGGAGAACGGTGTCACGTGTCAGCCTTCGCTAGCAAATCAGCAGCCGTCACAGATATCATTAGAAGAAATTCGAGGTTATGTCCACAATTTAATAGTTAATCAAATGCTGCCAAATTAATTGCCATAATATGTGCATACATTAAGTTTACTTTTCGTAGCATTCATAGTTAAAAAAAAATACTTCTTTTTCAGTAACATGTTGCTAATGAAAAATCTTTAAAAACTTAAATTACTCATGGTCCCTGCTGTAACCATGAACGCCATTTGTCTTTCTGCCCTAGGCTAAACTTCACTAATGTTGTTGCTTGACCAAAGTTTATACGTTACGATTTATTTATTTTTACGTATTTTACTGAGCACTTTCGTTAATGATCTTTGTGCAAGTTCGCTGTACGTGAGTTATTATATTATTTAAAGTAGTCATCAGGCCAAATATGTTACCGAATCGAATATTCTGGCAATTCATTTTTTTGGAGATGCTCAACTGTTTAATAATCTGGAATCTGTATTAAGTTCTCTGGCCGTTACAAACACTATGACTAAAAATTACATTATGAATGTTTGCTCGGCCTCAATAAAAACAACGTGATACTTTCGAACCAAACAGGAATTCTTCAAATTTTGCAGAGAGAACTTTAGGGTCAAACAAAAGTCAAGTTTGTTTTTCAGCAAGTTTGAATTCCTTTGTAACAATTAAACGACAGTACGATCGTCGCTGTCCGTGTTTAATAACTACGTCTATTAATATTTCCGATTTCTTCAAGCTCAAGAGATTTTACCCACTCTAAGGGTGACAGTCAAGTTCGTATTTAGTCAGATCAGGTCAACCTGTCACAATGTTTGACCTTTAAAGCTAGAACTATTCCACACCCGTGATGATACGCAAAGAACGGTAACGGGCTTACACTAGTACCACTATAGGGGAACGGCGGGTAGTATGGGCCAAAGGGTAGTATGGGCCAAAGGGTAGTATGGGCCAGATGGTGTTTCAGCTATTCGCTACTAGGTAGCAGCACGATACACAGTGTAACCTTTGCCGCCAGCGCCATTTCGCCATGTGCAGAGAGTTTGTTTGATTCCCAGTGTCGTATCGTCCGTGAGTGATTGTTGTTTGTTTGTGCTCCTACAAGTTGTGGCCTCGAGTAATTTTTAACATCGCCCTGAATCATTACAGGTAGGAATATACTTATGAAACTATAACGGTTATTTCGTTTACTCTATTAATAAAGGGGCCTAACAATTACAGTTCGTTTGCTCTAACAATGTGTCGCTTGCTGCCACGTTTTCATATCATTGTGAGTCGGGTAGTATGGGCCATGCAAAATTCGGGTAGTATGGGCCATGAAACTCATGTCCCTTTTCTTTTATTATTTTAGGATAGTATGCCAACGTTTAAGAAAAAACCAAAAGGTGAAGGTCGTGGAGAATGGTCAGAGAATGATATGAAGAATGCTATTGCAAGTGTATTGGAAAAGAAACTTTCCGAAAGAGCTGCATCTTACCGATTCCATGTACCTAGAAGCACTAAAAAGCAATAAAAAAATATGCTGAAATACAAGAAAGATTCAGCAGAGCAAAAGGAGAAAGAACTACAGAAAAAGAGACAACTGAAAATTTCCAAACAAGAGCAAAAGATGATCAATAACACGAAGAAGAGTGAACAAATCCAAATTTCTAATAATGACGGTGCAAAACCAGGTACTTCTCAAGACAGTGTAGATGTAAAATGTATTGTGTGTGGAGAATGCTATGAGGAGAACTGGATTCAGTGCAACAAGTGTGAAGGTTGGGCACATGAGCTCTGTGCGGATATTGACGACTTACTTTTTTACTTTTGTGATTTTTGTGAGTAAATAAATCATAACGTAAATGACCTATAATATGTTACAGATTGTGTACATTATTAAACAATAAAAAATTTTCAATTCAAAACAGTGTTTTTAATTTATAAAATTAATCATATTGGTGTGGCCCATACTACCCTCCAATTTTTAAAATGCCCAAAATTCAATGCTAGTTCTAATTACCTTTTGTGTCATGTTCCCTTCATATATTGCTCAATATATTTATATATCTTTGAGGAAAGAGGTTGAAATTTATTTTTTTCGCTCATAACTTAACATACGCTACAAATATACTTTGTAATTAACATTTTTCCTTAAATGGCCCATACTACCCTCCGTCCCCCTAAATCTCTAAGCAAGCTTCGTGTGTCTTGGAGGTATGACACAGTATCAGGCAAAAACTATCGCATCGAGTTTAGATGGAGTTTTCAAATTTTTAGAGCTTATGGTCTGGATCGAAATCTGCGGAAAAGTTAATGACTTATATGCACCGAGGGAGGAAGAAAGTAAATGAAATCATTTCTACTGAAAAATTATGGGCCACGTATCGCACTTGTAGTTAAGACGTTTTGTCCTCCAGGAAAATCGATAAAAAATCACACTACTTTTTAATGGAATATGTTAATCAAACGTAATAATCGTGAGTAATATATGATTTACTGTAAGCGCAAGCACCGAGATTATTAACTTCTTTGACAGTTACACAATTTGTCTCGGGTTCAACAACATGTTTTGCAATACTCGCTGATTGCTGTACAATGTTAATTATTAAAATGTTAATATGTGATACGTCTACCCTACATGTCATATAGATGCCGAATTCAGTTTTTTCTCGAAGAAAGATGTCTACAATAAACATCAACAAGTAACAACAATACGTATTTCTTATGTGCAAATATTCTGTAATAATATCATCCAAGAAACGTGTGTATCAATTTTGGCTGCTGTTGAAACAACGGCCAGTAGAATAAGAACTTCTTTTTATTAAGTAACTCTCATGACCCTTATTTTGTAATGGTTTTTTGGATGTAGCTTTTATCGCCATAAAGGGGGCGTTCAAGTATTACGTAACGCAATTTGGGGGGGAGGGGCGTCTTGTAAAACGTTACGGTGCGTTACAGAGGCGGGAGGGGTATTGGAACAACGCGTTACGTAACGTTTTTTTTTTAATTTTAATGAAAAACTAAGGAATTAAAATCTCCCAAGTCGGCAACCTTTTTCGTTTATGTTTTACGGGGAATCACTTGACTGTATTATACGTCATTTTTACTTTGTTTTCGTTGTCAGTATTCATTAGTGTTTACACAGAAGCACATTGCTGTTATCAGTGGGTTCATACCGTAATGTCCTCAAAAGAAGGATATTTGCATTAATAGCTGTTCTTAGCCTACAAAAGCTCTCATGCTAACTTATCAGCACAACTGTGCCAAAAAAATGCCAACGAAATTTGGAAAACAGCTAAAGAAAAACTAAAAAATAAAGAAAAGTTTATAGAACATATAAATGACAAGAGTTCAAGGTGAAGGCCACGAAGAAGAAACCAACAATGCTTAGTTTTTTAAACAGGTAAGTTTACTGCTATGTACATAAATAACATATATAATTATATATATCAGTTACGAATACGTAGGCATATAATATATAAACCAAACTTAGATTTTTCATAAATGAAATATTATCATTAAAGTATTATATATTTTTAGCTACCTATGAAAATATCAAGCACGCCAGCAACACTATTGTCAGCAGGACCCAACTTCCCACCGACTTCGCGTATTTTTCTACAAAAACAGGTATGTACGCTTTTTCAGTACAGTTTGTCTAGGTCTGGATGTTTGTATAAATTATATATGAAAATTTTACGTCGATTTTACTAAATAAAAAAATGAGATTTCCAACGTTCAAAACCTTTTTATATGCACTTCATTGTTTAACACACTATCGTGCAGGGTTATTAATTTATAATCACCGAAAACCTCCGGGCTGTAATTCCTATCACTAAAAGCAACAACATTTGTGATACAGTCTAAACTGGATATTTTTTGTAATATATATTAAACAAATTGATTCCAACTCTTCATTTTCATTACTCATCAGTCATATTTTTCTTATTTCGCTTTGGCAACGAATCATGTGAAAGGCAAAGCACTTTTGCTGATTTATTTCAAAGATATAATGAATATTTTTTAAGTTTTGTATGAAAAACGGAAATATGAAATTTCGAAAAGTCGTTAAACAAAAGTCACTATTTACTTTTAGTGATAGGAATACGGGCTGAGAGCTTTCTGGTGATTTAAAATTAATCCTGTATTTACGTGTATTATGTTCTATATCACATGTCTCAATAATACCTATTTTTAATATATTTTCGCTTTGTTTATAGGATTCGGATGCTGTATACGCGTGTTCATCTGTTATGGAATCGATTGACGGAGTCGCTTGAAGAGAAAGCACTGACGTCAAACGAAAGATGAGCGACACCCACGATGATCGAAGTGAGACTACTGATTAGGAAGCTGGGAACAACTTGGACATCCCGTTTAAGGAACTACACACGACTACGATTGTTTCGAACATAGTGATGTTCCAAGCAAACCGGCTCAAGAAACTCTTAGGAAGAAAATTAGCCTACTTCAACGGGGAATAAATGTTCTTACTGAAGCAAGGGACACTGGTATGGCCAAAGAGGATGTTCACGAAGGAGTAAAAAACTACGGAAAGAATTGAAAGAAGATGAAAAATGTTTAAACAAAAAAGGGACAGTGCCGAGCGTGCAAAAAAAGTGGCGCCAAAGAAAAACTTGAGAAAGCTGAACGTCGGAAAAACAACCCTGCTGCAGTAAAACCTCGATCTAGCCCTGGGCAGCCCCCTTTGGTTGACTCGCAAGTCGCAACCTGCTCTCTTCGAGACCATAATTAACATCGCCATTCATGGAAGCGCTGCTGATGAACGCCGCCGAACACACAGAAGATTAGGAGTTGTCTCACTCTGTCCGCTTCTTCCTTTACCGAAACCGTCAGAATCCACGTTGACGCCGGCGTATACAGACGGAATAAGTTTGTGCCGCTCTGCCACGATCCAGTCATGGTCAGGTAAATCCTGCCACGTGAACATTTTGGCTCTCACCTCGACGGCAAAGGAATGACCGTTGATGACGATTTGGAAAAACGCAATTTTCAGCATGCCGGGGAGACATTTGCTAAGGTCTGGAGTGAAATGAAGATTGACAACTACGATGTTTCGTCGGAATATAGAAAGCCTGAAGATAGCTTGCAGGATCCAGCAGAACCTAATTTGGCCTGGTGAATCACAATATTTGTTGCAAGTGATGAATCCTGCTGTTCCCGCTCGAGGAGCATATTGAAATCTGTCTTTCCCGGTACTGTCTTGCCGCCACCCTGCCCAGTCCTTCAACCCCAAGCAAGCTCGTGGTAACTAGTCAGCTAGACAAAGGATCATGCAAGTTTTCACCACTTCTTGTGGTTCAGGTTGTCCGTTGATCTGTCGCCTCCTCTAAGCAAATGCCTTACGATTTCTTTTGCCCATCAGTACAATCCGATCTCAAAGAACATAATATGTGCAACCTGTGGGATCTATTTCACATCCCACAAGACTGCCCAAGACCACCGTGAAAGTAGAGTACGGCCACAGCGACTTGCTGCCAGAAGGGCAAATGAGTTTCTTTCCACTGTGCGCCGCAGTCAAGCCGATTCGCTCGACGAAGACGAAGTTGATGCAAGTGGTTTAACAATTCCGGAACACTCTTCGTCTGCTCTCCAGATGCCAGTAATGAAAAAGTCCGAGTGGCTGGCAAACTCGTGGACAGAGGAGCAGTAATTCCAATTCATTTTTTTTTACATACCTATATATTTAATTTATGAATAAATAAATTACATATTACTTAAAAATCTCTTTATTTATTATTACTTCAAACGCGATTAAAACAATAACAAATGCATTTTAGCGCCTGTACGGTACTTTCTGCTCAACATGATTGTGACTTTTAGGTAAAGATGGTCACTTGGATGTTACGTAACGTTCAGGGAGGGGGGTACAGAAAAACGTTACGGTGTGTTACATGGGGGGGGGGGGGAAGGGTATAAAATCTTCAAAAATTGCGTTACGTAATACTTGAACGCCCCCAAAGTTGGAACTTCTTATGTACTTTTTTATTTTTGGTTTTACACTTCGTCGACGTCAAGGTCATTAGAAGCGGGATGGAATTGGGGATTAGGGACAGGAAGAAATTCTGCCATGGCCTTTTGAAGGAAGTATTCCGGCAATCGCATGTAGTGATTTTGGGAAATCATGGAATACCCAAATCTGGATACCAGGACGGAGATTCGGACCGGCGTCTTTCCGAATGCGAGGCCAGAACCTTTACCGTTCACCCACCACGCTCTGTTCTCATGTGCTATTGAGTTTATGACGACAGGAACATGCAACCAATGAAATTAAGAAGTAACTAGGAATCCTAAAACATTATGCTTATAAAACTAAATCTATCGTGCCTTATGCCTGAACAAAACGCGTCAGGTAATATTGTGGTCCAGACTTGATTTCACAAATTTCGTTAATGTTTCCGTTCGAAGATCTTAGCTTCTATTACATGCGAATTCACACATTCATTGTGTCACGATCGAATCTTGATCCTTTCGAACTATTTACATGGGGCTGAAACAATTACATTAGTAATATTGCGGCACTGAAAACAAAGGAAATTAAAAATAAGTCTTGGCTGCATTTCAAACTAACCACAAGCTTCGCCAATGTTTTAGCTCGAATGTCGCAGCTTCTGTCACATGTCCATTAAAACATTCACTGTATCGCAATCGAAACTTGGTCGGCTAGAACTACTTATATGCGACTGAAATAATGACTTCATGCATCTCCTAGTTAATATTCTGTAATAGAATAAAATCAGCACAGAATTTCAACACACACCAAAGCACAAGCGCGCAAAGCAGTGGGAAAATGCTGGCAGTCTAATATAACCGCCAATGAATATTACCACGCCTTAGTCATGTATTGCGTTACTACAAGATACCTGTAACAGCGTTTCCTTCTGATCCTTTTAACCTCATGGAATTGTATGCTGTAGATGAAACACATGTATGCCACAATGCCCGCAGAGAAGTATGATGTCTCCGAAGTTTTAAAACCGATAGTTTTTCACTGTATCAGAAGGTGTGCCGTACATTCTTTTCCGGATTAATGACTTCCATGGTTCAAGCACCAAATGAAGCACTAGTAACGTGCAAGAAAACAATTCTGCAGTGTTTCTTTTGGGCTACTGTTCATTTGAGCTAAAAATACAGGGCTAGTCAAAATAATTGCAGCGAATTCACGATTTTGCTTTTGGCTGTCTTATTATAGGTACGATGATGGGGTTTACTGTTATAAGACAAGTGGCTCTCCAAGTTTCGATTGCACTAAATGCAAGCTACCCGCGGTGGCCGCTAGAGCGCTAGAGAGGAAGATGGCTGAAAGTGAGAAAGCGTAGGTTGATCTCGAATTTCATTCGACTCAGCCTGTGGTAACTGTTCAGCTACACTTTAGAAGTTCGGCAAGGTTCCCCCGCATGCTAACACCATTCGGTGTTGGTATCAATAGTTTAAAGCCACCGGATGCCTTTGTAAAGGTGAAGCAACGGGTCGCCCTCCTGTATCTGAATAAACCGTTGAACGTGTGCGCGTCAGTTACGTTCGTAGCCCACGAAGTCTACTCTTCGAGCGAGCAGGGAACTAGGTCTTCCACAGAAGACCGTTTGGAGACTCTTACGGAAGTGACTGTGTATGAAGCCTTACGGGTTACAGTTGCTACAAGCACTGTCGCACAACGATGAAGTGCGTCGTTTTCAATTCTGTGCACAATGTCTAGAAAAAGACGAAACCTTCGCAGAAAAACTTGTGTTTAGTGATGAGGCCACTTTTCGTGTGAGTGAAAAAGTGAACAGACACAATGTGCGCATTTGGGGGACCGAAAACCCCCATGTTTATGAGCAGCACTTTCGTGACTCTCCCAAAGTGATCGTGTTTGGCGCGATCTCACGAGAGAAGCTTTATGGGCCTTTCACGGGGAAAATCTATCCGCAGATGTTGCAGAATTTGGTCATGCCACTTCTGGAAGCTGACACTGAAGATTTCATTTTCCAGCAAGACGGTGCTCCGCCCCATTTTTCTCTAGTTGTCCGTAATATCCTAAACACCAGGATTCCAAACAGATGGATTGGTCGTGCTGGGGATTCTGATCGTCAGCTGATGTCATGGCCTCCTCGTTCCTGACCTAACCCCCTGCGACTTCTTTGTTTGGGGTTACGTAAAAGACACAGTGTTCGTGCCACCAGTACCAGTTGATCTGCCAGACCTGCGGGTTCGCATCACCAATGCATTTGCTATCATTGACAGAGACATGTTGCATCTGGTATTTGAAGAACTCGATTATAGACTTGATGTGTGCAGAGTCACTAAAGGTGCACATAGTGAGTATCTGTAGGCACTAAAAAAAACTTTTTGTTTATACAGGATGATTAAAAAAAACGTGGACAAAATGACATGGTAGATCTGTCATACAATAAGGATCAAAAATCGCATAGGAACAGAGGGTCGCAAACGCCTGTAGAGGGCGCTAGAGCCACGAGAGGGCGTTGCGATACAAACACGAGCCACCACGATCACCAGACCTGTCTCCCTTGGATTTTTTCTTGTGGGGATTTTTAAAAGGACTTGTGTATTAAACACCTGTTGAAACGCCGGAAGACTTGGTAGGAAGAATCGTTGCGGCAGCCGGATGTGTTCGATATACACCTGGTATCTTTGAGAAGGTGCGCCGTTCCATGCAACGGAGATGCCGGGCTTGTCTCGATGCATCTGGCAAAAACTTTGAGCATCTCCTGTAGGCTCAACATTTGGCTTGCATTAGTCGCATGTGAGTGAGTAATTATCAATAAAATGATCTGTAATGGTTTTGTTTCTTCTCTTTGTGTCAGTATTATTTTAGACGCCCTGTAGCGGCTCCGGATCGCAGTTGCGACCCTCTGTTCCTATGCGATTTTTGATTCTTATTGTATGACTGATCTACCACATCATTTTGTCCACGTTATTTTGAATCACCCTGTATATCTGTGTAATGTTCTAAGTATATCTCAAATAATAAATCTGTATTAATTTTCTGAAATCACTGCAATCATTTTGACTAGCCCAATATTACCAAATGCTTCAATTAATTCGGAACAAGTAGATTCCGGATGGTTTCTTGACACCATAGTTGATTTGTCTAGGAATCAATCCTTCCCCGCTTCGAATCCCGATGTCTGCTGATTTTTTAAAATGTTCTTAACCTTTTATCTCTAGAAAAAAGTGAAGTATGGTTGACCGTTCCGGGTTCTACGTTCAATAATCGAGTCGCCTTTAAATAGTAGGATTGTCAGGTTACATGATGAATTTACTACAGAGTGCTCACATTACTAAGACTACACGTAATTATTATTATTCTTGGATGTTCTTGGTCACAACCGGTATCAGTAGCACCCACAACACGAACATTCACAGCATCGATGAAGTTAGTTGGCAGTGAAATGCCCGAGACCGTTCTACTTTGAGAAGACTTGTAGTTTTATCTAGACGCATGAGCATTAGTCAAACATTGAATTTGCTAATGAAGACATTCTCATCTGTACTTAACGAAACAGCAATGTCGAAGAATAGGGATCTTGTTAGACAACCACTTTTCCTTTTCAGGAAACTTTGGATTGAGGCCGATGTTCTGTCGTCTCGATCATAATGAATGCGATGAAAACTTACTTCAAGGGCGATTCTTTAACTTGTGCGACGTCTACCACCTGGCGCTTCTAGAGCGTGTCAGGGATATTTTTAGCTGTTGCTGCTCTTGGAAGATTGGAGACCAAGATCCAGTCAGACACATCTATAACTCTGTGCTTGGTGTTCATTATAACTGATCAAGTACTGTGGTGTGTGAAAAATTGATGAGAAATTGTTTCATCTACTGTTAAACTATTGTTTCAAAATACTAAACTGTCCATGAAACCAAGATTAACCAAATTAAGATTTTTTTAATCGATTAGAAGGGGTTATATGTGGTACAGTAACTTCTATATAGCCTATATAAGCCTGAGCGCTTGGGCACCCTTTTGAAATCACTGGTTCAGAAATTACGTTATAAAATCTGTAATATGGTGAAAGATAACTCAATACCGGAGTGTGCACTTCACCACAATTAAATTAAATTAATTATAAATACTGAAGATGCTCGCTACATGTAATACTACGGGAATCTCAAATAATTTTCTACTTCCTCTCCCCCCCCTCCCCCCCCCCTCCCCCACACCAATTTTCTAATTTGTTGTGATTGAGAAGTTTAATGATAATGAAGCTCCTATATTTAAATGATGTTAACAGTTTGGAGTTTTTAAATGGAAAAAATTATAAGTTTGTTTGGAACAAAATAAAAGTGTTTTAGCATATAAGGCTGTGCTGCGATAAATGTAAAGAAAGAAGAATTGTAGTTAATAACTAGCATTTACCCGCTGCTTCGCGCGCGGGTCTTGACATTTATAGAAATGTTCTACCTTTTTTTTTTAGTACCAAATGTTAACTTGGAGAAACAAAAAATATACATTTCATTTAAAAATTGTCCTTTCTTTTAGTTCTTACCTTTGATTCGGTTTTCATACTATTGATCGAAAGATTTCTTTTTTATTTTAACACTATATAATATAGTACATGAAAATAATAAATTAAAGCTACTTGAATCATTATCGCTAAAGGTCTAATAAGGGCGTACCGAGAATCAGTTGTCAGAAATTTTGAACACACTTTTCTGGGGATAGAAAGTGTATGTTAAAGAAAAAAGAAATGTACTAAGACATCACGAAAGTTACCGTGAGTATAAGGTATTGTTGAGTAGCTAAAAGTAACGAAAAATGTGTGTTAAAATATAAACGATAAAAATACTTTTTGTATACAGAGTGTATTTTTGCTATCCCAAAATACAGATGTGTCGTTATTGTACCAAAAAAGATGGCAATCGTAATCTTGTTCTATAGGTGAAGTCTGAATCATAAAGGCAACCGACCAGAAGAAGGATGCTTTGTTTAAAAATTATTAGTAAGAGGAGTGTCGAATTTGAGGAAACTGCAGTCAATCGTTCTTAAATTGTTTCCAGAAGATATAAAAAAATAAATGAACCAATCCAGAGAAATTAAAATTCTATTTTAAACACTCTGAAAATAAAATACTTTATACATGTAATAAACATATCAACACCCATCATATCACATTTTTATCTGTATCTTAGAAGCTCATCTTCTATCAATTGTCAGCTTGTGAAAAAAGTCGTCGAAAAAGTAATATGTTAATATGTCGTTTAATTGCTGTCAAAATTTATTTAGTGTATTGAAATTGTTTATTAAAATCGTTGACTGACAAAATTAAGAACGTACTAGGAGATAATTCTACTGCGTGAGGTCTCAACAGAAACTCTTGTAGAACGATCCCTTAGGGTCACATTTAGGTAAAGTTCGTATTTCTGCCAGGTTAGGTCACCTAGTCGTGACCTTTGTCCCTAAAAACTTATTATATCCATAAAAATCTTTTTCCACTTTTAGACGCTGTGCAATACATTTTTAGTTTCATTTGACATTATGAGGTTCAAGAACCGATGAAACTCAAGGGGTCATGCACTCATGACTTGTGATCCTAAAAACTCTAGACAAAGTAGGCATTTATTTACGTGAACCTGTTTGCCGGCTGGGAAGTATAGTAGACCCGTAAACATACCCCAAACATAGCATGCCTTACTCGCTCCGTGGATGTGGTGATATAGATGCTAGGATAGCAGAGATCAACATTGTTACTGTTGCATATAAGAGATTGTGTTCTTCCGAAAATGATAGCAATGATACTAAGTACTTGAATATCAAAAGTTATGGTTTAATATGCAAACGTCGGATTGTGATATCACGTAAATGGCTTCTGGTCTGTATTCCTTTCATTGTCTTTAGTAAATTATGTTTCGGATTATAAACAAAACTAGCTTTTATATTAGGTTGGCTGTGTGGATCCTCTCCCCCCCCCTCCTTTTCCCCCAAAAAAAGCGCTATGGTACATCTAACGTAAATGAACCGTGAAACCAAGCATAAGTAAATAAATATGAATTATTAAGAAAACAGTAAAATGAATATATTTTTCGTGTGCGTCATGACATAACATTTTCCTCAGATATTATGATTTCACTGTCAGTTTTAACTGAACATTGTAGTTTATTTATTAATTATGACTTTACTGCTCGTCGACGTCGAGGTTATTAGAGGCAGGAAAGGATGGGTGGACAAGTAACGGGAAGGTATTAGGTCACGGACTTTTGTAGGAAGCATCCCTGCATTCGACTGGAGTGATTTGGGGAAACCATGGAAAACCCAAATCCACCGAGCGGAGCGGTGTAACGGTTAGCGTTCTCGCCTCGCATTCGGGAGGACGGCGGTTCGAATCCCCGTCCGGGCATCCAGATTTGGGTTTTCCATGGTTTCCCCAAATCACTCCAGGTGAATGCCGGGATGCTTCCTTCAAAAAGGCCATGGCCGAATTCCTTCCCATTCCTTGCCCCCATCCTTTCCCGTCTCTAAAGACCGCGTTGTTAAAAAGGGACGTTAAACTGTTCCAAAAAAAAAAAATCGCATTCGGGAGGACGGCGGTTCGAATCCCCGTCTGGGCATCCAGATTTGGGTCTTCCATGGTTTCCCAAATCACTCCAGGCAAATGCCGGGGTGCTTCCTTCAAAAGGCCATGGCCGAATTCTTTCCCATTCCTTGCCCCCATCCTTTCCCCCCATCCTTGCCCCCCATCCTTTCCCGTCTCTAAAGACCTCGATGTTAAAAAGAGACGTAAAGCAGTTACAAAAAAAAAAAAAAAAAAAAAAAAAAAAACAAATCTGAATGCCCGGATAGGAATTCAAACCCAATGCGAGGCCAGAGCGATAACCACTCACCAACTACCCTCTGTAGAATGGTGGTTTGTGGCTGGTAAATCGTTTAAGGTCAGAAGTTTCTAGGCACAGAAATAATATTCTGAAGCAAGGATACAATGAAGAAGACAAATCCATTTGTGAATAAGCAGAATTCACGAAAATCTGATCACTCATGCTAGCATGGAAACATCTTTCGCTTACTAAGATCTAGTTTTAATTGCAGACAATCCACTGAATGTTGGGAGAGCTGAATATAATTGATATTTTACTGGAAACTGGAAGTAAACCGAAACTGATGGGTGATCGGTTAGTGCTCGGGCCTGGAATTCTGGAAGACTCCGGCTCGAGCGCCGATCATTCCGGAGAAATGCCGGGATGCTACTTTTCAAATACTATGACCAAATTCCTTTCCGTTGCTCGCCTCCAAACCTTCCCTGAATATTATCATCTCGAAATGCCGTGAAAGCTCGAATAAACAATGATTGAAATTAATATAAACATTTTTTTTTTTACAGTTGTTTCATGAAGGTGTTTTTTCGCGATCATTAGAGGCGGCAAATGACTGATGGCAAGCGACTGGAAGGAATTCAACCACGGAGTATTGAAGTAACAATCCCCGCATTTACTAAAAGTGATTTGGGGAAATAGTGAAAGTTCAAAATCAGGGTAGCCAGACGGGGATTCGAATCTGCATCCCCCTGATGCGAGGGCAAAGCGTTGAGGCTCACCCACCCCGCTCCATAATTTTTACGTGGAAAAGAATACTTGACTAATGTTAGAAGACCTGAATAAAGTTTCTGGGAGTTCCCTTAGCGCGTGTGTTATGGCGCGGCGGCATCAGCTGGCCGTTACGCCTCCTCCCCTCCACCGTCCCCGCCACCCCCTCCACCGTGACGTCCAGACTTGGCTATTGAGCTCGCACGTGAATCTTCAATAGGCCACGGGCTGCCGGCGAGGAAGCGTCGCGAAGAAGCGCTGGCGCCTCGTCGGTTCAACAGTTAACACGTGAGTGCGCACGGCATAGAACTCCTCTAAATTAAGACACAATCATACATTTTATTCACGGTTCTAGAAACATTTCTCTGTCGGGATTGATATAAATAAAACTGCAGGAGATTCTGCCGAATTCATGAAAGATTGTACGCAATGTTAATGGTTTTGTACCCTAACTGGCTATTGATCTTTATTCTATAATTATTACTACTTTTTTATTGATGGATCATTAGTTCCTTTTTTATTTGTTAGCTAATCGAGGTCTGGGGATAAGGAACGGGAAGGAATTTGGTCATGGCCGTTTGAAGGAAGCATCCCGGCATTCCCCTGGAATGATCTGGGGAAACCATGCAAAACCCAAATCTGGATGCACGGACAGGGATTCGAACCGGCGTCCTCCCGAATGCGACGGAATACTTATTTTTTACGAACGGATTGTTGCAATGTGGAACATATATATATACAGGGTGTAACAAAAAGGTACGGCCAAACTTTCAGGAAACATTCCTCACACACAAACAAAGAAAATATGTCATGTTGACATGTGTCCGGAAACGCTTACTTTCCATGTTAGAGCTCATTTTAGTTTCGTTAGTATGTACTGTACGTTATCATGATTTCATACGGGATACTCTACCTGTGCTGCTAGAAGATGAGCCTTTACAAGTACGACACAACATGTGGTTCATGCACGATGGAGCTCCTGCACATTTCAGTCGACGTGTTCGTACGCTTCTCAACAACAGATTCAGTGGCCGATGGATTGGTAGAGGCGGACCAATTCCATGGCCCCCACGCTCTCCTGACCTCAACCCTCTTGACTTCCATTTATGGGGGCATTTGAAAGCCCTTGTCTACGCAACCCCGGTACCAAATGTAGAGACTCTTCGTGCTCGTATTGTGGACGGCTGTGATACAATACGCCATTCTCCAGGGCTGCATCAGCGCATCAGCGATTCCATGCGACGGAGGGTGCATGTATGTATCCTCGCTAACGGAGGACATTTTGAACAATTCCTGTAACAAAGTGTTTGAAGTCACGCTGGTACGTTCTGTTGCTGTGTGTTTCCATTCCATGTTTAATGTGATTTGAAGAAAAGTAATAAAATGAGCTCTAACATGGAAAGTAAGCGTTTCCGGACACATGTCCACATAACATATTATCTTTGTTTGTGTGTGAGGAATGTTTCCTGAAAGTTTGACCGTACCTTTTTGTAACACCCTGTATATATATATATATATATATATAGAGAGAGAGAGAGAGATACGGAATCAAAGGTTGATAAATAAAATACAAACAGAATTATCAATCGAAACTTACAGGAGTAAATTAAGTTTTGTACATAAATCTAAAAGCAAAAAAAATTACTCAGAGTAAATTTCCCGCCAATGTGGCTGCGTCATTAGAGCGCCACCACACTGGATCTGGGAGGTACAACGGGACCATGTTAGAGTCCTGGCTTCGCGTACCGGCAGTCCTGATTGCGGTTTTTAGGTGGCTTTCCTCTTACTTAGGCGAATGCTAGTATGGTCCCCAGTTTCTCATAAATTACACATTTCACCACCAAAATACACTTATCATAGAAAACATAAGTTACCAAATAGCAAGTAGATAGCAACGCTTAAGCTCCCTCGGAATAGGAAGCGACACCGACCCGCTCTGAAGCAGGCAGGCGTGGTGACTACACTTCACAGTCTTGAGGCGGGGTCCCACGGCGCGTGTTTTGTAGATCGCGCCACATCAGTCGAAGTGTAGGGATTAACACGAGCCACACCTTGCCTAGTGTCGTTTCAGCTACTAGGGCGTTTGATCTTTACAGACTGGTCGACGGATAGAGGCGCGCCATCCGTGCCAGCACAGGCGGGACCCTTCCCACGGCCCGCTCTTAGTAGCTGGACAGGCCCGGCCGGCAAATACGCGGGTCGTGGGAAGACAGCTACACAGATTCATGATCTGTACTCATGACTCTTAGAGCTCTACATCAGTTCATGCTTGAAAATGGTCGACTAATAATAACAGTACTAGTATATAAATATTAGTTCTTAAACTGTATAAAAGGATTATAGGAGACTCATGTTCTTGAGTGATTCTTATTTTTCTCCACCCGCAGATAGCAGTTTACTTTTGAGTTATTGATTGTAATGAACGCAATGTCGCTTACAATAAAATGACCGAACCATCCCTTCTTCTCTCTCTCTCTCTCTCTCTATATATATATATATATAGGGTGTCCAGAAAAGGACTCCCTGATTTCAAAATTAAATATCTCGAAAACAAAGATCGATAGAGGAATGCAGTAAACGGTATGTTTATTCTGACAGCTGTAAGAAGTGTATACAGCAGTGTGAAATAATAGTTACAAAAGCTGCTAACAGATGGCGCTGTACGGTGTACAGCTCATATCAGCATACATAAGTGAAATAATCGTATGAAAACAATCTTTGCAAACAATCACATCACAATGTTTTCAAAATGTTCACCATTGGCACTACCCTAAGCTTCGGATCACTATTTAGGCATTACGTATGGCGATTACAGCGCCATCTGTTAGCAGCTTTTGTAACTATTATTTCACACTGCTGTATACACTTCTTACAGCTGTCACAATAAACATACCGTTTACTGCATTCCTCTATCGATCTTTGTTTTCGAGATATTTAATTTTGAAATCAGGGAGTCCTTTTCTGGACACCCTGTATATAACCTACGGTACGTCTGGCTGTTGGCCTATTCTTCCCGATATCTATTTATGATTTTTGGCCGCTCGAAATGCTAATGGGAGGAACCGATGTTAATCAAGCCGAAATAAGATGGCAGATCTGTATCCCATTTCCAGAAAAACTTTCTGAAACATTCCTAACAACAACACAAATTTTGAATAAATATTTACGGGCTTAAGGATACTAATCCGAAAGTGATTCGGTATGAAGATTTTCACATGACTGACTCTATCCTTGTGACAAAATAACGGTCCGATAGTTCTTCGTCAGGCTGCTACGTCATTTGCAAAATTTCGCTCAACTGATTGTTCTTTAGTAGTTTATTGAAAAACAGTCTAGGAAATAATGAAATAGTGAATTTCGTCTCAGTTCAAACGCAGAAAATAAAACGAAATCTGCCCGTGAAAAAATTACTGCTCAGTTAACTTATAACATTAATGTAAGCCTGATTGTTACTCGATTCGTCATTATTATTGAAGTTGTTATTTTTCTTAATTGTTCCTTAGTTTCTACATTTTTGCATGCTAACATAGGATAAATGCATATTGCATACGTGTTTAGTTTTTATTGACATATCTATGGTAATGTTATGTTTTGGTTAATTCGTCGAGACTCGCAGGCGTTAGATACTAGCTTTAAATTACACTGTTTTTTCGGTCATTGAGTTCAATAATGTTTAGGTTTATGATGAATAAACGTATTTCGAATATTAGAACACGATTTGTAAGCGAATTAACGTAACGAAACTAATGAAATGTGAGTGAAATGTTCAGTCGCCCTAATGTCACTATATTACGTTGACTGCTAATTCGAAAAAAATAAAAGAATTAGTTCGAGACTGAATATCGGGCAAGATCATTTCTAGATCTCTGAATTACTGTACCCTAATACTTTTTATTGTTTGCTTTGCAATGAAAGCTCCGTCACATTTCTACACAGTGATGGTCAACAGATATTTTCATGTGCTAAAGAACTTTCTTTTTTATTTGGTTTATGCTCTTACGACGACATCGAGTTGATTTGAAGTGGTAAAGGACTAGAGGCAAGGACCAGAAAAGGGTTCGGCAATGGCATTTTGGGGGAACCATCCCGGCACTCACCTGGAGTAATTACGGGAAACCTTTAGAAACAGAAATCCGGATGGTTGGTCGGGGATTCGAACCCGCGTCCTCCCCAATGGGAGGCCAAAGAGTTGCCGATCACCCACTATGCTCGGGGCTAAATGCTCTCGGAGGGTGTAAAAACAAATTAATACTTTTTCAGGGCCTACCCTCTCGCTACTGATCTGGCTAATACAATGGAATAAAGGGTTACATGGACGGCACTGAGTTAGTTCGATCTCAGGTGCTACCATTCACACTTCGGTTTTCCATGGTTTTCAGAAATCGCTGCAGGCGAATGACGGAATGGTTACATCAAAGGCTATGGCCGAATTCCTTGCGCTACCTTACCGTGTATCGAGGCTCTAATGACTTCGGTAGTCCACGAGGCGTTAAACCATAGCAAAAAATTGTTTGGAACAGAAGAACATTTTTACTTTAAAAGAAATGATCAAACAAGGCGTATCCTTGAAAACTTTGAAACTGATCTGTCTTAATCCTAAATCGTTTATTTTATCAGGGATTTTGTAATCACAGAACAAGATACCTCGGTATTCGACTTATTGTAACTAAATAAAAAAAAGAAATCTAATGTATATTTTCAGCGTAAAATCGTGTGATTGATTTTGCACGCTATTACTCTAGTACTAATGACACAAGAAAACCATTTATTCCTCATTATTTGTGGTCTTAATGGTTATGTGAATGCTCTTTTCTGTGTTTCTAGAAAAAAAGAGAAGAAACATCTTTTTTTAAAAAAAATAGAAAGACTAGTCTTTTAACTTTTCAAATTTTGTCGGCCTTGTGTGCTTTGGTAACAGGCAGAAATATTCATGACATTTTGTGTATGACTTTGTCTCCGATGAACTGAAGACGATGTACTTCGTTGAAAACCTCACATCTCAAGAGAAAGCAGCTTAAAAAAAAAAGTTTTATCGCATCACTAGCAGCGTTTTTCGGAAACCAGAAGGCGGGAAACTAAAAGCAGTTGGAGAAAAAGCTACAGAAGAAACACTTTGAAAAGGCGCGTCAAGCGTCCATTCTTAGCTGAACTGCCAATTTCCGGAAACCAGCAGTCATCAGCATCTTGAATATATACTGCGCCACCACAAAATTTGGTATTAATGAGAGCGTTGGTGCCTCGTCCTAAAAACCATTGTCGTGTAACCGAAATCTGAGCAACATCACTTTATCACTTTCTATATGATTGAAGAACCATATAGAGATGCGTAGTTGACTGAAATAGAAATTGATATTCATTGGAGGAAAAAAATTCTGATTTCTGGGAAATTTCAAAGTTTTTTTTACGTCTCTATGCCTCGTAGATGTCGAGGCCGTTAGAGGCAAGAAAGGATATGGGCAAGGAACGGGAAGGAATTCTGGTATGGCCTTTCGAAGGAACCATCCCGCCATTCGGTTAAAGCGATTTCGGAACGCCATGGAATACCGAAATCTGGATGGCGGGACGAGAATTCTAATCATCGTCGTCCCGAAAGCGTTAATGCTCACCCACTACGCTCGGCTTAAGCAAGAGTTTCAAACCATTCGCTGAATTCAGAAATATTTCTACCAGCCAATCGAAGCAATGAAAGAAGTGTTTCCCGGAAACCAGAATTTATCTCTAATAGTGGAATGACACTGTAATGTGTGAACAAGCATGCTGACACCTTGTTCCTTTTGAGTGTCATATCAGTCATCATTAGTTCTTTTCCTTTTTCGTTGTTTAAATTCTCTTGTGCACTGCACCTCCGTTCCTTTCTCAAGTTATATTATTCTTCCACTTCACTGTCATTATTGTTTACATCACGTTTCTTCCTCACCGTCTCCAACATTTCTTGATCACAATGGCAAGTACACGAATGTCTGAGTATTGTCCTCGTCTTTCCGTGGACTGGAGCCATCACTTGTCTCAGCTTTTCGGCTTCCTTCAGTTAAAGGTTCCGACGAAAAGCAATAAGATCGCATTGTATTGCCGAAGCAAGATTGCGTTTCTTCACGTTTTATAAATTAAATATTCACTTATTCATTGATGAATCTGGAAAGTAACACACAAACGGTAATCGCTAATCGCCCGGAAGTGATGAACTAGTTTTCCTATCACTTGTATTCGTAACCGTAGAAACCAATTTCGCCACCACGAGCTCACTTTTAACACACACTCATTAAGCACATATAAGTCTTAAGCAGTAGAAAGGTTATTTCCTCATTAGTGAAATAAACACAAATAGTTATCGTAAACAACCAAAGACACACTCGAATTATAAATATATTTTATTTTTGTTTATTTTATTTAGCTTTAACGACAGGCTAATTCAGCTAGTTACGTATTACCTTTACTTCTTGACACAAATGAGTGATTTCTTATTTTGGAAGGTGAGCGTTTGCATGAGGGAGTGTATGTCTGCTATATGCAGATCATCTTGTAGGAGTTCATTGCTTCCTGCTCGGTGCTCCTCAACACGATTTGATATAAATCCTTCAGTACTCTACACGACGAGCATATTGGGGAACTTCTTTTATCATTTTAACCGTTGAGTAGGACATGTACAGTTCTCAATATGTTCATAACACTAATCTCTCTTCTGTTATAGTCATACCACGGTTTATCCCTAATTTCATTGGCTGTGGTCCAATCCCGCGACCTATTTCTCGTCTGTACTCCCGCCACATCTTATTCCATTCCGTATTAAACAAACAGGATATTGCGTCCTTATAATCCATATAGAGAAACGGGGATTGTACAGTGTCTTAGGCATTCAGTTGTTATCTCTCAACTCTATTCGCCATTTCGCTACCGGATATACCCACGTGATTTGACACTCATTTGCAATTTAATGTCTATACCTGATGTTATGCTTTTTTTTTCAGTCCCCTGGTAACTTCGTAGCTTAGAAGGTTCTTTCAGTTTCCTTTGGGGTCTCTAAAATTGTTTGCAGAGCAGATGTGGTGTCCGTACACATGACGGCGTTAGTTTGATGTTTGTTGGCCGCCAGGAGCTTTGAGTTTTTATAGGAATAAAAAATATTAATAAATAAATACAGTTTATTTATAACATGTGAAAAGAATCCAATCTGGCTTCGGAAATACAATGCGGTCTTATTGCTTTCCGTCAGAAACTTTAACTAAAGGAAGCCGAAAGTAAATAAACGAACAGATATTCAATTTATTAATATTATCAGAAATTGAGAAAAATGATCCACGACACCCAGATGATAGAAAATATATTTCAATCTCACTATCGAGAGAGTTGGAGAAGCGTAAACATTTAAATTGATATAGAAGCCATGAGAAACAAGAAGCAAGTAGAAAGGCGATCCCCTAGCCAAAAGAGATAGAGTTATTCGAGTACGTACGTTGTTGACTGACGAGTATATGAAACAGCAAGTAGATGTATGAAAGTTTGAGGAAAATGTTATAGTCTTCTGAGATGAAGAAGAAACTCTAATTTTTAGGTCTTTCTTTCATACACCAATACCCTGAACTTGCTACAATAGTATTTTTCTATCGCTTACTTAGACATGTAAAAAAAATAGACATTGGAGTGCTGAAGCAACACAATTATTAGAAAAAAGCTTCTTATTTTTTTACTAAGCATGCAATCTTAGGGAAACGCCTACGATCAAACATTGGATAATATTCGGTCGGAGACCAAAGATAACTTTCCGTTGAACAGTTTTGAATAAAGTGTGTTTAAGAAAAGAGTTCTCATTATTCGTAGAAACTTTTACTCAGTATTCTACGATAATAAAATAACAAGTCTTTGGTATATGACCTTGTGACCGGGTTAAACACACATTTACAAAATCTGTTAACGTAAACTTAATAAAAAACTATTCATAATAATAAACCAGATGACAAGATACGAACAAATGCAGCACCAACACTGTAATGAAATCTGACTATCTATCTTGGTTTCAAAACTCGATACATTTGCAAAAACAGTGGCGTTTTTAGTCTCTTTTAGGCACAAGAAACCTGATTAACGAAGTCATTAATCTTATATATAAAAAAGATTATGTTAAAACAGTTTTCACGAAACTTCATTACTGTCTCTAACTGGGATGCCAACATTATTAATTTTTCCCTAGACTAGATGTTTAAATTTTAAAACAGTTTTTGAAGACAATTTTGATCGTCTCTTACCCTTCTTCATTGCCCTAGAATCATACATATTATTTCTGAAAGGTGTTTTTTGTTGTGAGCCATGTTTCTCCCTTCATACTTAACCAAAATCGATAAATGAGGTTTCATTTTAAAGATTAGGTTCTCCTCTTTAGTCATATTATTATTTCTATCGTGATAAGTACAAATATTATAAGTCATAATTTCTTGCTATCAAATTCTTTTTACCATAAATTCATGTCTATCGTCTGAATATATGTATTAACAGTACAAGTGGGCGCTGACTGTTTTTTCCTAACAATTCAACCTATTAGTATAAATCAATTCGCATTTCATCCGGTCTGTAAAAGGCGTACAAGTCAAGTGATTATACAATGATAATGACTTGTACTCCTTGTACTTATCACGCTAGATTTAAGGAGGTTTTCTTTTTGTTTTCTTTCTTTTTTTTTTTTTCCTAACACCAAGTCAGCTCAATGTGAATCAATTTCTGCAGTATTTTTTAACTTCTAAGTATGGACACCGGACACCACAGGACGGACATGACATTAACACACACAACAATTAAACACCCATACCCTCGGCCAGACTCGAACCGGCGACCTTCGGCGCGCGGAGCCAGTACTCTAATCCAATGTTGAGAGGCTGCTTAGTGTTGTAAGAAAATGTTTTTTTTTTCTGGCTTGAAAAAACACGAAAAAAAAACTTTGAAAAAAAAACATGTTTTTTTTTCACACGTTTTTTTCATAACTACTAAATCTCAAATTTTTAAGGCATTTATTGTTTAATATGACTGTTTTAGAGTTTATTCTAAGTACTTTTCTTAATTTTAAATCTAATATATTTTTCTGGTGCAGTAGAAAAAAAAAAACGAAAATATTGGCAACATTGATTGAAATTTTGTTTTATGAACGGGGACTTCTCGAAGAGGTTAGGTTGCGCGATAAGGAATCCCTGTTCCCCGATTGTTTGGATTGATACTGGTTATTTGAACTAGTGCTGCTAGCCCTACGAATTTATCTGTAGACCTATGGATCTTTTCAAAAAATTAGGAATTTAAAATTTATCTATGGTTTTTTGCCTCTTTTTATTACTTATTGTGCTTTCCTTGTATACTTGTTAAACTCTCAGCGTATATTGATACCGAGTCATTAATTTGTCAGTAATTATGAATCGTTTCCTTGCAACTGTTGGCGTAAACCAACGATTGCAAAGAAATAAAGCTCCTATTTTGTATGATAATAGATTTAAATTCAAACATAAAAGACCGTAATACAGAACTATCGGCCCAGTCTTTAAGCACAGTGTGTACTTTGCTCACAATTTAAAATTGCAATCTCAAAATCTTTTGTGTACAATACAAGAACAACCAGTAAAAGAAAATGTAACTATTTCTGAAGTTATGGATATAGAGGAGACAGAAGAAGAAACAGAAAATTCCGACACCGACTGAACGAGTGTTGGTAATGCTGATACTAGTGAATGTGGTTCTAACAGAGGATGAATAAAATTACGTTACCTATATACAGGGTGTCCAGAAAAGTACTCCCTGATTTCAAAATTAAATATCTCGAAAACAAAGATCGATAGAGGAATGCAGTAAACGGTATGTTTATCGTGACAGCTGTAAGAAGTGTAAACAGCAGTTTGAAATAATAGTTACAAAAGCTGCTAACAGATGGCGCTGTAATCGCCATACGTAATGCCTAAATAGTGATCCGAAGCTCAGGGCTAGAGATGGGCAAAACGCTTTTTTCCAGTAATACGTTATACAGTTATTGCTTCTTTTTTCTAACCGCTTTTTTTAATCGTTAGAAATAGCATACAGTTATTTTTTTTTCGACGTAATATCTGTGGAGACGCCATTAAAATCTCTGCTCAGAAACGCTCTTCTCTTGTTGAAAAAGCCGGAAATGTCAAATAACCGGATGTGACGAAAA
This sequence comes from Vandiemenella viatica, assembly GCA_031002005.1. NCBI lineage: Eukaryota > Metazoa > Arthropoda > Insecta > Orthoptera > Morabidae > Vandiemenella > Vandiemenella viatica. The sequence continues at coordinate 53,741,615 of JARYHS010008074.1, forward strand.
TAGCGGCCACGCCCCCAAATAATAGCGAAATAGCCCTGACGTCACGAAAAGCCGCTTATTAGCGTTATTTAGCGTTTAACGATACGTCACCAATAGCGGCTTTCAAATAAGCGGCTTCCATAGTAACTGTCAGAGACATAATATACGCCTTCGACTTTTGTTTATGTATTTGTTTAATAAGTGGCAGTGATGCCTTGGTAAATTAATATAGAATTTTAACACGGCCAGCTTTAGCGGTTAGTGTATTACGTGATCAAACAGGAGGCAATGAAGTATAAGTGATTTAGGGATGTACGATATATAAAAATAATCCGAAGTGGGCAGTTTTGATTACGTGTTAATATATTTTTCTGTTTGAAACTAAAGAACTTGTGGTAGGAGTTTAATATATGCAACAAATACAGCATTCCGCGTTGCGTAATCGTAAAGAACAGAAAATTAACTTTGCTGAAAGTAAACAATTTTAATTCAGTCTGGCTATTAATTCACATTAAGTTTTATGTGGCTATAGTTATATGTATAGCATAGTTTACATATGTTGTAAATGTGTCCCAATAACAGACCAGCTGCAATTTAAATATGTTGTTCAGACGTACATAAAAGTAATTTGAAATGTAAATATGATTTGCTGTTTGAAACTAATTGACTTGTGGAAATATTAGCGCTTTTCGATGGTTTCTCCATCTGTTGGTTGCTATCGCAGTTAATAACGGTTAAAGGTATTAAAAAGCTGTTTACTTAGGTGGTGTCCTCTAGTGATCGCTATCGAAGTTAATAACGCCTTCAACTGGGAAAGACGCTATAACACGGGTAAACAGCTGTAACAAAATGCATAATCACGTTGTTTACTATGGAAGGATGGATGCTGAAAACCCATTTAATGGTCATTAAGTTGTAGAAATATGATAAATTTTGGACACCATAGCAAATAATATCTGCAAAGTAGTATTTGACGTCGTCAGTAGTAGCAACATCTGTTGGTCGCTATCGCGATTAATAACGGTCAAACGTATTAAAAAGCGGTTTACATAGGTAGTGTCCTCTAGTGGTCGCTATCGTAGTTAATAACTATTATTCTGCGATGGTAGTGTCATCTAGTGGTATCTATTACAATTAATAACGGTGAGAGATCAGAGAAGCAATAAGCGGTGACTGATGCACTCCTAGCGGACGGTCGACAAACAATTACAGCGCTGTCAGAGAGAGGTGCTGACTAGTGATGGGCAAACCGATTCTTTTTGATGAATCGTTTGGAATCGATTCACTCCTCGCTGAGAATCGATTCTTTGAAACGACTCTTCGATTCTTTTCACATGATATTTTGAATGACGAAAATAGATAACGAGTTATTAACCAACAAGAAGGAAAAGATTAACAAATTCTAACGAAAATAATAACATTTGTTTTTGATAGTTAAATTGTAAGTTATTTATTGCAAAAACAATTTATTTGGCTCTCCACTAACTATTTGAGCGCCCTTGCGCAATACCGATTACGCCGCCCCCTGTCTAACTACAACCAGTGGTGGATCTGGGAATTTTCCGAACCGGGTCAACAAAATGTGAGATTGTCACACTGTGAAATTTTCAAGGCTTCCAGCTAATTGTTGTCAAACCTCATTACTGATTCTAAGCCTTGTTGCAGATTGTAATTGTCGATTGAGATTGTTGATTTAGATTTTTGATTTTGTAGATAGATAGATAGATAGATAGATAGATATGTTCACTTTGATCCCATGTGAGAATAATCTCGGGGATGTGGAACAGTACATACACTTATTTGTAATGTCAATATTACTATATAATTGATAATGTTATTATATATTGACAACAAGTTAGCTAGAACCCATTAGTATAACCAATATCTCCTGTTATCTACAAATACAATCCCGAGTTAATTAATACTTATTATGTGGAACAGTATATACACTTGTTACCAGCATCTAATAATCAGTTATTTTCTTACAACCAGTAACCATGATAAGTTTCACTGTGATTTGCGACTACATAGCCTATTATATCATGTTAGTTGCTATTTATGTGGAACAGTACACACACTTATTAACAATATCAATTATATTACCAACAACTCATAAGCAGTCAATTACTTAACAACCTGTTAGTATGATAATTTTTCACAGCAGTTTTTTGAATGCATGCTATCCCATGTTAGTTACTATATATGAGTGGAATTTTGTAACCACAATAATTACTTAAATTGTCAAAAGTTTCAACAGAAAGAAAAACCATATATCATTTTAGTAATTGTGGACAACTTTGTCACCTTACCCTTCCATACACCATATATACTATTTTATCAGTCATTCTTAGTTACCAAATTCCAAGAAGAAAATTCTTTCACAGAGTAAAATGGGTTTTGAAGCAGAAACTCTTTCAGTTTGGACTTAAAGTATTTGGGTTTTTGTAGGTAACATTTAATTTCTGTTGGTAAGACATTGAATAAGGAAGCTCCAGTAAATGTTAACCCTCTCTGTACAATTGACAGTGATTTGTAATCCTTGTGAATATTATATTTATTCCTAGTATTATGGCTATGTATGTCAGCATTAAGATTGAAGTGTTCAGGATTTTCCACTACAAATGATAATACAGAGTATACATACTGTGCTGGCATGGTTAGAACACCCAGGTTTTTAAACAGATTTCTGCACGACGTCCATGGGTTTGCTCCACAAATAGTTCTTATAGCACGCTTTTGTAATTTAAATACCCTTTGTGCTTGTGACGAGTTTCCCCAAAATGAGATGCCGTAAGTGAGCAGGGAATGAAAATATGCAAAATATACTAACTTTCTGGTTTCTGTATTAGCTATTCTAGATATTACCCTCAGTGAGAATGTTGCAGAATTCAGTTTTTTAAGAAGTTGTTGAATATGTTGTTTCCAGTTCAATTTGTTATCTATATATACACTCAGGAATCTTGTGAAACTGCTTTCATTGATTGTTTTCCCTTCTGATATCACATAATAGCTGTCCTTTGTTTTATTTTTTGTAACAAACTGAAGTAACTGTGTCTTTTCTACATTAAGCATTAGTTTGTTGGCATTAAACCACCTATTAATTTTCTTTATGGCATCATTTGCTATGTTTTCGAGGTTTTGTGCTGATGGATCTTTCAACGATATGCTAGTATCATCTGCAAAGAGCACTATGTGTTCATTATCAACTAGTATATGTGGAAGATCATTTATATAGATTAAGAACAGCAGAGGGCCAAGAATTGAACCCTGAGGCACACCACATTGGTGGCATGTTTGTTACACGTCTCGCTAGAGGGCGTCCATAAACCATGTAGATCGGTCTTGAGAGGTGGGTGGAGGGGGTTGGAAGGTGGGATTCCGAGCCAGGCCAAATAGCTTTTCATTCATATTATTTGTCACACTTAAAATGAGATACAGAACACTCAACACCATGTAAATATTTATTTCCGTCATGGAAAAAACTACGTGGGGAGAGGGGGGTTAGAGACATAAGCCACGTCGAGTTACTTGGGGGGAGGGAGGGTTCACAAGAAGCCAAAATGGAGCTACATGGTTTATGGACGCCCCTTACATATGCTCCAATTTTACTCCATAATTTGGCAAATTTTTTGAATTTGCCGGATGGTGCTTTTCTTAAGTTAAACAGCGTATCACTAGCATTTTACCTACAAACCAATAAATCAGTGTTTGTTTAAATGGCATAATTTAAATTTTATATTTATTTTCTTGGTTTCAGTATTAGTATTTGGGGGACGTCCAGAAATTACGTGAGGCTATTTTCCGGAAATCTAGACCCCCTCCCCCCCTCCGTGAGACTTAGTGAGTTTTTGCCGGACCCCCCCCCTCCCCGTTGGTAAGATTTCATGAGATTTTCACGGAACCCCCTCCCCCCAGTTGTTCGGCCAGGAGAAGTTTCGAGACTTTTTTTAGCTGTCGTGCTCCCCGAAAGAATGATACCCCCTCAAAAGCCGGTTTTTGGCCCTGTAAACTGGTATTTTTTACGCTTTTTTAGTTCTACACTCGTTCAAGTTCAAAATTTCACGTGAGATATCCGTCGACCCCCCCCCCCCCCCTTGGTGAGATTTCGTGAGATTTTCCGGACCCCTTCCCCCCCCCCCCCCCCGATACAAAGTCTCACGTAATTTCTGGGCGCTCCCCTATATTCATCGACGGCACTGTTCCCCAAGTCTTTTCGTTTAACCTTTTTCCTCGTAGAAACCTCACCAGCTGGAACAGTATATATGCCGCTTCAGCACCTGCTAATTTTTGTAATGGTCCAATTCATAAACTTCGTTCATTTCTATTGCAAAATGTTTGCATTATCCACAAAATTAAGAACTGAAGAACAACTAAAACTCTGATGAAGTTCGTATGATAATAACCGGACGCGCTCCATCGCAATTAAATTCAGTACTCGATGCATTCGCAATTTGAAAAACCCACGCAACATGGGAATAGCAGGTGGCTCTGAAATCGGTATACTTTTCCTTGTCCTCAAATAATCGGGAAATACTTTATTTGTGGTAAAATATAAAAGTTATAGGACGTATAATTCAATGATAATTTATTTGTAAATCTAAATCTGTGTTGTGGTAGCATCTATAACAGTCTGGAAGGAAACCAAAAACTTATAACTAGTACCAAAAACACTAGAAAAATGTGTATTTCAGAAAGTAAATTCCTAAATTTAAAAATACTTTTTATTTCTGTAATATATTTTTAATTTTCCTGTTCCAAAGATAAAGATTCTTTATTTCCTTACAAATAAGTTGCCAAACCAAGAAACACGCCGTGGGAACTAAGATTGTGAATCGAAAGGAGTCACGAGTTACGCAGATATCAAGAGTTAAAAAGAGCCGAATCCATGGAAGAGTCATTAAGACAGAAGTGAGCCGAGAGCGAGTGAGCCGAGAGTCGTAAACATTATCGAGTTAACGACTCGGAGTCGACTCAGAACCTGGACGAGTCGGTGAGCGATTGCGCAACAATGGCTCAGCTCCTGAGCTCCCTCTTAACAACTCTGGAGTGAACCGTGACTCTTCTAAGTGAGTCGATTCCGCAAACGATTCTTTTAGACGAGTCGACTCTTTGAATCGATTCACGATTCTTTTGCCCACCTCTAGTGCTGACAGTTATTTGAATAACTCCAGTTATCGTTTTGACCGTTACTTGCTAAACGGCGTTTTTAAAATAACGGTTATTTGTAGCCGTTTAGTTATTTGTGACCCATCTCTACTCAGCGCGATCAGTTCCACCATTCTGTAGTGCCAATGGTGAACATTTTGAAAACATTGTGATGTGATTGTTTGCAAAGATTGTTTTCATACGATTATTTCACTTATGTATGCTGATATGAGCTGTACAGCGCTATCTGTTAGCAGCTTTTGTAACTATTATTTAACACTGCTGTATATACTTCTTACAGCTGTCACGATAAACATAGGCTACCGTTTACTGCATTCCTCTATCGATCTTTGTTTTCGAGATATTTTATTTTGAAATCAGGGAGTCCTTTTCTGGACACCCTGTAGATACATTTATGAATCATTATGTAAAACATTATATGATTCAGTAAGATTTAAAACACACTTGTAAATTGTAAGTTCCGTAAATGAAACTATAATTTATCAAATATATTGTTTTCTGAAAAAAAAAATGCAAGATTTAGAAAAAAAACGAGGGTGCTAAGTTTTTTTTCATGTTTTTTTCACAAAGCTGAATTTTTTATTTTTTTTCAATTTGCAACACTAGGCATGCTGCTAGGTGTCGATAAGAGTGATCGTATCACTACCAGATGGCAGCACCACAGAGATATTGATAAACTGTGTGTGTTTAGTGGAGTGAGGACCTTTTAGGATATTTTTGTTTACGTCTTTTCTATTTGTTTCGCTGCGAACCTGTTTCAGTTAATACATAAACAATTGCTACAAATGAGCCTGTACGTCTTTCATCGTACGAGAAACCACCGACCTAGCTGTTCATCGTACTGTATACCATCATTCGTGAAATTCTGCACGGATCACCTAGCTTGTCCTAGTTACCCAAGTTTCGGAACAATGTATAATAGACATTAACGATTGCGATTTGTAATCAACTGAACAGAAATAATGATTTTTTTACTTGTCAATTGATGATAATCAACAATAGCCTCCACGTAATGTTAAAAATATAATTTCATTGAAATTTAATATACCGTAAGGTAATTGTTTTTTTCACGTGTGTTTCAGAATGAAGTTATCGACTAATATCGCTTTTTGTTCAATTATTTGGCAAGAAATTAACTGAAACGAGAATAAATATTCATGACCCACCAGCTGAATATAAAATCAGCGTTTATCTTAAAATTCATCTGTATTGATGAATAACAATATCAGTAAAAATAAACGAGGTGTTGTTTATCTGACATACGTGCAATGAGCATTCGTTTTATAATTACGAAGGAGGGCACAATAGATTTTACCCATATCTAGTGATGATCCGATACAAGTAAATACGAGTAAGTACTCGATACTTTGTTTCGATACCGAGTACTTTTTGTATTCGAATTAATTCATTCGATACTTACTCGGTATCGGAAGAAAAGTACTTGTATCGAATCGAAAGCACCCGGTGTTAAATTCTAATTGCATCATCCCTGCTGCGCCACTCAGTCGCGCCTGCGAAATTAATTTCCCGCTGACGTCAAGTTGGTAGCATTGAAAATCAAACAAAATCAGTCTTCGAATAGGCAATCTAATCTCAAAGAGTTTGTTTTAGATCCCTATTTCATTGTAATAAAGTCGTATTTGGCGCGCATTTCGCTATACATGGCCAATGGTCGCTCCCGTGCAGCCCACATAAAAACTAAAAGATATGGTTCATAAGCAACTAAGTAGCCCATGTGAATCGGAAGAAGAAGCTGCTTCGGCTAGCTTTTCACAGGAACATCATTTCTCGAAAGATCACAAAGAAAAAGAAAAAGCATGGTAATGACAAAGTCTCTCACTACTTGTCAAACACTGTAATGTCTCTAAAAAGCAATCCATTTACAGAATGGGTAGAAATGAAACTTATATTTCCTTGTCGGTATAAATAGGCACAACAGTATTTTATTGTTGTAGCAACGTCAGTGAATGTTTGTTTTCTAATGCGGGTGAAACAATGACAAATAATGAAACAAGCTGTCCCCAAAATATTTGGAACAATTGCTTTTTTGGGAAACCTTCCAAACGCGGACTTTTTAAAAGTGTTAAAACTATAATAAATAAATATTTTAAGATAAGACAGAAATCTTCAATGTTTTGCTTACGATGTGAGCTTTATTATAATTTTAATAAATAAATAAAAATGTTTATTGAGTGTTATTTAATTTTATTACACTAGGGAAATAAAATACACAATTTAGCAACATGTAACGTATACTATTATATTTCGACATTAATTAATAACGTATCGATATGAGTAAGTATCGATACTTTTGCAGTACTCATATGAGTAAGTATCGTAAGTCAATTTGATTACTACTCATTTAAGTAGGTATCGATACTTTGATGGTATCGGAACACCACCACCCATATCTTTCACTGCTTTAAATTTCCTGTTTTCTATACCGTTTGTCGAATATAGCTCTTTCCTATCTCCTTGTGCTGTTATAAGTCCGTTTTTCCTTCATTTTGATTGGGTTCACTTATGCACTGAAGTGCTAAAAGTCGTCCTATATCTCATAACATCGTGTGGACCCCCTTTTTCTCGGCGAAGTGCAGCAATCCGACGTAGCATAGACTCAACAAATCATCAGAACTTCCCTGAAGAAAATTTCTTACACAGCCATCCATAATTACGAACAGGATGTTGTGTGCAATTTGACTTATCGGTTATTTCCCACATATGTTCGATTGGATTCATGTCTCATAACATAGGAGGTCAAATTACTCCCTGTGGTATTGCAGAATCATCATCAAGCCTACCATGATTGATTTTGGTCTGGCCTTGGGAAACGTCCATCGTTGTTTGGGAACAAAAAATTAATGATTTGCTGCAAATAGTCTCTAAGTAGGAAGTAGCAGAACATAACGGTTTTCTGTTGATGGTTGTTTCAGTTTGACCGGAGTTCCTACACACAGCCCATATCTCGATGGAGCCATCACCATCTTCCATAGAATCTTCCATACTATCTGGCTCCATGCCCTCGTGTAGTCTGCGCCTCACTCGAACACTACCAACTCGAATCGTGTCTCATCTGACCACTCAACCTTTTATTAGTCATCTAGGGTTCAACCGATATGTTCACGAGTCCAGGATAGGCGATGCAGCCCAGTATTTTGATAGAAAAGGCTCTCGTGTTGGTCTATTTCTGCCATATTTCATCAACGCGAAATTTCGCTGCACTGTCCACACGGCCACGTCTGTCATACCTGCCACCCTGGCTGTTGCTGTTCTTTGACACAGTGTTGTTTGTCTGTAAACACTGACACCTCAACGCAGACGTCGCTGGTGTTGGTCATTAAGTAGAAGTGATCGTCTAATGCGTTATCGTTGACGAGAGGTAATGCCGGATATTACAGTAAATATTCACGGCACAGTATTGATACTGTCGATCGAGAAATGTTGAATTTACGAACAGTTTCCAAAATGGGATGTCCCATGCGTTCAGTGCCAACTACCATTCCTCGTCCAAAGTCTGTTAATTCATTTCTTGCGTTAGAAAACCTTTCATACGATTCACAAGAGTACAAATGAAAGTCCCGGCACTGCACGACACTTTCGTACGCATCTTCTGCAATACTGCTGCCGTCTAGATATTTGAGTCTTCCTGCAAAATGAGATGACAGCAATTTTGTTTGAAATTCTGAGTGTATCTGTAAAAAACCTCTAACGGTGGTAACGCATTGAAAAAGGCAATCAGGGATTGAGGTTTAAGGCGGCTGCAACGTCCAAGTGATACAAACGATCAAAAATGTGCAATGAACTGCTGACTTTTTCTCGGTTCTCAAATTGTTGGTTGATATTGCTTTCTTCCAAGATGAAGACCAGTCAATGAGAGTTTTCACCGTAAGAATCTAAATTAATATGATCACAGAAGAAATTTTAGAACTGATAGATCAGAGGAGAATGTACAAAAATGCTCAGGATGAAGCAGGAAGAGAGCAATACAGGCAATTTAGAAATCAAATAAACAGGAAATGCAAAAAAGCAAAAGAAAATGGCTACAAGAAAATTGTGAAGCAGTAGAAAAGGAAATGGTCATAGATAAAGTAGATGTTGCATATAGGAAGATGAAACAGAATTTTGGAGAAATGAAGAAAAGAGGTGTGAACATTATAGCTACCGATGGAAAACCTCTTTTAAGCTGAGACGATAGAGCTAACAGATGGAAGGAATACATTGAGAAACTGTATGACGGGGAAGACTTTTTTTTGCAAGTATGTATTGGATCGCTCAATGTATTATAGATTCTCCGTGGTATAGACGACACAAGACAAACATAACACTTAATTAAAACCACCCATGCCCGAGGCCGGACTCGAACCAGCGACCCCTGCAACGCGAGGCTAGCCGGGGTCGGCTATGGGGACGACTTGAACAATAGCGTAATGGAAAAGTAAGACGATGTCAACATTGACGACTTAGGACAGTGTTTTGAGGACAGAATTTAATGGAGCTCTGAATGACTTGAAAGCAAATAAGGCAGTTGGAATTTATGAGATCCCTGCAGAACTTCTTAAATCCCTAGGAGAAGAAGGAATCGAAATATTATTCAAGCTGATATCAAAATGTTATGATACAGGAGAAATTCCAACTGATTTTAATAAAAATATCCTCTTCACACTTGCGAAGAAAGCACAAGCCGACAAATGTGAGAATTATCGCACCATTAGTCTAACATCACATGCTTCAAAATTGCTGACCAGAATAATATACAGAAGGATGGAAAGGGTAGTAGAAGAGATAGTAGGTGAAGATCAGTTTGGGCTTAGGAAAAATCGCGGTACAAGGGAAGCAATTCTGTCTTTAAGATTAATACTTGAAGGGCGGATCAAGAAAAACAAAGATACTTTTATGGCATTCGTTGATTTATAAAAAGCTTTTGATAATGTTAGGTGGGACAAGATGTTCAAAATTTTAAAGAAGTCAGGTCTAAAGTATCGAGATAGAAGAATACTTTATAAACTATATAAGAATCAAGTGGCTGCAATAAAAGTAGAGAATCATGAAAGACAAGCATCAGTTATAAAAGGTGTGAGACAAGGTCGTAGTCTATCCCCGTTAATATTCAACTTGTATTTAGAGGAAGCAATAAAGAAAGTAAAACAAAAATTTCCATGTGGCATAAGTGTTCAAGGAGAAAAAATTAGTATGGTACGATTTGCTGATGACATTGTCTTGTTAGCAGAAAGGGCTGAGGACATTGAGGAATTACTGAATGGCATGAACAGAATACTGAAGGAAGAGTTTGGGCTGAATATAAATTCAGAGCAAGACTAAAGTGATTAAATGTAGCAGAAATGATACCAATACTAGTAGATTAAATATAAAAATAGGATCGGATGCAATAGGAGAAGTGAGTGAATTCTGTTACTTAGGAAGCAAAATTACAACTGATGGCCAAATCAAGAATAATGTTAAAAGCAGAATAGCACTAGCAAAAAGGGCCTTCATGAAAAAGAGAAATCTTTTAGTTTCAAATACTGATCTAGGAATTAGAAAGAACTTTTTAAAAATGTGTGGAGCACAGCACTTTACGGTAGCGAAACATGGTCTTTAGGAATACCGGAAGGAAGGAAAATTGAAGCATTTGAAATGTGGTGCTGAAAATTAAGTGGACAGACAAAGTAAGAAATGAACGAGTTTTGGAAATGATGGGTGGGAAAGAAATTTGTGGTAGGAGCGTACAGGAAGAAGAGACAGGCTGGTAGGTCATATTTTGAGACATACTGGATTAGTGATGGAGGGAACAGTCGATGGTAAGAACTGTAGAGGAAGACAGAGATTAGAATATATGAAGCAGATAATTGAGGACGTGGGTTGTAAGGGATATGTAGAGATGAAAAGGTTAGCACAAGATAGGAAGGGATGGAGGATTGCATCAAACCAGTCGAAAGACTGATGACAACAAGAAAAAAAAATGACAGGTTGGTCTCGCACACATCAGTGGAGATAAGGGAATTTTTATACAAGAAATAGACAAAACTTTTAACTTGTTTTGGGTATAACTTCCCAGTTTTCTTTGATATTCGTTTCTAGAAAGTCTTTGAGCATATTATAACCCCACTTTTGACGTGCCATTTGCAGTGATCTTTTACCATAAAGTTTTACTTGGAGCATTATTGTGATGTCTTTCTCCCCTCTGATACCCGCAATGTGACCTGCGCAACCTTTACACTTTTTCATTAATAAGATTTGTAATGATCTCTTGGTTTTTTATATGCCACACTTATCAAGATTCCGGTCTAGAAGGGAAACGGAGCGCGACTGCTGTCACGAACCAATAGCTCGTAAACGAAATAAGTTTCAGATTTCCACCTACTATGTGTTTGGTTGACGCAAAACTGAGTATTATATTTTAAAACTTTATAAAATTATATTTTAGAGGGCGTTCGTACTGGTAACGATAGCCAATTTTTTTTAAATTATTAAATCCGAAGAAACTATAGCGTATAACCAGGGGGAGGGGGAGAGAATTATTAATTAATTCTTAATATTTTACGCTATACAGGGTACTATAATTGAATATCAAAATGTAAATTATTCAAATGAGAATTGGATGATTTTGGGATTTGAAAACGGTCACAAAAGACATTTTAATAAAGATTTTTACAATGGCATCTACAAATCTGAGCGTATTTACCATTACGTTAATAAACAAGAGGTTGTGCAATTTTCTAAGCAACGCTCAGACGTACAGTGTGCCCTTTAAATGCAAGCAAACAAGTATAGTTGTACTTTAAAAATCTCACAATTATTCTAAAGCAAAGTATGTTACCAGTTATGATGATAGCAAACAGTAATGAATTTTAATGGGTAGGGACGCCACGAATGATTAACCTGTCATTCGACAGTTACACAGTCTAGCTCAGTGCTTTTATCAGATCAGAGCAAGGATCTCAGATGCGCTTAAGGGTACAGTTTCAAGGGAGTTGCAGGCTGAATGGCTTCGTAGAAACACATTACCGTTCTTCATCCACGGCAGGTAGCGCTGAGCGGAGATGACCACCGGGTCGATCGTCGTAACTGGCCACGCCAGCAGTACGCGGCAAGTCGGAAGTTAGAAGTGCGCCTCAGATGGTCTCCAGGACACAAGTCAGCCCAGCACACATGGACCCCAAGTCGCCAATGACTCGTCTGGGCTCCGAAATGGACGTGATCTTGGCTGCCCTCCCGACTGGAAGGAAGTGCCCTCGTCCTTTTCTGCTCTAACTCCGCCTCTTGTGCCTCGAAGACGACATAGAACATAAAATTCCCCGAATCTTAGTACTATGTTCCCTGTGATTGGCTGACCATCTGACGTCATGTGATTCTGTGGTTTCTCTTGGCCACGTTAAGTTTCGGCAATCCTCGAGAGCCGATGCCTCCTTCGGGAGGAAGGAATTCTGTTTACGGCCTGCCTGACAGAAATCCCTAATCCTCTTACCATTCTGCCAAAAAGGCGCCAGCCCGTCGCGCCAGCCAGACTGCCCTTCACTGAAGCGTAAAATCCTTGCCTTTCACCCTTTCATGAGCATCTTTCGAACATACAGTGGACATCCCAAGAAATGGAAAAATATTCTAATCCTTTACTTTATATACAATAAAAAGTAATATGTAACAGGAAGCTTAGCGAATCGTTACAAGACTAAGATATTTTCTCCAATTTTTTCACAGGGATGAAAGTGGTCAGTTTTAGATCATTTTTGGGCTTAATTCTAGATAGCGATACCGGGACGACATCTTTACCGTCAGTACAGGGATCGTATCAATCTGAACTTTTGTTTTCGTCGTGGCTGTTGTGGCTATGTTTAAATGTGTCTTGGACCAGAAGTAAAATATCGTTAAAGTCATATGGATAGAACTTTTATAGGTACGTTATTTTCTGTGTGGCGGAAAATTGTTGTAGCAGTATTGCAATTACTACTATCATTACTCCGCGATTCACTAAAAGTGGTGGCGGATGGTACTTTGCTCCTATCCTAATGTGTTAACGTTTGTGCATAGGAAGGGATATACGAGATTTGGCAGGAGGCGCCCATGGGATATTGTGAGGAATCATCCCAGCATTTGCCTGGAGTGATCTGGGAAAACCATGGAAAACCCAGATCAGGATGGCCGGAGCGGTTTATCGAGACCTAGTCCAATCAAATTCTAAGTTTTCTTTCTCGATAATCCTTTCCTACCCATTCCCTAAACGCTCGTGGAAAAAATGAATATAGAAATAAATCGGTTCTGGCTCTGATTTCTCTTATTTCCTCGGTCATTCCTATAGATGTTGCTGGTAGCAATATATGTCTGCTTTCATCCTGAAATAGGTCAGTCGTGAGTCTTTCTATTAGCTTCTGCCGAGAGCAACGCCTTCCAGGTCTTCTCAGCATAACTCCTTCAACATCGCACTTACGCTTTCCCCCCAACTGTATACCTGTCACGAATCGGGCGACTCTTCTTTGGACCTTCTCCAATGCCTCCATTAACCCCGATCTCTAATTAAACCCATTTTTGTTATCAAATCTATCTCGAAAATCAGGAACTTGAAATGTCCATTTCAATATCCACCATTTCCTGTATTTAAATGACAAATGCTAAAAATAGTGAATCTAATATGTAAAGTTTGAAACTTTGAGAGCGTAACAAATGGAAGTTTTTATTTTGTAGCAACTTTCACGTATATTTGTATGTATCTGGATATCATCATAAAGTACAGGTAATAAATTTGATGGGAACTGATCGACAGCATTAGCAGCGCGAGCCGCAACGTGGTGCGACTTGAAAATATGTCAGGCACTGATTTCTTTGACTAGCGAATGACCATCCAAATGCGAGGTAAATGTATAAGTCATTAGAGAATGGAAACCTAATGTCCGACTCGCTCTTATTCGAGTTATCATTTATTAGCTGAGTTCATTCCCGTAATGTTACAATTCAGCTTTGACCCACATATTGGCTTAAGGTCGTTATCGTTAAAATTTAGCAGTGTTAGTCAATATTGAACAATAATTGTCCGTTGGTATAAATAGCTTCACGAGTTACACTCTGTGTGGAAATGCTCCTCCTTCTTTTTCCCGGCGTTTCGACCAGGACTTAGGTCATCCTCAGGGGACTTAGCCACGTGCTAGGGATTCAGCAGGCGGCTAAGTTCCCTGAGGAAGACCTAAGGCCTGGTCGAAACTTCGGGAAGAAGAAAGAGGAACATTTCTTCGCAGCTTGAAACTCGTAAAGCTATTGTTACCAACATGACGGCTGCGGAAACGGCAAAATCTTTGTCAATTGTCCATGTTCTACATCCATATATTGACGTTGACCTTGTTATGTAAATTTTTAATTTCATGTTTTGGTTGGGAACTTTGCTTAAAAGTTTTGTCTAACCGTGGATTTAAAATTTAATATGATGCAGGTTTTACTTTAATTTTTCTTGTGAGTGTACAAGTATTCTTTTTATGAAAATAATATTGTCTTTAATTTTTTTGGTGGAGATATCTTGGTTGAGATATCTTTCTGTCACCAAAACAAATTGTTCAACTAATTTCTGGTTGATATGGGCTGACGTATTTTTTGGATCCCTCGTTCCTAGTTCTGATATTTTTGTTATGTGCAAATGTGCCGTGAAAAGAACTGTGACGCAAGCAGTAACTTAGCACGTATGAGGTTTACGCCAAAATGAGTAAACCGGAAGAGTCTGTTTGTTACCAGCTGCAATGCCGTCTCGTTTAGCACTGTTCGCTGGCAGTGAATCTATTTGTAGGACTAGAGAGTTTCAGAACAGCTAAAGAGAACTCAACCTGCTTTACGGCCTTTACACGTCATTCCACAATAGGGTCGCTTTACTCCTAAATAACCCTTTCGAAATCACCACTTATAAAAAGTTGTTCTAATGCAAAATTTTAGGCCTGAAGTTTTCAAGTTAAATGGGATGCTAATACCAACTTTTGTCTATTTGTCTCCACCATAATATTATAAGCACTGTTTTAACTAATAAGATTTATATTCGATTCAATAGTTTATATATATTATATGATTCTAACGAGTGTTCTGGTAGCTCAGTGCCTAAGCGCTTGCTTTCAAAAAACGCTCCTGCCCCGGGCACGAATCCCGGCAGGCGCAGGAATTTTGAGAGTTGTGTTTAATCATATGAGCTATGCCAGGACGCTCCGTGGTTCGGATTCCACGTTAAACTATAGGTCCTAGAGGAAAGGAACTGGCCGTCCTACCTCTGACATAATGGCTTAGTATGCCTCCTTCTGGAGGATCCAACCAACCTTCGGGTTGTGGACTAAGTTAAGTTATGATTCTAACATTGTTAGGAATTTATCAACTAATAAATCTCCAGCATAGTGTAAGTGAATGGAAACTAGGTCTGTAAAACCTAGAAGAACCAACAAAATACATAAAGAAAAATTATTAAAATTGATATCTGGAAAAAGCATTTAATGGACCATTCTCGTAACCCTCCCTCCAACCAAAAAACCCAACAAAAAACAACTGTGCACCAAACGAAGATTGTAGTGTTCTAGAGACAATCGGGGCACTGACGCCTTAATGAATATCCGTGAAAGATGCGATTAAATGGAACAAGTTGTATGTTTTCAATTTGGCTATGGTTGGTACGGTGTCTACCTTAAAACTGATCACAATCAATCTTATAGTAATAAATCATATTTTAAGATTCGTAGCTACATTAAAATGATGATTCTTTGCTAATATCTAGAAATAAGTTTGCTAATCCTTGTAAAAAGAGAAATTACATTTTTTATAATGTATTCGATATTCTGTTATGTAACAGTTACAACTTCGTTACATTCGAACTGCTTAATTATGCAGTGTTATTCATACAACAGGCTTTAAACATCCGCAAGAGTAACTTAGGGAAGACAAAACTATCTTTCTAGGAGGTACCGAAAAATAAACAGTAAATATGAGCTCCTCGAAGAATATCGTGTGTGTGCTACTTGCTAATGAAATTTAAAAAGTCGAAAAATTCATTGCGCTAATGTTGTTCGATGTTGCCTGCGTATTAGAATTCGATCCACATTTCGATTATAAACCACTTCCTTTATCTATTTCAAATACATTATTAATATTTCTTATAGTTATTCACTTCAAATGCACTATCTTATTAGTAAACTAGCTTTTGTCTGTAACTTCGTCCACTTGGTTCATTTGTTTTTTTTTATTTTTACAAAGATTTATCAGAGGAAGCCAATTGTTCTACCCAAATTACAAGTTTACCTCATTTGCATAGTCAAAAATGTCCCAGATTGAGTGAGAAATCCAATGTGTCAAGATCCTTAGAAATTGGTTAAACGACCAATGATAATAAGCAACAGTTTTAATGTGCGAACGAAGACTTTCCCGGCGTGTCGATGCAATGAACTCTTCACAGGTTTGCTGCCGGATAGCGTTTGTAAACGACGAGCTTTCGGTCGCCGAAAGCTCGTCGTTTACAAACGCTATCCGGCAGCAAACCTGTGAAGAGTTCATTGCAACAGTTTTAATTCCAAATACTACGACACCATTAGCAACTATCGGCTGTGAAAATTAAACTTCTTCAAACTGGTAATAATTTTCGGTCACTTACCTAATTACGCATATTTTTTTACGTCATAGCAAAATGAAACATATCCCCTTTTACTCTTGGGACGATTGATTGTAGACCTACACTATTCGAAACCCCATCAGAAACCGACCCCCATTTTTCACGTGACTCGCATCCAAGGAAAGATGTAGATGGACGAAACGAAGGAATTTCTTTTACCGAGAGTGGTTGTGTAACGGTTAGGGTTCTGGCCTCGCATTCTGGAGGACGGCGGTTCGAATCCCCGTCCGGGCATCCAGATTTGGGTTTTCCATGGTTTCCCAAATCACTCCAGGCAAATGTCGGAATGCTTCCTTCAAAAGGTCATGGCCGAATTCCTTCCCATTCCTTGCCCCCCCATCCTTTCCCGTCTCTAAAGACCTGGCTGTTAGAGAGACGTTAAGCAGATTAAAAATAATAATAATAATTTTTTTAAAAAAATCTTTATTTCTCAGATTCCTGATACCGCATCTGGAATAAAATTTACATCATTTTGCTCCTGAGATTCTGAAATGCAGAACATTTGAAACACTATGAACATCTTTCAAAAGCTTTTGACAGAGTGAACCATGAAATGGTTGTAAATAAGGTAAAAACAATTGGAGTGGATGAGAAAATGATTTGCTGGATAGAAGAATTTTTAGAAGGTAAAAAACAGAAAGCTAGGGTAGGAAATACAGTATCAAAAGAAGTGGAAGTAAACATGGGAGTGCCACAGGGTAGCGTATTGGGACCATTGCTATTCATTATTCTAATGAATAATCGTGTTGATTGTTTACTAGCAGAAATTGGATTGTTTGCAGATGGCATAATGCTATATAAAAGGATCAAAACGGTAGAGGACTGTAAATAGCTGCAGGGTGATCTGGACAGGATATCTAGCTGGGTTAGTAATCAAGGGATGAAGATAAATGCAAAGAAGAGTCAGCTTATTAGATACCCAAATAAAAACCTAAAGGTTGATTATGATTATATGGTGGGGAAAGAATTGCTTGTTGAAGACTTGAAATGTAAATATCTTCGCATTACATTTGATAACAAGCTTAACTAGGCAGGACACATTGGACAGGTGATAGGAAAAGGTTTCAAAATTCTGCTCCTGTACCCAGGCCCGCCGCTAGCTGTTTCAGCGCCCGTGTGCTATACCGATTATGCCGCCCCCCCGTCTAACTACAGCCAGTGGTGGATTTAGGAAATTTCCGAACCGGTTCAAAAAATTGTGAGATTGCCGCCCCCCTTCGAACATTATTTGTCGCCCCCATTGTTGCCATTCCGAGTGTCGCCGGCCGCCCGAAGCAGCTGTTGAGCTAAAAAAAAAAAAAAGGTCGCCCGCTACATAATACGCTAATACGCATCAAATTTCGTCGCGGCGACAATGGAGTGGCAACTATCGCGGGGCGGCCACTGTCGACCGCTCGTTTTGCCGCCCCCATCGACGTGCCGCCCGCGTGCGGTGCACGCCTTGCACGCCCGCTTACGGCGGGCCTGCTTGTTGGAGAGAGTGATGAGGTGATGTACGAGTGAAGTAAAGGAACTGGGTTACAAAACTTTTGTCAGACCATTGCTTGAATATGGTGGTGTAGTATGTGAACCACAATTTGAGTATCAAATGCAGGAATTGTAGAGGGTGCAAAAAAGGGCTACTAGATTTGTTTCTGGAAATTATCGTAGAACGCAATCAGTAACAGATATGATATGAGAGCTGAAATGGGATTCACTGGAAGACAGGAGGAGGGTGAAGAGGGTCATTGGAGTGTGCAAGGCGTATATTGGAGATGAGGCATGGAAAAATATTGCTTTAAGAATTAAAAGTAATGCATGGAAGGTAAAAGATGGCCATGACCACAAGCTGGCACTCGATTTCAGGCACTAGGGGATAGGAAGATTCTCTTTTTTAGGTAAGTATGTCAGGGATTTGAATAAATTACCAAGAGAAATCTACTATATAATTTCCTAAGCTTATTCACTCACCCACCTCCATAGCTATTGGCTGAAGAACGGTGTCACGTGTCAGCCTTCGCTCGCAAATTAACTGTGACCAGAGATATCAATAGAAGAAATTCGAGGTTATATTCACAATTAAATAGCTTATCAATTGCTACGAAACTAATTGTCGTAATACATTCATTATGTTTGCTTTTCGCAGCATTTCAGTTTTAAAAAATCGATAAATTTTACAGTAAAAAAAAAAAAAAAAAACCTGGATGTGCTTTTCAGTAATATTTCGTTAATAAAAGCAACAGTACAGTAAAAAAAAAGATACTAATGGTCTCTGCTGTAACCACAAATACCAATTGTCATTCCGACCTAGGCTAAATTTCTATTTAATTAAAACTTTCATTAATGTTCCAGTTTGGCATTAGTTTATCTGCTTGTTACGTATTTTAGTGACCACTTTCGATAGTAGTCATTGTTCAAGTTCGCTGTACGCGAGTTATTGAGTTTTTTAAGGTAGACATCAGACCAAATATGTTATGTGTATTAAGTTCTCTGGCCATTACAAACACTGACCAAAGCTTACATTATGAGTATTTGCCCAGCCCCAACAAAAAACAACGTGATGCTTTCGAAGCAAACACGATTTTTTTTTTTTTTAATTTTGCAGAGTGAACATTAAGGGTCAAATACAAGTCAAATTTGGACTTAAGTAAGTTCGAGTCTATGACCTTTGAAACAATAATACGATAGAGGGATCGTCCCCGTCCGTGTTTAATACCTACGTTTATAATACTTCTGAGTTCTTCAAGCTCAAGAGATTTTACTGTCAAGTTTGTATTTAATCAGATCAGATCAGCATGTAATAATCTTTAAACCAGAAACTGGAACTTTTCTGGAACCGTGACGATATGTGAAAAACAGACACGGGCTTACACTAGTGATGAATAATTTACCAAAAACGTTGAAAGAGTTTATAGTTAAAATTTGTAGAGGGCAAATGTAGGTGGGTGCAGGTAAGGGAGAAGATGGGTGTTTAGGGAAATTGTCACCGGAGCATGACCTTCATTACAATTTAATTAAATAATAATAATCAACCCCATCGCTTTTTGTAGGAATCATGCTCAACGATACAGTACGTGCTTCTCGCAGTCTATATAATAACGGACAACTTTATCAATTAAGTCGGCATTATCACATTGATCAAATTATGTTGGAAAATGGATTGTATCAGCAGTGCCTATGCATTAGTCATCTGGGAATGCTTTGGTCCCAGAGTGCGGGGAAGTTCTTGCGGGTAACGCATCTCCTTCCAGATGTTATGGTTGTCATTTTTATTTGTCTGTCATTGTGGGATTTGCCAGATCCTGTTGATTAGCGTTCATTGGAAGTGTTTTCCGGCTGTCGTTATTGGATTATCCTATCCTGTTACTGCGCAAGATCTTGTGGGGCGTCCTCGTCCCTTGCCAGTTTGACTGGCCATCTTGTGGTAGCTTTATATTGCACATGAGTGCCCAGCTGTTGAATCAGCGGATTAGTGTGTTGGGGGCATTGTGTGTAGAGCGTTTTTGCTGCTTTTTTGAAGCGTTCTTTTAGTAATGGTAAGCCGCTTATTTGATGGAGCAGCGCTGTTGGAGTGTCTATAGGTAGCTTGTAGGCGTACCTTATTGCCCGGTTTTGGACACGCTGAAGGGGTTTGATGTTGCTGGGAGCAGCATTGCCCCACACCGTGGCAGCATATTCGAGGATAGGCCTAATAGTAGCTGTGTAGAGGGTGATGGCAGTCCGTGGATGAAGAGGCGAGGCCGGGTTGAGAATTGGATAGAGTTGTCGCATCCTGCCCATGGCTTTTGTATGTGTACTCTTGATATGTTCTTTCCAGGTCAGCCTTTTATCTAAGGTGACACCTAGATAACGAGCAGTGGTGGACCATTTTATGTCTTCGCCACGTATCTTGATATTGTTAAGGGGCGGGACCTTTCTTCTGGTAATAATTATAGCCTGCATTAAATGCTAGACGCCATTTCTTCGCCCATAATTCAATTTGGTCGCATCCTCTTTGGAGCTTGGTCACGGTGTGTGTTGCCCTGATACTCTTGGTATATAGGGCAGTATCATCGGCGTAGAATGCACTCAGTGTCTGGTCTGTCCTAGGTATATCAGCCGTATAGAGATTGTAGAGGACAGGTCCGAGAACGGAACCCTGCGGGACACCGGCTTTAATTGTTTTAATAGAGGAGATTGCGTCTTCCGTGATAACGCGGAAAGTGCGTCCGGCCAAGTAGTTTTTGATGAGTCTAACGTGAGACAGGGGAATCCTCTGCAGTATTAGCTTGTAAAGTAGGCCCTCGTGCCAGACCGAATCAAACGCACGGCTTACGTCAAGTAGGACTGCTCCGAAGTATTCTTTCTTCTCAAGGGCACTCATTGCATATTCCACAAGTCGAAGTAGTTGCTGCGGGGTTGAATGTGATTTCTGAAGCCGAACTGTTCATTAGGGAGAAGTCTCGCAGAGTTAATATGTTGGAGTAGCCGTTTGAGGTAAACTTTTTCAAAAATTTTGGATAGAGTCGGTAGGAGGCTGATCGGTCTATATGATTTTGGTGATCTTTTGTCTTTACCTGGTTTTGGTACCGGAACAATTTCAGCATGCTTCCACATTTTTGGAAATTCACCAGTGCGCAAGATATTGTTGAATGTTAGTGTGATGTAGGTGATTACTTGAGGCGGTAGATGACGGAGAAGTAGTCCACCTATTTGGTCGTGGCCAGCGGCTTTGTTGGTGGCAACGCGTCGTAGCAGGTTAGTTACCTCTTCTTCAGTGGTGGGTTCGATGATATCTTCATTGTGAGCTGTGGCATTTAGATGGTGTTCAAGCTCCTGATTGACTAGATGTATGTGATTATCATCGCGGGGATCTTCTATTGGGCAAAAGTTTTCTTCAAATGCCTCAGCTAGCGCGTCCGCTTTGGCTACTGGTTCAGCGACAATGTTATTTCTGACAGTAAGCGGTGGCATTCTTTTTCTTTGTTGTAGCATGCGCTTAGTGGTAGTCCAGATTGATCTGTCCTCGATTGAGAGAGTGGCAACCCAGTCGCGCACCCGATGTTTGCTGACCTCAGCCTTGATTTCTCGTTGTAAACGATTAACTGTTCTTTTTGTAACCGGATCTCTCGTAATTTGCCACTCCCGCATGAGCTGGTTTTTTAATGTTATGGTGTGGCGGATGTTTGGTGGCAGTTGTTTGGATCGCTCTGGCTGAGTCTTAGATGGTGGAGTAGCATGATTTGCGGCAGCATTTATGAGGTCAGTAAGGGCAGTTATCGCAGCGCATGGTCCGGCTTCGTTAGGTGGCGGGATGTTGGTGATGTGCTCATTTAGGAATGTCTGGTAAGCAGTCCAATTTGTGCGCCTCAGATCTCTGTGTCTGTTCTTCCGTAGAGGAGCTCCTACCGCCAGGTAGAAGATAACTGGAACATGGTCGGATGAGAGGGCTGTCTTAGTAGTTACAGCTATGTTGTGCTGTAGACCCTTGGTGATCCCGATGTCTAGTGTATCAGCGTAGGCTCTTCCTTTAAAGAACGTAGGTTCCGTTGGGCCCCAGGCCACTGCATCGTTTCTTTCTATTACACGTAGGAGGCGCCGGCCATTGGTGTTAGTTAGCCTTGAATTCCAAGCTGTGTGCTTGGCGTTGAGGTCGCCTGCTATCATTATATTACCGGGCAGTCTTAATAGTGATTCCCACTCCGCCTCGTTTACATATCCATGAGGGGGTCGTAGGCAGAGACAAGAAGCATTTTACCCACTGATGTTTCCATTGAAATGCCCGTGGCTTCTATTGTCGAAAGTGGAGGTAGAGCGATTTGATGGTGTTTAATGGCGTTTCTAACGTAAATGGCTGTACCGCCACCAGCTGTCACCTGTCGGAGCGGTAACAGGCGTAATTCGGTGCAGCAGCTTTTATGCCAGGTTTGAGGTGAGTTTCGTTGACCAGACATATATCTATTTGTTCATCTCGGAGAAACTCCCTGAATTCGCCTAATTGCCTACACAGGCCGTTGGCGTTCCATGTACAGATAACTAAATCATCTATTTTAGTTGCCATTATTATTAGATGGGGTGCCGTTATATGCGGTTTGGACCGCTGTCTGTACTGCGGCAGCTATCTGTCGCGGAATGTCTAGGATTGTGGCATTCATGGCACGAATGTCTGCAAGCATGGCATTCATGGTGTTCATGGTTTGTAGCATTATTTGTAACACGTTTTGCAGCATTACGTTGTCCACCTGTTGTTGTTGGTGGTGGTGATGTTGCTGCAGCTGTGGTTCATCGCTTTGAGTGTGGGATGGTACATCTGTTTCGTTGGTTCCACTGATGTTATTGTTGGAAGCGGTAGCGTCGGGGTCGGTTTGGTGCCTTCCAGATAATGCTGCCGCATAGTTGGAGCGCTTTGCCTGCTGAGCGCTTTGCCTGCTGAGGAGCGGTGTGATGAGGTGCCGGTTGTAGGTCAGCATCTGCGCCTATTGCCGGAGCTGGGGTTTCTGCTTCCTCTCCCTTCCTCTTCTTCTTCCTCAGAGCAGCTTGTGCAGCATTATGCTGCTTTTGCCGTTCTGTGTATCTACTAAATGCAGGGCACTTTCGGTAGCTTGCTACGTGAGAGCCACTGCAGTTAGCGCATTTTGGTGGGTGTTCACCTTTTTTGGTGGCACATTCGCTTGAGGCATGGTCTCCGGCACACTTTACGCACTTAGGAGGCATGCCACAATGCCTCGAGACATGTCCAACGGCCTGGCATTTGAAGCATTGAGGCGGGCCCCTGGTGCTTCTAAGTTTCTCTACGGTAATTTTTAGGGCGCATAATGAGGTGAGCTTATATATGGCCCTGTTCTCCAGAGTGTCACGGAGGACAATCAGGTAAAGTGGAACCTCCTGATTAGTTTTTGGAGAGCGGAGGCGAACAACTGTTCTAGGTATAATGTTGCAGTCTTCCAGTTCCTCTTTGATGTTGTCTGGGTGCATGTTGAAGGGCATGCCTCTCAAGACAACCTTTATTGTCTTGTCAGGTTCAGTAGGAAATGTATAATAAGGTATTCCTTTAGTCGAGATGAGGTTAGTCACTTCAATGTAGCCTTCTGTTGATTTGGTGATAACTTTGTATAGGTCTCTGCCAGCTGGTTTGACTTCAAAAGCAGATTTAAGTGTATTCTTGAGGAGGCTGTATAATGAACGGTAGTCTTCTTTATATTGGATTATCACAGGAGCCGGAGAGTTTTGTTTTATTGGTGCAGGCTCTGCCATTTCTTCATCAGCTGGGAGCATCTCAAATTGATTTGATGTCGTCAGTTCGGGTGATGGAATATTTAATTTTGCAGCCGGAGCCGTGCGCTGTGGCTGGATGAAGCCTTCTTCATCGATTATTCTTTTCCCTTGGCGACGATGTGTCATGGGAGTCTTACTCTTCAAACAAGCTGCATTGTTGAAAAGCTTTGATGGGCCAGCTTTCACTGCAACAGTAGTGGCACGCTTTTTCAGAAACTCCTCCTTCTCAGCAGAGGAAGCAGCAGTTCTCTTCCTCGAAGAGGGAGTAGCAGAAGTGTCCATCTCTTGGTATTCGTCAGGTCGTGCATCAGATGATGCATAGGTGTTCTGATCATCTTGGTCAGGATCAAGGAAAGGTTCCGTGGTCACAACGTTGGCCGCGGGAAGCACAGCCGTGATGGTCTCAGGATGCTCGATCGGTGAGGGAGATCGCGGAGAGTCTTGATAGATGTCAGGCGCCGACATCCTTCTTCTTCTTGAGTCACTCATGATGCCTAAGACAGGAGTGTTGCTCTGACCCTGCGTTGTCACCGTAAGGTATCCGGGCCAGAGACAACCCTACGCTGACGCTCGGGGGTTCCACTCCCTCAGGAGTGGGCCGTGGAGCGGTAATACCCTAAAGCCTAGGGAAGGGAGGGCAGGAGGGATCCCCAAAGAAGAAGCAGGCTAAAAGCCTCTCTTACTTCGCAGAAAGTGCGAGACAGTGCCCGCATACGCGAGCACAATAAACAGCTAAGCAGTCGACAGTACACGCGTACGAATACAGCTAGCTCAGTGTCAGTAGTGCTAGTGAGTATTGTATCAGCAATCTTCGCCAGTCTCAGCATTAAAGCTGGTCGGTTGGGGGTTGTTGTCCTGAGACATTTCCTCCCTCAGTCTTCTCTTGAGTGGTCTTCTCTTCACTTCTGATTGGTCGTCTTGGTGGCGTTATTAGTTGGTCCTTAGCGCTCCGTCAGCACCAATGGCCTGCTATGGTTTGTCAGCGGCAGTTTCATATTCGCCGAGACAACTGACCAGTGGATTGGCAGAGTGATGTGCTGCTCTGTAGAATTTTATAGGCATGTTGCCGGAACCTGTCAATGAGCTTCCTCTGTTCCCGACGCCTCAGTGGACTGCGACGGTGGGGAAAACGGTTGGGCAGATGTAGTACCCGCTTCAGTGTTCTGTTTTGCAGCACCTGCAACTTTCTCAGGTGGCAATTAGCAGCGTACCCCCCAGACGGGGCAAGCATATTCAATTACCGGCCTAATCAAGGAGCAATAAATGGCAACTCCTAGGTGTGGTACCAACGAACTTTCCCGGTTAAGTATAGGGTAAAGAGAATGGAGCCGAGCACTTACCCTTTTCCTGATGTCCTTGATGTGAGCTCGCCATGTCCAGCTTAAAGTCAAGCTGTTACACCAAGGTAACGAGCAGTTGGTGCCCAGGGAATGGTTTTACCTCTGAGCTGAAGTTGCGGGTGAGGTAGTTGCTCACTACGGGGTCCTAGGCGTCGCGTCAGCATAATCGCTTGCGTTTTGACAGGGTTTATACCTTATCCGCCACCTTCTGGCCCAGGCTATCGTCTGCTGAAGAGCTTCCTGCAATCGTCTCGTGGCGATGGCTCTGCTACGGCTGGATGTAAAGAATGCCGTATCGTCGGCGTACGTGGCTGTTTTCACATTCACAGGTGCTGGAATGTCGGCTGTGTACAGGTTATAAAGAACTGGTCCCAGCACTGAACCCTGTGGTACACCTGCATGAATGCACCGTCGTGTTGACATGGCATCACCAACCCTGACGCAGAATGTGCGCCTTGACAGATAGCTGCGGATCAATTTTACGTAGGGTCCAGGCCAGCCCCATTCGTACAACTTGCAGAGCAGACCCGTATGCCACACTGAGTCGAATGCACGGGCGACATCGAGCAACACCAAACCACAATAGCTTCTCTCGTTGAAGGCCCTTGTGGCTGCCTCTATAACACGCATCAACTGCTGCGTTGTGGAGTGCCCTCTACGGAACCCAAATTGATGATCGGGTATGACGCCTGCAGCCTGGCTGTAGGTGTCAATACGCTTCAGCAGAATTCGCTCGAACACTTTGCTGAGCGCGGGTAGCAGGCTGATTGGCCGGTAATGCTGGGGAAAGATTGGATCTTTCCCAGCCTTATGAATACTGACCACGATGGCATGCTTCCATGCTCTCGGGAAAGTCTGATTTCGCAGGATGGTATTGAAGAGCCGCGTCAAGTAGTTGATGGCTTCTGGTGGTAGATTTCTGAGTGCTCGATTGTCCACTTGGTCATGCCCAGGTACCTTTCGCGGATACAACCCGGCGATGTAGCTAGCTACCTCCAGCGGCTCAATCGTAATGATGTCATGCTCATCATTGGCTGACATGTACCGTCGCAGTCGGCGACGTACTGCTACAATGTGGCGGTCGTCAACGTCGTCATCGACGGGCTGGCAATTTTTCTCAAAACTGTCAGCGAGCGCGTTAGCCTTGTCTTCCGGTAGAAATACAAGACCACGTTCGCCTTGGAGTGGTGGTATCGGCTTCCTCCGGCGGGTGAGTCGCCTAGTTTCGTTCCACATGCTGCCATCGTTTGGTCGCAGCATTGCAACACGTGCGGACCACTCACGATTTCTGTGTTCTACCAACGCTGCCTTCAGCTCTCGCTGCAGTTGATTGAGGAGGCGGCGAGTGGCACGGTTCCTCGTTAGTTTCCACTCCTTGGCGATCCGTTTTTGTTTCTGATCTGCGCAATGAGGTGCGGTGGAAGCTGGCAGGAACGTTCTATGCGTGTATGACCCAGTGGTGTGGCGACTTTTGTAGCTTCATTTACGGTGTTGGTGAAGAATCTCAGAGCCTCCTCAACATTTCCTTCCACTGTACCGCTTTCCAGTTTTGTCGCTACGACTTCCCTAAACCGGTCCCAGTCGGTCCGCTTGTAATCAGGAATTGGTTGATTGTTTGGCTGCCACTCCCCAACGACAACATCAAGTAGCACAGGAGAGTGGTCCAAAGATAGTCTGTTAAGGGTTGTTGCCGAAACAAAACCTGTGATTCCCTTTGTTATAACAATATCAAGAACATCAGGCCGGTTTCCATTTGCAGGATGATGCGTTGGTTCTTCAGGTGCCCATACACATAGGTTGTGGCAGTGGGCCAGGCGTCTTAAGAGGTTACCAGCCGGATTGGCAGTTCTGCTATGCCAATCCTGGTGCTTTGCATTCATATCTCCACCAATCAGGATTTACCAGGAAGTGTGATAAGGGCGGCGATGTCTGCTTCTTCAAGCACTCTGCGTGGTGGTCGGTAGGCTGCGACGACGGTGATAGCGCCTGAGGATGTTTTCATCTGAACCGCGACAGCCTCTACCTGCTGAAGAGGAGGAAGAGGGACTTCACAGTGAGGAATACCGCGTTTAATGTACAGCGCAACACCCCCACCAGCCGTCAGTCGGTCTTTCCGGTAGCAGCAGTAGTTTGGTGCTGCCGCCCGTAGGCAAGGTTGCAAGTGGGACTAGCTGACGAGGCAAATGTCCACATCTTCTTCCCGCAGAAATTGTCGAAACTCAAGTAATTGTCCATGAATGCCGTTAGCATTCCACACACAGAAAGTGGGGCTTTGAATGTGAGGCCTCCTATTCATTTTTTTTTTTGTAACAGTTTAACGTCCCTTTTTAACAACGTGGTCTTTAGAGACGGGAAAGGATGGGGGCAAGGAATGGGAAGGAATTCGGCCATGGCCTTTTTTGAAGGAAGCATCCCGGCATTCACCTGGAGTGATTTGGGGAAACCATAAAAAACCCAAATCTGGATGCCCGGACGGGGATTCGAACCGCCGTCCTCCCGAATGCGAGGCCAGAACGCTATCCGTTACACCACCACGCTCGGTCCTATTCATGGTTGCGTTGCTGGGTTATGGTGGTGTTGGCAAGCGCCGACGTCACTGCAGCTGTGATGTCCGAAGACATTCTATCGAGCCGCGTTAGGAGGCTGACTATAATGCTAAGTATATTCTCAAGCATATTGACTAGTCTCCCGAGGTTTGTCCCGTTCGTCTCTGCTGCTTCATCTGGATGCTGGTGTGGTAGACCTTGTCTTTTCTGACGCTTTGGTGGTACAGTCTGCAACGCCATCGGTTGTTCGGACTTTGCAACTGGGCCTTGCTTCACCGGCTGCGTCGAAGTGTCTTGGTGCTGTGGCTGTTTGGGGGGAGAAACATCAATCACATCTTTGGTTACTTCAGCGAAGGATAAGTCTGATTGCACTTTGGATGATGCCAGTTTCTTGCCCTTCTACTTCTTCGTTTTCTTCAATTTCTGTGGATTCGGTTTCGTTGATTTTGATATTTCACTGATCTCCGACATTTGTTGTTGGTTTGACTGCTGTTGTAGATGCCTCTGAGGAGCCTCTGTCCCCACTCCTCTTTGACGATCGCGGGCTCGCTTATAGGCTGGACAGCCTTTCCAACTGGCAACGTGGTTGCCGTGGCAGTTTCCACAGATTGGTGGGTCACAGCCCTTCTGCGTGTGGCAGTCTTTTGCATCGTGTTGCCCTGCACACTTGACGCACACCGGGCGCATTTTGCAATGGCGTGCCACATGGCCAAACAACTGACAGTTGAAACATTGCTGCGGTCCAGCCGACGATCGCAGTTTCTCTGTCGATACTCTGAGGTGGCACAGCTTGTCAACCTCAAATATTGTGCAATTTAAGGGCAGGTCTGGTAATACTACTAGGAAAAGCGGCATTACATCGTTACTGCCGGGGCGACGAAGTTGAGCAACAGACCTCACTTCGTAGCCCATTTCTGTCAGCTCTTCTTTCAATGTCTCTGTTGGCAGAGTCCTGGGAATGCCACGAAACACCACCTTCAACAGTTTCACCGCTCCGGTCGAAAAAGTGTAGTACGGGATATTGAACTGTTGAAGGAGAGAAGTGACGGCAAAACAAAGTCTTCGCTAGTAGTCATGCTGAATTTGATTTTGTCACCACCTGCGGTTTTCGCAGCGAATGGACTCTTGATGACATCTGCCACCCGATCATGAAGGGTCTTTTAGTTTTCTGCGAATTCCACTACTATAGGTGGAATGGAGTTGCATCTCGTCTCCTTTCGCGGCGTGTCGTCAACAGTCAAGGCAGTGAAACGATTTTCTACTTCCATCGCCGCTGGGTCCAATGAAGGTGGGGGCTTTGCTGTCTTCTTCGTCATTATGAAACCTTCCTGGTCTGGCTGCCAATTCTGGGTGCGAGAACGACGCCCTTTGACTCCATTCCGCCCAGAGACCGAGGCTGCAGTATTGTCAGCGGCTTCGATGGTTTTCTTCTTTTGTACCTTGGCATTCTTTGGTTTCTTGGCTGAACCAAGTTCGTCACTGCCAGGCTGACTCCAGTAGATTTACGCGTCTCATGCTACCTGTAGTTGACGGCGCGTGGCTGTTTATTGTTGGTCCTCTCTGGTGGAGTAGTGGAACGCTTTTTTGGTTTAAATCTTTGCTCACCACAAACACGTCACCATGTATACGCTGAATGTTGAACACAGCGGCTGGCATAGCATCTTCATCCATTTCGATATCCTTATCCATTTGCTGATTCGTAACACTTGTCACA
Source organism: Vandiemenella viatica (assembly GCA_031002005.1). Lineage (NCBI taxonomy): Eukaryota > Metazoa > Arthropoda > Insecta > Orthoptera > Morabidae > Vandiemenella > Vandiemenella viatica. The sequence continues at coordinate 53,771,207 of JARYHS010008074.1, forward strand.
ACGTCCGCTGGCAGAGCCGAGTTCAATGAGGCGCTCGACGTGCATGGCGCTGAAGTGCAGAGCGGCCTTTCCTCGTCACCCATCCGTGCGATCCCTCTGGGCACTAACTGATGGGTGGCCGAGCTTAATTCGCTGCCTGCAGTCGCGAATCAGTTATTCAACTTCGACACACAGGTAATTTCTTGTCACTTTTGTAAACAATACCTATATTTAACAATCACACATTCACTAAAAAATGCACACACATAGTCAATTATTATCAAAAGTCATCACCAATAATCACACTCCAATCCACACATTCACTAAAATATGAATTGACTGAATTGTATCATTGCTATCAATATATGAGATGCAATGCCTGATTTTTATAACTCCATAGATTAATTTTCATACCTTCTTGTTTTTATAGATTACTATTTCACTTAGTGTTTGTAATTATTCAGATTGAGCTACCTTAACTTAACAAGTGCAGACAATTGCATTATCTTTGAAGGAAGCGTTTGTACCAATCTACCGGTATGTTCCGGAAAATAGTTTTGTGTTGTAACGAGAGCACGATGGGCAACGGCTTGGTGTGTCAGGTATCCGCCCGAATGGAGCCGAAAGATTAGCAAAGTGATAAACAAGGTATATCCTGTTCACCATTAGCTGGCGGCCCAAGGTCACGTTCTCCTGGCTCCACTCCTCTCCTTGTCACCCCCTCCCTTCCTACCGCTCCGAGGGAGACGGTTGGTGAATTTCCTCTCGCATGTAGCGGTAAGGAGTGGGGATGGAGTAGACTGACCTTGAGCCGTCACTATTAACTGAACGCGCTACTGTGACGGTTGACTCTGTAACGATTCGCTAAGCTCCCTGTTATATATCACTTTTTATTGTATATAAAGTAAAGGATTGGAATATTTTTCCATTTCTTGGGATGTCCACTGTATGTTCGAAAGATGCGCGTGAAAGGCTGAAAGGCAAGGATTTGACGCTTCAGTGAAGGGTAGTCTGGCTGGCGCCTTCTGGGCAGAATTGTAAGAGGATTATGGATTTCTGTCGGGCAGGCCGTAAACAGAATTCCTTCCTCCCGAAGGAGGCATCGGCTCTCGAAGATTGCCGAAACTTAACGTGGCCAAGAGAAACCACAGAATCACATGACGTCAGATAGTCAGCCAATCACAGGGAACATAGTACTATGATTCGGGGAATTTTATGTTCTATATCGTCTTCGAGCCACAAGAGGGGGAGTGAGAGTTTACCTCCGTGGCGGCAGAAAAGGACGAGGACACTTCCTTCCTGCCAGTCAGGAAGCCAGCCAAGATCACGGCCATTCCGGAGCCCAGACGAGTCGCTGGCGACTTGGGGTCCATGTGTGCTGGGCTGACTTGTGTCCTGGAGACCATCTGAGGTGCACTTCTAACCTGCGACTTGCCGCGTACTGCTGGCGTGGCCAGTTACGACGATCGACCCGGTGGTCATCTCCGCTCAGCGCTACCTGCCGTGGAAGAAGAACGGTAATGTGTTTCTACGAAGGCATTCAGACTGCAACTCCCTTGAAACTGTACCCTTAAGCGCATCTGAGATAAAGATCCTTGCTCTGATCTGATAAAACCACTGAGCTAGACTGTGTAACTGTCGAATGACAGGTTAATCATTCGTGGCGTCTCTACCCATTAAAATTCATTACTGTTTGCTATCATCATAACTGGTAACATACTTTGTATTAGAATAATTGTGAGATTTTTAAAGTACAACTATACTTGTTTGCTTGCATTTAAAGGGATGCGTTGCTTAGAAAATTGCACAACCTCTTGTTTATTAACGTAATTGTAAATACGCTCAGATTTGTAGATGCCATTGTAAAAATCTTTATTAAAATGTCTTTTTGTGATAGTTTTCAAATCCCAGAATCATCCAATTCTCATTTGAATAATTTACATTTCGATATTCAATTATAGTATCCTGTATAGCCTAATTAATTAAGAATTAATTAGTAATTCCCTCCCCCCCCCCCCTGGTGATACGATACAACTCGAACCACCCGTACAACGGTTCCTGGATCTTACCGTTGCCCGGGACACATTGAGAGATTACTCTACAGGAGTTAAAATGTAGTATCTCTCGATGCTGTGATTTTCTCTAGGGTTGTAACGGATATCCGCATCCGCCAGTATGGAACCTGCGCGTGAATTCCTGCATCCGCTTTCGCATCTACAATTTTTAATGCGGATGTATAGCGGTTGTTTTGTTTACATTGCAATATATATTATTCTTTTCTTTTTACATGAAATTCTGCCAATCGTCGCTTAGCTAACTAGTTGTTTTTTTTCTGACGATCTTGCAATAAAAGTAACAATGAACTGAACGGTGTTATTACCTAAGCGACGAATTAACAAGTTAGAACTTGAATGTAAAGTAAAGCGGCCTATTCACGGTCCAACTTATAGGACATCCGTGTATAACTACCGTAGGATGCGCTCATCCATTCACGCTAATAGAAAGCATCCAACAAAATGTTCCAAGCAATCCTTTCCACTCACGCTTTCTCGCGGCACAGCATGTGTCATTATCGCACACTCGTAGGATGTTTCCTCCTATGGCTTCCTTCAATATCCATAGCTTGTAGGACAGCAAGGACCCGTTTTGGTTTCCTGGGAGTCCAACAACATCCAGCACGTCCTACAGGTAGTCCTGTAACCCTTTTCACGGTCCATCAAGAGTTCTTTATCATCGTAGGTCCTACAAGTTGTACTGTGAATGCGCCACTGGAGCGGTGGGAAGGCGGGCGGCGAGCACGGAACCAAGCGTGGTGGGTGAGCGGTTAACGCTGTGGCCTCGCATTCGGGAGGACGCGGGTTCTAATCCCCATACGGGCATACAAATTTGTGTCTTCCATGGATTCCTCAAAACACTCCAGGCGAATGCTTCCTTTAAAAGGCCATGGCCGTATTCCTTCCAGTTCCTAGCTGCCATCCTTTCCCGCCTCTAATGACCTCGACATTGACAAGGCGTACAGCCTTAAGCAAAAAAAAAAAAAAAAAATGGAGGGCGTGGCCTTGTACTTGACGCCTGAATTAGTGGCGCTACGATCTCCGCAAAATTCATATAACAAAAATTGGTTTTTAGACGTGTGCGTAGTTATGTAAATAATTTAATTCACTTGTGAAATCATCCCATGTATTTTGTTGCTATAATATGAGGCAAAAAATAAACCAATATGGCAGTATTATATAAAAAAAAAAAATTGGCATAAAATATACACGTACTAATTTTGAATTTAAATTTATTTTTGAATAAATATTAAAATCTAAATAAGGGAGCATCCATAAATTACGTGAGGTGAAATAGGGGGGGGGGATCCAGCGAAATCTCACCAAGGGGGGGGGGGGGTCAACGGAAATCTCACGTGAGATTTTTTAAAATGGGCAGGACTGTAGAGCTAAAAAAAAGGCGATTTTAGGGGGGTATTTGGCTGAAAAGTGTGGGTGAGACCAAAAAAAAAAAAGTTAGGTCTCAAAAAGTTGCAAAGACGATCTGTAGGGGGGTCTCACGGGACCAGATCTCACCACAGGGGGGGAGGGGCAGATCTCACCAAAATCTCACCAGAGGGGCGGGGGGGGGGGTCCGAAAATCCGGAAAAACACCTCACGTAATTTATGGATGTCCCCTAATTATAAATTTATTTTTCCACCTCCACATCCGCTTCCGCAAAACATCCACATCCGCAGATGTCAAGCACTTCACACCCGCAAAACATGACTTCGTTACGACCCTAATTTGCTCCCACCGTTATGGGCGTGGTCTTTGATCGCGAATCGTTGACAAGCGTAGGGTGAGAAGTGATTCGTGTTTGACATTCTGTTGCTTATCCTGGTAACTTTCGGTGTTTGGGAGCATAGAGTTCCTGATTCATGGGCCTCGTGTGTTAGGCTGCACTGGACCCTACCTGTGTCTCCAAGTTGCGAACAACATTCGTGACTGTGAGGATCACAACATTACCTGGCTGCTGGTTTTCATAGCTGTCTACATACAGCCACTCGCAAATGAAGAAGCCAGATCGGCAAAATACGCTCGTCCAATCATCGGAACCAAACATTTCTTTACCCCGCAAAGAACTTTTCCTCTGGGTAACTAGTATTCTGCCTCATAAATAAATCCATAGTAATGAACAAATGCCCTGTAATTGAAATAGTGTCTTATGTGATTGTGTTAGCTTAGTTAAGTTTGATGATGTCACATTTGCTGCTTAATTATTAGTCTGAAATCTTTTTTTTTTTTTTTTTTTTTTTTTTTTTTTTTTTTTTTTTTTTTTTATCTGCTTCATATATTCTAATCTCTGTCTACCTCTGCAGTTCTTACCTTCATCTGTTCCCTCCACTAACAAATTAACCAGTCCAGCATGTCTCAAAATATGACCTACCTGTCTCTTCTTCCTGTAAGCTTCTTCCATAAACATCTTTACTCACCCATCATTTCTAAAACTCGTTCATTTCTTACTTTGTCTGTCCACCTAATTTTGTCTGAAATCTATTTTTATTTAATGTCGAGTGGTCGGTACAGATTCTCGATAACTGTTCATGTTGCAAAAAAAAAAAAAAAAAAAGCATATTAATGTTTTTAAAATAATTATTAACCCCAACAATGAGACATCTCATGTTCATCTTTCTGCAAATTTTTTGCATATTAGCAGTTTGATAGACGTTCAACGCCGTTTTACAGTTCCGTATACCAATTGCTTCAAATTTCTTCTTTCTTGAGAGTCCGTTTCGCTTCCATATATCGGTGTGTTGCGTGTGTATCGACTGAGGAAGTATTTTCACAAGTGCTAGGATTATGGTTTTGAGAACCTATATTTTTGTTTACGTTAGTAGAATTTTTATTGCATTATCTTTTCGATCCTTCATTTAACAGAGACAGCTTAAGGACGGTCTGCTCTTTTCCCTCTCTGTTGATGTTACCGCTCCATGCAAAGGGGAAATATACCTGGACACAGTGGTCAGCTCAGAGAGATGGTAAGGGGAGGGTGGGGAGGTGAGGGGCGGGGCCGGGGAATCATGACCTTGAACCGCCAGTGCGGAGTGAACAGGGTATAGTTTTATTTTGTTTACCTTCATCGGTAATGCTTATTAAAAAAAAAAAAACTTAGTTCTTATACTCCTTACGTTCTCATGTTTACATTAAGTCTACTGTTCTCTTCTCTTTTGTTCACCATCATTGTTTTCTACATTCACTTCAAATTAATTCCATATAATTCAATGGATATTTCCGTAACTTTATTTTTATCAGCTAACAAGAAAATTGGTTCTAGAAGTCGGCTGTCAAGTCATCATGAGACATAGGCTAATGTGATCAAACTTAGTTTCACCATATGTGTGGTAAGAAAACGTTTTTTATAAGACAATCAATATGGGAGCTCCTAAGATTATTGCTAACTGTCATAGGACTGTTTAATTAGGCCTACAATTTTTGCAGGTTTCTTCCTTTTGATTTATAGCTAAATAATACTTTTTTTTATTTATGACGTTACGCCTCGATGACGTCGTGGTCATTAGAGGCGGGATGGGACAGGGGACCAGGAACGGGAAGGAATTGGGCAATGCCTTTTAAAGTAAGCATCCCGGTATTCGCCTGGAATGATTTGGGGAAACCATGGGAAGCCCAAATCTCGATGCCCGGACGGGGATTCGAACCGGCGTCCTCCCGAATGCGAGGCCAGAGCATTAACCGCTCATCCACCACGCTCGGTGCTAAACAACAATCTATAATTTTTGTTTCACAGATTGCGTTTGTGTATTACATAACTAACAACGTATGACCGTTTTGAATTGAAACCACCCGTGTCATAGGCCACACTCGAACTACGGACATTTGAATGCAAACGAGCGCAGTATACAGTACGCAATCGCATACCACTCTTACTGACTTGCACAAGGTACTCACTGAGTCTGTGTAAATTCTCACGTCTGAGTAAGTGAGAAAGGAACGGAATCAAAATATATCACACAAATATTTTAAAATCGAACACGGGCAACTGTTCAGTTAGGCTCGAAATTTTTTACATTTTCAGTCTGGAACGTCGGAAATGGAAATCTAAAAACAGTGCAATAACATTTAAAAAAAATATTGTGGAAAATGCTTTATGGAAGCGGAACACCTGAAAATCTATTGAAACAGAATTTTTACTCTGTTACAAGTATTTCTTCCGCAGGAAACAGTGGGGAAAATTTTTTGAAGTCTGGACATGGTTTCGCTAGTTTGAAAAGATTAAATCAGTGTTCGTGTGCATGCATATACAAACGATTGCTTTCTATCTGCTGGTGGCGGAAGTATGCAAAGCGTTGCCTCTGAGATAGCACATTGTTCACTTCCCCGTTTAGCGCAACTATAAACAAACCATAAATCATGTCCGTACCTCATCTTTGAACCACGAGGTGGTTAGAACACTAGTTTTATTTGTTACTAAAGTAACCAATACAACCACCCGAGAATAAGAACGAAACCAATTCATCGAGCGGGGCGGTGTAACGGTTAGCGTTCTCGCCTCGCATTCGGGAGGACGGTGGTTCGAATCCCCGTCCGGGCATCCAGATTTGGGTTTTCCATGGTTTCCCCAAATCACTCCAGGCAAATGCCGGGATGCTTCCTTCAAAAGGCCATGGCCGAATTCCTTCCCATTCCTTGCCCCCATCCTTTCCCGTCTCTAAAGACCTCGATGTTAAAAAGAGACGTAAAGCAGTTACAAAAAAAAAAAAAAAAAAACAATTTCGACCTGATATTTGCATTACGTTTTTCCAGAATTCTAACGAGAACTTACGAACATCTCTATGAAGATCAATAATATGAATAATAATATCAATAATTCAAATTATTCAAGTTTCCCTTTGCGTGCAGATAAATTTTTATTGTGACGTGAACCTGTTTTAAACTTAATAAAGCAGGCAGTAAGCAACTTGAAAAGACAGAGCTCGGTGGTTGGGCGGTAACGTTCCGGTTTTTTTTTTTTTTGCTTCTGGCTATACGTCTTGTCGACGTCGAGGTCATTAGAGGAGGAAAACCACTGGAGGCTAGGAACTTGGATGAACCATCCTGTGCATTCACCTGAAGTGATTTGTAGAAACCATGAAATACCCAAACCTGGATGGCCAAACGTGGATTCGAACCCGCGCCTTCGCGAACGCGAGGCCAGAGCGTTACTGTTCACAAACCAGGCTCGCCATGCTAGGTGAACATGGAACGCAAAATGAACTGTAAGTTCATAGTGGAAGATTCGGGTAACCACTGGTCTTAATATGGAACACCAGTCCTCTAAGGAGCATTTTTACTGAATGTCGTCCATCCTTGTTGAAAAGACAGCGGGTGTTTCAACTCGATACTTTAACGTTTACTTTTCGAAACCATTTAAATCACCCAAGCTGCATGAGATCGTTATTAAAATCAAACGTAAAACGATGCTTTTATTAATATAGCTATGAACTGTTTTCATCATTTACTAACGCTATACATAAGGAAATACATAATACTCAGATTATGACGATATAAGTTAACTCACATAAGTACAAGTTTAATGTGAGCACTCTAGAAGAAAACTATAGTCTGAGATTTTAGGTGCCACAGAATATTAGCAAATAATCCGGTTAACTCGTCGTATAAATGAGATAATTACTCATGTCCGTTACCAAGTCAGTGGAAATTGTACTCATGGTCTTCTCTGTTAGTCGCTTATCTGATCATCAAACAGGTGCCGACAACCAACTGTCCGTCCTGCCGCCCCTGCGAAACCAACCATTATCACCAGGTATTCTTAAGCAGCGTTCCTACGACGCACAGTGGGCCAGAATCGCAAAAAGCTGGCCAAAATAAAAAAAGTTGTTCAATTTGTACCAAAGCTAGTATGTAAAGGTTATCGAAGTTGCTGATTAAGAATATAATATTAAAAAGTGAAAAAAGAAAATGGCGGATCCAAGATGGCGGACAAATATTGCTAAAAGTCGTTTTATTCATATAAAAGTAATTTTTGTGGAATTATCGAGGTTGCTAGAATTGTTCAATTTGTACCAAAGTTAGTACGTAAAGATTATAGAAGTTGGTGATTAAAAATATAGTATCAAAAAGCGAAAAAAGAAAATGGCGGATCCAATATGGCGGAAAAATGTTGATAAGTCTTTTGATTCATATAAAAGTAATTTTTTGGGATCTATCGAGATTGATGATGAAGATTATGACTTCAAATATTTTAAAAAACAAAATGGTGGATCCAAGATGGCGGGCAAAAATTGCTTAAATTCTTTTTATATATATAAAAGCCAATATTTAGAGGTTTTTGTAGTTAATGGTTAAAAATATAAGCTCAAAAAATGGAAAGCTCGAAAAAAAGTACCAAATAGAGGATAGAAGAATGTATAAAATATTACAAAAAAGAATTTTATTTCAATTACAGTTATTCAGTTAGTAAATTGTTTCTGACTATAATTAAAAGTTGTCGTTTTCTTCTTTTTTTTATCTTCATTATCTTCTTCTTCTGCATCTTCAGCTGAATCGTCATCATCTTCAAAGACTGTTTCCTCATCATCTACATCGGAATCTTCATAATCTTCCGGCACAGGAACTAAGAGGGCAATGGCTTCTGCCGACAAACTCTTCAGTTTGTTTGATGATTTGCGCAGATAAGAAATGTTGAAGTCTGTGGTTGCCAACAATCTCCTGAACACGTCTTAGATACTCTTAAGTCCGGAAAACTTTCGAGAAAAACTTAAGCGATATTACTTTATCAACTTATTGGTTGAATCTTGAGCATCCTCCGACAGTTCATATTATTATTAATTTATTTAATACTTATTTCTTAACACGTGTTTGAAAGCGTTAAAAAGTAACTTCACAAAGTATGTAGAAAATTTGTGTTTCAAAAAAAAATATTTTTTCTTAATTGTTGATGAAAACATTAACTTAATATTAATAATTTCATTAAAAAAAATAACAAAAAATTTTGCAAGCGTTGCTTAAAACGTGGTTCAAAGCCGGAGTTGGTACTGGTAGGTGGATTTGAAGGTTAATTTACCAAGGTAATAATATATACTTGCGTACACAGTGCAAAAGAAAGCGGAATATCGTGGAATTCGTAACTTATCTCTATTTTTTAAGCACATTTTAAAATTTTCTCGCGCATTTTCTGGTATTAAGTTAATTTAAAAAAATATCTGTAATTAATGATTTAGTAATGACATAAATATATTTTAATTAGTACATACTGCCTGGAACACCGTCCATATTTAAAATATTCGTTTCACTTACACAGAACACAAATATTTATCTTTAACGACAAGACTATTTTGAAACCTGGTCGGCTGCATGCACCTCTAGCAAAGAAGTGCCGACTTTGACATGAATTATAAAGGAGGAAATGAACAATTGATCGTCCAAACAATCAGTATTCAGTAGTTCCAACATTACTGTAGCCAACATGATAGTAGAAAATTCCCATCCAGAAACTTTTTTTTTTCCTTTTTGGCCAGGTTTTCAAGATTCTGGCCCGCTGTGCGACGTCTTGTAACGGAGGCCGCACCTAATTAAGCGAAGTGTAGTAGGGATGAGCGCGCGCCACAGGTTAGCCCTCGCCACTAGGGACTGCAATCCAGCAAAGCGGGATCCCGCAATCCCTCGGGATCCCGCATCATTAGACAGTCTGGCGGATCCCGCACAAAATTAAGCGGATCCGCAATCCGCAAAATCCGGCGGAAACGCGTTTCAGTCTGCGTGACTCGCTGCCCCACTCGGTCTCTGACGGATATTTTGCACTGTTTGCCTGTACCCTTCCAGTTGGCATTTGACTCATGTGAACAAGCATTTCTTTTGTCAACCTTCGTCATTCGTAAGTAAATAAATACACTTTTACGTATTCATCAAAACTTACTTTTGTTTGGAGTACACATTTCTGTAATTTGAGTTATGGTGCGTATTTAGTACGATTTTCTAACTATATAATTATTTTTTAAGTGTCGCACACGTTATCTGAACTACACGGTTACAGCTTTATATTCACGGTTTCATTATTCCCATTTTCTGTATTTACAGATAAAATAATTGTGACAATTTCCTAATTTGCGGCTGAAAATTTGATTATTCGTTGATATGAAACTAATGTTATCATAATTTTAACGATCGCGTACCTATTTATTTAACAGCTATCAAAAGGAAATTGTATATCCTTTGACTTATTGTTGTTTTGGCCGCTGCCTCAATGCGTTTCTTTGACGAAAGCCACCAACTTATTTGTGCCGCTCAAGCTTTCGATTAATCCCTCTTTTCCTTGTTATTATTTCAACTAAAGGTAAAAAAAGTTATAATGAAATATTCACGGGTGTATCGACGAATTGTGTTCTAGGAACACCATACTTCGACGGCTGTCTCCGCCGTCTTCCTCACGTGTGTAATTTCGTGTGTTTCCAATGAAATCCGGAGATACAACCTATGAGGACTTCACTGCAATCATTCGCCGAGAAAGTCTCCTTTCTTACTAAAAAATATTAATTTCCACTCTAAAAACGTCGTTACGCCACATAAGCAAATCTGAAATACTTGACAGTTTACGTGCTGGTGAGTGGTTTCTTTTAATAACATTGAATCAACTGTAATATCAATCAAGGAATCAGGAGATATAATAATCACGCAAAAAAGCCAAGTCTCGTGCTTGTGCAGTGACAAAAAGTTATGAGATCTTGTTCTGAGCCAATTCTACACTTTACAGAGTATATTCACTTCACTTTGTGAAATGGAATGCTTTTCTCGGTGTTATAGAACGTTTATTTAGAATGTAAAAAAAAAAAAAAAAAAAAAAAAAAAAAAAAAAAAAAAAAAAAAAAACTCTGGTATCTTGGCCATTAAGCAAACATATTTTTAAACTTATGTGATGTATTGTAAAGCACATAATATGACCTAGGACTCAATATTTTCCATTTTTATTATGTATTTAAAAATTGGTTTAGATTAAAAAACAAAAATGTAAAACCTCGAAGTACACTTAAGACAGGCTAAAAAGTTTTAATATCATTTTGTCAATTAAAATATTGTTAACTGTTAATTTTTATCATTTAAAATTAAAAAATATTTATTAATTATTATTTAATTTATTAACGTGTTAAGTAACTATGTTTTAAATATATACGTTAAAAAACTGTTTGTACCAATCCCGCACGGACCCCGCGGGATCCCGCGGGATTGGCGCAAATCCCGCGCGGATCCCGCGGGATTGAAAACACTGCGGGATTGCAATCCTTACTCCCCACCACCTCTTCACCACGTTGTCTAGTGTCGTCTGGCACAGAGCACTTTACAGCAACAGAAGTGATGCGCACCTCGGCTGCAAACCTATGGCAACAGCGCACCACTACACACGCCTGTGATGTTTACCGACAGAGAGTGGGTAGCTGCGTCCCATCCCCGCCAGCAGAGGCGGCCCCGTTCCCATGGGTATCCGTCCAGGGTGGCCTCCGTTACAAGACATCCTGGGAACGCTGCTTTAGGGTACACATTCTTAACTTGGACGGAAATAACAACTACTGGACCTTTATCGTGTATTTCTGTATCTCTTGTATCAATATTTATCTGTATCACTCAAATGTTCAAATAATATTGTTCGGTAACTGAACGTTATATATATCTTAGCCGTTACCTGCGACTTCGTACGCATGGACTTACTATTTCATTGACAGAATTGGATATAGAAAGCTGCTGGTAGCGTAAGATTTGTACCAAACAATACCGAATCGGCATAAAATGACAGGAAATCCATCACTATATCATTCTACCGTCGAACCTATCTCATGAAGAGAATCAATTTCCAACATTTTTAAAAACAAACGAAGGTGCGGGGATGTCGGGAGGGGGTAAGTTGACTGAGGGCAACTTTATTTCAGCTTGGTCTTTTTTTCTTTCTTCAGCATGAGCATCAGATTCTTGCGTTCTAATAACTTTAGCTGCTCGTGTTCTTCTTGAGCTACACCTTAGACCAGGTTTACGCCCGCAAGGCATGCCAAAAAAGAAGACAAAATAAACTGATGCCAAAAACTTTTAGGGAGACATAAAGCTATAGTAAAGTGCAGAGCAGATCGACATCTATACTAAATATTAAGTTTTGTCTCTAAACGAAATTTACTAACAAATCATACACCAACAAACTGCGTGAGAAGCACAGCTTGAACAACCGAGGTAACATTACAGACTAACACACGCATCCGTCTGTCTGTCACCATTCTACATCTACATCTACATCCATACTCTGCAAATCACAAACATTGTGGGTGGCAGAGGGTGCTAAGCACCAATCCTAAACCCGCCCATTCCAATCCCGAATAGTGCGAGGAAAGAAGGAATACATATAAGTATCAGTACAGCATCTTATTTCTCTAATCTTATCCCTCCGGTCATTGCGACCTAAATAGGTTGGCGGAAGAAGTATTTCATTGCACTCGAAATTTAAATTTTTTCGCATATTCTCCAATAAATTCGAACGCAAGCTACGTCGTCTGTCTTCCAAACTATCCCAGCCCAATCTATGTATCAATTCTGTGACGCTTTCATAAGGGCTGTAACAACAAGTCACGAATCTAGCGACTCTCCTCTGCACCCTCTCAACTGAGTCAATCAGAACCTTGCGATACGGATCCCAAACCCCACAAGAGTAATCCAGATGCGGACGCACTAGTGTTTTATACGCTATCTCCTTTGTTTGAGCATTACAATTCCTCAAAATACGACCTATGAATCGTAATTTAGAATTTGCCTTGCCTACGACGGAAGTTATGTGCATGTCCCATTTCATGTTGCTTTGTACTATCACCCCCAGATACTTCACGGAATCAACCGTGTCAACAGGTGAATTGTTTATTTTGTACTCGTGAACAACCTGATTCTTCTTGTTACTTATCCACATTGCCTTGCACTTTTTGCAATTAAGTGTAAGCTGCCATTTACGGCACCAATCGAAAATAGCATCCAAATCACGCTGAATTTCTAAGCAGTCGTCGGAGCACCTTATTTCCATATAGATAACCGCATCGTCGGCAAACAATCGCAACCAGCATTTGACGTTGTCACCTAGATCGTTTATAAATATTAAGAAAAGAAGTGGACCTATTACACTTCCCTGAGGAACGCCCGAAGTAACATTTATCTTAGATGAGGCTTCCCCGTCAACAACGACATATTGTGATCGACCAGTTAGAAAATCACGTATCCACTCGCAAATCTGAGCCGAAATACCGTAAGCTCGAATCTTCGCTAAAAGTCGGTTGTGTGGCACAGAATCAAAAGCTTTCTGAAAATCCAAAAAAACCGCGTCAACTTGCGAACCTGCATCGATAACTTTCATTATGTCGTGGGAAAATAGGGCCAATTGTGTTTCACACGATCGCTTCTTCCGAAATCCGTGTTGGCATGGTGTAAGTGACTCGTTCTCATCTAGATACGTTCGCAAAATTTCGTAACTAAAACTGTTATTCATACCGAAAAAAATGTCCTGTGACCTTCCTACAGATACAAAGTATTTCCTTGTCAAATTCCATAAATATCGGTATAGCCATTTAGTCGTCAAAACGTAACAAAAAGACAGACCCTTCCTCAATTATAGTATTATTAGTGCAGATCTTACACACACTGACTGTGGGAGAAACAACGCCTGAGGGATCAATATAGCGTAAAATAGTGTACACCTAGAGCATTGTCAGACCGCCTATGATATGCCACGCATTGCACCCCTATATTTGTGGTTTCTACAATTTAACATGGAATCCGAACAACTGACCGTCCAGGCGTGGCTCATACGATCAAAAATAATTCTTAAAATCTCTAGATAGAGTTACTTTCGCATTTATTATTATTATTATTATTATTATATATATATATAATAAACATTATCCTCAGTGCACTTTATTTTCCGCTTTCGACACTTATATGCTGTCAAAGCTTTCTCTATAAATGTCTCCTCGCTGTAAAATTTCAACCTGTTACCATCTAGGCAACTTATCTCTAATTATTAAATTATTCTCTTGACTTTGTAATCACCAAAATACACTGACAATTTTCAATTGTGGGTGAGTGGCCCGGTTTATGTAGTAACCTTTTTCGATTCTCATCCCGATTCTGTTTTCTATGGTTTCCCGAAGTTATCCAAATACAATACTTCTAGTTTTTCTAATGGAATGCGATTCAAATCCCAGTCAGGCCATTCAAATTTTAGTTTTACATCATTTATGCAGTTGAATCCGGGGTGGTTTCTTCAAAAGGTAATTGCCGAATTCTTTCAATTTTCTTTTTCCCTTCCTCTCTCGACGTCAACGAACCGTTAAGCTAAAACCAAAAACAAACAAAGAATTCTTCTAAAGGCCACAGATTATTTTTCACAGTTCCTATTCAGCTATCCTGTGCCAGGACATCTTCCTCTACGAACTTTAGTCCAAATAGGAAGATATGTTGAGAAGTCGGCAACTAGAGTATGTCATACTGCCGAATACCACTAATCATTAGAAGTGTTGTTTTTTATTCCTAATGTCATTACTTGGAAAATTTTATTTTTTTCGGTAGAATATCTAATTCGAAAGGGTCTAAATAACTTGTTTTAAAATAAAAACAAAATCAATTTCAAAATTAAACGGAACCCCCAGTTAATAGCGAATTTGGTTTTCGTGTTCAAAGAGTATAGACACAGACAACTAGAGAGTTTTTTCATAACAGGGCTAGAGACAGAAAGACGACTTGTTAGTGGATTTTCGTCTCTACATAAAATTCTTTTCGTTTTCAGTTTGAAAGAAATTGTTCATATTCACGATAGTGCAACCGGGCATGGTGGGTCAGCGGTAAAGCCTGGGTCTCCTATTCAGAAGGACGCGCGTTCGAATCCTCGTCCGGCCACCCAGATTTGAGCTTTCCGTGGTTTACCGAAATCACTCAAAGTGAATACAGGGATGGTTCCATCAAAAAGCTGTGGCTGCACTCATTCCCGTCCCTTTCCCCCAGTCCTTTCCCGCCTCTAATGACCTCGACGTCGACGAAGCGCAAATCCAAAACAAAAATAAAAACGATAACTGATCGGAGTTCCATAGCTGTACAAACTCAGTCTTTTTTTCCGAGTTATTATGTACAGAAACTGATCTAACACATCATGTAAGGAATAGCCAGAACGACCTAAGCGTACCAAAGGATATGTAAGTAGGTACTGTATGAAGTAAAGTTTGCTTGAATATGATCTGGTATGTTGGTTTTGTAATTTCTTGTAAATCAGTGTATATAGACTTTGTTTTATGTAAGAAAATTATTTAAAGTCCATTTAATAGGTTTAAGAACCGAATGATGCGAGAGAATTTCTTAAATGTTTGTAATTCCATGTACTAATGTAAGTTACGATGTCTACAGGACGATTTTCTACAGTTTGAGATGATTTCTGTAAATAATTCTGTATTTAAGTATCTCTAATTACCATTTCTGATCATTTTGTAATGTTGTTAAGTAATTTTGTATTAATTCCGATTGTTTTTAATGTTTATTTATAAACGTTTCTCGGGAAACAAACCGAGTGATGTTGTTGTTAATGCACAATATTTCGGCGACTTTATTCTCCGTCGCCATCTTCAGGTGCAGTTGCAAGTCTGCCTTGAAGTCAGCCTGCACCTGAAGATGGCGACGGAGAATAAAGTCGCCGAAATATTGTGCATTAACAACAACATCACTCGGTTTGTTTCCCGAGAAACGTTTATAAATAAACAACGCCGAGAAAGATTACATTCATTTATGTTTTTAATGTGTTTGATTGTTTGAGTGATTGTTAATGATCGAGAAATATCGGGCGGATGCCTTTGAAGAATTCTCTTAATTTCGATAGAGACTGTATAAACAGATCGGCTGGACAGAGCAGTTAGTTAGTTAGTTAGTTGACATCATTCAGTGTTACAGAGAGTTAGTTGAATTCACAGAGATTATCTTTGCGACTATTCAGAAGTGCATCTCTGTATTGTATCTATGCTTGTGAATATCGCTGACTTGTTCATTTGAAAGAAATAAACAAACATCTTTACATAATTTTTTTTTGATGGACTTTTTAATTAATTAATCAGTAATTAAACCACCGAGGAACGTAATAAGCTGAATATCGACATTTAAGTTGGCAGGATTGTAGTATTTATCTCTACGATCTCATTTAGTGAATGTTTACAAAAAAAAATTACGTGTTTTAAACCCGGCGCTGAGGTCATCTCCAGAGGACATCCTGTTTGCGTTGTTTCCTGTTATTAGAAGCCGCCTACGTCAGATGTAATACAAGTTACCACCTTGCTTTTAATTTAGCAATTTAGCAAAGTAGGTTTCAAGTTCTTCTCTGAACTTTATTTACTAGTATTTGGGAGTGATCAAACGTAACAATTAAAGATGAACTAGTAACATTATATTTTGATCAAACTAATTAATGATCAGTAGTTGATTTGTGACAAAATTTCCACGTACGCAACTGGATACGCACCGTCTAGTAAAAACGTCAAAGACGCCACCGGAGATAAACTGTTATGCAGTATACATGGATCACAGTTTAATTGCCAGACTAACTTAGAATTTTTTTTTTTCCTGCGAAATAAATTTTATATCTTGCCTTGTGCGTGTAAATTACCGTATTGTGCTTGCCTGTTCGGATTCTACTTAAATTTGTAGGCATGCTTTGCCAAATAACATCACTGTTAAAAGAGAACTGCTTCACTGGAAGATGATGATCGAAATATCGTGCAAAACTCTGTTTTTTCTCGCTTATTTACCCCAGAAAAATATATTAATATACAACGCCAAACATTCGTTCTTTTTAATTTTTATTTGCGTATTGTTAGTTGATTTTCAGAAGGACCAACCACATGCAAACTTACTAATTGGGTAGTTTTATCAATAACTTTATGGAGAAGTTAGCTTCTTCTGGTTATTAATATTCAGTTACGTTTTGTGGAATAATATTTTGTTGGTAATTCAACGAACGAATGTAAGTAAACAAAAAAACAATTAAAAATACTCGTGTATGTATCAGTGAGTAAAAATTTAATTAGTAGTTAGCTGTTAAGCCCGTCAAAAATGACGCCTTGAACGCAGATTTCAGGCTCATAGTTTAAATTATTTTTAAAAGTTTAGATAACTCATTCACTCTGTAGTAAATACTAATGCTAATATTTATGGATGAAAATAAAGCTTTTATCGCACGCCCATTAATATATTCAATGTATTTCGATAGTAACAACGTGATTTCAAATTTATTGTCTTATCATAGCAGCGCCCATTAATCGCGCGTCTAGTAAGTAACATATTCAATGAATGCAATAATAGTGCGATTTCAAATTTATTTTCTTACTATTACAGCGCTCAGAGCATATAATGAAACCATCTACATTGATTAAATGTAATTAAACAAAAATCAACTAACAAATAAATCAATAAAGCTGTTAAAAATGTTGGTGAATGTATCACTGTTTAACGATGGCGACTCTTTCGGATATAATCATACCATCTGACATTGCCATGTGTTTTTCAGGGAGTATTAAAGCAATTAAGCTTTAACATTTTCGATACAGTTTAGGCATACTCATGAAACATATATGTTCATATTTATACATACAATCATACATAAATAGAAAACAAATTGTGAACTAATTCAAAACGATCGATGCAGCGTTTACTCACTGTTTTAGATGAGCTTAAATGCATGAACAGCATGTCCAGTACGCAAGCGCATAACGTCAAGTAAAAGTGTATAAAATCTTGCGGCGCATGTGGAATTGACAGGTAACGCTAACAATTTCCTTCCTACCGTGTCCAAAGAAATTTCACTTAAACAAAATATTTTTCTAGTAAATAGTCACACAAAAACTTTATTTTGCTATCGACGTATCTCATAAGTTAACCCCTCTTAGCACTTATTTTCCAACGCCACTCCTGGCATTGGTGAGAGTCGTGTCTCCATGATCGTCCACGTAATGCAAAAGTATAAGCTTTAGTCAGTTATTCATCTGTTTCGACAGATCAATGACGCCAGCCCAACTTTGGTGGGAACGGTCTAGGTAACATCACAGATTCCTGCATTTACCCAGTTTGCCGATGTCTGACTATAATGCTCGTACGGCAAAACTGATATTATTAGCAAGTGCTGATAATGTTCGTATGTAACGATGTCATTGCAAATGATACGTTTGCACCTAACTAGATATCTTGCCTAGATCTTTTTGCATTTACTCACAATTAGACTTGCGCATTATAGTTCGCGAAGAAGAGCGCTCAGTTTAGTTCGCAGCTCCCTCGCGAACTAGTTCGCTCTTTTAGTTCGTTAGTTCGCGTCTCGAATTAAGAGAAACAGATCGCCTTGCTACCGCTACTGTACGCGCTATTTTGTTTGTTATGTCAGTTTTATTAGGACATAATCATTTTTTTGTCGTTTCTAAATGGAATTTACTATGACCTTCTTAACAAAAGTTATTGCTTAATAATAGCCATTTCAAATGACATTAGCATGATCAGTTGCCGCCGATAAACCAAAGTGCTCATTGTCCTTTGCACAAATGGGTAAACTGAATAACTGTGCTGTTTTTACTATTTACTTTACATGCATTCGTAGAATATTAATTTTTTTAATGGATTTATTTATTAGTTCATGGAAGAAACATTACTTATAAAAGGCGCTAATGATCCTGCCGTCGACGCGCCCTTAAACCCCAACAACAAGACAACTTACTTATAAAATATTATAAATGCGTTTATTTTGATGAATTAAAATACCCGTTTATAAGTAATCGGCTTTTTTTATTTAAATATAGTTTTGGAAATCATGAACAAAATATAATTCTACTATTGGCTACAAAGTTAAGTACTATATGACAGAAACAATATTACCTATATTATTAAGAAAAGTAACAGTAATACTTCCAATGTGATACCTAACAATTAGACATATAAAAATGACAGTGACCCTTGAATGAGAAAGTGGTAACAATAACGAAAGTGCGTAAATTTCCAGTAAATTGGAAGTCATTGAGCTATTTTTTTATTAGTGTAGGGGAGGATAATCCAACACACATTACAATATTTTGGCGACGAATGAAACTGATGAAGACACAAAAGTTAAAATCTTTCTGAATTTCGCAAGTCATTTCTTTACATAACTTTCACAATTCTGTTAACCAACAGACTGAGATAAGTATTATATTATGTCAGCTTTAAAATCAGCGCTAGAAAAATGTAAAAGATACTGTTTCTTTGGTTAAGAAAACAAGAAAAAGCCTTTAGAAGCCAAACTCTCAACAGAAAGTGATAATATTAAAAATAATGCTCTAGTATTCGTTGATAAAAGTATGGAGTATCTTAGTAAATAGTTAGATTTTAATTAAAGCAATTGGCTATAGAAAATCCAAAAATTAAATTTAAAACACGAGGTTTCATTTGATGGCTGTGAGACAATATTAGAGGTTCTAAATTTATGAGAAAAAATGAGTATCAAAGTGAACGAACTTTACTCTGAAATAACAATATTAGCCTACACGAAATCTAGGTAAAAGTAAGAGCAGTATTTCATTAGTAAAAATGAGCTTTTGATCGACATTAATTTAACAACTGAAAGCGATAAAGCATATTACAATTTTACTGTAGACAGAAAATAGTTAAAGATGCAAGAAGTGCAAAAAAATATAGCTTAAAAAATAAAATAGTATAAAACATATCCTTTGTCCTTTTCTACTTTTTCAGTAAAATATTATATTTTTGAAGTGTACTATATTTTTATAGGTTATTCTAAAAAAACATTCTACCATTAACCAAAAAAATGTTGGTAATCCTAGCGGCGAATGGTGATAGTTCGCGACCATGAATGCTCAGTTTAGTTCGCGAACGGTACCGCTCAGTTTAGTTCGCGAACGGTAGCGCTCAATTTAGTTCGCGAACGGTAGCGCTCAATTTAGTTCGCGAACGGTACCGCTCAGTTTAGTTCGCGAGCGGTAGCGCTGTGTTTAGTTCGCGAACTAGGTCGCTCCGCTCTGGAATTCCAGAAAGATAGCTCGTTCGCTCGCTTTGCTAGCGCTACTTCACGCGCTCTCTTCTTTGTTATAATAGTTGTGGTTACTGATAGTTGTCTTTTAAGTGTTAATGGGATCAAAGTGTGTTTTGTTTTCACATTCCATGTTAAATCTCCGTTTTTGACTTCTGCAATAATTATTAATGTTTAACAGTTACATTTTTTTAATTTTATTTTTACATCTGTTTCTTCAGTGAAATGTGTCCACAGAGAAACTGTGTTACCTTTTAGATAATAAACTAAAACAAAAGTTGGTCTTCGGGAAAGGAACTAACGAACTAAGGAGCGAGAGATCTGGGAACTAGTTCGCGCAGTTTGCTAGTGGGAGCGCTCTTCCGAACTAGTTCGTTCGCGAACTACACAAGACTACTCACAATCCTCTATCGATGGAATCTTACTTTACAGCAGTATGTAATCTGCCTGTAGATCAACAACGGAATCATTCATTAGAATAATGAACAGTAATGGCCCCAGTACACTACTCTGTGGCACACATGTGCTTCCTAAATATTGCTTTACTCACTTTGACTCTTTGCTACCCACTTTTATTAATCCCTCTCCCCAGCAAGTTATATATATGTTTATCCCAGTAGCATTAAGATTGTAGCTAACTGTGTCAAATGCCTAAGAAAGATCTATTACCACCCTATCTACTTAGTATCCCTTGTCCTTACTTCTCGTACTTCCAGATATGGCACAGTGTCTTTGCTACCTACTTGTAAAATGTCGGTCATAATATTATATATACCAGACACTTTATAATTATTGAAAAAAAAAACTACACAGCTCTCTAATTATACCCTTGATTCCATTTCTAATTTCTCAGTATGCTTGTCTTCACTAGCATCGGAATGATTCTCCTATATTAATTCTCCATCTATCACCGCACACAGTCCATAATAGTCTCACCAATCCAGCCATTGAATTTTACAGCCTCCATAATTGTCTCAATACATTATATCTCTCATATTTTCCTAAGATAGCTATAGTAATTTCTATTTGCATTGTTCGGTGTTTCCCGTCCAACTATGGTATTTTTAATGAATTTATCCTTAGAATCTTTCTTTGCTGCTGTTAATTTTCTGTTTAGTTGTTTTATATATTCTCTATTACCCTGCTGCTTCTTTTATCTATTATCTTCCATTCTCACGAACCTGTTCAACCTACTCACATGCCTATTGTATTACCATATGCAAATTCTGTGTTCCTTATTTTTTGTTTTGTTTTTTTTTTTTTTTGCTTAAACATTCCCTCTCCCGTTGTTACTATTTCTTTGAACCGTTCCACTTACTTTCTTTCCAATGTACTAGTGCCTTCCTTCTAAATATTAAACTTATCGTCAGACTCGAAATTATTTCCATCAGGCTTAGTTAAATAAACAGACAATATACTGGGTGATTCAGGAGAAATGGTGACTATTGAAGGAGGTGGTGGTATTATTATTATTATTATTATTATTATTATTATTATTACTCCGCGATTCACTAAAAGTGTGTGGCGGAGGGTACATTGCACCTATCGAAAGGGGTTATGGTTTGGAAGGGTTATAAGGGATATGGCAGGAGGCGCCCTTGGGCTATTGTGAGGAACCATCCCCGCATTCGCGTGGAGTGATCTGGGAAAACCATGGAAAACCCAGATCAGGATGGCCGGAGAGCTTTATCGAAAGCTACTCCTGTCGGATTTTAAGTTTACTCGCCCGGTAAATCCTTTCTATTCGATTCCCTAATCGCTCGTGGGAAAAATGAGTACAGAAATGAATCGGTTGTGGCCCTGATTTCTCTTATCTTATTGAGCAGTATTGAGTAAAAACGTTCATATAGACACCTGTGCGATTCCATTCGTTTTGAAAATACAGGTGCTGGAATGTTATGTATAAAATGAACCTTACCCCAACAGATTCTTGTGTGTCGGGATGGTTGAAAACCGAAGCGTACAGAGAAAAAGTAAACAGAAGAGACGAATTACTCGCTCGGATTGTAAGCACTGCTACCCTCATGAAAGTACTCCAAGACGTACTCAGGAGAGTTACAAAGTGTATTGAAGTCGAAGTTGGGTTTTCAAACATTTAATTTAAGCTTTTGTAAAATATTCGTGTTTTTTCATGAATAAATTACTTCATTAAGTTATTTGTTTGCTCTTGATCATTTTCTGAGGTTTATTTTATGCGCAATATTACAACACCTAAATCTCCATAACGAATGGATATCGGACACATGTTTACATGGATTTTTTTAATCAATATTGTTCATACTACAACTTCCTTCAGTATTTACATTCACCTTGCATTGCGTTCATTTTGTTTTTTGTACTATTTTTGCCACTTCTATCACTACAGTATTTGCTAATCTCTGCTCTCCTGTGTTGCTAATAGTAACCTCTCTTCCAGTTAACACCTGGTATGTAGGATGGGTCAAAAAGGACTTTACAACTTTGGAATGGTATAGAAATTCGTTGAAATACCCTACAGAAGCAGTAGCTGTGTCATTTTGTTGCATACAACCTCAAGTTCGAACCAACTAGTGCATCAGTACACCATTCCGCCACCAGGAACGCCAGCGTAGTGCACAGTCAAAATGGCTACTTTCAGTGGTGCGGACGTGCTCGCTCCGCAGACTTGACACCACTGGATTTCTTTCTCAATTCGTTAAAGATTATGTATGTGTTCCTCTCCTACCTAACAATTTGGCCGACCTGAAAAATCGAATCTACGCTGCCGTTGCACAAGTTACGCCCCATTGGCTGCAACGAGTGCAGGAAGAAATTGATTACGAGTGGGATGTTTGCCGCGTGACAAATGGTAGTCACATCGAATCAAAATGATACATTCATGTGAAACTTGAGATTGTTTGCTACTAAATGACACATCTACAGATTCCATAAGTAGTCTCAATACATATCTATATCATTCAAGTCCATTTTGATTCGCCCCGTATTTTTATCCCCATCTGTTTATTAAGTTTTGATTGTCCGTGTTTTCCGCCATTTGTAATATGTTGGTATACAGGGCTAGTCAAAATGATTGCAGTGGTTTCAGAAAAAAACTACAGATTTATTATTTGAGATCTACTTACAAGAATTCACAGATATATAAACAAACTATGAAAGATTTTTTGAGTGTCTACAGATGCTCAATATGTGCACCTTTAGTGACTCATCACACATCAAGTCTATAATCGAGTTCTTCCCATACCCGATGCAGCATGTCTCTGTCAATGAGAG
Organism: Vandiemenella viatica; assembly: GCA_031002005.1. Lineage (NCBI taxonomy): Eukaryota > Metazoa > Arthropoda > Insecta > Orthoptera > Morabidae > Vandiemenella > Vandiemenella viatica. The sequence goes on from JARYHS010008074.1 coordinate 53,794,482, forward strand.
CAAATGCATTGGTGATGCGAGCCCGCAGGTCTGGCGGATCAACTGGTACTGGTGGCACGAACACTGTGTCTTCTACGAAACCCCAAACAAAGAAGTCGCAGGTGATTCGGTCAGGGGAATGAGGAGGCCATGACATCAGCTGACGATCAGCATCCCCAGCAAGACCAATCCATCTGTCTGAAATCCTGGTGTTTAGGAAATTACGGACAACTGTAGAAAAATGGGGAGGAGCACCATCCTGATGGAAAATAAAATCTTCACTGTCAGCTTCCAGAAGTAGCATGAGCCAATTCTGCAACATTTGCAGATAGATTTTCCCTGTGATCGTAAACTCATTAAAGAAAAAAGGCCCATAAGGTTTCTTTCGTGAGATCGCGCAGAACACGTTCGCTTTGGGAGAGTCACGAACGTGCTGCTCATAAACATGGGGGTTTTCGGTCCTCAAATGCGCACATCGTGCCTGTTCACTTTTCCACTCACATGAAAAGTGGCCTCATCACTAAACACAAGTTTTTCTGTGAATGTTACGTCTTGTTCTAGACATTGGGCACAGAATTGAATACGACGCACTTCATCGTTGTGCGACAGTGTTTGTAGCAACTGTAACCTGTAAGGCTTCATACACAGTCGCTTCCGTAAGATTCTCCAAACGGTCTTCTGAGGAATATTTAATTCCTCAAGGAGTAGACTTCAGTGGGCTACGAACGTAATTGGCGCGCACACGTTCAACGGTTTCTTCGGAATACAGGAGGGCGACCCGTTGTTTTACCTTTACAAAGGCAATCCGGTGGCTTTAAACTGTTGATACCAACGCCGAATGGTGTTAGCATGCGGAGGATCCTTAGCCGAACTTTGTTCTAAAGTGTCGCTGAACAGTTAACACAGACTTAGTAGAATGAAATTCGAGAACAACCGTACGCTTTCTCACTTTCAGCCATCTTGCTCTCTAGCGCTCTAGCGGCCACCGCGGGAAGCTTGCATTTAGTGCAGTCGAAACTTGGAGAGCCACTTGTCTTATAACAGCAAACGCCTATGATCGTACCTATAATCAGGGGCGTAGCTACTATGGGGCTAGGCGGTGCAGTGCACCGGGGCCCCTACGCATCAGGGGCCCCCAAGCATACCTCAAGGGGCCCCAAAGCGCATCTCTGGGGGCCCCCCAAGCGCAGTTTAGAGGGCCCACGAGCCCTCTCGGCAAACTGGCGACCTTTTTTTTTTTAGCTCTACCGTCGTCTAAAAGGGGCCCCTGAGACACAGGAAGACCCCCACTAAGGGCCCTCGCTGCTCAGGGGGCCCCCAACCGCTGCTCACGGGGTCCCCATCCTCTGCTCAGGGGGCCTATACCAGCACACGAAGCAAATAAAAGGTCGCCCGTCTGGCCTGAGGGCCCAAAATAATTTTAAATAATTTTTTTGCACCGGGGCCCTTGTTGACCTAGCTACGCCGCAGCCTATAATAGGACAGCCAAAAGAAAAATCGTGAAATCACTAGTAATCATTTTGACTAGCTCTGTATTTTTTTGTGATCGGATATTGTAGAACGTACTAGTATTCGCCTGATTGCGTGAAACCTAAAAAAAACAGTTTCAGGCCGGCCGGTATGGCGAGCTCGAAGTTTGAAGCTGCGCCCGTTCTATCTTCCCAGCTCAGTGTGGTGGCTACTTAACACGGGAGACATGTTTGATGTAACGTAATGTCCCTTCTCGGTCTACTTCAGAGTACTAAAGGCCGGTCTACACGTAAAGTCTTGAAGGACGTTTTACTTTATCAGGTAAAACGTATGAGACAAAACATTGTATTCGGACAGCAAAACGGACGTTTCACCTGAACTGAATGTAGACTGACGACTTCCAGAAAACGGATCGGCGGGAGGATTGTTTTTGGTCATGACTGAGGTTTGCTCTTAAGTCTTAAATCATCTCTTAGCTTGTACGGAGCTAAAATTACTATTATTTTGTTTTTCTTTTCGAAAACATTTTACGCGGTGGTATTTTCTAATCTACTATAGTAGTCACGTGATTTGTTTACTGAATTCAATGAGTTGTATCCTAGTTATCCCTGTATATGGCAAGTTAAAGTCAAATGAATACAGTGACCGAGACAAGTAAATCAAGCAAATGCTTTGGTTGATAAATGTAAAGAAGTGTGTCTTGGAGATAAAAAGGAAATGGATATGAAAAAAATAATCAATTCTTTTCGTTCGGTGTTTCGTAAATGGTTGAAATATTTTTTTTTTTTTACTTTACGCTTTGTCGTCGGCTAAGGCCATTAGAGGCGGGATGGAACTGGGGACAAGGAAGGGGCAAGTAATTCGGCCATGGCCTTTTGAAGGAAGCATCCTGGCATTCACCTGGAGTGATTTGGGGAAACCATGGAAAACCCAAATCTGGATGCCCGGACGGAGATTCGAACCCGCGTCCTACCGAATGCGAGGACAGAACGTTAATCATTCACCCACCACGCTCTGTAAAGAGTTGCTGAAAATTAAGAAATCACCACGTTCTTGTGCTGATTCCGATGATATCTACAAACCTTCTATGTGAATTTTCGATTTTCTTTTATTCTTAAGGGGGGGACGTTCATGAAAAACACACACTGTTTCAAAAATGCACCCTATCCACAGTTTTGAAGATATGGCAATGAAATTTTGTACCACGCTTTACATGAAATGAACAAATTTACCCTATAAATTCCATTGATTATATATATTCAACTTTTTTTTAAATGAATTTTTAAATTTTTATTTTCAAAAAATAATGTGTGTTCCTTTTTCCCAGAAATTATTCAAGAGATTTATACCAAATTTTCTCTGTTTCCTCTGTTTACATATAGTAAGCTTCTCTCATGAGGTTTTTTGTATAAATCAAATAGGAGAATTTTCATAAATTTTTTATTATAATTCTGCAAGTTAAATTTTAAATCCATGCAGAATTCCAAGCACTTTGCCCCATATCTCAGCTGGCAATAAGAATTTCAAAATTTGATCATTGAGACAACATTTATTAGGTTTATAGGAATAAGTGTACAAAATTTCATAATTCTAGCGTACTTAGATTCTGAGTAAAAGGTACATAAACTTAGAAAAACACATTTTTGAGGAAACGCAATTTAAAGTTCAACCTGGTATTGAAGAGCTGCTTCAAAAAGAGGGTGTGACAGGGATGCTTGCGTCACACGTTTAATTATTTTTCAGGCACTTCGGATGCGATTTCATCATTGAAACTTTGGGAACTTATTGTCCATGAGTTGTACTAAAAAATAAATTGAAAATTGACATTTTTGATCAATTTCATGAACGTCCCCCCTTAAGTTATAAAGATACTCCAAGAGAAACAATTAGCAATATAGAGTATACTAATTTCAGATAAGGGCCCGTAACCGTACATAAAAATTACATTAGTCTTCACGTTCATGACGTGATTCCCGAAGCAAATTCAGATGAAAGAACCTTTTCCGCCTTAGCAACCATCTTCTAGACCATTTTTTACTTTTAAACCTCATCAGACATAGCGAAATAACCACTAAAGTAATGCTTCAGCCATGTTTTTAATAAAACTGAACCAAAGATGGAAGTTAAAAACGTCAACACGAGTTTATGGTCAAGTTTATCTCACGTCTTGCCTGATCAAGTAAAACGTCAGTCAAGACGTTAAATGTAGGCCGGCCGGAACAGTCTTGCACCCGGCTTCAGCACTGTTTTCGTGTGTTATATAGAAGTTTAAGTAAAGTAGAGAGCAAAAAGATATCTCCTAATATGCAGTTCCTATAGAGCAATGTAGAGTTTGATACCGATATTTCAGTTACACAATATTTCGAAGTTATATGCCTTCACATTTGTTCAAACCAGAATAATATACAGAAGAATGGAAAGTGTAGTAGAAGGGACAGTAGGTGATGATCAGTTTGGGTTTAGGAAAAACAGAGGTACAAGAGAAGTGATTCTGGTCTTCAGATTAATACTTGAAGGAAGGATCAAGAAAAACAAAGATACTTTTATGACGTTTGTTGATTTAGAAAAAGCGTTTGGTAACGTTAGGTGCACCAAGATTTCAAAATTTTAGACATCGGGTCTAAAATACCTAGATAGAAGAATACTTTATAATCTTTATAAGAATCAAGTGGCTATAATAAAAGTAGAGAATCACGAGAGACATGCATCAGTTAAAAAGGGTGGGAGACAAGGTTGTAGACCAACCCCATTAATATTCAACTTGTATGTAGAAGAAGCAATGAAGGAAGTGAAAGAAAGATTTGAATGGGGCATAAGTGTTGAAGGAGAAAAAAATCGGTATGCTACGATTTGCTGCCGACATTGTCTTGTTAGTAGAATAGGTTCAGGATATTGAGAAGTTACTAAATTTCAAGAAAGAAATACTGAAGAAAGATTTTGGACTAAATATAAACCAAAGCAAGACAAAAGTGATTAAATGTAGCAGAAATGACACAAATAATAGTAGATTAAACATAAAAATGGGATCGGATGCGATAGAAAAAGTTACTGAATTTTGGTACTTACGAAGTAAAATTACAACCGATGGCCGAAGCAGGAATGATGTTAAAAGCAGAATAGAACTAGCGAAAAGAGCCTTATGAAAAAAGAAATATTTTAGTTTCAAATATTGATCTAGGACTTAGAAATAGGCTTTTTAAAACTCTATGTGTGGAGCACAGCACTTTATGACAGCGAAGCATGGACTTTAGGAATACCAGAAAGGAAGGAAAATTGAAGCATTTGAAATGTGATGCTATAAAAGGGTGCTGAAAATTAAGTGGAAGGATAAAGTACGAAACACACTAGTTTTGGAAATGATGGACGAGGAAAGAAGTTTGTGGAAGGGTATTACGGAAAGAAGGGACAGGATGGTAGATCATATTTTGAGATATGCAACTTGTTAGTGGAGGGAACAGTTGAAGGTAAGAACTAAAGAGGAAGACAGAGATTAGAATATATGAAGCAGATAATTGAGGACGTGGGCTGTAAGGGTATGTTGAGATCAAAAGGTTAGCGCAAGATAGGAAAGGATGGAGGATTGCATCAAACCAGTCGAGAGACTGATGTTATGGAATCTCAGTTAAAACGCTTCTCTTTAATCATGTAACTGGAGTTTTCTGTGCTAATTTTACTAGTAACTCGTACCGCTTCAACGTGAACTGCTATCGTTCAGTGAAGTGAGGATAAACCCGTATGTTCATGATTTTCTTGTTTTCCTGATAAAAGTTTATCCGGCTTTAGTTGGATTAGAGAGAGGAATGTGATTAATAGTCAATAAAGTATCGTAAACCTAATTAACAAAAATAAATTAATCTTTACACCTCGCTATGCATGACCCAAGGAATTATCACTAACCCTTATTTTATAAAACGACGTAGAGAGATTGAAAAACGGGGAGCGTCTTCATAGACTGTGGGCACAGACAGTAAAGTGTTGTTCTGTTGGTACAATTGAACGGATGCTGTAAGACGCACGGCGGGGCATAATTAAGGAAGACAGGCACATCCTGCATCTCATGCTTGGCAACGCACGAGTACGGCAGACCCGTTCCACTAGTACTTAACTGCTTTCTAAACGAATCATATACAGGGTGATTCAAAACAACGTGGACAAAATGACATGGTAGATCTGTCATATAATAAGGATCAAAATAATAGGAAAAGAGGGTCGCAAACGCCTGTAGAGGGCGCTAGAGCCACGAGAAGGGCGTTACGATACAAACACGAGCCACCACGATCACCAGACCTGTCTATCCTTGCATTTTTTCTTGTGGGCAATTTTTACAAGGACTTGTGTATGAAACACCCTGTTGAAACGCCGCAAGACCTTGGTAGGAAGAATCGTTGCGGCAGCCGGATGTGTTCGAGATACACCTGGTATCTTTGAGAAGGTGCGCCGTTACGATGCAACGGAGATGCCGGGCTTGTCTCGGATGCATCTGGCAAAAACTTTAAGCATCTGCTGTAGGTTCAACATTTGGCTTGCATTAGTCGCATGCTGAGTGAGTAATTACTAATAAAATGATCTGTAATGGTTTTGTTTCTTCTCTTTGTGTCAGTATTATTTTAGACGCCCTGTAGCGGCTCCGGATCGCAGTTGCGACCCTCTGTTCCTATGCTGATTTTTGATTCTTATTGTATGACTGATCTACCATGTCATTTTTTCCACGTTATTTTGAATCACCCTGTATATTTTGCCTTCCATTTCAGCAAAAGTTATGACATGCGTAATGGACAAGTGATCAGAATTTTCTTATGATTTAGGGATGAAACAATAAGTGTGTACCATATTACTTGCTTCTAGGACTACTAGAAGTAAAGTGGAATTTGTAAGTCGGCGAATCGAAGTCGAATTTTTTTTTAAATTTCATTAACTTCCTAAATGAGGAGAGGAAGGAAGTAAAATTTAACATATTAGTTTAACTTAGTAAGCTCCGTCGACAGTGCAAATATGAGGTATATGAAGTTATTAGGGTAGAAAGTGATTGAGATTAAGGTATATGGAAATTTACGAGTTTCAGACTTTTCTTATAATATAGGGATAAAATTTTATCGGTGTACCAAATTTCAGCTCTCTACGACTACTGGAAGTACCTTAGAGTTTTGACGATCAACAGTGAGTGAGTGACAAAATTGGCGATGTTTGCAAATGAATAACATTCGAATTAAAAACAGTAAAGAAATGGAATATAATATGTTTGTTAACATTGCTGATCTCTATGTATAACATAAATTTTAGACATATAGCATCATCATGACCGACGAAACAGAGGTACAGAATGACTCGAATCGCTTCGAGAAAAGGGTAAGCAGTGCCACCGTTGACTATAACATTTGGAATGTGAGTTACCGACCAAAAGCAAAGCAATGACCGAGCACTACAACAAATGTGAAATCTCACACGCTTTATTCGTTTAACTATTTTTAATATTTAATAAATTGTAACCTCACTATAAATAGACACCAACAGCATTAATTTTTTATTAACCAGTCACGATACACAGATCTTATATGTTAGAAAGAAAGCGAGTTCACATGGAGGTAAGTTTTCTCCACGGTTCCGGTAACTACGCGCTGATCCAGAGACCACAACTGTTATCATATAACTAGCTCGTACCCGCGACTTCGTACGCGTGGATTAAGAATTTTTTTGCCAGAATTAAATATTGAAAGTTGTTGGTAACGAAGGATTGGTCCCAAACAATATCGAGTCGGCATAATATGACAGCAAAGCTATCACTATATCATTGTACCGTCGAACCTGTCTCTATTTCTCTATATTTCCAACATATTTCTGTCATTATTCGATAAGGTCTCAAAATTTCGTGACTACAACTGTTAATCATACTGGAAAAAATATCCTGCACCCTTCATACAGATTTCCTTATAAAATTCCATCACAACGATATAGCCATTTAGTGGTCAAAACGTAACAAAAAGACAGAGACTTACTTCCGTATTTATAATAATATTACTGTGGTTCACACTCACACACTGACTGCGAACAACATCTGAGGGATCATTATAACGTAAAAAAGTGTCCATCTACAACATTGCAAGACTACCTACGATTTGCCTCGCATTGCACCCCTAACTTTCTAATATCTACAGTTTAACATTCAATCCGAATAACCTACGGCCCAGGCCCGACTCTTACGATGAAAAACAATTTTTAAAAATCTTAGCATCCACGGAGATTTGAACCGGAGACCACGACGTTCGTAAGCAAGCGCTTTAACCACTGAGCTGCCAGTTCACTACACGGAAACACGGTACGGAGACGTCCATATCCAACGTGTCTATCACCGTATTTCGAAGTTATGAGACAACATGTGTTATTTATACAGATAATTTTTCAACCAAATCTAGACAGTATTTTTCTCCTTGTTTCAAAGGATAAGTGTGCAAAGTTTCATCGAGATCAGATAAAAACTGTGGATTTGTATGAAGATCAAACAAACAAACAAACATACATTCATATATATATATAAAGATTACCGCATTCGAAAATATTTCTTTTAGAGTGCAGGCACTTTCTTTTAGATTCTCATCCGCGGATATACTTCCTTTTGTAATTAAAAATAGTTATTTTCCCACATCAGGTATAAAATAATTCCTGACATCAGTTCAACATGATAATCAGTATATATTATAAAATGTTTCATTATTTACGTTGCACTTTTTTCATAAACATTTTCGTCCTCCTTTTCATTGTAAAAAAATTGGTCACCTTAATAACAGCCAAGTCACAAGAGTTTTTTTTTATTCTAAATAAACGATCTATATCACGGAGAGAAAACAATCTGTTTCACAAAGTGAAGTGAATATACACAGTGAAGTGTAGCCTTGGTTCAGAACAAGATCTCATAACTTTTTTTTACTAAACAGCCACGAGACATGGCCTATTTTTACAAGAATTGTTTCTTGAGATTCTTTTCTTGCCCGAACTAAAACGCTCTCTGAAATGTCGTCGTTTTAAACACAATGAAAATTTGTGTAGCAGAGCTGATAAACGGTGCCTAAACACTTTTCAGGAATGTTTCTTCCTTTCATGACGAGAACAATACATCGAATGCCGTGGGGATGAGTAAATACCAAACATATTTCATCATCCTCATAATTTTTATTTAAAACTTTGTAATTTTGTCAATTTTTTTAAGTCACTTATTCAGTCTCGCATGCTTTTTATTTTTATTTTTTTTAACTGTACGTTACATCTCAACTACAAACCTAACATTTACTTCATTCAACATTTCTAGTCTTTCTATATGAACCAGATAGATCTATGATAAATATTCACAGCTCATTAAACTGTCCGTCTCTTACCAGCATAAAAATACATGCTGCTCTGTGTCTCTTTAAGTAACTCAGAAAAAGTGAACTTACTAACTCGTTATTTAAGGGCACTGGGAGATAGGAAGTGACTACTCGTCGGAAATACCACTTACATAACTGATGTCCACGATTTTCCGGACTTACTGCAATAAGAAACGCAGCCTACAGTATTATTTTACATATGATCACCATTTGATATGTTGTCCGGGTAATTTCGTTGCAGCTTTTAACCGTAAGAGAGCGTGCGTCAACCACTCAATCACGTGGTTTAATTTTGTCCTCTATTAAACATTTGGCGTCTCTACATCCAACCAGGTATTTTGATGTTTTATGGTGTTTTAAATCTGCCTGGTGTCTTTACAGCTAACAAATCATTCTGTTGGTTCAGAAGCTTTTACGTTTTTTGGCACCTGTAGAGCCAAATGTTTTATTGTCTTACCGTTTTTTACTGTTTGTAAGGATGACCTCTTTAGACAGTCGCACAATCAGGAATTAAGTACAGTTTTTAGCCATGTTTAAAATTTTAAATACCCGTTTTGTGTTAGCATGCTAATGACCCACATGTCGACTCGCCCTATAGCACTGATAACAACATCTTTTGAATCTCTCTGATCATCCCTCCATGTAGCTAAACGCGGCTTTTGTCTTAACCATAATCTCGCCTGCGATGGAACGTAGTTCATAACAGTTGCCGAAAATATTTTGTTCTGTTTTCTCTTACCAAAGTTCTTCAAATTATTGGCTATATAGTAAACACAAACGATATTTGCCGTATGTACTTTTTTTATATAATCAAATGGTGAGACTAGGCTTTTTCGTTGTCATCGAAGTCATTAGAGGCGGGAAAGGACTATTGGGAAGGAATCATGCGATGGTCTTTTGAAGGAATCATTAGGACATTCGCCTGGAGTGATTTCGGGAAATCATGGAAAACGGTAATCTGTATGGTCGGACGGGGATTCAAACCAGCGTCCTCCCCATAGTGAGGCCAGAGCGTTACCACTAACCACGCTCGTTGTGGCATCAAGCACTCATTTTATTGGGATGACATGTTTCTCAGGTTCACGCAGTGGATCCTATTCTTCTTCAGGCTATCTTTCAGTTACATCGTCCTCTTCGTCGAACCATTCTACTACAGCGTTTCAGCATTTGCCTCTCGTGTATGGTTAGGGAGCGTGCACAAACTACGTGGAGGGGGGGGGGAGGGGTTGACTGGAAGGCTACGTTGGGATACGTGGGGGGAGGGGGGGGTTCCGAGCCAGGCCACTTAGCTTTCCTTTCATAACATTTTTCACAGTTAAAATGAGAAACAGAGCTCACAACAGCATGTGAATACTTATTTCCCTCAGTTAATTATCTATTTACAATAGTCTGACAAGAGAAACCAGTACAAAATGTCGTCTGGAATCAAAAGGGGATAAAGCTACGTGCTACGTGGGAGGGGGTGGGGGGTAGAGGCAAAAGCCACGTAGAGCTAAGTGGGTGGGGGAGGGGAGGGGGGGGGTTCACAGGAGGCCAAAATGGAGCACGCTTCCCTACTACTCTCTTCGCCCGTTGTTTATAATGTGGACTGGTACAGCCATTAATAGAATTGTGTAACTTTTCTCGTTTTTTTAGCCAAAATATGCGCTCCAAGTATCTCCGGTCCTCCTGCAATTAGTTCTTTTTACAGGATAAAAGTAGGTAACACTAATTTTACCTTCAATCTGATAACTGGGATTCGGATCTTTAGGATAAATCATATTTTTTCCTGCCTTGTGAATGCTGAATTATACACTGATTCAACGTTTCTGATAGTATTTAAATGTATTTTATATAGCATATAAATGCAATTTTCCTAGTTTTGGTAATATTATGGTCATATGGTCATTTTTTTGAGGAAAAAAAATCTGGTAATTTTTTAATAGTACCGAGACCTCACGAGATGTAGATGAGAAGAAATTAAGATAATTATTCATGAACCTTACTCCTATTATGCATTGGAGGAAAAACCAAATTAATTGTCACTGAATTGGTCAGAATTCACCAGTCAAAAATTGAACTTAAACAATATTGTCACTCTCTAAACGTAATGTTCCGCCCGCCTTTTAATCTCGACAATGCAGCAGCAGCATGCCTGTGTCGATCCGCGTCAATCAATGTGTCGATGAAATTCTTTTGAAAATAATCCTCAGTCAGTGTAAAATCAGCAGTGGATCAGTGAGTTCCGGCATGCTGAAAACCAAATTTTCTGCAAATGCGAAGTTTCACTTACGTAAGGGGATTTGGAGAGGAGTATTTTAGTACAATGAAATTAAAGTGACTTCAACAAAATTATTTAAAATTCCATTTCCCAATGGTGCCGTGAGTGCACGGAAACAAATTAAGCTGTCTACGTGAAAGCGACACTACTAGATAAAATAAATGATGTGGAATTGGTCATGTTATGATGTATAGTAAATTTAAATGTTTGGTCATATTTTGTAATTTTTAGGTCATATTTACCCGTTTTTAGGTCATTTTTTTTTTTTGCTGTCGTCAGTCTTTAGACTGGTTTGATGCAATCCTCCATCCCTTTCCTATCCTGTGCTAACCTCTTCATTTCTACATACCCCATACAGCCCACGTCCTCAATTATCTGCTTCATATATTCTAATCTCTGTCTTCCTCTACAGTTCTTACCTTCGATTGTTCCCTCCACTAACAAATTAACCAATCCTGTATGTCTCAGAATATTACCTACCAGCCTATCTCTTCTTTCTGTAAGCTTCTTCCACAAACTTCTTTTCTCACCCACCATTTCCAAAACTCGTTCATTTTTTACTTTGTCCACTTAATTTTCAGCATTCTTCTTTAGCACCACATTTCAAATGCTTCAATTTTCTTTATTTCTGGTTTTCCTAAAGTCCATGTTTCGCTACCATAAAGTGCTGTGCTCCACACAAAGAGTTTTAAAAAGTTCTTTCTAATTCCTAGATCAATATTTGAAACTAAAAGGTTTCTCTTTATCCTGCATATTTCTCTATTTTTTGGTGATAAAGTTCCCAGCCCTACTGATAACACTCTACTAAGCACTGGTAGTCGTTCGGTACGTGGAAATCCACTGCCATTTATTGTTCAAACCGAACAGACTATCTGATTCAGCAGTCGGGTTTTGGCATAACGGGAAAGCGGTGAGAGGAGCCCTTGCTTTTGACGATAACATCTTTCAAATTGTTCTTACAGTCTCCACAGAAGTCTCCATCAGCACGCACGACGATGTGGAATCATAAGACATAGTTGTAATTTTTTTCCACCCCATTCAAAAGATGAGGATAAAAAATAATTTTATTTATTAGTTAGCCTAAATAAAAACTGGCCAACCTGCATATGAAGATAGTTTTTTATTCTTATGTTATCTCGACGTCGATATCGATGTCATTAGAGGCGGAAAAGGAAGAAATTTGGTTATGGTCTTTTGAAGGAAGTATCCTGGCAATCACCTGGAGTGATAGGGGGAAACCATGGAAAACCCAAATCTGGATGGTGGAACTGGAATTCGAACCCATGTCCTCCGCAATGCGAGGTAGAGCGTTACCGCTCACCCACCACGCTCGCTATGAAGATACTGCCATTAAGGCTACACAGACTCTGAATCTTGAACAATACACTCTGGCTTGACTGGGTATCCATCTATAACTTTTTATAACCATATTGCGCCATTCTTCCGCAAGTGTTTCGCTAGCGAGTTCAAAATTTCTTAGTTCAAAGTTTTTCTTTGTCAATTGCAGCGCCAGTCTCATTCAGCAGAGAGCCATTGTGATACTGAGGCAGTATTAAACCGGCCACTTCGCACGAACAATGCGTCTTTACGAGCATGAGCATTTACTTTCTCGTATCACGTATTTTTGAATGGCCATCAGACATTATTATTACCGCCGGTTTCATTTGCTGTCCATGTTTATTTTTTAATTATAATTTTCTGCTGAAAAAAAAGGTTCAATCATCATTCTTCATTGCCTTCTTTAATGGTATTTACACTAAAATTATAAATGCGAAAGTTACTGTTATCTTTTTGTCTGTATGTTACGTTTTCATGACTAACGACTAACCTGATCTTGATGAAATTTGACAGGGAAGTACTATGTATAATTAGGAAGGACATAGGGTACTTCTTCCAAAATAAATAAAATATTCTGTCACGAAATTTTAAAAACTAACCGAACAGGCGCAGACTGACAGAAGTCCGTGTAACGTTGTATCGGTCGTTAAGGCTTTGTTTTTCTCGCAGTCAATTTATTAATGATCTACTCATAAATTCGCTAGGTTTGAGACTACTGCCTGTCTAGAAGTGAAAGTAATTATTCCACAGATCAGTGAAAGGAAATTATTATTTTAGTATAACTATAAATAATAATGTCTTGCAAGAATTCAAAATGAAAGGGATTGAATTATTTGTGTTACTGATTGAAGCTAGACAAAATTTTCGATCAGGACGCTACGTAATACGGAGAGTGGTGGGTGAACGTTTAACGTTCTGCCTCACATTTGGGAAGACGGCGGTTCGAATCCCCGTCGGGGTATCCAGATTTGGGTTTTACATGGTTTCCCCAAACCATCCCAGGTGAATGTCGGGATGCTTCCTTCAAAAGGTCATGGCCGAATTCCTTCCCGTTCCTTGTCCCCAATCTAATCTCACCTCCGAGACCATAATTAAAATACAATAAAAATACACGCAACATAATGGAGTACACCTAGTTCCATACGCACTACAGACTACGCAAGACTTCGGCGCACAATCTGATGACTAGGAATTGTGCATCACCACCTGTCCTATCTCATCGGCGAAGTCCGGATGGTGAAAATTTCTTCCACCATCAGGACACAAACTAACTAACCTCATGTCAGCGCCGGACACCGCCACGGTGCCGCAATCAACTTTTTTTTCTTTTTTTTTTCGCCTTCCTGATCTCTCCCTTCTTTTTGAACCAACTGAGCCACAGCCAGGCTGTGAATAGAGAGCGTAAAATACGGGAGTAAATTAAGTTGCGAAAATTAATATCCGTATGTTGTTTCGTATTTTGTTCCCTGTTTTAATTGTTCCGAATAAAATAAATGGAAAAACTACGTATCTGGGTCCGGACCCCCTAACACTATGTAGTTTATGAACGCTCCCTAATTCTTTCAGTTTATGGAATCAGTTGAATATATAAATAGCCAGCAATGTTCCAAAATGAGAATGATAACTTCATTTTTTATAAGAATTGTTGTTTGAAACCTTGTTGTATTCTGTGTACAATTTATTTGTCAAATTTTTATTCGGTGTTAAATTTTACAGGATAGTTCGAGGGCGAGAAATTTAATTTTCAGTTTTCTGTTTGTTCTCTGTTTTTTATAATTAAAAAAGGCGTTGTGAAGTTTTTACTTTGCTCTTAGTCCGTTTAATTGCATCCCTTTGCACAGTAAGGGCATGACATAAGGGAATGTAACAGATCGAAGATCTGTACAACTCGAGGTCAGTACTCCAAATCATTTCGCGTTCAGCGCCTTGTCGCCTACCTCTAAAAAAAACTCAAAAAAACTCTTATCCTCGCTTCTAAGAGCGTCAGAGATGGAATCAACGGAAACTTGGAAGTTGCCCTCCATATCGTTAATGCCAAACGAAATTATTGTTAGTAATACCAGCAAATCATACATATTATTTCTAAATGATACACTCCTGGAAATTGAAATCAGAACACCGTGAATTCATTGTCCCAGGAATGGGAAACTTTATATACACATTCCTGGGGTCAGATACAACACATGATCACACAGACAGAACCATAGGCACATAGCCACAGGAAACAGAGCATGCACAATGTCGGCACTAGTACCGTGTATATCCTCCTTTCGCAGCAATGCAGGCTGCAATTCTCCCATGGAGATGATCGTAGAGGTGCTGGATGTAGTCCTGTGGAACAGCATGCCAAGCCATTTCCACCTGGCACCTCAGCTGGACCAGCGTTCGTGCTGGACGTGCAGACCGCGTGAGACGACGTTTCATCCAGTCCCAAACATGCTCAATGGGGGACAGATCCGGAGATCTCGCTGGCTAGGGTAGTTGACTTACACCTTCTAGAGCACGTTGGGTGGCACGGGATACATGTGGACGTGCATTGTCCTGTTGGAACAGCATGTTCCCTTGCCGGTCTAGGAATGGTAGAACGATGGGTTCGATGACGGTTTGAATGTACCGTGCACTGTTCAGTGTCCCCTCGACGATCACCAGAGGTGTACGGCCAGTGTAGGAGATCGCTCCCCACACCATGATGCCGGGTGTTGGCCCTGTGTGCCTCGGTCGTATGCAGTCCTGATTGTGGCGCTCACCTGCACGGCGCCAAACACGCATACGACCATCATTGGCACCAAGGCAGAAGCGACTCTCATCACTGAAGACGACACGTCTCCATTCGTCCCTCCATACACGCCTGTCGCGACACCACTGGAGGCGGGCTGCACGATGTTGGGGCGTGAGCGGAAGACGACCTAACGGTGCGCGGGACCGTCGCCCAGCTTCATGGAGACGGTTCCGAATGGTCCTCTCTGATACCCCAGGAGCAACAGTGTCCCTAATTTGCCGGGAAGTGGCGGTGCGGTCCCCTACGGCACTGCGTAGGATGCGACGGTCTTGGCGTGCGTCGCTGCTGTCCGGACACAGGTCGACGGGCACGTGCACCTTCCGCCGACCACTGGCGACAACATCGATGTATTGTGGAGACCTCGCGCCCCACATGTTGAGCAATTGGCGGTACGTCCACCCGGCCTCCCGCATGCCCACTATATGCCCTCGCTCAAAGTCCGTCAACTGCACATACGGTTCACGTACACGCTGTCGCGCATGCTACCAGTGTTAAAGACTGAGACGGAGCTCCGTATGCCACGGCAACTGGCTGACACTGACTGCGGCGGTGCCCAACCGCTGCGCAGCTAGCGCCCTTCGACGGCCAACACTGCTGTTCCTGGTGTGTCCGCTGTGCCGTGCGTTTGATCATTGCTTGTACAGCCCTCTCGTAGTGTCCGGAGCAAGTATAGTGGGTCTTACACACCGGCGTCAATGTGTTCTTATTTCAATTTCCAGGAGTGAATATGTGGTATCATTTTAAAGATTAAGTTCTCCGCTTTAGTAAAATTATTAATTAGTAAAGCAATTTTTCGAAATTCATCCTGTAAATGGAAAAATTATGAACAATCAAGGATAGTTCAGAGTCAAGCTGGCTTCGATAAGCAGTGATCGCATTACCGCAGATAGAAGCATTTTCTTCTTCGCATTCAGGGATAAAGCCTATTGACTTGTTTCGACTTTACGGATCTATTCCTTGGCCTGCCTATACTGATTCTACGGAGGGTGGTTGGTGCACTGTTAACGTTCTGGCCTCGCATTCGGGAGGACGCGGGTTCGAATCCCCGTCCGGGCATCCAGGTTTGGGTTTTACATGGTTTCCCCAAATCACTCCAGGCGTATGCGGGGATGCTTTCTTCTTAAGGCCGAGTTTCTTGTCCCCAATCCCATCCCGTCTCTAATGACCTCGACGTCGACGAGGCTTAAAGCCATAAACAAAAAAAAACAAAAAATATTGCTTCTTCCTTTAGGCCTATAAAGCTTTTCTACTTTTGGTAATCATGCATTATATACAGATGGTCTCTCCAGTTATTCCAACGTTCTCGTATTTTGTCACTGATAGTATATATTTTTAACTCCTCTCTTATTGTGTCGTTTCTTATTAGATCTAGCCTTGTGCATCCCTATACAGATTTTTGGAAAGTTAGCAGCACCAAATATCGAGATTTTGACGCGGGACATTCGCATTACCGGTAGATATTTCAGTTGATAAATAAACAATTTCTACAAAATGAGATAGTTCACACCTAAACTCCTAAGTTCCGCTGACGTTGATAAGGAGTGATCGCATACCGCTAGATACCAACAGCACAGTCACAGAGATATAAATAAACTATGTGTTTTTTCTAGACAAAGAAAGTTTTCTGATATTTTAGTTTCTGTTCTGGAAAGATTGTATTATGTTGGAAATTAACACGTGTTTGTGTCATACGTATGTCTATCTTGTCGAAAAGTGTTTTCTGTTGTTTTGTAAGAAAATACATGTTTGTTTACAGGTTGTAATATACAATTGCTACAAATGAACCGGTTCTTCTTTACCCTGATACAAACCATCAACCACGTATTCTTAGCATGTTATTCGCGAATTTTCCAACGTTTTAGACGCATTAATCCTTTTTCGTGTTTGGCAGGTTAGTGAAATGTGTTCTTTTTTTTTTTTGCCCTGAAGAGAGGATGCCATGGTTTCAGACTTTGCGCGAAATCTATAAGTCACTGATGAAAGCTGTTGTGGTGAAGTATCGGTATCTCCTCTACCATTAACCCTGCTGCGACATGTTCCGCAGACTCGGTTGTCTTTAGCCGTGTTCTCTGCCGTCACTTATCGCTCTCTCAAGAACTGTTCTCCACAAGCTTTCGAGATAACTGAGTCCTTCCTGAGGGGGCGTTAACACGAACGTGAGAGTGGGACAACAGGGCAGAAAAGCCTGATATCGCCAAACACTGCGGAGCTACCAGTGGCAGCCTAAATAGGGTCCGGTTTGCAAGTGTGACCTCGTAACTCATATAAGTTATGATAGAGGATGATCAGTCGCCTTATCCGTAGCTTTCACTTAGCGCCAAATTACCATACGGACGTCGGTGCCCGCATTATATGTGGGTGTTTCGCCCGCTGTAACAAGAGACTGGACGTCCATATCTGCGGGCACAGCGATAACGCTGCCAGCAGGATAACCACGCAACGCTAACACACTGCTCAACGGCTTGCTAATAGCTCTGCCTGACGACACGGAAGACGCTGGATCTGTTTTGGCATTCTTTTTACCTATTCTTTACCTGCCATTCACATTTATTTCCGGGTGTGAAGCGAGGTACGATGCTTGCTTGAAACGCATTCCAATAAAAACTGCAGCCTCGATTTAGCCGTACCATTAGTCCAATCATTGACTACATCAGGGATGGTGAATATTTACTGATACACTGATCAGATCAGGGGAAGCTAATCTTTACTGATCAGCCAGAACATTATGACCACCTACCTAATAGCCGGTATGTCCGCCTTTGGCACCGATAACACCAATGACGCGTCTTGGTAGATCGCTGATAGGAGTTGGCACCACATCTGCACGCACAAGTCAGCTGATTTCCGTAAATTCTAGGGGGGGAGAGGGGGGGTGATGTGCTCTAACACCTCGTTCAATCACATCCCAGATGTGTTCGATCAGGATCAGATCTGGCGAGTTAGGGGACTAGCACATCAATTGCAACTCCCCATTGAGTTCCTCGAACCACTACATCACACTTCTTGTTTGTGAAATGGCACATTATATTGGTGAAAAATGCCACTGCCGTTGGGAAACATAGTCGTCACGAAGAGGTATACGTGGTCTGCAACCAGTGAACAATACTTATTGGCCGTCATGGTGCCTTGCACGAGCTCCACTGGAACCATGGATCCCCACGTGAATGTTCCCCAGAGCATAATTGAGCCGCCGCCACCTTGTCCCCGTCCGGCAGTACAGGTGTCAAAAAGCAGTTCCCCTGGAAAACGACGGATTCGCACCCTCCCATCGACATGATGAAGAAGGTATCGGGATTCATCAGACCATGCAACGCCCTGGCACTGCGGTCCTGTGACGATGGTCCCGTGCCAATTTCAGTCGTAGTTGCCGATGTCGTGGTGATAATATTGGCACATGCATGGGTCGTCGGCTGCGGAGGCCCATCGTTACGAATGTTTGGTGTGCATTTCTACTCTGCTCAGCATTAGAGTCTGATGTTAGTTCTGCCATAGTTCGCCGCCGTGTATTGTCTGTCCAGCCTAGAACGTCCGACATCTGTAATGAGGAGTGGGCGCCCAAACCCTCGACGTTTGGACGTGGTTTCACCTTGGTTTCGCCACTTGTTGAAGACATTCACCACAGCACTCCTCGATCACCTGACAAGTTGTGCAGTTTCCGAAATGCTCGTGCCGAGTCTCCGGGCAATCACAATCTGCCCTCAGTCAAACTCAGATAGATCGCCCGCCTTACCCATTCTAAACACGGATAGAACATGATACTTTCTCCAATGGCTTCACTAATACTGTCGAATTCAGCTGATAAAACCCGTATTCTAAGTATCATATGTAAAGTGTTTCGTTTACAATGTTAATTCACGAAATATAAATACGAATATCATGATTAAATTAAACAGCGTTTTCAAGTGCATATTACTGTAGACCAGTGTCTTTCAACCTGTCTTAATCCGCGATCACTTTAAAAGTAATAAAATTTGGTGACCCCTTCCCCAGGTCAGTAATAAAACTTTGGTGATTCCCCCCCCCCTCCCCCCTGTCCGTAGTAAAAATATGTCAGTGATTTAATTTTCTTTCTATTGAGGCTGAAACCTGTTGATCGAGAAATCAAATACTGTGCGAGGTGGCTACAGGTACTATGCGAGAAGTGATATATTC
The DNA here is from genome assembly GCA_031002005.1 of Vandiemenella viatica. Taxonomy (NCBI): domain Eukaryota; kingdom Metazoa; phylum Arthropoda; class Insecta; order Orthoptera; family Morabidae; genus Vandiemenella; species Vandiemenella viatica. The sequence goes on from JARYHS010008074.1 coordinate 53,813,818, forward strand.
GGCGGCCGAATACATGTAGGACAGTTCTTTTCGTTCGCTGCAGTCAGTTGTCCGATTACGCCAAAGAGTATGGACACGTTTCCCTGCGAGCTAGCATAAAATCGAGAAGCTCCTCAAAAGATCTGCTCAGCTCTCCACATTTGCTACAAGTAACAGTAACTGAATCAAATCAACCCCCCCCCCCCCAAAAAAATAGATTTTAAGACGACATTTAGCTGAAATATGGTTTTGCACTCAGGAATATAAACGTCAATGTGTAATTTGCTCCAATTAGAAAATGATTTGGTTATTTCCGTGTCAAATATACAACCATGATTCCACAGTTTATTAAAAAATAAACAGGCAAAGTCTTCTCACTGAAAGTGTTGCATTTTTATTGTATTCTAACACCTCCAACCCTTACAAATATAAATGCTTACGGGATTATCGCTGCGTTGTTATATTCTTAATTCTTCTTTTCCCGACGTTTCGACCTAGTCTTCGGTCTTCTTCAGGGGTCTTGTGCCGAATCTGCTAAAGGTTCTGCTCTTCTGGAGACCGGCGTGGCTAGTTGTTTATTTGTACTGTCGATTGTCTGACTATCCAGAGATGTTGTTTACGATGTAATATCTGTGGGTCCAGAGTTAATTATTTATCCAGCACACATTTCCAACTCTGGCTAAGACCATAACCACCATCTTTATTGAGGTTGTTTGGATGTTTGAATATTTCAATAGCCTTTCTCACTTTTCTTTGAAGATAACCTTCGGTTTTAGCTAGTACTCTTGTATTGTCCCACAATATTTCATGATCTTCCTCCATCTGGTGTTTGGCAATAGCTGATATCGTGGGATGCCTCAAACGGGTGTGACTCTTATGTTCACGTATCCTCACGGCTACAGCTCTTTTGGTTTCGCCTATATATACCTTCCCGCAGTTACAGGGTACTTCATAAATTCCACTGCTTTGTAAGGGAGACCTTCGATCTTTGGCCGTTCGCAGGTTTTCTTTCACTTTGTTTCCACTTCTGAATATAGGAAGAATATTGGATTTCGTTAAAATTCTCCCAATTTTTTCCGAGACACCTTTCACGTATGGCAGCACTGCTTTCTGTTTCTGGTCTTCATCAAGACAGTTTTTCTTTTGCTAAGTTGACATTGCATTTAATATCATGTTAAAACCATAGCCGTTATGTCTCAGTGTCCGTTTAAGATGTTCTTGTTCGTTTATTAAATTTATTTATTTATTTAATAAACGAACAAGAACATTTGTTGAAGGAAACGAAACGCCGTAATAAACATCTCTTCGGAATAATTTTTCTTTATATGGCTTTACTTCTCGACGATGTCGAGGTCTTTAGGAATAAACCGCGGGTAAAGAACGGGAAGGAATTCGCCCATGACCTATTGAAGGAACCATGCCGGCATTCGCTGCAGAGATATCGAGAAACCTTGGCTGAATAGATATAAGGTCAATGCCATTTTAAATTAAAAATAATAAATAAAAAACAGTCCTACTTTGCCATCAATCGTCCACGTGACTCAATCGAGCGAATACCCACCAATTACATAGGTCGGTGCGTGGGAATAAAGAATGGATTGCGAATGTTTAGCTCTGTAGTGATAGCTAAATTAGAGGATGCTTATCCCGATGCCTGACGGCCTGCAACGGGAAGTTGTAGCAACATCTAACAACGTAATGGTTAATCATACTAAGGTAAAGCCTATTTCAACTAAAAGTGTAACGAGTTTTTTCCCCCCATAGTGTTAAAAGCAGTAATAGATTTAATCACTGATCACGACAAAGAAGCTGAACTCGACAGTCTGAAATCGCGTCGGTGCGCATTAAGCGGCGCCAATTGGCGTAATGAGAGAAACCGCCAGCCTAGTGCTGGTAAAGGAGGCCGCTGAGGTTGACAAACGGAGGGGCACCTGTTGCTTAACAGCTCTGCGCGCATTGACAAATGATCAGGGCTGTCAGCCGTCGCATTCAGGAGGCAAGAGAAAATGGCAGGTGTCACAGACAGCGTATAAAACAGAAATGGGATCGTAGTCGTTGGTACAGCAAAAACTTTTCAAAACATGGAACGGTTTTGTGGGGTTGACATTGACTTAGTAGAGTTAAGAATTTAATGTGAAGCATATTGTGCAATTTCGCTTATTTTAAATCATAATTTGGGTTAGCTTTTATTTCTGCCTTGTGTGTATGATAACTCGCCATTTGTCATTTGTATTCACTGTGGCATTACCGTTAAAATTTTCGAAGTAGGAAGTGTTTATAACTACTGGAATTGTAGGCTTATCTGTTCTGTGCGATCACATTATTATTTGAAACAACAATATGATATTCAGTGTTTCACGTACTGTGGGAGTTTTTAATGTGTGAAAGATTTCCGCATTAGTTACAGTTTGAGTTGCTTGTATTTGTTTATAGAAATGATGACGCTGCAGTTTTCTCTCTCTTCGTTCAACTCAAGTTAAACAATGTTATGTTTTTTCCCCTTTCCTTTTTTTATATATGGGCTCCTCTGTAAATTTTTTGTGCCTATTGCGCCCCTAGGAAATAGCTCCATGTCAAATTCTTACAATAATTACGTCGTAGGCGGCTCAAGATGTTTATTAATGCATAGTCAGTAATGTGCCTAAAAGAATTTTTCGGCGCGGATTTCATCTTTGTTACATATTTTACTGCTTTCGGGTATATTTTTTTTCTTGAAGAGCAAGCGCCTATGAAGCATTTAACCGCATTTTCAAGCAGAATTAACAGTTTTTTTCCCTACTTGCCGTACTTAGTCAGAATTTTGTTTTGTTTTGGTTAGGTGCTAGGATTCTCCTGCTATAGGAGATTGTAGTAGCTGACCTAATAAGCTCATCGAGTCACAGAAGATGTTGTATCTTCAACATTTCCTGACTCTGTAAGAATCCTGATATATCTTTATACAGTGCAGTGACAGATATGATAAAGGAGCTGGAATGGGATTCATTGCAAGACAGGAGAAGGATGAGGAGGGTCATGGGAGTGTACAGGGCATATACTGGCGATGAGGCATGGAAAGATATTGCAATAGGTATGAAAAGTAGTGCATGGAAGGGAAAAGATTACCATGACCACAAGCTGGCACTCGATTTCAGGCACAAGGGTGTGGGAAGATTCTCTTTTTTAGGTAAGGGTGTCAGGGATTGGAATGAGTTACCAAGAGAAATGATGAATAATTTACCAAAAACGTTGAAAGAATTTAAAGATAAAATTTGTAGAGGGCAAGGGGAGGATAAGGGGAAGAGGGGTGTGTAGCAAAATTGCCACCGGAGCCTGTGCTCCATTGCAATTAAATTAAATGCCTTAAATGCCTAATGCCACTTTTTTTTAATCGGTTTACTACTTTAAATACACGTCGACGAGCATAAAATGTTATCTGGAATCTACTCCGGGAAAGTTTCTGAGTAAAAACCAATAACGATTAAATTTATCGTTTTTTTATATTATTCGGAGGTTAAGATGTTTTTAAATAACTCCATTCGATTTTATTTGACGGAATTTTTTGTTGTTATGATAATGTTTCCAAGTAAGGCGTAATTTCAGTAACGAATAACTATTACTTATTAAACTGATATTTTTAGCGATTACCTAAGTTACGTGTAAACTTTCTCTGACTTTTTAATAAACATCCCTGTGTTTTTTATCTTTGGTTATGTTGTGACTTGGTTCGTGTACTGCTACAGAGAAGACACATTGGATTCCCTTCTCCTTACACGATTTTGTGCATCTAGTCGCCGTAAATGATCAAAAAGCAACATATAAATTTAAACGAACGTCATATTGTCTATTTATATCTCTGGCTCACATTTTAATTTTTTCATCTCTGCTACCCAACAGATAATAGCATTTTAGCAGTTACGCTTTCTTTTAACAATGTAAGCGTAAATAAAGTCAGTAACGTTATTCATTTGGAATTTCCTGGTTAGCCAAGCAGCGCTGTGGTGGCAGGAACTGTAACTAACACTTCGGGCATTGTCGAGACTCGCCGAAGTTTGCCGAGCTATTGAGGTGAGTCCAGACTACAGGCACAACGCATTTTATTAAAGTGGATGGTTTAAAAATAACGGTTGATTGTTAAAGCTAGGCCAGTTCAGTTATAACTGGCTGAACTCCACCTGACAGTAATAACTAACCAGCTTTTGAAGGGGAAAAAATGCACTTACTTGTCTTTTTCGGGGTTTGCGCTACGGTTTTTTGGCTGTTGTTGCCTACGTTTCGGCTCCAACCTGGGGCCTTCGTCAGGTACATCACGGTACATCAAGTGATCAAGTGTTTCCATAAACCAGGTGGGTAGATAAAGAGAAGCCCTGACGAAGGCCCCAGGTTGGAGCCGAAACGTAGGCAATAACAGTCAAAAACCGTAGCGCACACCCCGAAAAAGACAAGTAAGTGCATTTTTTAAAAAAAAGTCGCCTGCGAAAAGTGTGAAAATTTATATAACTAACCAGCTTCTTAATCTACATGGAAATTTTCGACATAGGCACTGTTGTTGATGTCAAGGAGGTTGCCGAAATGTGTCGTAATGTATTTTTTATTATTATTATTACTAGCGGTGTTCCCGGCGTTGCCCGGTATAGTTGGCGTAGGATTTACCCGTACCCTATTTTTATTCCCGAAAAACGATTTGTATAAAGTTTCATAAAATACGCGCCAAATTTTTCGGAATTAAAGCAAACTTACATTCACCCGCACCCTACCAAGAAACTGGTGGGCTGAAGTTTATTTGCACGTATACTATTTTCATTCGTCCAAAAGATTCATGTATATCAAGCTTCCATAATTTGGTTAAGAAATTTCATTACTACATTACTGAACAACCCTAGATGATTGTTAAAAACTCACGTTTGATTCAATTGCGAAGTGAATGGACTATACTTGTGGCTCGAAAACGCCAGATCCTTTAACTCTGCAGATAAAATATCAAAAGTGAGATCTGGAATAATATTATCGTAACCGAAGACTAATGCTGAAGGCCAGAGATATTGTTCAGGAGATCGTGATTAAAGAAAATCTCTGTTGTTTTTACGGCTATCTATGTCGTTTAAAAAATTGATATCCCGAATTAAAGGAAAGAATACTTCAAGCTATGGCTTTTAAAAATTGAATATATCAATTTAAAAGAAGGAATACTTAAAGTTTTGTATAGTGTGCACAAACAGTTATTACTATAAGTTATCTTATTGATTTTAATTAAAGGTTATGGTCAGAGGACATTGTGTTGTGTGTATTAGTGCGGAGTATGCGGCATCTAGTGATCCCTCCTGTGGAATTCTCACCATACGTTCAGAATTTCATTTAATGCTCCTACATTATTTAACGTTGAAAACATAGACGTGCCAGACAAGTTAATTAAGATTCTAAGCTTTAAAACGGTGAAAACTCCATCGAAATCTGCCCCGTAGTTTCCGAGTTTTATACGACCAATATGTCCGGTTTTCGTTTTATAGATATAGATTTGGCTTTCGGCATATGAGGTCGTACAGCCAACTTAACAGTGATTACGTATGATCCAGTGGTTTCAGTTTCTTCCAGTATACATTTTGTATCCAGTTAGACACAGCACACAGCCACAACATTTAAACACCCATGCCCGCGGCCGGACTCGAAGCAGCGACCTTCTGCACTCTAGCCTCTACGCTACAGAAGCCGACGTCCTAGTATATGTTTGGATTAGACGCCAATTCCACGGAGCTGTGTTGATTCAGGTCGATCAAATGCCGTGTGACGTGTCAGAAACAGGTCACGCGTTTCGTCGTTCGAGTACCCCAACGTAAGGAATCTCCCATCCATCGGCCTAGTATACAGGGTGTTACAAAAAGGTACGGCCAAACTTTCAGGAAACATTCCTCACACACAAACAAAGAAAATATGTTATGTGGACATGTATGAGGAAACGCTTACTTTCTATGTTAGAGCTCATTTTATTACTTCTCTTCAAATCACATTAAACATGGAATGGAAACACACAGCAACAGAACGTACCAGCGTGACTTCAAACACTTTGTTACAGGAAATGTTCAAAATGTCCTCCGTTAGCGAGGATACATGCATCCACCCTCCGTCGCATGGAATCCCTGATGCGCTGATGCAGCCCTGGAGAATGGCGTATTGTATCACAGCCGTCCACAATACGAGCGGTGAATCGAGGGAAGTACAGTACATACTAACGAAACTAAATGAGCTCTAACATGGAAAGTAAGCGTTCCGGACACATGTCCACATAACATATTTTCTTTGTTTGTGTGTGAGGAATGTTTCCTGAAAGTTTGGCCGTACCTTTTGTAACACCCTGTATAAACTGGTAGAGTAAAATATTAATGCTATCTTAAGTATCACTTCTGGCTCGGGGCCCAAGCAAACACTTCTTTTTTCCTTGTGTACCACTCATTTCCACGGTCATTAACTCCACTTCCCTCAATCGGCGATTGTTATTTTGCTATAAATAAGGTATGTGAAGACTACATTGAAGGTATGTTTTGCTTATCATGTTCCAGTTCCACTCAATTCAGTAATTATGACACGAGTTACGAACATCAGTTAGCAAACTAAACGCGCGCAGCAAGCCTCATCTAGCCAAACGCTCTGTTGGAATGATTGCTCGCACCTGTTGCCCTCCGCCCACGGTCTGTAAGCGATTTGCGTCGGACTGATGTTGAGATATCTGATAATCATTCCGTACGTCACTTTCATCTTGTAGCCTACGTTCGTTACTACATGGTCTCTTAGGAAACTGATAGTTGCGTCTTCAAACTGCGCGACTACCTCAGTGTAGTATTGGATTTAGCCAACGCGAATCTACTCGTACGTTAATTTGTGCTTAGAACTGGAACTTTGCAGACGAGTATTGATTTTTGTGAGGTATCGATCCATGGTGAGGCCATCCACGTTCCGAAATCATTCCATTCAAATTACAGGATGGTCGCTTCTGAAAGCAACGATCAAGTTCCTTCCCGTTCCCTCTCTCCATTCTGACGACCTCGATGTCGACATAGTGTAATACCATAAAAAAAAAAGCCATAAAAGAATTTCAAAAAGTATGGGTGTCCCAATAGGAAATATCAGTGTTCCTGATGGTAAAATAAATAAGATTATAATAACGTTTGTCCAATGCTACAGATTTCATAGGATGCGGATGAAAGGGACACAAACCTTAAGCATGTTCGCGCAAAATCCAGACGTGCAAAAATTCTGCGTGCGCTGCGCTGAAACATACAGATAACGGCGTCTTCGTCTTAGCATTTTGTTGATATCGTTCCTCAGATGTAAGGCCAAAAGTATTCCGAAGTTTTCAGGTTCCACGCAATATGTTCCAAACCCTGAAAAGTCCTCTACCTGAATAGAGCTGTAAAAGTAACGAGAAATTCAGTACCCGTATGTATTCGTTACTAAACGAATCAGTACTCGTTACTATCGAATCGTTTCTCGTTACTTTGGTACAATCAAGCATTAGCCGTAAGCATTGTATCGGGTCAAGCCGCGTATGGGACAACTTCGTTACTATCGTATCGTTTCGTTACTCTTTATTTTTGACATAATCGAGCACTAGTATGAAACATCGAGTTGCGTCGCTTACGGGTTATGGGATCGTTCTTTGTAGATTTTAAGTAAATTGTTCATTTAGTAAAGTAAGTTTAGGTAAAATTTGCCCTGTAAAATTAAATAGAAGTTAGAATATCGCATTTTAGAATAAACGCATTTCATAAATGGTTGAAATTAATAAAATCTCACTAAGGTATGCTCAGTAAAGAAGCAATAAACATCTCAAGTTATCTATGCAAATTTTCTATCTGCAAATTATGATCTGTAAATTTTAATTTTAAACAAAAGCGAAACTACAAAAAAAAAAAAAAAACTTTTTTGCTGTCAAAATTACTCGTACTTACGTCATTAAAAATGTCAGTACTTAACAACAAATAATATTCAAATAATGTGCACGCAACATGTTTGTACTTACACATTTTCCTTTGTAACGAAACGAATTCAAATCAAAATTCACAGGAAATAAGCGACCCACGATGTTCAAATTTCATTCTATCTTTCAGATTCATTTAGTCGCTGGGCTAACGGTTCCAGTTTCAGCATAATGCGTCGTAATTGTTCTTTTATGGAATAAAACTGACATCCATATGACAAATACGAGTAACGAAATGAATTTATTAGATACGTTTCGGTACTTCGAATCAGGCGATATATTCACTACTCAGTAACGAATACATACGGTTGCTAGAGCTCTAGTGCTGAGGCCGACATGTGGAAAAATTTCGATTATATTTTTATACGGCAGTGGAGCCACACTATCATAAACGCCTTTCAAGAAAAAGCGTGACTCCATATTTAACATTCTTAAAAATCAGCGTCACTTTTCACTACTCAGGATAAACTTTTCTTGCAGCCTAGGCATATTATTCACCCGTACTTGAAGCAACACTTACTCAACAATTTCTTGACCCTGAAATAGAGCAAGCGAACACGCTACAGGGATCCGCTATTCAAAAATGGATTCGTCTTCAGAGTTCTGTAAGTCCGGTTGTTTGTAAACACTGTCGACCTTGAAAGCCAAGCAGCCGTCCTTGGCCCCGTGATCAGGTTTGTTGGGAGAACTGGAATTGTATCTCAACACGAGCCGTGTTGGTTGGAGGCTGGGACCGCACCTTACAAGTGGAATTCGTCTCATATAATGCGTGTGAGTGAGAAACAGTCGATATTTCCTAGAGCCTGTGGCGTTATAGAGTCTAAGTACCACTCTCGGAAATCGAAATGTCCGCTCCAATTACTGGTAAATAAGACACGTTCTTCTGCCGGTTCTGATAGCAATGAAATATTTATTTCATCAACTATTAAGGCTCACAGAGAAGAAACGTCAGCGACAAGGAACAGGTATTCCACTATTCTTAGGTCTACTTCATATGAGTCGACGGAAAGTATGACAAAGATCTGGAGATCATCAACAAAATATTTTAACAAAAATTTTAACTAAACAAAAATGAAACAAAAAGAAGGTCTGAAATTGCATCAGAAATTAAGACAGTAATACTATTAGTATCGAACTTGAAACAGATGCAGTGGAAACAGTAAGAGAGCTCTAGTACTTAGCGTGTAATATTGGAGGGGATGGGCCAAACAACAAGACATTAAAAGTAGATTCTTCTTCTTCTTGCTATACGATGTCTTCACCAAGCGTTCGTGGTCACCTATTTCCATAATACGCTGTCAGTCACTGTTCTAAGTAGATATGATAGTACGTGATATTTCTTTTAGTTCTTAATAATTTTTTTCTGAAATATTGTTATACGACTAATAAAGAAAACATTTATAAATGTGTTGAAAAGTCAGCACTTTGTAAAAGCTAAGTCTTGCACCTTCGAGAAGTGCGAAAATAAGAAAAAATATATGAGTCATCAAAAATAAGATGTTGAATACTGAAGGAAATTGTACCGATTAAGTAAGAAATATACACGCTCTTGAAATTATTAATCAAGAAAACCGTTTGTGGGAGACTCACAGGAAAATGATGTTTTGAATCGGACATCATTTGTTAACTTATTTCAATATTGTAGAAAGAAAAGGAGTGATCTGGTGGGTGAGTGGTTAACGCGCGTGAACTGGAGATCGAAAAGTCCCCGGTTCGAATCCCCGTCTTTGCTGGCCCTTAACCCTGTCTTCCTCTCTGGCACAGCTTATGTGTAATTTGAAGTACACCAGAACGCTTCCGTGGTTCGGATTCAACGTCAAACTCTAGGCCCCCCATACCCGACAGGATTACCGGGTTAGGTTATTTAGTCACAACAAGAGACGCGAATCTTAAACTCAGTCACCCGGCGGCAGTACAGCCCGGAATCTCCCGACTTACGATTATTTGATTTTTTTGTCGATAGAGAGATAGATAACTACGAAGGAAGTTACATAGTACTCGAAGCATATAGTGCTTATGGGCAGTTGAAAAGGTTAGCTCAGCTTAATAACACACAGAGGATTGCATCAAGTCAACCGAAGATTTACGACTAAAACCACTAACGCGAAAAACCCGTGTAAGAGCAGTAAACAAGTAGTATGAAGGACGGCAAGGTTCTCACGTCGATCTTGCATAACAATGTAGTATGAACGACATCGGATGTGTGGTCATTGCTGGCAAAGTGTACAAATGACAAAGTGCTCTTAATGCACTGCTCCATTTTTTTTTCAAACTAAACTTTATTAAAACATACACATGAAAACCAGCATAAACACTCATCGAGAAATTAACAACAACAGTCCATTCCCTTTTCGTTATAAACACACACCACCATTATTCTTAACCAATGTCCACCAAGCCCGAACAGGCGTCTCGAAACCAGAACCTTCATCCGCTGGTCATCTCTTGTTTCTCTCCCTCTTCCGATGTCATGGCGAATCAACAAACTGCAGCCCTTTCCTTGTCATTCATTGGTCGATAAACTTTAGCTGGTGTTCTTTTTGTCTTTGAGTATCTCATCCAGATAGCCCCCGAACTTAATTTTATATTTCGCAGTTTTCTTTTAGGCTCCATTCTTCCAAATTCTGGGAAGTCTTCTGCAATATATCCTGCATTGACTGACTTAGGATCCATACTAAACAATTGTGTTTTTCTGGAGGGGTAATCTTTATATCCGGCTTTGCTAGAATTGTAGCTAGTACTTCCCCGGGCGGTTTTTGTAAAATATACGCTGCCACATGTTTTGTCCACATCCAAATTGATTCCGCTTTTCCACAAGAAAAACGGTGTATAAGGGTATCTGTGTTCCCACAAGTGTCACATCTATCGGTTGCCTTAAGATGTATGCGGTGTAGCTTCTCGTTTGTAGCCAGGGTCTCGTTGACTACTTTGTACCACAGGGTTTGGTTATCAGATGGAACACACGTTTTTCCAGTTAATATCCAAGTATTTATTTTCTATTTTGTTGCCACGTTTATGCGCCATCAAGATTGTGTATATCTCTTTGGAATTCTTGGGGAAGTTATCCTTTCGTGCTGCTATGATGTAACTGCATTCGAGGAAATAAAACCTGATATGATGGAATGATTTATGGATGTGGGCTATCGCCACAGGTGCCGTTATACTCACTGGTTTGTAGTGTTCCAGTAGCTGAGCCGTAATTGTTTCTTTGTTTTCAGAAATTTTTCTCATTGCTTGTATGAACATCGCGTTTGCTTTGATTCTTGCGTCCATTAAACCCAAACCTCCTTTTAGTTTTGGCAGGGTTAGTGTCTGGAAGTTAATTTTGAATATTTCACCTTGACTCAAGAACCAAGATATTGCTCTCTGGACGTTTTCTATTATTCCTTTAGGTGCAGGGAACACTTGAGCAATATAATTTAATTTGCCTAGGACCGCCAGATTTATTAGATTTGTTTTTTGTATGTTACTTATCTGTCTGGTTTTGTGCAATTGTAGTGTGGCTCTTGTGTTGTTTAACACATGCCGCCAGTTGACTACACTCATTTTGAGTGGGTCCGTTCCTAGCCACACTCCCAGGGCTTTATGCTTGTTGATTTGTTGGAATCCATATGTATTTACTACGTTTTGTGTTCTTAATCCAATTAAACTAGCCGGAGCTCTAAGTTAAGCAAAAAGCTATATGTATTGAGGTCGACAGAACTGCACATAATCATGAAGTAACACACTGTCAGATTACAGCTGGTTATCAAGAGCTTTTAAAAGACTAATACTGTAAAACTTTCTTGTATAAATAAGCAGACCACCTTGTTGAATCAGGTCGTTGAGACGCCATTACGGCGTGTGGCGTTAAGCACAAGCTTTGCTGGTTCTAGTCTGTGTTGCAGGACGAATTTTCACTCTTCTGGAATAGGCTAGCTGGGTAGTTGAGTCGATTGTACAAGATAGTGACAGTAGTGTCTTTGGGCAATGTAACAATGGTTCAGACTTCGCATTATTCATTGTTTCAAACCCACTACATTAAACACACACACACTCTCATAATCATCCACATGTAAGTTAACGTCTAAGAAGATTTTCACATTGCGGAAAACAACGGAAATTTATCTCCCTGCAACGGTAGTATGGAAGAGTAACATCCTCAATTTTAGGCGTACATGGATACCGAATATGGCTCACGCTTATCTTATGGGTAAGTAATAATAGAACGACGTAGACCCACAACCATGCGAGCTACAACCATGGAGGAAGGAAATATATGGAGGAGAAGTGACGTTAAATTGGTGAAGCAGGCTCGCGCATGCGCAGTGGCGGCAGCGGCGATATTGCGCTTCCAAACAATTGCGATGTTCCCAGTATATCCCGAAAACTAAGCAAGATATCGAAAAATTTTATTCTTTATTTTCGATTTGTCTCGTCGTGTTACATAAGAATCGATCATTAAATTTGACTTTTGCGAAATTTTTCTTCACCATTTCAACTCAAGACACCTCATTTTTGATACAGTATATCTCTAGAACTAGGTGAGATATCGAAAAATTTTATTCTTTATTTTTCATTTGTCTCGTCTTTTTAAATAAGAATCCATCATCAAATTTGACTTTGAACAATTTTTTCTTCTGAATTTCAACCAAAACCATTTCACATTTGGGACAGAATATCTCGAAAACTAAGCAGGGTATCAAAAAATTTTATTCTTCATTTTTTATTTGTCATATCGAGTTACATAATAATACATCACCAGATTGCGGCGTCACCTTTATCCTAGAGTCCCCTTGAGGTTTTTGTACATATTCCCCGTGTCTGTATGGAAGCGGCCATGCCCCCTCCACTCCGACCATGCCCCCCCACTCCTCCTCCGCCCTGCTTCACTTCAATGCGTGGTGAAGGTCTCTTGCGTCGTCTCCATATATTTCCTTCCTCCACGGCTACTGCCAGAGATGTTCCTACCAATTCGAAGTTATGCGCTGTTTAGGCAAGCATCAGCGAAGAAGTGAAAAAGTAAGCATTAGCTTCTACATATCGAACTGTTTTTGCAGCTACTTAGCGTGATCTGTGATTATTGACAGTAGGAAACCATTCGTCATACTCTTACGTTTTACATTTTTACTATTTATATTCTGTATTTTTCATATTTCTGAATGCTACCAATGAAACATTGAGAAAAAATGAAGATTATGAAAATTGTTAAAAAAGAGAGAGAAATACTACGAATTTCAGAAACCATTAAGTCATCATTTTTCTAATTTGGTGCTTTAACCTCTATTATTAAAGTTTGCTATATAAAGGCAAATATGTGACGATAGAGAAAATTAATCGTTAGTAGAGGTCTTGAGCTGGAAATATTACACGATTAAACTATTTTGTGTGAGCACACTAAGAAAATTGTAGAATTACTTTATAGTCCGATTGAGTTATTCGGAAAAAAATCTTGTAAAGTAATTTTAAGAAACTTTATTGCTAACCTGTGTATTCAGACTGTTTGCTCTAAGTATCTTGTCACTCGCACCCGTCAACAATACAAAAAATCTACTATATATTCTCACACTTAGTGCTAAGACTACAGTAGGGAATTGTATCACGTAAAAGAAGAAATCCGTCAAACAGTGGCTTCATCACAAATTATAAGTTCCTGAATTGCAACAAATCGTTTAAGAATTAAGATATGAGTGGAGTAACTTCTACCAAGTTTTGTTCCTTAGGGTTAAAGGCAATAATAATGTTACAAAAATTCATCAATGGGATGTTGGGTTAGAGACGGACAGAATCGCCTGCAATGCCGGCCACCTTCACCACTCTGCTGCATAGTCTGTGGCAGACACTCAGTACGTTTCAGCATGACCAGTGCAGTCAGAAGTCTAGAAGAACAGCATCAACAAAAATCTGTTGGAGGCATTATTGTGCAGCTTGCTGGAATTCGAATCCTTCATATTTCTGGAAGTATTAGTGCTGGACGTATAAAACTAATAATTCCTCATTGATTCTACATCCTAATATTTGCTCGTAATACTACAAGAATTGACTCACTGTATCTTATGGTATAAAAATATTCACTAAATTTAAAAATCCCTTGGAATTTTTACCATGAATTGATTTGTATTATTCGTTTCTGATTAGATTTAGGCATCTCATGCCACAAAAAAGGCTTCTAGTAAACTTTTAGGCGTTGTCAAATGATATGAAACGTGTTTTCAAATATCAATAACAAAGATTATATTTTTGAAGAACTTGAACCCAGTTTAGAGCTAGAAGAGGTCTGGTGCCTCAGTGACAAGAGTAGTTTCTGTTCACCGGTTGAAGAGTTCCGATTTGCCGCGCATTCACTTCTGTCGTGATTACCCTAACATAGCACGGTGATCCTACCGGCTGAAGGTAACTGACAGTTTGGAACCACGGGACGTTCTAGCTTATTTTACATTAACAAAGTAAAGCTTTGCCAGAGGTGAAGGGCAGTTTTAAGCCCCCTAAAGATTCCAGCCAAAATCAGGATTCCAACCGGGGACCTTCTGTTCACCAGCCATTTTCCTTAACCAACTGAGCCATCAGACCTCCGGATCAGTGGTTAAGACGTCTCAATTGATATTTGAAGGCCCCGCTTCGAATCCGGTATAGGATGCGATCACCTGTGGCTCAGCTTGCTGTGTAATGTACGTCAGAACGCTTCCGTGGTTCGGATAACATGTTAAACTGTTCGTCACCTATACCCGGTAGGATTAATGGTGTAGACTAGGTGGTTACAATGTACGTAGGTGGATCTTGAACCGATAAGAAACTCCGTAAACCAGGTCTTAGAGACTGCTATTTCGAATCTGTGTGTTTCCATAGAACCAACAGTGTGTCTAGGCTTCAAAATCAGACGCGTGCGTACCATTCCCCACGTATGTGGCCTTCATTGGCGAGGGGGGGGGGGGGTTGCCAAAACGTAGCAGCCTTCACGCGAAATTCAAATGGTATGGTTGTAGGTGATTATACAGGGTGTTACAAAAAGGTACGGCCAAACTTTCAGGAAACATTCCTCACACACAAACAAAGAAAATATGTTATGTGGACATGTGTCCGGAAACGCTTACTTTTCATGTTAGAGCTCATATTGTGGACGGCTGTGATACAATACGCCATTTTCCAGGGCTGCATCAGCGCAACAGGGATTCCATGCGACGGAGGGTGGATGCATGTATCCTCGCTAACGGAGGACATTTTGAACATTTCATGTAACAAAGTGTTTGAAGTCACGCTGGTACGTTCTGTTGCTGTGTGTTTCCATTCCATGTTTAATGTGATTTGAAGAGAAGTAATAAAATGAGCTCTAACATGGAAAGTAAGCGTTTCCGGACACATGTCCACATAACAGATTTTCTTTGTTTGTGTGTGAGGAATGTTTCCTGAAAGTTTGGCCGTATCTTTTTGTAACACCCTGTATACGCATTCAGTGTAGGTTTTTTTTTTTGTGGATGGGATATAAAAACGGTAGAGATCAAAACAGGTGCCGGCCAAAAGTTTCGAAAGACGCCATGTTAAGTTTCAACGGCTTAATCTGACGGAAAAATCAACATCAACAGCGTTTTCTTCATTCAGTCCATCTGCACTGCGGAAAGGTGAATTAACGCAGAGCTGCCGAAGACAATCTAGTGACTAGGGATCTTGTTTTTTCATCTTGATGCCCAGTCTTGGATATTGAAAATTTATTCATAACCTAATAGAACACAAGATACCATCCATTTGACATAGCTATTCGGCCAAGAGGTAGTTACACTGCGTTTTTATACATATACTGAAGAGCCAAAAAAACTGGTACACCTGCCTAATATAGTGTAGGGCACCAGCGAGTACGCAGAAGTGCGCAACGCGACGTGGCTTGGACTCGACTAATGTCTGAAGTAGTGTTGGAAAGAATTGACACCTTGCATCCTGCAGGGCTGTCCATAAATCCGTAAGAGTACGAGGGGATGGAGATCTCTTCTGAACGGCACGTGGCAAGTCATCCCGGATATGCTCAATAATGTTCATGTCTGGGGAGTTTGGTGGCCAGCGGAGGTGTTTAAACACAGAAGAATGTTCCTGGAGCAACTCTGTAACAATTCTGGAGGTGTGGGGTGTCGCATTGTCCTGCTGGAATTGCCCAAGTCCGTCGGAATGCACAATGGATATGAAAGGATGCAGGTGATCTGACAGGATGCGTACTTAGTGTCACCTGTGAGAGTCGTATCTGGACGTATCAGGGGTCCCATGTCACTCCAACTGCACACGCCCCATAACATTACAGAGCCTCCACCAGCTTTAACAGTCCCCTGCTGACATAAAGGGTCCATAAATTCGTGAGGTTTTCTCCATACCCATACACGTCCATCCCCTCAATGGAAACAGGGCTCGTCAGACCGGAAAATATGTTTCCAATCATCAACAGTCCTATGTTGGTGTTGACGGGCCTAGGCGAGGCGTGAACTTTTGTACTCAGCACGGGTACACGAGTGGGCCTTCGGCTCCGAAAGTCCATATCGATGATATTTCGTTGAATGGTTCGCACGCTGACACTTGTTGATGGCCCAGCATTGAAATCTACAGCGATTTGCGGAAGGGTTGCACTTCTGTCGCGTTGAACGATCCTCTTCAGTGTCGTTGTTCCCGTTCTTGCAGAATCTTTTTCCGGCCGCAACGATGTCGAAGATTTGATGTTTTACCGGATTCCCGATATTCACGGTGCACTCCTCGCCTCATCGCTTCCTCGAAGATGCTGTGTTCCATCTCTCGTGCGGCGACTATAACACCATGTTGAAACTCACTTAAATCGTGATAACCTGCCATTGTAGCAGCATTAACCCATCTAACGCCTGTTGTCTTATATAAGCGTTGTCGATCGGAGCGCCGTACTCAGAGTATATTTTTTTTTTTACTGCTTTACGCCTCGTCGAGGGCTAAGGTCATTAGAGACGGGATGGGATTGGAGACAAGGAACGGGAAGGAATTCGGCCATGGCCTTTTTGAAGGAAGCATCCCGGCATTCGCTGGAGTGATTTGGGGAAATCTGGATGCCCGGACGGGGATTCTGAGTATTTACATATCTTTGTGGTTGCATAGGCATGCCTCTACCAGTTTCTTTGGCTCTTCAGTGTATATATTAGTGGTTCTTTGGTCGGGAGATCCGCGAGGTGATACTTCGGCCACCTAATGGCAGAGTTTTAAGTGTCCGCGTCTGCCACCGTTGCCGTGAGCGCTACAATATTGGAAGAAGTGAAGCGTTGCCATTTGTCTGTGAAACAAATAACTAGGATATATGTGTGATAAGTGTATTATGTTGTTTGTGAATTCTGTGGCTCATGAGGATGAGATTCTCCTTGATGATTGCGGGAAACCGGCAAAAAACCGCAATAAGGACAGCCGGTACCCCAAGAGCCTCTGCTCGTACTAGGCCCCGTCTATCTCCCTGATCCAGGATGCGGCGCCTTAGCGCACACTGGCTGGTAGACTGCGGTTACGAGAAGGAAAAAAGGGCTAATTGGTCTGTATTGTGTTCCCAGCCAGTAGGGAGACCACCTGTTCGTCTCGTCCTTGAGCTGCCAAACGTTGTCTTTGCAGCTATCTGCCTGGTAGCCACGTAAGCTTGTTGAAAATGTAAGTCATATTATTCTGATTCTGAAGCGAACATGATCTTACGTTTCGAACTGCGGCCTGGCACTACGTTGACGAACTCAAACAAAAAGGTGGAAAAACTGATAAATGTTTTCTCAGCTGCTTGTCTCCGAGTTACAGGCTGCCTGGTTATTGAGCGAGTTTTTACACAGATTATAGTATAGAGAAGACACTGAAGGCATGGGAATTTGCTATTTAATGATCTACATCTACATATATACTCTGCAATTCACAAAACTGTGGGTGGCAGAGGGTGCTCAGCACCAAAGCTAATCTCTTTGCTTTGCATTCAAATACCTAATGGTACGAGGGAAAAAAGAATTCATATAAGAATCAGTCCGGCACCTTATTTCTCTAATTTTATCTTTCCTGTCCTTCCGACTCAAATAGGTTGGTGGAAGAAGTATTTCACTACACTCAAAAGTGAAAGTGGGAGTACGCATGTTTTCCAATAAGTTTAAACGAACGTGTGTCGTCTATCTACCAGAGACTCCCAACCTAATCTACTAATCAGTTCTGTGACGCTTTCAGAAGGACTGTAGCAAGCGGTCACGAATCGAGCGGCTCTTCTCTGTACTTTCTCTATACTTTCGATCAATCCCTTACGAAACGGGTCCCAAATGGAACAACAATAATCCAAATGTGGACGCACAAGAGATTTGTAGGCTATCTCCTTTGTTTGTTCATTACAATTTTTCAAGATTCGACCTATGAATCGCAGCCTAGAATTTGCTCTACTTACAAACGAATTAATGTGTATGTCCCATTTCATGTTCCTTTGTACTGTTACTCCCAAATATTTCATAGAATCGACCATATCAATAACTGAACTGTTTACCTCGTATTTCTGAACAACCGGATTCTTTTTGTTAGTTATGCTCATTGTCTTGCACTTTTTACAATTTAAAGTTGCCACTCAGCGCACCAAGCCAAAATAACATCCAGATCGCGCTGAATGATATCGATGCATCTGTCAGTTTGGTAAGCTCCACCATACTGAGCTCAAGAGATACAACACCACCTGGTCTGGCGTACCGACCGTGTTTAATACGAGATTAAGACATTTTGCCGTAATCATCTCGGCTAAATATGGGACGTTCGCCATCTTTCGCTACCATGTAGTTCACGCATAGATTAGCTCCTAACACCCAGAACAAATCTTATAGAGTTACTACACAGATGGCGTCGCCTACGCTGCGCTCACATACTCTCTTCCCCCTCCCTCTCCCCCTCTCCCTCTTTTCCCAACCACATTCGAATGGCTTGTATCCTTCAAGTAGAGTGCTGTTTGGAGTGATACATTTAAAAGGCCGCATCATTGTACGATGGCCGCTAATGATAGTAAAGTATCAGAGCTCGTAAACATGCATCAATAAGAAAATTCTGATTATAGAAATTTTGGGAACTGCACCACTTTCGGTACCTGCCAGAAACTGGTACTATCCTGTTGAAATTTACATCAGTCGCTTCGTCAACATGTCCTCTTCACGTTTTGCGATCATACATTCCGGAAAAGTCGCCAGGAATTTAATTAAAAATGCCGAAATATGAAAGGCTGAGCAACTGCAAAATGCTTTCAACACTGCTAAAATAACATAAAAATTATAGGTACAGGGATCATTTCAACCTAAACAGTTTAGTTTTGTCATAGAAATCGTGGTTAGGTTGAAATACGGCCTGGAACAAGTGATAAAAAATTACGAAATTATGGCTATGTGGCATCTAACACTCAAAGCCGTATTTGGTTACAATGGAATCTCTGGTTGCTATGTAAGATGGCGGACATCACCGTATTACAACTCGGATAAATATTGCGTGTTTGTCAATTTTGTGCGACTTTTTACAAAGGAGTAGAGCTGAAAAGGCATGAAAACATTACAACAAAGGATTAAATCAACATTTTAAGAGACTGTCACTGATATTTTCAACGTTGGCGGCATGTAACTGCTATGCGTCATGTCATATTTCGGCATTTTTAATTAAATTCCTGGCGACTTTTCCGGAATGTATGATCGCAAAATGTGAAGAGGACATGTTGACGAAGCGACTGATGTAAATTTCAACAAGTTAGTACCAGTCTCTGGCAGGTACCGAAAGTGGTGCAGTTCCCGACATTTTCTTGTTGATGTTCTCCTTCCTCCAGTAGAACCAGACCACAGAGTAGTACAAACGACAAGTATGCTATATATGGTTCAGTGTTTACATACTGGTGTAATGACTAACAGGCTCATATACGATAACGAACATGATATGTTATCATTTTTTTATCTGCTTAACGTCTCTCTAACAGCGACGTCTTTAGAGAAGGGAAAGGATGGGGAGCAAGGAATGGGAAGGGATTCGGCCATGGCGTTTTGAAGGAAGCATCCCGGCATTTGCCTGGAGTGATTTGGGAAACCATGGAAAACCCAAATCTGGATGCCCGGACGGGGATTCGAACCGCCGTCCTTCCGAATGCGAGGCGAGAACGCTAACCGTTACACCGCCACGCTCGGTGATATGTATCAAACGAACACAAAGAGGAACCAGTATAACGGATCCTAATTTTACCATCACATACTTGAGCATTTCCATAATTTTCTATAATCAGAATTTTCTTATTGATGCATGTTTACGAGCTCTGATACTTTACTATCATTAGCGGCCATTCATACATTGATGCGGCCTTTTAAATGTATCACTCCAAACAGCACCATACTTGTTCAGCCAAATCAACAGTGTTCAATTCATGTTTACATATGTGTATGTATTATTTATTCAGTGCTCTTAAGCTTCTGTTAAAGTGAAGGACGACAAAAGATTAACACAATACATATTTTAAACTACCAAAACCTCAGCCGACATTGAACCTGCAACATTCAGTACGCGAAATTGGCAATATATTCCCTAAGCTACCACTACCAGCTTCTTAACATTAATTCCCTGTAATGACATGTGGACACTAAGATTTTCTGCTCTCAGAAATATGTTCCGCTTCTTCTGACGTACTGTAAACTGAAAATAAAACCTATGTCATTGGTGCTTCGTCGTGTTATTTCCCGCGTATAACCTTTACAAGAGGGTAAGGTCGCCCCGACGACATCAGTGGGATACGGTTAGATTGGACTGGCTACTCCCGCCTTTGATATTTCGCCACTAAATAGTCATCCCCAAGCTCCGATGATTTTAACCTCATTCTTAGTTCTCATTTAACTGCAAGCTTTCAAGGCTGCACAGTGAACAAAAGTCATGCGTTGTTAACCCGACACGAACACTTTTTACAAGAATGTCTAATATGATTCAGAGCAATTCACCTGGTCTTCGCACGTTTTCTATCAAATGTGTTGTGTTCCTGTTCCACTTAGAATCTGAGGAACATGGCTGCAAACTCCTGCCTTAGATATCACCCAGTGGCAGAAAGGTAGAGTATACGAATCTAAACAATTCCAGACGCGTTTGAGCTGCACCTAATGGCAGTATGCTTGGAGGATACCGTTTGACCCAACATCCCTCATCAGTATATGATGATGGATGTGTTGGGTTGGATGAGAATAACAAAGGTAAATGGTTAGTCCGCACCCCCTCCCCCTCCCTCCTTTCTCACCAGGGATCACGGCTAGTACGATACTCGGCCACAAACACGTGAACTTTCGCTTGTTTACTATTTGACTTAATCCTAAAACGTGGCCAACCCATGACAGATGGTATTGAAAAAACGTGAAGAAGCTGTACAGTATGTTAGTCAGAAGACGAAACCCAGACTACTGTAGCAATTCAGATCATCTAGCCTTCAGTTTGTACTTATCACTGATGCACCCTGTTCTCGAAAATTCTTCTTCAGCTTTCCCACTTTTCAATTAAGAATTAATATTCCTCGTTTTTGAACGACACCCTCAACCATAAGCTTATCTTCCCAATGCAATCCGATGCTATCTTCCACCTCCTATCGCCTAATCTTCTAATCTTGTCATCTAAAGACTGCTCAATTATTTTCAGCAGAATCTAGATTCTGCGAATATCATCTGAAACTCTTGAACTATCTTACAAACCATTGTCGTTCCAGCTCTCTCTCTTAGTTTGTGATTTTTTGTCCTTTGCCCCGAGTCTCGTGTATCGTCCATCAGCAGCAGTTTCATTTCTGCTCAGTCCATTTCCTTTTCTAATACATCATTCGACGGCAACACTAATCTTGGTGGGTGAGTTGTAGCGTGCCTTTCTGACATTTGGAAGGATCCAAGTTCGATTTCCGGTCGGGACATTTATTTTTTGGTTTTGCGTGGTTTCCGAATGTCATGCCACAGGTACATGGAGGCGGTTTTTGCATAAAGCCTATAAATCGATTTCCTTCCCGGGTATATGCTAGATCTTACTACCATAAAATGGTCTCACTTACAGCTTCTGAACATTCCCTTTTATTCCACTTTCAATTATATCACCAAGCAGCCCCATGTCCCATCAATTTTATCAACTCCTCTAGCTATGTAGAATCCAATTTCTTTACTTCCCTTGCAGAGGCATTTGATACGTAATGTTTGATTGGTTTTTATATCATTAAACTTTATTAGGTAACTAAAACTCCTCTACGCATTCTACTAGCTTCGAGCCCGTCAAAAATGACTGTTTGAACAAAATATTCCAGCAGTTCATATTTTTGCAGTTGGTTAATTAAACGGAATTGGTATTACATAATGCTAATGGCCTTGATTTTGTAATGTTCTACATATTTCATTTGCAGTTCACATAACAATACAGTAGTCACTTCTACTCAATTTATGACGACGGAAGTATGGAACCATTTAAATTAAAAACAAATTAGGAATCCCCAAACATTTTGCTATCCATGTGATAGCAGTTTTATTCCTGGTATAGGAACAATTCAGCACGATAAATATGAAACTACTTCCACCCTCATTAATTAATATCTTTAATAACATGGCGCTTATGAAAGCAGTTTAAATGGTTTGTAAAACTGATTTCAGGGTGAATTATGATGTAACAAAATGTGCGATTCTGGTCAACTTAACCACAACTTCCACTAATATTGCATTCGAAAATCATAGCTTCTATTACTCTTATATGAATAACGACGGGCATCACGTATGATGGTAGTAGGAATTTATTCTTGAAATGCTTGTAAGGAAAAACGAATAACGATCATTTTAATGGTATTTTCTTTTTATGATTCCATACTGTGGTTAGATTATCGGAGTATTTGACTATGATTTATTTAAATAAATGCATTTTATTTTAAATGACGGAACGTATAATATCAAAAACGGATAACTGTCATTTATTTGAGTGATGCATTTCGCTATTCGTAAATTTGGTGTAAACTTTCTGTGAATTTTTAATTGTTACTTATCTTCTCCCAAAAAAATTCCTATGTTACGTTTTAACCTAGTTCTTATAACAGATATAAATAATATAGCATAATCATCGAATACCCTTCTCCTTACATGAATTTCTGCATCTAGTTGTAAATAAACAAAAAGCAACATATTAATTTAAACGAACGCACCAATTTACAATTGGTGGCTGTTGATTCTCGAGTGACGGCTGGCACGTTATCGTTTTCTAGCCAACAGCAATCGACGACGTGCGCAGTGTCCAGAAAACGCATTTGTATAGGAGGATTGATTTTGCCTATTTAATCTTAACTAGACGACCCGTGCGAAAATTTCGCGAATAGAATGCGATGAATAGTGAGGCTGAATATGTCACCAAGTTCAGTCATTACTCTTCATACTCCTACTTCATTTATCGATTTTGGTTAGAAACCAGGGAGATAAATGGCTCGAAACACAAAAAACGTATTTTAGAAATATTAACATTTTTGTGCTTTATGGGTCGAATTAAGAAAAATTCCTTTCTTAGAATATAATGTTACCACGGCGGAGACCTTATTCTTTAATATGATACCTCATTTTTCTATATCGGCTAGATATCAACGGAGATAAATCGCTCGTGACACAAAAATCGGTTATAGAAAAATTTATACTTTTTTCCTTTAACGGTTGAATTCCAAAAACATTCTTTCTTAAAATATGATTTCACAAAGCTGATAAATTACTCCTTATATTCCTACTTCATTTTTCGATTTTGGTTAGATATTCAGGGAGATAAATGGCTCGAGATACAAAAAACGCATTTTAGAAAAAGTGACATTTTTGCCCTCTAAGGGTCGAATTACGAAAAATTCCTTTCTTAAAATATAATGTTACCATGGCGGAGACCTTATTCTTTAATACGATACCTTATTTATCTATATCGGTTAGATATTAAGGGAGATAAATCGCTCGTGACACAAAAACGCATTGCAAAAATATTGATACTTTTGCCCTTTTAGGGTCGAATTCCGAAAACTTTCTGGCTTAATGTATGACGTCACTAAAGCGGAGATCTTAATCTTTAAAACGATACTTCATAAAAAGGTTTCAGATAGGTATCCAGGGAGATAACTGACTCGTAACACAGAAAACAGCATTTTAGAAAAATTTACATTTTTGCCCTTTAAGGGTCGAATTCCAAAACTTTCTTGCTTAAAATACGATTTAACCAAAGTGGAGACCATAAGCTTTAAAATGACACCTCATTCATTGATTTCGGGTAAGTATGAAGGAAGATATAGGCTTGTGACAAAAAAAATACCTTATAGAAATAATATATATGATTAACGCCGAAGCGTAAGTTAAGAATTTGATAGGATGTCATTTACCTACAGATTCCGTCTCGCATTAGGGATTGGCGTCTTTAAGAATTTTGTCATGCACGTTCACAATTATAAAATAAATTATAATTTTTAGTCAGCTGTAAGGCCTCATTAGTCAAACTCCATTGAAAAAAAAAAAAAAACATTTACAGCTCTTAACAAAACAATCACATTTTCCACCCTATATTTAAGAATTTTTTAATTTGTGTTATTTGTTTATTGGGAATAATTTATTCAATGAGTTTATGCAAGGTCGTTTTGTTAAAAAGTTAGAATTAGTTTTTAATATGACGTAAAATAATAGTGGACGAGTATTTGTAGTAATTCTTATTTTCTCTAAATATCGTATATTTAGTTACGCTGTGTGGTTTGCTGTGGCTGTCAAATTACGGCTATTATTAGTACGGAAATAGTGTTTACTATGTTTAAACTAGTATTAAATACCATTAAATTACGTATATCACTGTCTGAAAACATTACCACATAATTATGAAAGGAATTTAGAATATTTAAAAAGGTAATTTGATAATAACCGATTGTTTGGGATGGCTTTCAGGCTATGCTTAGTATCCTGAAACAGCTGGCGGCTTGTCTGTAGTATTCGAGATATTTCACTGCACATAAATATTGAAGTGCAATGCTTGATGGAAGTGTAACTATCCCATTACTGTTGAGAGCGACGTCGCACAGTGCTGTCTGGCAAACAGTTGTATATGTGCGTTGGCTTGTTTCGTAAGTATTTCTATGTATTACTCTATGCATGGTGACGACGTTTTTGAATAAATGTGGATTAAAAGTTACCGAGCGGGGCGGTGTAACGGTTAGCGTTCTCGCCTCGCATTCGGGAGGACGGCGGTTCGAATCCCCGTCCGGGCATCCAGATTTGGATTTTCCATGGTTTCCCCAGATCACTCCAGGCAAATGCCGGGTTGCTTCCTTTAAAAGGCCATGGCCGAATTCCTTCCCATTCCTTGCCCCCATCCTTGCCCCCCATCCTTTCCCGTCTCTAAAGACCTCGATGTTAAAAAGAGACGTAAAGCAGTTAAAAAAGAGAAGAAAAAAAGATTAAAAGTTAATTGCAGAGTTTTATCATTTTCTGAAGCTGCTTTCTCACAGTAAGCAGTTAATAATGTAAGCAAGTACAGTAGTTTAATGGAAGCAGTAACCAGCTGGCGGTTGGAAAACATCACTCAAAGAGCCTGGATGCTAGTTTTATTACAAACTTCCACAGTACCTTCTTCATTTCTAGAGAATACAAATTATTCCTGGAAACATATTAGAAGAGAAACTTGCTAGAATATCTTTCTGAGTAACTAATGATAGATCTTCAAATTACCTATCTTCAGACAACATACATTCCTAGTATCCAAGACCCATAATTCTACTGTAGGCCTATAAGTTTTTGGTCGATATCATTTCTTGCCGGCAGATGTATAGTCAAGACAATTTGACCCTAAAAAGGACACCTAATGGGAAAGTTGTGGATTAATTTTGATTTCTTCCATTTTCTGTTTCTCGGAATGCTGAATCCGAATCTGATGTTTGCTAATAAAATTTAGTGACACAACATTGACAAAAACGAAAAAACGGTAAAGAATCTCATTTTCTGGCGTTTTCTTGCTTATAACTCTGAAACTCGAATTTTCCTGGATAACCTACATATTCAAAATAAAAGTGTATAAAATGTTCTAAAAATCTCAATATTTAGGTTTTTTTTCTCGGACGAACTGTTCAGGCTCAAGCGCTATTTGAAAACTGGTTTATTTTGTCTCTCTCTTTGAAAACCCACATTTTCAACTCCAAATTTCAAAAGGCTGTCAATATTAATAAATTCCTCCTAGTTATAAGTTGAATGTAGACTGGTTTTAATTTTTTCTAAACATTAATATTTAAAAAAAAAGACATCGATGTTTACGGGTTTGAATTCCGAGCCCTAATTGTGGGACTCTAGCCTCCTACTCTACTAACACATTTAATGTGTTTATTGAGTAACTTGATCATCATACATAACATTCGAGAATTTTATATTTTCTATAAGTTATCACGGAATAATTCATTCAATATTACGACATGGACAGACAGTGGCGTAGCTAGGTCAACAAGGGCCCCGGTGCAAAAAACTTATTTTGGGCCCTCAGGCCTGACGGGCGACCTTTTTTTTGCTTTGTGTGCTGGTAGGGGACCCCTGAACTGAGGATGGGGGCCCTTGAATTGTTCTTTATGGGCCCCTGAGCAGTGGTTGGGGCCCCCCCTTAGCAGTGAGGGCCCTTAGTGAGAGGCTCCTGTGTTCTCAGGGGCCCCGTAGACAACTGTAAAGCTTAAAAAAAGATCGCCAGTTTGCCGTGAAGGCTCGTGGGCCTCTAAACTGCGCTTGAGGGCCCCTAGAGGTGCGCTTAGGGGCCCCTTGAGATATGCTTGGGGGCCCCCTGAGCGTGAGAGCCCCGGTGCACTGCACCGCCTAGCCCCATAGTAGCTACGCCCCTGTGGACAGAACAGTGATTCTTTCTGATGAAAGTAGATTGCATCATACTGACACTAAAACATGTATACTTAACATATATACATAAATATGTATACCTTAAGTACTTTTTTGATGCCATAGAACTTGTTTTCCGGGCGTTTACACTTTATCGCGAAAGCCAAAAACATAGCGGCCTTTTGATATATTGTGATAGGATACTACTGACACATACCCCGAAAATAAGCGTTTTTGGAACTGTGTCCATGTATGAAAAATGCATTGCCTATGTCTCATCCGTTAGTTCCATATAAACGTCATAACAGTGTCTACGAAGGACGAGTTGCGAAGTTACTAACGCTAATAAAGGAGAGCACAAGCAGCTTATGACCCAAGGCATGTATTCCAAAGGCATTGTACAGTACCACGCAATGCGTTACGGTTTCGGCGCCATGTAAGGATTTCGAAACGATGCGTGCAGTTTACAAACAACTGAGTTCCCAGTCAGCAGTTAAGCGTTTTCTTACTGCTGTCTCAGGAACCGCTCTATTCCCTGGAGTGTTTAATTTTTTATGACCATTGGTACTTTACGGTTCATTAATAACCTGCACTTTGACAGATAATTGAGCATGATTCGTAAGAACCAGGCATTTTGCGCAATAAACTGGAGATTTTCAGAAACTACACTATAAGGAATTATGGTTGATCGTACTATTAATCGAACGCCGATTCTGCAATACAGGAAGCCAGAAAAAAATTTCTCAAATCGGCCGGCATGTTTACTTGATTTTACATGACAGAATATAAACATTATATTCTTGGTAGTGGAGCTTGCTGTTGGGGACGCGGGTTTGAATCCCCGTCCGCGCATCCTGATTTGAGTTTTCCATTGTTTCCCCAAATCACTCCAGGCGAATGCTTCCTTCAAAAGGCGTAAAAACATAAGCAGATAATAATAATAATAATAATTGTTGGAAGATCATATACAATTTCTGAATTTTCTTCATCTTCCGATTTTGATATACTTCAAACCATGGAAAACAATTGGTTTGCCTTTTCTTCTCATCACAGTTTTTTTTTCTTTATTTCATGGAAGTTCCTCCTTCTTTCTTCGGACCAGGTGGTCTTTGTACATTGTTCCTGCGACCCCTTGAATTTATCAGTTTTAACTTGAAATACTCTTCGAATCTCTATCTCAGTTGGACGGATCAAAACTTTTTCCATATATTCTATCGTCTCCTGAACCCATTTCGTTGTCACCTTTAATTTAGTGCAGTAGCTGAAAATTCTTTTTGTCAACTTAGTCTCACTATTCTCATGATTTTTTAATTTTATTTTATGCTTCATATCTCTAAGTCATCTTAGGTTCGTCATATTATATTCAATCTTTACCATTCCTCCTGAATCACCTGGTAATGTTTCTGCACGGTTGTACCGAATCATCATCATAAAAACATCAAAGTGTCCCAGATTTCCTCTTTATAATTAGCGTTCATTTACCTATCCTCAGTTTGGCTTTAGAGACGAATCGAAATCGATACTCGGTTCTGTCATAAAGATTTCGGATTTTTATGGTTTTACTAAATAGATTCTGCCAAGTGGGTCATGAAGAAAGGATATGGCCGTTATCCTACCCATTTCATTCCAACTATCCGCTGCCGATTTTAATGATCTCGTCGAATATTTTGCGAACGATTTTTTGAAAGACAAATGTGAAACTCGCCCTACTTAGCAACGTAGATAGCATCAATATATAATTAATTTTTGGGTCATCTGTACCCCCCTTTTTTCCCAAGAGTATTACATATGTCAGTAATGAAAGCACGAAGCGAAGAAGACACTTCCTTAATCCTCGCGTAACTTAGATCCAACTCCAACTGGTGAATCTCCAAAGGGCATTAGGACGCTAGCAATTTCACTGTCTTTTTAGCAGCTGGTGATGCTTACTGCTTTCAGTTAGGACAGATAGTATTTTAACCACCATCGACGACGGAAGCTACGAAAATATGAGATGCAATCATAAGTAACTAATTTTATTCGAACTCCCATGGACTATTTAGGCAATGATTTCTAGACGTGCTCTTCAAAAATATTGAAGCAATGCAACCTTTCACCTGGTCACCACCATACTCGCCGACGATGGTCATCCTAGGTAGTGGAGAACCGCGATTCATTGCTGAACACAATGCGACGCCATTCTTTGTGTTCATCGATTCTGCACCATCTCGGATGGCGGCGACCTGGGCAGAGGTGCCATTCTTCCAATGTTTTAGAGAAGAACAGCGGTGTTACTCCTGGCATCATGGTATAGGGAGTCATCCGGTATCTGTTCACCTCACGGATGGCAGTGGTTGAGAGAACTCTGACGGTACAACGGCACCTCACCATCCAGCGCCTTCATGTGTTACCTCTCGCGCGACGGTTTCGTGTTGGTACTTGCAATAGGAAAATACTCGTCCACACACGGCTCGTGTCTTTATGAACTGTCTGCCTGATGTTGAGCTACTCCGGTGGACAACAAGACCTCCAAGACTGTGCCTGGTAGAGCATATGTGGGACTAGCTCTTACTTCAACACCATCCCAATGCCAGTACACAGGACATCAAGAACCCAAGAACCAGTTACGACAGTTGTTAGCCAGCTTGCCCCACGAGAGGATACAACGACATTATGACACCCTTCCCATCCGAATTAATGCGTACATTCAGGCCAGAGGGGGTGCAACGTCATACTGAAAGGTGTGCTCTTGTTGCTAAGTTGTTTGTAAATTTGAGTAACTAAACGTCGCACATTCCCAACCTGTGAAAGTTCCCTTTTTTTCTTTTTTACAGACTGGGCATATAGAGATTTTATGACATGTTTTAGATGAGGTGATAGGAGTCGATACAGGCAAGGAACGTGAAAGGCATAAGAAATTACCCATACGATGAAATCATACTGTAATTGGGCTGGAGAAATTTCGGTCTTGGTACTGGAGCTTGCTGTTGGGGACGCGGGTTCGAATCCCCGTCCGGGCATCCAGATTTGGGTTTTCCGTGGTTTCCCCAAATCACTCCAGGCGAAAGGCCTTCAAAAGGCCA